>OX344730.1:40535934-41735934 GCA_947034835.1 Ballota nigra
TATAAATTTGTCCATCAATCATTTCTCGTTCACTTTCTTCTTCTTCTTTCTTTTTTTTTTTTTTTTTTTTTTTTTTTTTTGAATTGATGGATGAATTTTAACGATCCCATTATAAATTAACAAGTATCTCATCAACATCCCATGAAATTGGAACGATATGAAGAAAATTAGCATTGCCCCTAAAAAAAACTTCTTCATCTCACTAATAAATTTAATTTTTCACATGCACAATTTATTGTTTGTTCAAATTAAATTGTAATTTAGTTTTTTTTTTTTTTTTTATTGCAATTTTAAACTCCTGCCCGAAACTTTAGGGTACGTAGTGGCATTTATTATATATCGACAAGAAATAAGGTTGGAAACATTTTAGGGTAGTGGCATTTAATTAAACTATAAATTGCCATGTATCAATCAAGTGACAACTGATCAATTTGGGTTTCTCCGGCAATTGGTGATGAGATGCACGATGCTGATTGATAGAACTCTGCGAGCACTTTTAATTTATAACCCACAACTTTGGGATTGAAAAATTTCCGTCTTTTGAATTATCAGATTTTTTTTTTTTTTTTTTTTTTAACAAGTTTTAGGCGGTGTTTGTTTCAAATTCTTCTTTCAAATTTTTCAATATCAATGAAAATAAAAATATATTTTTCTTCTCTATATACTTTCGGATATGTTGGAGATGGTAATTACATCATTAGTTGTGCATTTGTGTTCCAATTTTGGAAAAAATGAGATAAAAGAAGGTTATTTGTGATGGTGAAGGGAATGATTGAGGAAAAATGATTTTAAAATGAGAAATAGTTCATTAAAAATTGATAATGATTATGTTATTTAGAAGGAGAAATCGTGTCATTAATTATTTTGGTTTTTATTATAACCACCATCATTTTTTTATACTTATCTTCATTCTCATTGCATTTTTTTTCCAACTAAACGACCTCTTCATTATCAGATTAATATTATTATTAAAAAAAAAATTACAAAAATATTTCCTCTGTCTCATACTTAATTGTTACTTATCGAAATTGTATCTCCCCTTGTTTAATCAATATTTCCATAGACAATAAACCAACATTTTTTTTTTACATTTATTAGTATACTCACATCTCATGTTATTACTTTACACCATGAAAGAATTTCGCTTCATTTAAAAGTTCGAACTTGTAGAAGGGTGTGAAATTAATTCATTTGTATAATTCTCAACATTCCACTCACTTGTGGGCTTGATTATTCTCTGGGCTTGTCTACTCCATCATGTGGAGGACTGAGGAGAACCAACAAGTGTATAATTTAATGTGGGTAAAATTGTATTCAGTGGGGTGTGAACCCAGGATGTGTGGGTAGCGTGAGCCTGTTGACTCTAATACCATGAAAGAATTTTATCTTATCTAAAAGCCTAAATTTGTAAAAGGGTGTGAAATTAATTCATTTGTATTATAGTTCTCAATATTCCTCATTGCTTGTGGACTGGGTTGTCCTCTGAGCTTGTCTACTTCATTATGTGGAGAACTGAGGAGACCCAACAAGTATATAATTTAATGAGGGTGGAATTTGCTGTCAGCGGGGTTTGATCCCAGGAGGTGTGGACGAGCATGAGCGTATTGACTCTAATACCATGAAAGAATTTCGTCTCATCTAAAAGTTTAGAATTTTATAATTCATAATTGTTTTAGGGTGACAAACAGTAAATTAACAGTTAACTTTGGGGCGGAGGGAGCATGTTGTTTGTTCAGCATGGATCGGTTCTGAGTATAGCATGCAGTGTTGATTGTTTCAGCCCAGAATTTCTTGGGCAACCCTGACTCAGCCAATATGGTCCTAGCAACTTCCTTCAGTGTCTTGTTCCTCCTCTCAGCGACACCGTTTTGTTGTGGGGTTCTAGCTGCAGAAGTCTCATGAGCAATACCAAGTTTATCACTGAAGTCAGAAATATATGAATGTATAAATTCAGCGCCCTTGTCAGATCTAAATCTGACTATAAACTGATTCTACTCATTGCTGAGTCTCGTGAGCAACTCTGGAAGCTTCACCTGTGTTTCCTTCTTATTCAACACGAAAATAACCCAAGTATACCTAGAGTAATCAGCAATGACCACAAGGGTATATTTCCTACCATTCATACTCACAGGTGTTACCGGACCAAACAAATCCATGTGCAAGAGCTGAAGAACTCTGTCAGTAGAGAAGGTAGCTTTCTCTTTGAATGTTGCTCTGACTTGTTTCCCTTCCTGTCAAGCTTTGCACACACGATCCTTGCTAAAAACTTCATTAGGTAAACCTTCAACAAGTGAAAGTCTAGAAATTTTGTTTAGAATCTTGAAGTTCAGATGGTTTAATCTTTTATGTCATAACCAACTGAGCTCTGAGGAGCTTTTAGCAACAAGACAAGTATCAGGAATAGTGCTGCTCCAATCAGCTAAATAAACATTACCTTTCCTAATACTTGTAAGAAGAACTTGAAGTTTTAATTTGTTCTTGACCAAACAAACATTCGATGAAAATTCAACACTGAAACCTTTATCATAGAACTGACTCACTGACAACAGGTTGTGCTTTAGTCCTTCAACATAGGACACATTCTCCACCCTGACCGTACCTATAACAAGAGTACCAAAACCTTTGGTTAAACCTTTTGAGTTATCACCAAAAGTTACCTGCGGCCATCTTTGGCAGTATAATCCTGAAGGAGACTCTTCATTCCAATCATGTGCCTTGAGCATCCGCTGTCTAAGTACCAAACAACTCTGATTGAGTCATCCTTCCTCTTCTTGTAACCCACAGCCGCCTGCAATGAGATTGGGTTTTAGGTACCCATTGGGTGTTGGGTCCTATGGTGTCAGTTGTACCTTTCGGGATCCAAACCTGCTTAACTATCCTGATTGCCTCAGAGGAGTAGTTTGTCTCCCATTCACATCAACATACACAACTTTCTTCTTCTTTGTCTGAGAGGAAGATGGTGTATGAGTGTCAGGCTTAGGAGTCACAAGAGCCTGAGTGTTTGCCTTTGGGGCTGGCTTCCTGTTCTTCCTAGGCCTAGGTGAAGCAGGCCTTGGGGTCTGTTCCTGATTCGGGCCTTGTTTTTTATTCCCCCTAGGCAAGTGAGGGATTGGAAAACAGTTATAGGCATCAGGTTGCCAAAACCATGGAGGGTAATACCTCTGTTGAGCAGTCTGAAACCTCTTGGCCTGAGTTCTCCTCTGCTTACGCTGAGAAGTTCCCTGACCTAAGCTCTCAGGGGTCTGTTGGGGTTGTTTAGCCTTCTTGGGTTTTGGCTTCACAACCTTAGGGGCATCCCTGACTGTCTCAACATTTTCTTTGCCCTTGTCAGTCTGGCGGGCCTTGTACACAACCTTCCTTGTACTTGGCCCAGCCTGAACAAACACCCTCTCAGTGTTGCTACCTGAAGTAACATGAGACTGACCTTGTGAGGATTTTCTGGAATCAAAGTTAATCCCAGATCTTCCATTCCCAAGTTTTTGGCAGCTATTTATTTCCTCTACAGCCACTGAGGATTTATTCATTGTTGCTACCTTCTTCTTGAGAGCATCCTCACTCTTTCTCAGGATTTTATGTCTAGTAAAAAGGTCATCAAACTTACTCTTGAGTTCCTTTAGCTTATTCTGCTTGGCCAATTGATCTTCAGCCAGTTCTTTGAGAATCTTCTCTCTTGAAAGGCGCTCAGCGTTGACCATGTCAAGCTCCTGGGTGAGCCTTACAATTTGAGAAGATTCCTTCAGTTTTGACTGAGTCAACTGGTCAGTCAGTGTTTGAACTTCAGTACCAATTTCTCATTTTTCTTTACCAAGAAGCCATTAGTTTCCTGCAACCGGGAGAAATCAACCATCGATTGCTCAAGACAGAGTTGAAGGTTCATTTCTCTGGTTGACTCTGAGCTAGGCTCAGGATTTTGACCAGTGACAGAAGCACACTCAGAGTTGGAATTTACCTCAGGCTCCTCCCCAGCCATCAGGCAGAGATCATCGTACTCATCGTCGGAAAAGAGTTCAGGCGACCTTTCCTCAGGACCATCCGAGTCAGATGTGTCTTCAGCGAGCATGGCTCTCCTATCCGCATACCTCAGGGATCTCTTAGTCCTCCTGTTTTCTCTTTCCCTTCCACTCAGCTCTGGACAATCATATTGATAATGTCCAATCTTGTTACAGTTATAACATTTGGTAGGCTCATCTAATTGTTCTCTTCTTGCATCAGGGTTCCTTCTTGAGTCAGGTTCCCTCCGTCTTGATGAGCTTTCAGTCTTGCTAAAGTACTTATTGTCACGAGCACATCTCTGGTCTAACTCCTCACGATCAGGTTTCAGGTCAGAGTACCTCCTTTCTTCACCTCGGTCGCGTCTCTAGTCAGAGTTCCTCCGGTCTTCATACCTTCTAGAACTATTGTGATTCCCCTCAGATTTCATTTCTCTTGTGTCCTGATAGTACTTCTTGTATTGACCAAACCTTGAATTTAGCTTCTCAAACCATCATACTGTACTCATCAGCGAGCTATTCTTTACTCATCTTCATCAGTGACTTTAATGGTGATTTAGCAGGTTCTGACTTGGCTTTGAAAGCCACATTCTTCTCAGGGGCTTTCTCCTCCACTTCAACCACTACTTTCTTCTTCCTCTTATTCAGGTCGAATTCAAGAGCTTTGAGCTCAGAGAAAAGTAGGGCTGAAGTAATATTGCTCATATCCTGAGTGTTCTTTAGCATAATAACACTGTTGTCCCATCTCTCAGGGAAAGAGTTCAGGATCTTTGAGGCAACTTCTCTCTTAGGGACATCCTTCCCTAATAGCACCAACTCATTCATCATCTTGATGAATCTTGACTCCAACTGATCAATAGTTTCCTCAGGCAGCATCTTGAAGCTTTCAAATTTCTGAATGACAATATTCCTCTTGTTCTCCTTGATCTTCTCAGATCCCTCGCACATCTGGTTCAGCTCATCCCATATCTCCTTGGCAGTCTTCAAGTGCATCAGTCTCGCTGACTCCTCGAACGATACTGTATGAAGAATGATATTCTTGGCCATGTTGTCTAGTCTTATCATCTTGATCTCATCATTGTTGAGCTCACTCCTAGACTTTGGAACTGGCGCTCCAATGGGTTGATCATCATATCCTAGTCCTCTGACATTGGAAATGGTGATCTTGATAGGACCGTTCTTGATGACTGAAGGCATCTGGTCATGGATAGCATCCAAATGTGCAAGCAACCTGAATTTTCAATAGACAAAGTTAGAGATAGAGAAAATATGCACACTTAGATCTGTTCAGCGACCACCAATAGTTTCTCCTATGAAACTATTAGTATTCAAAGTCAGTGTTCTTTTGAACCACTGCTCTGATACCACTTGTTGGTCCCGGACAAGTCTAAGTGATACGTGTAGGAGGGGAATACACGTATACAAATCTTTTTCTCCTTTTCAAACTGAGTCCCTCAACTCAGAGTCTTAGTGATAGGCACTGAATAGATAATACACTTACTAACAGCTCTGAAGCACGTCAGTTGGCTAACTATCTATTTATGCTTGAGTGAGGAAATGTGTGAGCCTGAAAGATTTTAGACTTATTATGTTATTTATGAAAACTGAACTTTCTTTCTTATGAAGTCGTGGTTAAGAGGGCAGTGCAATGAGTTCAAAGGTCAGGCTGATTGATTCAACACTGACAAAGGTATGCAATGAATGAAATGATAAACAATTAAGCACAATATTAAAGCAATAAAGAACTCAGAGCAACTTAACATAGTTCAGAGACTTAAGCTCCTACGTCCACGATCCTGATTGAACAGGAGAATCCCTTAATGGATTAGCTTGTTTTTAACGTGTCAAGGTGCACAATGACCAGTCTCACTGATCCCTAGAATTAGAGTTCTAGTCCTCCTTCTCATTACCACTTTCTAACTTCAACCAACAAACCTAACACTGACTAGCTTAGGGTTTTGGTTTCAGTTTGGATTCCAACTAACGTGTGATAATCCTTACAAGGCAAAGCTATGCTAAGGATTGGATTATCACTATAAGCTTAAGATATGGAAGTTTAGCTAAATGGAATACAGATGATTCGGACTATAAGAAACACTTGGGAAATTTAGAGGGTTTCGAGTGCTTCTTTGAATGCTTGATTGCTTTGTGAGTCTTAAGTAATTTCTTGGCTTCAAAATTTCCCGTAACCTTATTTGGGTCAAGGTCTTCTGTATTTATAGATGAATTTGAAAAACTATCGATTGGAGAGATAACCTTCTTATCACCTTTGTTGTAGGATACATCAAATGGCCATAGTCCTCATGCAGCCGCCTACTTGCATGGATTTGGTAAATGCATTAAATGCATGCCCGTTGAAAACTGCCGGAATGGTTAGGCTTGATGTCAGGTACGTACGTGCATTGTCCTCCCCTGATTGGTCCACGTCATTAGGTATGTGAGAATGTCAGAACTCATTCTTCAGTTCAGTCTTGTCTTTTCTAAGTTCGGGTTTATCCTCATCTTCGTACATGGCCCATCGCTGACATTGCTTTTGCTTGCTTGGATCCTACTCCAAGTCTTCCCAAATACTTAGTGCGGTCTTATCTTCTTCAGGACTGACGAGTTAGCAATGATCTCAGGATCACGCTCTTCATCCTGACGTTCAGTTAGCCAGCTTAGAAAGACTAACTTAAGTTCAGTGATGGTGCTCTTATGTTCTTCAGGCTTCATTCTTGATTGCCATCAGTGAGTTCTTCTCTCACTGAGTACCTGTAAATATTAAATATTCTAACTGATGGTCCCGGAATAGCTTTCGGAAACACTGAAAATATAGGAATTTAGGAAAAAAAATTAAACTTTGCATTGCACCCTGAATGAGTTCAGTGTGGGAACACTCAAGTCAATGCATTGCTGAGAGTCAGAGGCATCAGGTCAGTGTGGTGACTTGAAGACTCAGTCTCTCAACAAGACAGTGACTCGAGAGGTTACACTTCAAGTCACTGCGCTGCTTAGAGGCTGAGTTACCAAGTCAGTGCGAAGACTTGGAGACTCATGCTCTAAGCAACACAGTGACTCGAGATACTGGACTCTCGAGTGCTTGCTTAAGCATGTCAGTGATATTGGTTCTCCTTGACTAAATTACTCAACTAAAGTTTCTTTAACAATGCTCTCAGTGAGCAGATTTTACACCACACTTTAGTAAGTACTTAAATAATAAACAACGCTTAGTTTAACGTGGTTCAGAGACTCAAGCTCTTACATCCACGGGCCTGATTTAACAGGAAATCCACTAACTTGGGATTCTTGCTTTTAACGTGCCAAGGTGCACCCAGATCTATACAACTCAGATCTTATTTTCTTTCTTCCTAACTCAACAACAACTTCCACCAACAAACCTGACAAGTAGGGTTTTGGTTTCAGTTAGGTTTTCTCCAACTAGGTGAGGTTTTCCCTTACAAAGTGTTAGCCTAAAGCTAAGATTGGGAAAACCTCTCTAAGCTATGAGTTACAAGCTGAACACTCAATTTATATCTGTGAAGACCCTAATGGTCAGTGTACAAGGTGTGAAACGTGCCTCCTTATACCTCCCATAAAAATGCACTTAACACTCACGCCTTCACAACTCGTAGGTGTTGATTTTTCTCTCTTCACACACTTCAAACCGCAGCTATGAGCTTGTATTTATAGTGTGGATTCAAATGTAACCGTTGGAGGAAATTACATTTGAATACATACAATTAATAGGTTTCACCTACTTTTCTTGGAATGTGGCCTTGTCAGTGTTAGATATGCTGTCTTGACTTGATTGGTCCACGTGGACTGAATCCAACGGATCTTTGGTTCAGTGAGCTTGATCAGGGCGCACTGACGTCAGATGGCTTATCCTTCACTGACTTGATGATCTTCTGTAGACATGACTATCTTCAGTGTAATTGTCCTTTAGTAGACTCTTGAAGATCTTTCCAGGAAGTTTGTCATAAGGCTGAATGATAAACTTCCCTGACCACAGTAGCCTGACTCCTTCAGGGCCTACTTGGTACAGCACTGATCCTCCTGATCATGCTCTTCACTGAGTAGTCCACTGACTTAGCTTAGATCAGCCAGGTTTATACTCAGTGGGACATCCTTCAGGCTTCTCTTCAGGTTCAGGTCTCTGCCATGGCTTTAGTCAGTTCTTCTTATGATGTCATCTTGATTCCCTCAGGCTGTGTTGCTGAGTTCCCCCTCAACTGAGTGCTTCCTCAACTGAGTTCTTCTAAACTGACAGCCTATTCTACTGAGAAATAACCTAGTCTGGCCTGAAACTAAAGATGTTATCCTGACTGCTTTCAAACCTATTACATGAGGTTTTGGAAAATCATCAAAACTAAACCATATCCCAACAATTTCCCCCTTTTTTATGATTCCAAAACTTCTAACATAAAGATTTTCTATTACATGAATGATGTCAGAACACAAGTAATAGTTTGAAAAATACAGAAATTCCCATAGTTTAAAACGTTTAAGATATGTTCGGTTGACCATTTTTCTTAACAAAACTAGATCAGTGGTCATGTGAACAACCCGCTCTGATACCAATTAATGGTCCCGGAATAGCTTTCACAAACACTAAAAATATGGGAATTTAGGAAAAAAAATTAAAACTTTACATTGCACCCTGAATGAGTTCAGTGAGGGAACACTCAAGTCAATGCATTGCTGAGAGTCAGAGGCATCAAGTCAGTGTGTTGACTTGAGGATTCAGCCTCTCAACAAGACAGTGACTCGAGGGGTTACACTTCAAGTCACTGCGCTGCTTAGAGGCTGAGTTACCAAGTCAGTGCGAAGACTTGGAGACTCATGCTCTAAGCAACACAGTGACTCGAAATACTGGACTCTCAAGTGGTTGCTTAAGCATGTCAGTGATATTGGTTCTCCCTGACTAAATTTCTCAACTAAAGTTTCTTTAACAATGCTCTCAGTGAGCAGATTTTACACCACACTTTAGTAAGTACTTAAACAATAAACAACGCTTAGTATAACGTGGTTCAGAGACTAAAGCTCTTACATCCACGGGCCTGATTTAACAGGAAATCCACTAACTTGGGATTCATGCTTTTAACGTGCCAAGGTGCACCCAGATCTATACAACTCAGATCTTGCTTTCTTCCTTCCTAGCTCAACAACAACTTCCACCAACAAACCTGACAAGTAGGGTTTTGGTTTCAGTTAGGTTTTCTCCAACTAGGTGAGGTTTTCCCTTATAAAGTGTTAGCCTAAAGCTAAGATTGGGAAAACCTCTCTAAGCTATGAGTTACAAGCTGAACACTCAATTTATATCTGTGAAGACCCTAATGGTCAGTGTACAAGGTGTGAAACGTGCCTCCTTATACCTCCCATGAAAACGCACTTAACACTCACACCTTCACAGCTCGTAGGTGTTGATTTTTCTCTCTTCACACACTTCAAACCGCAGCTATGAGCTTGTATTTATAGTATGGATTCAAATGTAATCGTTCGAGGAAATTAAATTTGAATCCATACAATTAATAGGTTTCACCTACTTTTCTTGGAATGCGGCCTTATCAGTGTCAGATATGTTATCTTGACTTGATTGGTCCATGTGGACTGAATCCAATGGATCTTTGGTTCAGTGAGCTTGATCAGGGCGCACTGAATTCAGATGGCTTATCATTCTCTGACTTGATGATCTTCAGTAGACATAACTGTCTTCAGTGTAATTGTCCTTTAGTAGACTCTTGAAGATCTTTCCAGGAAGTTTGTCATAAGGCTGAATGACAAACTTCCCTGACCACAGTAGCCTGACTCCTTCAGGGCCTACTTGGTACAGTACTGATCCTCCTGATCATGCTCTTCACTGAGTAGTCCACTGACTTAGCTTAGATCAGCCAGGTTTATACTCAGTGGGACATCCTTCAGGCTTCTCTTCAGGTTCAGGTCTCTGTCATGGCTTTAGTCAGTTCTTCTTGTGATGTCATCTTTATTTCATCAGGCTGTGTTGCTGAGTTCCCCCTCGCTGAGTTCCCCCTCAACTGAGTGTTTCCTCAACTGAGTTCTTCTCAACTAACAGCCTATTCTACTGAGAAATAACCTAGCCTGACCTGAAACTAAAGATACTATCCTGATTGCTTTCAAACCTATTACATGAGGTTTTGGAAAATCATCAAAACTAAACCATATCCCAACATTAACCTATTCTAATCCTATCAAGACTAGCCTGACTATTACACACTTAGGCAAATTATCTTTTCAGGGTCTTTGGGATCAACTTAAAACTGGCATTGTCCCAACAATCATCTTTACACAATTTCTGTGTTGAACCTATATGAGTTCTCATAATTTTAGAAGTTTCAAGTCCAAACCTCTTAACAAGATTTTTTGCATATTTGCTTTGTGAAAAGAAAATTCCATCTTTATCTTGCTTAATTTGAAGACCTAAAAAGAAATTTAAGTCCCCAACCACTGACATTTCAAAAGTAGCAGTCATTTCTTTCACAAACTGTTCAATCATTTTATCACATGTAGAACTAAATAAAATATCATCAACATAAATTTGGGCAATCATGATGTGATTATTAGTTTGTTTGATGAAAAAAGTCTTATCTACTTCACCTCTAATAAAACCAAAATCAACCAGAAAATCATTCAACCTTTCATACCATGCTATAGGAGCTTGTTTAAGACCATATAATGCCTTATTCAGTTTGTACACATGGTTTGGAAAGTCAGGATTTTCATATCCTTTTGGTTGCTCAACATAAGTTTCTTCAATCAATATTCCATTTAGAAAAGCAGCTTTGACATCCATCTAATGTAACTTGATGTCCAGAAAACATGTAATTGCAAGCAACAATCTAATAGATTCAATTCGAGCTACTGGAGCAAAAGTTTCATCATAATTTATTCCTTCTACCTGAGTGTATCCTTGAGCAACTAATCTAGCTTTGTTTCTTACAATATTACCAGATTCATCAGTTTTATTCTTGAAAATCCATTTAGTTCCTATTACATTTGTATATTGAGGCCTTGGAACTAATGTCCACACATTATTTCTCTCAAACTGATTTAACTCTTCATGCATAGCATTGATCCAATTTTCATCTTTCAAAGCTTCAATTACATTATTAGGCTCAATTAAGGAATGATAACACTCATATCTTACCTTGTTGCAAATGGAAGACATGCAAATTGTTCTTACCAGATTGCTTACTATACACATTCTTCTTCTTGTTTGAACTCCAGAAAGTTTTTCACCAATAATCTGGTCTGCAGGATGATCCTTAATAATCCTGGAAGATGGAACTTTGTTGTAGTCAAATGAATTCCCTGAAGATTCTGATTTTTCAGGTAATGTTGTTCCAGATGTCGGAACATTCTGAACAATATCCCTATTCTGACCAGAATCCGTGGAACCCATTGGTATATCAATAAGTCCAGAAACATCATCCTCAATGGTTGGACCTGCAAGGCTTGCACTGTTATCAAATACTACATTAACAAATTCTTGCACAGTATTAGTTCTCAAATTATAGATTTTATAAGCCTTACTATTTCTAGAATAGCCTAAAAAGAACCATTTATCACTCTTTGAATCGAACTTGTGTAAAATATAACAAACACAACCAAAGACATGGAAATATTTCACATTTGGTTTTTTGTTATTCAATATTTCATATGAAGTTTTTGTAGTACCTGAACACAAATAGACTATGTTTGAAATGTGACATGCAGTGTTCAAGGCTTCAGCCCAAAATCTTTTTTAGAGATATTTTGACACATGCATGACTCTAGCCATTTCCTGTAAAGTCCTATTTTATCTTTCTGCAATACCATTTTGATGTGGTTTTTTCGGTGAGGAAAATTCTTGTATGATTCCTTTATCTTCACAAAACTTAGTAAACTCACTATTTTCAAATTCCCTACCATGATCTGATCTAATCTAATCTTCTTGATCTTGGAATTAAAAATAATTTTGAACTTTTTGTAAAGATTTTTGAAAACATAAAAAGTTTCAGATTTTTTCTTGAGAAATTCAATCCATGTGTATCTCGAATAATTGAATAGGCATGAAATTGTTATGTTTTGTAGCCCGATTTGCCCATGTTTTGAGTGTATTTGATGAGTATTTGGAGATATTTGAGTATCATTTTCATAAACTAATGAATTTGTCTCTTTTATGCTCATATTAGGAAAGAGGGCAAAAAATGGAGTTTGTAGGACTTTGAATCAACTCAAACGGACTCCCGGATGAGAAGATATTGAAGAAATACGAAAAGTATTAGTTCGTGCAAGCAAAAGTATCATTTAGCTCAAAGGAGGAAGTGCTCGAGCGAGCCTAGGTCGAGCACTAGGGGCTCGAGCAATAGAAGTCAAGCGCCATATTGGTTCTGGAAGTCAAGAGCACTCAAGTCACCTTAAGTCGAGCGCTGGGCGCTCGAGTAAAGGAGGTTGTGCGCTATTTTTGTACTGGAAGTTTGAAGCACTTGAGTGAGCACAGCTCGAGCACTAGGTGCTCGAGCATTCCACCTGGTCGAGCGGTCTCGGCAAATTAAGGCCCAAATCCATCCTATTTCGGCCCAAACCTATATATATATACCTCTTCCAAGCATATTTTGACACACACTTTGATACCATTAGATAGTTTTTGAAGGAGAGAGCTTGAGGGAGAAAGTTTGAAGAGTTTAGCAACATTTTTACATCTTGTAACCGAGGTTTTAGCTTACAAATTCACTAGTTTAATTATTGCTTTGAACATATTTTGATTACTTGAGTACTTGAGATTTCTAAACCTAGTTTTTCCAGATCTATAAAGATATTTTTTAGACTTGAATTTGTCCTTGTGTTTATTAGTTTGATTTCTTTAGTTAATTCAATTAAGCATATGTTTATTGTTACCATGTTAGGCTAGAACCCTTGCATGCTTAGGGTAGGATGAACTCGTAGAAGTAGGATGTTGGTACGTAATTAGGATAATTCGTGATGTTTAGTTTTGATTCTCTTAATTATTGAATGCTTCTAATAAACTCTCGAATAATCTTGGAATTGAGTACGAAAATTGTTAGAGAGAAGACGATCGTATCACTCTTTAATAACGAATAGGCTTAAGGAAAGAGTTTTAGAAGGAGTTTATCAACCGGTTTATCTAGGGAGGACGACCGCATCACCTTAGTTAAATTAGGGTCTCAATAATTAAGCACAATTCGTATAATTTAATTATCAGATTAGTGAAGTAAATTGATAGGACGAAGTATAAAGGTTAATTCTTGAGCTTTTAATCTTTCAATCTTGTGCTAGATTAGGGACGTTGATTGCCTAGTTTTAGTACGCTTAGGATTATTACTTGCACATCACAATTATTTTAGTTATTATACCAACTCCGTTAGTATACGTAGGAATTCCTATCCCGAGCATCATCATCTCATATTTGCATTAAAACCAAAAGTTATTTAGTTAATTTCCTTGATAGCATATATATAGTATAATATAGTCTAGCATCAGTTTATAAACAAAACATTACATTCATATTATCTACGAGATGTAGATTTCCGGGGATTTACTTACCTACAAACTTTCCCTTGGGTTCGATAAAACTTGGTCCATATACTTGTCCATACTATTATGATCTCATACTCTTGTGGGGTAACTACTAGTCAAGCTAGTATTTTGCGTTCAAGTCAATAATCATCAACCAAAACAAATGAATACATTTTTCCTCCAATACTCTCAGTTTCCATTGGACCCATAAGATCCATGTGAAGAAGTTCAAAACATTTTTGTGTAGAACAATGTGACAATATTTTTTGTGACACTCTAACTTGCTTGCCTTTTTTACAAGGTCCACATACTTTTGATTTGTTTAACTGTAATTTAGGAAGACCATTTACAGCTCCTGTTCTAATCAGTTTTAAAAAAATTTGGTAATGAGTATGACCAAGTTTTTTATGCCACAAGAAACTTTCATCTGTTTTCACATTGTTACAGGTTTTGAGGGTATCACTCACATGACAATTGTCTACAGATATACGACCAATCATAAGACATTCAACTTTTTTCATTTTTCACATAGCATGAGTCTTTATCAAAGTCCTCATGTAAACCATCATCACATAATTGACTTATACTAATCAAATTTGCTATCAAACCATCAACATGCAACACATTTGTTAATTTGGGAAAACCAGGAACATTTAAGGTGTCTTTACCAATGACTTTACCTCCAAAAATCACATGACCATCAACATACAATCTATAATCAGTCAAATAATCAATATTACCAGTCATATGTCTAGAACAACCACTATCAAAATACCATGAACCGGGTGCATGTGCTTTTAATGAAGTATAAACAACATTACAACTTTTAGACTTACAGACCCAAGTAATTTTTTACAAATGTTCTTTTAAATGAGGTGACAAACTTGGTGACACAATTTTTGCATACATGTCTCTTTTCAATTTCCAGCAGCATGGTCTAATATGGCCTGTTTTATGACAGTAATGACATAAAAATCCTTATCAAATTTTGCAAAAAAATTATTTGTAGAGTCAAGGACATTAATATCATGTTTTACCCCTGATTTTACAAATTTAACAGGTTCATTACTTGTCACAGGTTTAGCAGAATCATCAATATAACCAAGACCTTTTCTAACAGAATTACCAAGTACCAAGGCATTGTCCAGGTTTTTAGTGCCTGTTGTATACTTTTTGAAGTTCAGTGTTGAACCTTTCATCTCTTCCTTTAGCTTTTCAACCTCCATATCCTTCCTAGTAAGGATTACTTCAAGTTTAGTCAAAGAGTCTCTCAATTCAGAATTTTCTAAAGTCATAGTCTTAAGAATTAGGGCTTGTGACTCAATTTTCTTGATGTGTTCTTGTTGGGACATTGTCAGTTTTGATTAAGATCCCAAAGACCCTGAAAAGATGTTTGCCTTAATCTGTCTTTGTCAGGCTAGTCTTAGTTAGGATTTGTACTTAGTCATTTTACACTTTACAGGTACTCAGTGAGAGGAGAACTCACTGGAGACAATCAAGACTCAGAGCCTGAAGACGAAGAGCACCATCCTGAACTTATGACAGTCCTCTAAGCTGGCTGAGTAAGTGTCAGTGATGAAGAGTATGACCCTGAGGTCACTACTAACTCAGTCCTGAAGGGAACAGGATGTCACTGAGTAAATGGGAAGACTTGGAGTAGAGCCAAGCAATGCAAAAGGAATTTCAGCGTCAGGACAAGACTGGTGGGCTCAAGACAAAATGAACTTAATAAGACAAGCCTGAAGCTTAGGAATAAGTTCTGACATTCTCACCAACCTGATGACGTGGACCAATCCGAGGAGGACACGCACGTACGGAACCTGACATGAAGACTTAATTCAGACTGCATATTCAACGGGCAAGCATTTAATGTGCATTTAATGCAAATACCAAATCCATGCTAGGGCGGCTGCTGCATGAAGATATGTCCGTTTGAAGCCACTCTACATAGATGACTGGAAGGCTATCTCTCCAACGGATAGTTATTCAAATCACCTATAAATACAGAAGGCCTTGAACCCATTCAAGGTTACGGGAAATTTCCAGAAATTACTCAAACTCTCAAGCACTCAAAGCATTCAGCCTTTAAGAGAAACACTCGAAAACATTCAAATTTCCCAAGTGTTTCTTAGCAACTGAGAGTTATTCTGTATTCCAAGAGCTAAATAGAATTATCTTAAGCTTAGAGAGATTATCCAATCCTTAACATAGCTTTGTCTTGTAAGGATAATCTCAACTTAGTTGGAATCCAAACTGAAACCAAAACCCTAAGATAGGCTTGTTGGGAGTAAGTCAGTTAGTGTGTTAGTAAGTAGATTTGTATAGATCAGTGAGGATAGCTGGTCTTGGTGCACCTTGGCACGTTAAAAACAAGAATCCCTTGAGTGGATTTACTGTTAAATCAGGTCGTGGACGTAGGAGCTTGAGTCTCTGAACCACGTTAAACTCCTTGTGTTCTTACTGCTTTGATATTGTGCATACTTGTTATAATACTTGGTCATTCATTGCATTCAAGTTTATCAGGCCTGAATCAATCAGGCCGATCTTCAAAAAGAGCACTGCCCTACTAAACACTATTCAGAATAGAGTAAAACAAGTTTTTCAGAAAGCAAACTAAACAAGACTTTAAACTTTCAGGGCTCAAACATTTCCGCACTGAACTTGAACTGATAGTTAGCCAACTGACCCGCACCAAGTGTAGTCAGTAGGTATATTATCAGCTCCTAGTTCTTTACACTCTGAGCAAAGGGGACTCAGACAGTTTTAAGGTTGAAAAATTGGTATACGTGTATTCCCCCCCCCCATACACGTATTCCTCAGTCTTGTATCGGGACCAACAAGTGGTATCAGAGCAGTGGTTCGAAAGACCACTGACTTTGAATACTAATAGTTTCAGGGGAGAAACTGTTGGTGGTCACTGAACAGATCTGAGTTTGCTTTTCATAAAACTTGCATCATCATGACTTCGAGGAGACTTGAAGCTTCGTTACCTGAATTCTCTGTGTCTAACTTTGTCTATTGGAAGTTCAGATTAGAAGCACATCTAGATGCCATCCATGACCAGATGCCGCGTGTACTCAGGGAAGGACCGATCAAGATCACTATTCCTAACGTCAGAGAACTGGGATATGATGACCTTGCGATTGGCGTGCAGGTTCCTAAAGAGAGGAAAGACATGACCAACGATGAAATCAAGATGGTGGGGCTTGACAACATCGCCAGAAACATCATCCTGTACACGGTGCCTTTCGAGGAGTCAGCCAGGCTGATGAACCTAAAGACGGCAAAGGAGGTTTGGGATGAGCTGACCAGGATGTGCGAGGGGTCAGAAAAGATAAATGAGAATAAGAGAAACATTGCCATTCAGAAATTCGAGGCGTTCGAGATGTTGCCTGACGAGAGCATAGATCAAATGGAGTCTAGATTCATCAAGTTGATGAATGAGTTGGTGATGCTGGACAAGGATGTCCCAAGGAGAGATGTTGCTTCAAAGATCCTGAATGCCCTTCCTGAGAGATGGGACAACAGTGTAATTATGCTTAAGAACACTCAGGATATGAGTAACATAACTTCTGCTTTACTTTTTTCAGAGCTCAAAGCGCTTGAATTCGATCTTAACAAAAGAAAGAAGAAAGTTCAGTCAGAAGAAGAAGTGAAAGAGAAAACTCCTGAGAAAAGTGTGGCGTTCAAGGCCAGGTCTGAACCTGTTGAGCCCTCATCAAATTCTTCATCAAAGTCACTGATGGAGATGAGCAGGGAAGAACTCGCTGAGGAGTACAGCCTGATGGCCAGACGATTTGACAAGCTCAATTCCAGGTTTGGTCGTTATAAAAAGTTTTATCAGGACTCACGTGACAGGAAACCTGAAGGAACCCACCAAAGATCGAGGAGATATGAGGAGCGAAGGAACACTGACCAGAGGAGAGAACGTGGTAATGAAAGGAGATATTCAGAACCAAAACCCGAAAGAAGAGACGAACAGAGACGTACTCGTGATGACAGATATCCAACCAAGGCTGAAAGCTCACCAAGAATCAGGGAACCTGACTCAAGGAGGAACCCTGAACTAAGAAAAGAAAGAGTAAGTGAGCAGGTAGCATGTTACAACTGTAACAAGATTGGTCACTATCAGTACGACTGCCCGGAGCTGAGTGCAAGGGAGAGAGAGGAAAGGAGAGCCACTAGGGATCTAAGATCTGCTGATCGGAGAGCGATGGTCGCTGAAGATGCAACAGATTCTGACGTCCTACTGAAAGGTCACCTGAACTCTTCTCAGATGACGAGTACGATGATGTCTGTCTAATGGCTAGGGATGAGCCTGAGGTAACATCAAATTCTATTTCTGCTTCTTACACTGGTCAAAATCCTGAGCTTAGCTCAGAGTCAGTTAGAGAAATGAACCTTCAGATCTGTCTTGATCAATTGATGGTTGATTTCTCCAGACTGCAGGAAACTAATGTCTTCTTGGTAGAGGAGAACAAGAAATTGAGTACTGAAGTTCAAAACCTGAATGAACAACTCACTCAGTCTGATCTCAAAGAATCAGCTCAGATTGTGAGACTAACTCAAGAAATTGATATGATCAATTCTGAGCGTCTCCCAAGAGAGAAGATTCTGAAGGAATTGGCTGAAGAAGAGCTGGTCAGGAAGGAAGAGCTGAAAGCACTTAAGAGTAAGTTTGATGACCTTTTTACCAGACATGAAATCCTGAAAAAGAGTGAGGACTCTCTCAAGAAAAAGGTTGCAGCAATGAATAAATCCTCAGTGGCTAGAGAGAAAATAAATAGCAACCAGATACTTGGGAACAAGAAAAAGGGACTTGGATATGTTCCTGAGAAATCCTCACGAGGTCAGTCTCGTGTTGCTTCAGGGAGTAACACTGAGAGGGTATTTTTTCAGACAGGCCAGAGTGCACCTAAAGTTGTGCTCCAGGCCCGTCAAACTGATAAGGGCAAGGAAACCGTTGACACATTCAGGGTTGCTCCTAAGGTAGCTAAGCCAAAACCCAAGGGAAAGGCGAAGCAATCTAAGGAAGCCCCTGAGAGCTCAGGCCAAGGAAAACCTCAGCGAAAGCAGAGGAAGACTCAGGCTAAGAGCCCTCAGACTGGTCAGCGAGGGTACCATCATGCTTGGCAATACCAACAGGGAAGGCCAAACATGATGACACCCCCGTGGTTTTGGCATCCTGAGGCCTTTAACTGTTTTCCATTCCCTCACTTTCCTAGGGGGAATAGAAATCAGGGTCCTTATCAAGAACAAGGCCCAAGACCTACTGCACCCAGACCTAGGAAGAACAGGAAGCCAGCCCAAAAGGCACCCACTCAGGCTCCTGCGAAGCCTAAGTCTAACACTCATACACCATCTTCCTCTAAGGCAAATAAGAAAAAAGTTGTGTATGTCGATGTTTCAGGGAGACAGATTTACCACTCTGAGGCAATCAGGGTTGTGAAGCAAGTCTGGATCCCGAAGGGTACAGCTGACACAATAGGACCCAACACCCAATGGGTACCTAAAGCCTGATTTACTTGCAGGCGGCTGTGGATCACAACAAGAGGAGAGGAGACTCAATCAAAGCTGTTTGGTACCTAGACAGTGGTTGCTCAAGGCACATGACTGGAGTGAAGAGTCTTCTCCAAGAGTATCAAGCTAAAGATGGTCCACAGGTAACCTTTGGTGATAACTCAAAAGGTGTTACTAAAGGCTTTGGTGTTCTAATTATAGGTACAGTCAGAGTGGAAAATGTGTCCTTTGTGGAAGGACTGAAGCATAACCTGTTGTCAGTAAGTCAATTCTGTGACAAAGGGTTCAGTGTTGAGTTCTCATCGAATACATGTTCAGTCAAGGACAAATCAACACAGGTGCTTCTATCAGGTATAAGGAAAGGTAACGTTTATCTCGCTGATTGGAGCAGCACTATTCCTAATACTTGTCTAGTTGTTAAAAGCTCCCTAGAGCTCAGTTGGTTATGGCATAAAAGATTAAGCCACCTGAACTTCAAGATTCTTAACAAAATTTCTAGACAGTCACTTGTTGATGGTCTACCTAATGAAGTTTTTAGCAAAGATCACGTGTGCAAAGCTTGTCAGGAAGGGAAGCAGGTCAGAGCGTCATTCAAAGAGAAGGCTTCCTACTCCACTGACAGGATACTTCAGCTCTTGCACATGGATCTATTTGGTCCCATAACACCTGTGAGTATGAATGGTAGAAAATATACCCTTGTGGTTATTGATGATTATTCTAGATATACTTGGGTTATTTTCTTGTTAAATAAGAAGGAAACACAGGTGAAGCTTCCAGAGTTGCTCAGGAGACTCAGCAATGAGAAGAATCAGTCCATTACTAAGATCAGATCTGACAAGGGCACTGAATTTATAAATTCATATATTTCTGACTTCTGTAATGAACTTGGTATAGCTCATGAGACTTCTGCAGCTAGAACCCCACAACAGAATGGTGTCGCTGAAAGGAGGAACAGGACACTGAAGGAAGCTGCAAGGACCATGCTGGCTGAGTCAGGATTGCCCAAGAAATTCTGGGCTGAGGCAATCAACACTGCATGCTACACTCAGAACAGATCCATGCTGAACAAACAACATGCACAGACCCCATATGAGACATGGAATAAGAGAAAACCTCGTATTTCTTATTTTCATGTATTTGGTTGTAAGTGCTTCATCCTCAACAATGGGAAGACCCAGTTGAAAGCCTTTGATAGCAAATCTGATGAAGGAATATTCTTAGGATATTCTGAAGTTAGTAAAGCCTTCAGGGTTTACAATTGTAGGACCCTTGTTGTGGAAGAATCACCTCATGTTGTCTTTGATGAATCTGCTAATGAGTCTAGGGCAAAGGTGTTGAATCCTGACACTGAGGAGGTCACAAGGAGTGTGACAAGGCTGAGTTTGAAGAATCAACCTGATCCCAAGATCAAAACTGTGCCAATTCCTAGATGGGATGATGATGACGATCAGGATGATGAATCAGGTGCCACTCCTAAGCCCAGCACGTTGAGCCTCAGACTGAGGAACAGGCTCAACCTGAGGTAAGCACCGTCTATGAAGATGTTGTTGCAGCTGAGACGGTTCCTGAGTCACCTCATCAAGGGGGAATTAATGTCCCTGACATTGAACTTGTTAATCCCTTTGGTATAGACTCAGGATCATCCCCTTCTGTTCAATTTCCTGAATTTTATGAGCCTGTAGACACTAACATTGCAGGTACTTCAGGAACAACTCCTGGCAAAAGAACATGGTTAGAAGATCATCCCATTGATCAAATCATTGGTAATCCAACTGAGGGAGTCAGGACCAGACGGTTCCATGGTGAGAGTGCATTATTCTGTTGCTTTCTCTCTGAGCAAGAGCCTCAGAACATTGAAGAAGCTCTCATTGACTCGAACTGGATCATTGCCATGCAAGAGGAGTTGAATCAGCTCACAAGGAATCAGGTTTGGGAACTGGTAGATAGACCTAGGCATCAAGGTGTGATTGGTACCAAGTGGGTCTTCAAGAACAAAAAGGATGAGAATGGTGTTGTGGTAAGGAACAAGGCTAGACTGGTTGCAAAGGGGTACTGTCAGTCTGAAGGAATAGACTATGATGAGACTTTTGCTCCAGTGGCTAGGTTGGAAGCTATCAGGTTATTCCTCGCATATGCAACATATAAGAAGTTCAAGGTGTATCAAATGGATGTCAAGAGTGCCTTCCTGAATGGTGTACTCAATGAAGAGGTATATGTTGAACAACCTCCCGGGTTTGAGGTTGGAGATAGAGTATACCATTTAAAGAAAGCACTCTATGGACTTAAGAAAGCACCAAGAGCTTGGTATGATACCCTCTCTCAATTCCTGACAGACCATGGGTTCAAGAAGGGAACTGTGGACAGGACACTGTTTAGGATCACTGAAGGTGATGACATTCTCTTGGTCCAGATTTATGTGGATGACATAATATTTGGATCACCAAATCATCAGCTCTGTGAGAAATTCTCTAAGTTGATGACTGGTAAATTTGAGATGTCCATGATGGGAGAGATGAACTTCTTCTTAGGATTGCAGGTCAAGCAGACTGATCAAGGTATATTCATTAATCAGGCCAAGTATACAAGAGACTTGATTCATAAGTTCGGTGTTCAGAACAGCAATCCAGCCAGGATCCCAATGAACACAAATTGGAAGATGGATCCTGACACTGAAGGGACTTCAGTAAATCAGAGTGAGTATCGTGGGCTGATAGGTTCTTTACTGTACTTGACTGCAAGTAGGCCTGACATTACGTTTGCAGTTGGTGTATGTGCTAGGTATCAGTCTGATCCCAAGAGAAGTCGTTTGGAGGCTGCTAAGAGGATACTTAAGTATTTGAAAAGGACAGTCAATATGGGACTATGGTATCCTTCAGATGACAACTTAGAACTGACAGGTTATTCAGATGCAGATTATGGAGGTTGTAGGATTAATAGGAAATCAACCTCAGGGACATGTCAGTTTTTGGGAAGTAAGTTGATCTCGTGGTTTAGTAAGAAACAGAATTCAGTGGCTACATCCACAACTGAGGCTGAGTACATGGCTGCAGGTAGTTGTTGTGCTCAGATCTTATGGTTGAGGCAACAGTTGAGAGACTACCAAGTATTTGCTAATCAGGTTCCGATCTATTGTGACAACAATAGTGCAATAGCAATCACTCAGAACCCAGTGCTTCACACAAGGTGCAAGCATGTGGATATTAGGCATCACTTCATTCGAGATCATGTGGAAAAGAAAGATATTAGGATGGAGAAGATTCACACTGACAGACAAAGAGCTGACATCTTGACTAAGCCTTTGGCTGAAGCAAGGTTTATGGAACTGTCAGTGGAGTTGGGACTCTTAGATCCGGGAGAGCAGTCAGTGTAGGGTTCTAGGGGGAACTCAGGCCAGACTCGACTCAGCGAGGTATCAGGGTGCTACAATGTCTCCCTGACAGGTATGAGTTCTAACCTGACTCTTGTGAATTTCAAGCGTCTCCCTGAGTCCTTCGTCCTGAAAATCTTTATTAAATGCATTCCGTTTTCATTAAAAGCGCGCCTTTTCATATTTAAACCCATGCGCACGGAGCATTTAATGCTACAGTTGCTTTTTCATATACGTGTCTGTTTTATATGGAATATGACTGACATGGGGTTTAATTGAAACTGAGATTAATCCTGGCCTCTCATTTCAAAACCTTTCGAATTCAGGGATCAATCTCAACCCCACGTTTGAGTAACTGACTTAGTCTTATCAATCAAGAGTGCCATTTGAGGTTTTTACGCAAACACAACGCACAATCTGCACACTGAGTTTTCTCTTGCTCAAACACAGAAATTTCAAAAACCTTTCTTTCAAAAACAATGGCATTCCTTAATTCCAACTGGACAACCGACAAGATCGTCGACGTTGTTGAGAAGAGGCTGGTACACATGGAGCAAGTCATCTCCATGGAAGGTATCTGTCTTACGGTTGAGGAAATCAAACCCGTGTTTAAATGGATTTCCGATGCTGGGTTGGAAACATACTTCACCACCCGCCCCATTTCCGTGCTCCCAAGAACAGTTGTGGAAGCATATTTGAATATGTTCTTGCGGAAGGGGGAAGTTTTCACAAAAGTGACTGCGCTGAAGCCGACGGGAGAGAAGGACGGCAACGGTGAGCCTCTTTACGACGCAGAGGTGGTCACTATCAACTTCAGGCAGGCGGTGAGGGAAGTCTTCAAGCTGCCATTCTCAGGCATCAACCCAAAAGACTTACAAGGAAAACTCGGAGGGAGAATTCCTTGGGAATTGGACCAAGTCAGGGTCATCGGAGTTCAGGGCTCGCCAGAACAAGAGTACGTTAAAGCCTGAGTATAGAGCTCTGGTGGACTTGGTATCCAAGATGGTGATGGGTGCAACTGGCTCTCACGAGCAATTGAGTCTGCCCAAGCTGAGACTCATGGGAGCTATCGTTGATGGAGTGGAAGCGAACTGGGAGCAGTTCTTCCTCGATCAACTCCATCAGGCAGGGTTGGACAAGCTCACGCGTGACGAGGAGAAGAAGCACATTTTCGTCAGTGCCATCTTGCCATTCGGCACGAGGATGTCCATCCTGATTGCTCATGCATGCCATGGGTATACCTTCGACTTCGAGGATAGTCTCTCCTCGAAGAAGATAATGTTTTCCTCACTGAGTGATACCTATTCAGTGCTAGGGCTGACTGATCCCAATGCGAAAGTAAAGGGTCAGGCCAAAAAGCCAACTGGTAAGGCCAAGAGAGTGGCAACCAGTCTCATTGAACGAGTAGATGAGCTCCTTGAGAGGAGTAAGGAGGATGAGGAGGTTGCTGCTGAGGAGGTGGAGCAGTCTGAGGTGGCCGCGGCTGAGAAGAAGAAGAGGGTGAAGATCGTGCTGTCAGGGAAGAGCACGAAATCTGGGACTGAGTCTGATCCCAAGAAGGCCGGGTCTGAGGCTGAGGGAACTGACGATGACGTCAGAAAGGAGGGTGCTCAGGGAGAGAGGCCCCTAAAGAGGCTCAGGAAGGGAGTAAAGAAATCCCCTGCTAAGAAGCTGCCTGAGGTGAGTGAGAGGGAGAAGTCAAGCTCTCCTGGAGCCTCTGACTTGGAGGAAGTGAGAAAGACTGTCGAGACGGCTGAGTCGTTGCAGCCTGAGACAGCACCCACTCAAACACCCCCACATCCTGAAACCCAAACACCTTCCATCCCTGACCCCACACCTCTAACTCCCCAAACCCCCCAAACCTCACAGCCAGATCAGCCTACTGAGTCAGTGCCATCCACCTTACCTACAATTGAGCCTGACCAGTCAGCCGAGCCAAATCTTCCAAACCCCTCAGATTTTCCCTCATACCCCAATCCCAAAGACTGTCCCAAATCTATTTCAGCTGAAGAGGATGAGTTCCTTGAAATAGAGGAGGAGGAGTTGGATGAGCACATGGCAGGAGGGATTCTGGAGAACACGCTCAGGGGGAACGCCACGGAATGGGCAGGGAAGTGCTGGCCTGGGCTATACAAGTATACTGAGTTGCTGGCATATGTGATTGAGCTCAAAGTTTGGTTGGACTTCAAGCAATCAAACATGCAGGAGCAACATATGCTGGTGGATGCTCGTGGTTGGGAGCATTGGGAGACGGAAGAGGCCAAGATTTGCTCGTTCTTTGGACTTACTAGCTGGCTTCAACTCCTGAACTTTGACTACCTGAAGCAGCTAGTGGCTGAAATGATGTCCAAGAGCAAGGCTGACATCCTGTCTGATGGCGAGAAGGATGGTAATGAGGAGGATGATGAAGCTCAAAGCGGAGCTGTGGAGAAGGCAGTGGAGGAGACTGCGAGAGAAGTTGATGAGATGTACCCTGAGCCTGAGGCTCAGGGGGAAGGTGATAAGAACACTGGTGCCAAGGGTGGACCAGTGGCTGAGGATGTTGTGAACATCTCAGCTGCCGATGAAACATCTGTCGATGAAGGGATTCCCTGCCCTGAGACAAGAGAGGAAGATGTTGAGGCATTCAAGGAGACTCTCAGTTCCGAAGGACAAGTTCCTAAGGTTCAAGTTAGCTTAGCTGAGCCTGAGGAGGCGGCTATGACTACTTCACAACTGCCTTCAGTGCACCTTGAAGAAGGGACTGATGTTGCAGGGGCTGACAAGGGAAAGCAGCCAATCACTGAGGCGGTCGTTGATGATGAAGATGTGATCATAACCAGGGTTGGACGTGCTGAGTTCACCAGCATAGTGGAGGTCAAGCAGGAGAAAACCTCAGAAAATCTAGCTGAACTTCAGGAAGAGGTAATGAAGCTACGCGCTGAGAAGAAAGAAGACTCCAAGGCCCTGGCGAAGCACATCAGGTGGACAAAGTCAGTTTACAACACCCTTGCTAACAGGGAGCTGATCTTGTTAAAGAAAACGATGACTGACACGGCCAAGTCAGTGAGGAATGAGAGGAAGCGCACTAAGAATATGCTTAGGAACACTCTCATGAAGCTTGAAGAGAGGGATGCGATCAGGGACGAGAAGATGAATCAGGCAGTGGACAGGCTTGCAGTTCAGACTGGAGCTATTGTCACTCAGGCCTTGAAGGACTCAGCGTCCAAACTGGAGCTGGAGTCAGGGAGGATGGATCGCACCTCTCAGTCAGTGGCGGACACTTTGGCAAAGGCCACTGAGGAATCGGCAAAGATACTAACTGAGGCTAGCAGAGTCAGCGGTGAGTCCTTGAAGGTGGAGGAAAGGATCACCATGGCTGAACAAAGACTCCAACTCTCTATGGAGGTCTTTGAGAAGAAAGTCAATGCTGCTATCAGTTCAGTTTCTTTTGCAGGCACTGGGATTGCCACGGGAGTTGAGATGCTGAAGGAGGGCGTTATGGAAGTTCAATCCTTAGCCTCCTTTGTCATCAACAGTGGAGCTGAGTCACTCCCATCCCAGGCCAATGATGATGCCAAAAAGGGGGAAAAGAAGAAGAAAAGATCCCGCCCTGAGGCATCTGAGGCAGTTAACCAAGGAGAGACCGTTCTAGCTGACCCTGAAGCTAATCCTGAAGGAAACATTTTAAGGGTGAGGAAGTCAGCTAGGTTAGCGGCGGTGGAGAAGGAAGGAGAACAAATTGTTGCCAAGCTGAGGGAGGAGGCAACAAAGGCAAAGGCTAATGAACCTTCCAAGCAACAACCTGAACCAGTTCAGAGATCGTCTCCCATGAGCTCAAGGAAGAATCCCATCACTTACTCAGGTGAGTTGGTTGTGGAGCTATGTGCTGAAGCGTGGGGAGATCAATCTGAAAAATCTGAGGCTGTGCGCAGAGCTAAAATTGCTCAGAAGGAGAAGATGCGCATTTTGGAGAAGAAGGTTGAGAAGCTGACTGACATCAATGAGCTTCAACAACGAGAACTAGATGATGCAGTGATTAGCTTGCTAAGGAGGAAGAAGGCGAAGCCTGAGCCAAGGAAGTACAGGAAGAAGCCAACAGTTAGGAAATCAACAATTCTTCATGTCAGAAGGCCAGAATCAGGAGCGAGGGAAGCTTTTGTTGATGAGTTCGTCTCAGAAACACTGAAGGAGTTTTGGACTGATGCAAGGGATGAATTTGTTAGATTGTGGTTTGTTGTGAAGAAGTGGGGCGACACTGACGATATAGATGCCCACTTCACTGACTACATGATGGACAATCATCCTGAGCTATTCCAGAAGATCTTGGAGGATGCTGAGGCAGCTCAAGTTCAAGTGAAGGCTCCTGAGTTCACCATTCGAGCTCCTCCCTTGGTTCCTAGAACTCAAAAGCATGATACAAAGACCATTATGATGGAAGTATTGAAGATAGCCAGAGCTGAAGGGTACGTGAACCAACCTGGAAGACTTGACGAGCTGAAGGCAAGAGTTTATGCAGGTTATGGACTCAAGCCTGAAATGAGATTAGTCTAGGTGTTCACAGGCTTCTTTGTAATAGATTAGATTCATTGTAATCATTTCCACATCAATCAATGAAATCTATTACTTTTGCCCACAGACAAAAACTCATTGTCTTTTTGGCTTATTGTTTAAAATTATGTACTTTATCAAGAATTGCTCTAACACTGTCTTATCTTATAGATAGGTTTATCTTGTTTCCTCTAAGTGTTTTGAGGATCTTTTCAGTGTTTTGGCATCATCAAAAAGGGGGAAATTGTTGGGACATTGTCAGTTTTGATTAAGATCCCAAAGACCCTGAAAAGATGTTTGCCTTAATCTGTCTTTGTCAGGCTAGTCTTAGTTAGGATTTGTACTTAGTCATTTTACACTTTACAGGTACTCAGTGAGAGGAGAACTCACTGGAGACAATCAAGACTCAGAGCCTAAAGACGAAGAGCATCATCCTGAACTTATGACAGTCCTCTAAGCTGGCTGAGTAAGTGTCAGTGATGAAGAGTATGACCCTGAGGTCACTACTAACTCAGTCCTGAAGGGAACAGGATGTCACTGAGTAAATAGGAAGACTTGGAGTAGAGCCAAGCAATGCAAAAGGAATTTCAGCGTCAGGACAAGACTGGTGGGCTCAAGACAAAATGAACTTAATAAGACAAGCCTGAAGCTTAGGAATAAGTTCTGACATTCTCACCAACCTGATGACGTGGACCAATCCGAGGAGGACACGCACGTACGGAACCTGACATGAAGACTGAATTCAGACTGCATATTCAACGGGCAAGCATTTAATGTGCATTTAATGCAAATACCAAATCCATGCTAGGGCGGCTGCTGCATGAAGATATGTCCGTTTGAAGCCACTCTACATAGATGACTGGAAGGCTATCTCTCCAACGGATAGTTATTCAAATCACCTATAAATACAGAAGGCCTTGAACCCATTCAAGGTTACGGGAAATTTCCAGAAATTACTCAAACTCTCAAGCACTCAAAGCATTCAGCCTTTAAGAGAAACACTCGAAAACATTCAAATTTCCCAAGTGTTTCTTAGCAACTGAGAGTTATTCTGTATTCCAAGAGCTAAATAGAATTATCTTAAGCTTAGAGAGATTATCCAATCCTTAACATAGCTTTGTCTTGTAAGGATAATCTCAACTTAGTTGGAATCCAAACTGAAACCAAAACCCTAAGATAGACTTGTTGGGAGTAAGTCAGTTAGTGTGTTAGTAAGTGGAGTTGTATAGATCAGTGAGGATAGCTGGTCTTGGTGCACCTTGGCACGTTAAAAACAAGAATCCCTTGAGTGGATTTCCTGTTAAATCAGGTCGTGGACGTAGGAGCTTGAGTCTCTGAACCACGTTAAACTCCTTGTGTTCTTACTGCTTTGATATTGTGCATACTTGTTATAATACTTGGTCATTCATTGCATTCAAGTTTATCAGGCCTGAATCAATCAGGCCGATCTTCAAAAAGAGCACTGCCCTACTAAACACTATTCAGAATAGAGTAAAACAAGTTTTTCAGAAAGCAAACTAAACAAGACTTTAAACTTTCAGGGCTCAAACATTTCCGCACTGAACTTGAACTGATAGTTAGCCAACTGACCCGCACCAAGTGTAGTCAGTAGGTATATTATCAGCTCCTAGTTCTTTACAACTCTGAGCAAAGGGGACTCAGTCAGTTTTAAGGTTGAAAAATTGGTATACGTGTATTCCCCCCCCCCCCCCCCCCCATACACGTATTCCTCAGTCTTGTATCGGGACCAACAGTTCTTGACATGAGATACAATATGTGTTCTTCAATGAGGAAATATCTGTCTCAACTCGTAAGACAGATCACATCTGGACTGTTATGACAAGATATTGTGTCTAATGATGGAACATTTGTATCAACATCTAAATAATAATCATCCAGATGATCATCAAAAGTATCATCATATTCAATTCTCGCAGAGAAAGCATATTCTTCATTCTTTTCAGATTTATTTTCATCTTCTGACTCATCACTTAAACTAGCATTAAAGTTCAGCTTCCTTCTTAGAATGGTGTTAGCACATTCATTTGCGTAATGACCAAAACCAGTACATGCATCTCACTGACTTCCTACACTCAGGATCATACCTAGGTTTGCTACAACTACCACTTGTTCTTTTATTTTGATTAAATCTATTTCTTCGTTCAGACATTTATTGATTATTGTTGATTTCCACTTTAGGTTGGATATTGTCTTTTAACCTATTAGCACTATTTTTTAGAAAAGACTTAAACTGTTTGGTTAAGAAAACAATGTCCTCAGAATTGTCATCACATAAATCAACACATTCAGGATCAGAATCAGCTTCAGTTACAAATGAAGACTTTTCATTACTAGATGAGGTTTCACCTTTGAAAACAGAAACTTTCTTATCAGTCGAATCATTCTTTTGATCAAGGTTCATTTCATAGGTTTTTAAGATACTTATCAATTCATTTTGACTCATAGTATCAGTATCCTTAACCTCTTCTATAGCACATATTTTAGCATCAAATCGTTTTGGAACATTTCTTAGAATTTTATGGACTAACCTGGTATACGAAATTGGATCTCCTAGAGAGTGAGATTCATTTGCTATCTCAGAAAGTCTCTCTTTGTAGGCAGAGATGGTTTCATCCTCTTTCCTCTTGAGGTTTTCAAATTTGGTGCCCAGCATCTGTAGCTTTGTCCTACGAACACTTTCGGATCCTTCACAGTATTCTTGCAATCGATCCTAAGCATATTTTGCAGAGATACAATTCGAAATCAGTTTGAACATAGATACATCAACTGATGTAAATATTGCGTTCAAAGCTTTCGAATTATAATTGGCCACAATTACATCATCATTCGTCCAATCAAGCTCTCGCTTGATCCGTGCTTCGTTATCTTCATCAGCTGGAGTTCTAGGTTGAGTCCATCCAGATAGTACACTCCTCCATGCTCGTTCATCAAGGGATTTGATGTACATCCACATCTTTGGTTTTCAATATGCATAGTTCGAACCATCTAAAATCGGTAGTTTAAGAGCGGGGGTAAGTGGATATTTCATTGCAAATAAAATTTGCACACTCAAAGACACAGGATCTAACTAAGTATATCTAGTTATGGCTCTGCTGTCAATTGAAGGGTGTGCGCGGGTGTTTTTTCAGAATGTTATCAAAAGTATTGAAACATAAAAGACAACATGCATAGCGAAATACTTTGAAAAATAATATTGCAAACGAGATATCAAAAAAATTCATAGATTATAAAATAATCTATGATGCCTCATAGCGAAAATTCATTATATCAAAGTAGTGATACAAAGACAAAGTAAAATCCTACTGTAATATTTTACACCAAGGTCGTATACCCTAGATATACAACCAAAAACCTAGAATTTTAATAGTGTAAAAACAGTCTACTCAAAGACCTAACAAAGACACTTTTAGAATTATAATGGAGATAACTTAAACAACTACACTTGCTATAGGTAAATAGGTATCTCAATTTTCTTCACATGATAGTGTCCAATGCGTATGGTATTTATAGAGTTCGAATCTAGTATGTGAAAACTAGAAAATCATGGTTTTCCATGATGTAAAACCATCCAACACTTAAGCTCCATGACTTCGATAACCTCCCATGTTTATATTTAACTTCTCACTCTAAAAATTGCAACCGCTTGACTTGGTAACTTCCAGGTCATCATCCTGCATGTTTAGACATTAAAGAAAATATTGAAACATTCGGAGTTAGTGTTAGGAGAAAAGGCAAATTTTGATGTTGAATATCTATTGCAAACCGTTCAATATATAGTACATATTACATTGTAGTTAATGTGGTGATACCCGATCACGGAAGATCACATTAATGGTTTCCTTGTAACTAAACGTACAAATTCACGACCTAGGTGGAATTGAACAATTCGCCGTGAAAGGTCGATGTGTAAGTCTCAGATTGGTCTGTCTTGACTAAGAGATTGCACTAGCACATTTAGTATGTGTTGAAGAGGACCTACAGCGAGGATAAATTCTTTTGTTCTGAAATGTGAAGAATTAGACCTCAGTGGTTATTGATTTCTTAATCGCCGTCACTTAAATAGGACCGTGTGTGCTTAATGGTTACTGCTTTGGTTCATGTTGGGTGAGAATCATCGTGACTTCGAACTTTGTGTTTTGGGCAGTAATATTAATTATACGACGGTTGCTAAGATTTAATACGGGGAAACGCGGGCGAGTACGGCTCGTGTGATTAGTCCCCTTGGTGGGCTCAAAAGTTTTATCGTACCAAATCTTGCAAGTGAAGGATCGGTTTCTTCGATACGGATAATAATGTTGAGCTGTCTTTACTTCAAGGTGAAATATATTAATTAATTTAGAGCTATTCAGAAGCTTAATTAATTAATGGACTTGATAATCTTAAACGCGGGAAATAATAACCGGGAGCCCATATTATCGTAATATGGATTAAGATGGATAGTGCAATATTAATTTATTAGTGGTACTAATTAATATTAATGGGCTAAATTATATTGGGGCTCAATATTGAAATTCAGAAGTCCATTAGGAGGTCCAATCTTAATTCTCCTTAAGGCCCCTCAAGTAGCCCAATTAAGTAGTCCAATAATGATAAGGTGATTAAAATAAAAGAAAATATATTTGCTGATTTTTTCATGATATTTTCGAAAAAGATATATTAGGAGAAAGAAAAGATCTTGTTGATTTTCTTAGAAAGATATTATGGAAGATAAGTATTCTTGGAATACAAGATTATCTCATATATTCAAGAAGATCCAAATCTTGGATTCTTTCTTTAGTATTTTCGAAAATATGCTTATTAGGAGGAGGTTGAGATTTTTGTGGAATATTTTATTATGGAGAAAAGAATATATGGGATATATTCAAGATTTCTTGGAGGCCAAGAAAATGATTTTCTCTCCCCTAAAATACACCAAAATTTCGTTCACCCTCACCTATATATAGGGGATGATTATTTCATCTCCAGTTTACTTTTCACAGCGTTGAAAAAAAAATCAGCAACACTATTTTTTCTTTCTTCCTTGTTATTTTAAATTGCTTGAAAGCACTTCCCACCGGTGATCAAACAAGGCGAAAGGGACATACTTGAGAATGTCTTTGGGTTGATAAAGCGCATTCGTAATTGTCCCGTATTATTCAAAGGTCAATTCTACGAGAGGTACATAAATCACATAACTTCTTAGATTATTCCGCCATAGATTTTATGTGAATTAATTCAATATGCATGATGATAAAATTGTTGTTGGAATTATTATTTGAATTAATTAGGATTAATTCATGCTAGTAATAATTGAATTTAAATTCGTATTTAATTATCATCCCGAATATATTCCGGGCACCCCTATTTTCCCAACAACTGGTATCAGAGCCACGGTTTCGGGCTCTGATCTTTAAATTGGAATTTAAATTGTTAGACATTAATTTAAAATTGGATAGTAGAATTGCTAGATCTTTTTTGTAGGTATCCAATTGTCATGGTTTTAATGTTTATTTTTTTCATGCGTGTGAATTAATTGTTTTTAATTCGATTCGTGCAAATTCATTTTTCTCGTGAGAAAATCCACGAGTAGATTAGTTATTTTTATTTTGATTTGATCATTGTAATAGACTAGTCTAAATCTAGTATTTATTTTTTGTAAATAAATTGTAACCGGATCGAGATGAAGAACGAAGAATTAAAGACGATGTACCCGGACGACGCATGCATGTGTGGCGCATGCATGGACATAAAATCATGCATGGGGTGAAAAACAAGAACGAACGACAAAACCCGGTGCACGGAGTGCGCGAGGCGCACGACGCCGTGCACGATGGGCGAGCCAAGGCGCACGAGTGTGCGCACGAGGCGCCGCCTCTCGGCGCTCAGCAGTCATGCCAAGAGGCGCACGGCCCACCTTCGTGGGCCGACGCGCATCGTATCTCGAACCGTGAAATTTTTTATTTTTGTTCTCGTTTTTTTGTGTGATTTTAAACATCGTCCCGAACCTCAAACGAAGCTATTTTTTATAAAGTGTTGTTGTTCGAGTGGGAGCGTGTTGAGACAAATGATGGAAAGCAACAAGGACGATTTTTCGCATCAAGACGTGAAGAAATTAAGCCGTGACAATTGGATTTTAGTGCTCCAATGTGTTTAATTTTGTTTTGATGGATGTTATATTTCGTGCACTTATTATTATTTGTTAATATGTATTTGCATAATTTTAATTGTCTAAGAAAAACCTTACTTTCGAAAATTACTAAGTATGTTTCTTTAATCGCAATTTTATTCCAGATATTAAAATTGGATTAATTTGGCCTCCATAATTTATTTATTTGTGAAGTCTTTTTGGAATACATTTCCCCCTCGGATCGGCCAAAAGGACGGATTTCACATGAATAAATTCCGAAAGGATGATTGTGGATTATTATTAGTGGCGGTATTGACCCTCACCACGAGTGGCTTGCTCAAAGCGAAATAATAATCCTGTATTTAATTATGGTTATTACTTAGGCATAAGAAATTGATATTAACTTACTCCCCTCGGAGTCCCTGTCAATTTTTATGTGGTCAAAGTGGGAGCCAACTATTAATTTTGAATTAAGGATTTGTAAATTTCTAGTTTGTGATCTGCTTGAATGTGTTTAAATGTATAGACCACCCCTCGTGGCGCATTTAAATTGTTTCGAGATGTTGGCTGATGCATAATTATATTATTTTAAGGTTTTAATATAATTGATGTGATAATTTCATATTTTTCTAGATATTAATATGAATGTATGTTTTATTCTCATTTCATCATGTCACAACCTTTTAATCCACTGTTTAAATATACTTTAAGTTAACAAACTTTTTGGAGTTATATCGATTGGAAATGTAATTTAAATTTTATCCTTACTGCACAAAAATACAATTGGGTTATTCACGTTAATATACCCGGCATGCCTAATGATAAGTCAAGCAATGGGAAAAGGCAGTTTATGATTGGAAGCGTGACAATGAACACGAAGTGCATCATCTTGACATCTCTGTCTGAGGATTTGAGGCGCATTCATGAGGACATTGTATCCGTTGTCGAAATCATAGAAAGCCTTGAAGGGATGTTTTCACATCAGAAACCCATGACTAATCAGTTCACCTGACATGACTCGGTCAAGTTGGAAATGGTGAAGGGAACACCCGTGAGGAGTACGTTCTAGAGATTATGGCATACCTTAACAAGTTGGAAGTACTTGGTGCGGATTTTGATGTCCCTTCTAAGGTCGATTTCATACTCCATTCTCTTCCGAAAAGTTTTGAGCAGTTTCAACTAAACTGTCAGATGAATTAACGGACAAGTCGTTTGCTCGAGCTCTTGCAAGCTTTAGTTTCGGTGGAGGTGATAATGGAGCACCAGTCTAGTGTTATGGTGGTTAATGGTCCGTCTACCTCTTTTGGTCCCAAGGGAGGGAAAAAGAGGAAGGGAACCAAAGGCCGGATCCAAGCAAATCCAATTGTTGCAAAAGGCAAAGCCAAGGCTAGCATCGAAGTGGAAGTATTTTAATTGCGGTAAGAGAGGACATTGGAGGTCTGCCTATTCCAAGCCAAGAGGCTAGAAAATTTAGGTAATTCACACGTCTTAGTCGTCGAAACTTGTGAAGTAGCGTATGTTGTCCATTCGTGGATAGTGGATACGAGAGCCGCTGATCACATTTGTTTCATTTTGCATGGGTTCAAGCTAACCCAACGATTTAGAGGAAGTGAGATCCCCATCACACCGGGCAATGCTACGAGAGTGGCAGTTGAAGCAGTGGGAGAAGTGCGCTTATCTTTTGAAGATAGAGTTATGGTCTTGAGAGACGTTCTTCATGTTCCTAGTTTAGAAAGAACTCAACCTTCAATTTCTAAATTGTTTTGAATAGATACTCAGTTTCTTTTAATAAGGATGTTATTATTTCTTGAAACGATGAGCTTATCTGTTCCGGAACATTGTTGGATGATCTTTATACCATTAATTGGGCACACCACTCATAGATTGAATCTAATAACACATCGACTATTTCAAGTTATAAAAGGAAGCATTCTTTCTGATATGAACGAAACACTTCTATGGCATCTTAGATTAGGTCATATTAATCTAATGCGAACACAAAGATTGGTGAAAGACGGATCCTTGGAGTTTCTTCAATTTGAGCCGTTTCCAACTTGTGAATCCTGTTTAGAGGGTAAAATGACCAAGAGGGCATTTGGAGCCAAGGGGAATAGAGCCACGAAAGTGTTAGAACTTGTTCATACCGATGTGTGTGGTCCAATGACGATCAAAGCGAGAATAGGGTATGAGTATTTTGTCACTTTCATTAACGATTACTCGAGATATGGGTACATTTACCTTATGAGGCATAAGTCTGAAACTTTTGATAAGTTAAAGGATTTTAAGGTCGAAGCCGAGAAACATATGGAAAAGAGTATCAAGTTTCTACGATCAGATCGTGGAGGCGAATACCTCAGAGATGAATTCTTGAACTACTTATCGGACGAAGGAATCGTATCCCAGTTAATCGCATCGGGAACCCCTCAACAGAACGGTGTGGTGGAACGAAGAAACCGGACTCTTTTAGAGATTGTCAGATCCATGATGAGTTATTCGGATTTACCCAAGTCGTTTTGGGGTAACGCCTTGGAAACGGTGGCTTACATTCTAAACTTGATGTCATCCAAATCGGTTCCTAAAACCCGAATGGAATTGTGGACCGGGCGCAAGCACAGTCTAAGACATTTGCGGATTTGGGGTTATCCGACATACGTGCTAGACAAGGAAGCCGGTAAGTTGGATCCACGTTCGGAATTAAGGCTGTTTATAGGATACCCTGCGGGAACGAAAGGGTGTATGTTCTATAGTCCCAAGGATCAAAAGACCGTGATTAGTACACACTTTAAATTCTTGGAGGAAGACTATATGAACAATAGAAAGCCTAGAAGTGAGATTACCTTAGGCGAAATAAGAGGGCAAACTCATATACCAAGTGTACAAGATGATATACCAATCGTCACACCTTCACAACCGGAAACCCGTCGCAGTGGGAGGTTTGTTAGATAACCCGAGAGATTCATGGGAATAGGAGAATCTTCGGATTTTATTCCCGGTGATGAATCAGACCCATGGACTTACGACGAGGTAATCCAAGATAAAGACGCAGATTCATGACAAACTGCAATGAAAGCCGAGATGGGTTCGATGGATCATAATCAAGTGTGGGAGCTGATCGAACCACCTAGTGGGGTAAAACCCATTGGATGCAAGTGGGTATACAAGAGGAAAAGAGGACCGGACGGAAGGGTTGAGACCTTCAAGGCAAGGCTAGTGGCATAAGGGTATACTCAGAAAGAAGGGATCGATTATGAGGAAACCTTTTCGCCTGTGGCTATGCTTAAGTCCATCCATATTCTCTTGTCGATCGCTGCGCACCTAAGTTACGAGACCTGGTAAATGGATGTCAAGACAACTTTCCTTAACGGAAGTCTTGACGGGCTAGATATCTATATGCAACAACCCAAGGGCCTTATTGAAAAAGGTCAAGAGAATCTTGTATGCAAGCTCAAGAGATCCATTTATGGACTTAAGCAAGCATCGCGTACTTGGAACCAGTGTTTTGATCAAGTGATTAAGTCTTATGGGTTTGATCAAAATGAGTTCGAGAGTTGTGTTTATAAAAAGTGTGACGGAACTGCGGTGGTATTCTTAGTATTATACGTAGACGATATTCTGCTCATTGGAAATAATGTAAATGTATTGTCAGACGTAAGGGTATGGCTGTCAAATCAGCTTGATATGAAGAACTTAGGGAAAGCTGGTCACATCCTTGGGATCTAGATCACTCGAGGTCGCAAGAAAAGGATGTTGGGCTTATCGCAAGCTTCATACAAAGACACTGTTTTGAAGCGATACAACATGCAAGATTCCAAGAAAGGTTTTGTACCTTTTAGATACGGAATCCATTTATCCAAAGAAATATGCCCTAAGACGCAAGTGGGGATAGATGACATGAAAGACGTTCTGTACATTTCGGACGTAGGAAGTCTTATGTATGCAATGTTGTGTACGAGACTGGATATCTGCTTTGTCGTGGGCATGATGGCAAGATATCAAAGTAACCCCGGGAAAGAAAATTAGATTGCAATTAAATGTGTTCTTTAGTTTCTGAAAAGAACTTGGAATGGAATGTTGATTTAACAGTCAGACGGACTAATTCTCATGGGATACACGGACTCAAATTTCCAATCAGACATAGACTCCAGAATAACTACCTCGGGTAGTGTGTTTTGCATGGGAGAAAGAGCCATGATATGGAGAAGCGATTTGTAGAAATGCATCGCAAATTCAACCATGGAAGCCGAATAAGTAGCTGCTTGGGAAGCAGCGAAAGAAGCGGTTTGGCTCAAGAACTTCTTAGTGGACTTGGACGTTGTTCCGAATTTGCCCAGCATAATCACTGTCTATTATGATAATACCGGAGCTGTTGCAAATTCAAGGGAACCGAGAGCCCACAAGGCCAGCAAACACATTGAAAGAAAATGCCATCTTATACGAGAAATCGTTAAGAGATGAGATAAAGAGGTGGCAAAGATAAACGTCGGAGGACAACCTAGAATATTCATTCACAAAGGGTCTGCCTCAGAGTACATTCGAGAGACATGTGGATGGAATGGGTGTCAAGACTATTGCCAATATGCTTTAAGTATAAGTGGGAGGAATTATTAGGTTAGTGTAGGTTGACATGAGATGTCACGTAGAGTTACTACACTAGACATGAATGATTATGTATACTAAAAAACAGACTTTAAGTATAAGTGGGAGATTGTTGGAGTTATACGTGAAAGTATGCTTTTACTTTGTATAACTCATGTATTAAACACTTATTTATGATAATAAATTTTTTATCGCATTTGCTTTAGTTATGATTGAATGTTGAATATCTATTGCAAACCGTTCAATATATAGTACATGTTACATTGTAGTTAATGTGGTGATACCCGATCACGGAAGATCACATTAATAGTTTCCTTGTAACTAAATGTACAAATTCACGACCTAGGTGGAATTGAACAATCCGTCGTGAAAGGTCGATGTGTAAGTCTCAGATTGGTCTGTCTTGACTAAGAGATTGCACTAGCACATTTAGTATGTGTTGAAGAGGACCTACAACGAGGGTAAATTCTTCTGTTCTGAAATGTGAAAAATTAGACCTCAGTGGTTATTGATTTCTTAATCTCCGTCACTTAAATAGGACCGTGTGTGCTTAATGGTTACTGCTTTGATTCATGTTGGGTGAGAATCATCGTGACTTCGAACTTTGTGTTTTGGGCAATAATATTAATTATACGACGGTTGCTAAGATTTAATACGGGAAAACGCGTGCGAGTACGGCTCGTGTGATTAGTCCCCTTGGTGGGCTCAGAAGTTTTATCGTACCAAATCTTGCAAGTGAAGAATCAGTTTCTTCGGTACGGATAATAATGTTGAGTTGTCTTTACTCCAAGGTGAAATATATTAATTAATTTAGAGCTATTCAGAAGCTTAATTAATTAATGGACTTGATAATCTTAAACGCGGAAAATAATAACCGGGAGCCCATATTATCGTAATATGGATTAAGATGGATAGTGCAATATTAATTTATTAGTGGTACTAATTAATATTAATGGGATAAATTATATTGGGGCTCAATATTGAAATTCAGAAGTCCATTAGGAGGTCCAATCTTAATTCTCCTTAAGGCCCCTCAAGTAGCCCAATTAAGTAGCCCAATAATGATAAGGTGATTAAAATAAAAGAAAATATATTTGCTGATTTTTTCATGATATTTTCGAAAAAGATATATTAGGAGAAAGAAAAGATCTTGTTGATTTTCTTGGAAAGATATTATGGAAGATAAGTATTCTTGGAATACAAGATTATCTCATATATTCAAGAAGATCCAAATCTTGGATTCTTTCTTTAGTATTTTCGAAAATATGCTTATTAGGAGGAGGTTGAGATTTTTGTGGAATATTTTATTATGGAGAAAAGATTATATGGGATATATTCAAGATTTCTTGGAGGCCAAGAAAAAAAATTTCTCTCCCCTAAAATACACCAAAATTTCGTTCACCCTCACCTATATATAGGCGATGATTATTTCATCTCCAGTTTACTTTTCACAGCGTTGAAAAAAAAATCAGCAACACTATTTTTTCTTTCTTCCTTGTTATTTTAAATTGCTTGAAAGCACTTCCCACCGGTGATCAAACAAGGCGAAAGGGACATACTTGAGAAGATCTTTGGGTTGATAAAGCGCGTTCGTGATTGTCCCGTATTATTCAAAGGCCAATTCTACGAGAGGTACGTAAATCACATAACTTCTTAGTTTATTCCGCCATAGATTTTATGTGAATTAATTCAATATGCATGATGATAAAATTGTTGTTGGAATTATTATTTGAATTAATTAGGATTAATTCATGCTAGTAATAATTGAATTTAAATTCGTATTTAATTATCATCCCGAATAGATTCCGGGCACCCCTATTTTTCCAACAATTGCAACAAGAGAATATTAATATTAACTCAACAAGCACTCTAAAACATCACATCTTCTTCTCATGTTAATAGCTACACTTGATATATTAGACCAAAACTACACTTATATAAATTTTATTAAAAAAAAAAATCGGGCCAACCAAAAGTTCCAGGCCGGGCCAAATGGGTCCGGTTCTTTTCAGGCCCAGATTGTTCTAAAAGACGGGCCAACCGGGCCGGACTTATTTTGTCACCCCTACTTCCAGTGTGGACCGCAACAATTTAAAATGACTCATACATTTATGCGAGTCATTAAACTTCTTAAATTCATAGTCGATACTCTAAAAAAAATCCTAAAATCAATTAAAATCGCAAGAAAAAAATTAAATGTGAATTAATTTACAAAACACACTTAAGGGGGTGTATTGGTTATGGAGTCTGTGGGATATTTTTAGACTTTCAAAGTCTGTGGGTATTCAATCTGGATTTTTAAAAGTCTTTAAAAATTCCGAGGTATTCATTATGGATTTTAAAAAGTCTTAAAAAAAATCTTCAGGTATTCAACAGTCTATGGATTTTCTTTGATTCTCTTCTTAAAATATAAATAGATTTCACTCTCCAAAATCTCTTCTAATAACTAGATATTTCTACGAATTTTAAAAGTCTTAAAAAATCATTAGGTATTCAACAGTTTATGGATTTTAATACTCTATGAATTTTCTTTAATTTTCTTCCATAGGAATGTCAACGGGAGGTCATTCCCCATCCCCATCCCCGTTCCCGCGAAATCGGGGATTCCCCGTCCCCATGAAATAAACGGAAAAATTTCCCCCCATCCCCGCCCCATTGGGGATCTCCGTCCCAGCGGGGATTCCTTGTTCCCCACCTAATTATTTATTTTTATCTCATTTTTAAAATAAAAATATATATAAATTAAAAAATTTAATCATACACAACAATTACTTTAAGTTGGCGTTAAAAAAAACTAATTTAAACAATTTGAAGAACCTTTAATTCTAATATTTTTAGTTAACATATATACTAAAGTGAAAATTATATAACTTGAAACTAATAACATAATATTAAGTAAAATATAGATGTAATTTTGAATAAATAGTTAATTGAGTAGAAAATTATGAAATATTTATTTGTAAGTTACTTTTAAATTTAATTTATATATATATATATATATTAATTATATAATAAATAATGCGGGTCTCCGCGGGGGGAATACTATCCCCGTCCCTACCTACAGGGCAAAAAAATTCTTCGTCCCCGTTCCCATTTGTTTGGGGGATTCCCCGCCCCGTTCGGCGCAGATAAAAAAATATAAATAGATTTCACTCTTCAAAATCCCTTCTAACAACCAGAGACTTCTAATGAGACCGAGGCATGCCGGTGATGGAAATGAAGATGAGAATACTAATGTATTTTCTTTAACTAATATATTTTGGTATTTTTTATGAATAATTTTGATTACTTTTTTTTTATATATGCAAGTGTGTTCCATATACATTTGCATCAATGGTTCCAGTGCCAAAGTCTATTGAAATCCATGTAAATTAATAAAAAAAAATGTATTCCACAATCCTATCAAGTCTACAAAAATCCATGTAAATCAATAAAAAAATCAGTCAAACTCTGCATGGAGTCTATGGATTTTCTAAATCCACAGACTTTTTAAAGTCCTAAAAAAATCCAATGGAATCTCAATTGAATACACCCCTCTAAATATAGAATCATACAAACTTAACATAATTAAGTTCAATAAATCACTCTTTTAACCACCAAAATCATGCACAGTTTCCTACTTATCATCATCCTCTTTTTGTCTTTCTAACCTTGCTTTGCTGAATAAATATAATAATTTTATACTCCATTTGTCTCATGATTTCTCTCACATGTGTGAAGACACAAAATAGAAAAGTGAATTAATGAGTTGAGATTTAAAGGGTAATTTTGTAAAAAAAAAAAAATCATTTTGAAAGTATAATTTTGTAAACTTTAGGTATAAAGGAAATGAATGAGTTAGAATATACATAAATGTGAATTAAAAATAAAGGACATATTAGGTAAAATTAAGTATATTGTAAAATTTAAGAATTTTGAATTTTTGGAATACAAATTACTTGGAACAAGAACTCGCAGAAATGACATGGATGATGCGTTACAATTGTTTGAACATAATAAATATACCAAATTAAACATTTATTTTTTGGAGTAAGAAACTGTGATACTATAAAAAAAATCATCTAATCTAACATTTAAATTTATAAACAAGATGTACAGTTAACTTATTTATTTCTAATTTATATCTGCAGTGTATAGTTAACTTATGAATTTTATATTTGTAAGTTTAATTAAATGAGTATATATTCTCTTGTTGGGCCTCGTTTAGTTTTGATCACTGCATTGGACACAACAAAAGAATACTGGGGGTCAACCGTTAGCGGCCTGATTTTGGGGATCTGGCCCAATAGAAAATACAAAATTTGGGAATATTTGTTCGATTAATTTGTTTCCCACTTATTATATTTAATGGACGAAAATATTTTCAAATATTGCCTCCAGTACTTTTCCATCTCGTGATTATTTGCATATTTGTTTTATTTATCTATCCAAAAAATATTTACACTCTAGAAAAAGTATTATTTATGTACATACTTATAAAAATATACATATATTTACTAAAAATTGTAAATAATTCGAGTTTTAGTTACAGCTATGTACCTTATTTCATTTCTCTCTTTCTAGTACACGCCACTCTCAACAGTCACCATACACCACCACACTTCATTTCTCTTCTCTTGTTAAATCTGCTTTCCTTTTATCATGATTTTTATACTGACGTGTGAGAACTCAATATTGGTGTGTCAAGTTGATTGTCATCAGATCAGTGTGCCACCACTAGAGCACAATGCGTCGTCTGTAACCATTGCTTCGTGCCTGATTTTACCTACACGTCCCGCCACTACTGTACCAACATCCTCTGTTCACACGTTAAAATTTAGAGGATTTTGAAATGATGATAAATAGTAACGTTATGAGTTTTTTTATTAGGATAAAATTCAACAAGGATTTGGATCGCGTGTCACATCACGGCGCCGTAAGCACAAATACATTATAAAGTGACTTTACCTTGCAAAACTAAACCAGATGTGAGGTAAAGTCAATTGAATTTTTACAATATATTTGTACTGCATACACGTTATACAACACATGATCTGGATCTAATGAATTTAGACTAGTATATTATTGTTGAAAGTGATTGAAATCGAAATAATTGGTCTGTGTGAATTGTAATTCAGATTTATGGAGATAAAATTGATTGTATTGGAGATAGTAATAAATAAATAATATATTTATAGGTTTTATACCAGTATTCAAAATTTCTATATATCTAGAACCGATTTTAAATTTCAAAAACTAAAATTCTGATTTTAACAGTAAAAAACAAACATCACCTTCTAATTTTACAACAGAAGGAGAAAATAAAATCTTGTGAGCAAGGACAGAGTGTAGTATTACAGAACAAGGAACAAAAAGGTTCAGATGAAGGAAGTAGTTTCCTAATAGATTGAACGCTTGCATGCATATTGAAGGAATGGTAAATGATAGCATATGTCAATATAGGCACTTGCACTAAAACCACAAGAAACACTTTGTAACTATATATACATACCATCACAACATGCATCTCCAAAACTGAATCTGATGAGCAATATCAATCTAAGTCCTGCTACAAACAACAACAAGCCTAAGCAAAAACTTATACAAGACAGTCTCATACATGCTCTTATATGATATGTGGGCTTATGGAGCCCCAACTAAATCATATATCAAAGCAGAATACGACTCAAATACCAAAATGGAGCAGATGTATCAAGTCTTCTCAACTCGAGTAAGGTGCGTAAGATTATCCCCCATCCACCAAGGCTGCTTGTGTGCATCTCCAAATGCACTAAAATCCTTCCTATCATCGTCCCTCTCTGGCACTTCCTGACTCGTAGGCGCTTCCGTTAGAAACTGTTGCCAAAAGACATCATTACCCCCGCTCGGCTCTTGATCATTACCCGATTTCGTATTCAAATCTGGATCGGGTCCATGCCTTGATTCCATATCATTAATGCATATGGATGATATATCCAAGCTATCAGCATAAGTGGAAGTAACCATCTGGTCAGGGCAGGAATGGCAGCATTCTTGTGAAGGAATTAGGTCAACCCCATGCACAAATTTCTCCCAAAAGTTTAGCGATGAATCCAGCTTTTCGACTACTAGAGGGATTGAACTCACCCCAAGATCGGGTTCTTGATCGTGCAAAGCTAACAGCCGTCTCTTCTTGTTCAGGGACTCCGAATGTTCGACCAGATTCGAGGGGTGTTTAGGTCTTTGCAGCAAGTGAGAGAGGTTGATCACCAACTGCCGTTGCCTTTGATCAATGTTATGCAACGTCTCCCCCAGTGATTGCAGCTCTCGTTCGTATCCTCGATTTTCTTCCTTTTGCCTATCTAGTTCTGACTCAAGGGAAGCCTTGTCCTGTTTTAGCTTGTCAATCTCCTTCTCGAACTCCTCTCGTTCTGAATCGGTTAATGGGGCTCCGTTTCCTTGACCCGAATGGCTGTGGACGGGCTTTCGTCTGTGGATGTTCTTCAATAGGTGTCGTCTTCCTCGAATGAACTCTTCGTTTGCAAACTCCCACTGATCTGGATCAACCTTCCTAAAACCCTGCAAGTAGAGTGAATCATTATAATTTTAGACTAATATCAAAAAGCCAAATGAACACAACTACAAGATCAAGTGCCAAATTATGCTTTCCTTTCTTTTCAAGATCTATGATTCTAGTTACTCATTTACTTCCACATAAAACCTTGTCCTGTAATTTTACAAAAATTGACTCAGCCAAGTGAGCATTAAGCGCAAAAAAAAAAAAACACCATTTTTGACATTATGTATTATTCTCATACAATAAAAACAAGGTAAAAATTGTGATGAGATCATATCCTAAGCACCAATGACAACATATAGTGAAAAATGCACGCAAAAAATAGGGGTTTACACATAAGTGCGAGCCTCGAAAAAGATTTGGTTTTGGAAGAGCATTCTTTCCCAACTAGGATTTCAAAAATACAGACTAATGAACATCCATTTAAGAAGGCTAATGAACATTCGTTCACTACTAGGAAACACTTAATTTTTCAGTTCATTTTCCTATTTCCATGTTCTTGCAAGACAACATCCATCACACAATAAAAGCAATCACAAAAAAAAGCGAGTAGAGCTGCTGTTTGAATCAAGTGACTCGAGAGCTCGAAGATAAACAAGCCAAGCTCGATCTTGTAAAATGCTCGATTTACTAACTAGGCTGCTCGAGCCCCACTCGTTAGGCTCGCTATATAAGATTTTCATAAATTTCAATGTGATCTCGACTCGTTTAGCTAGTTGGAACTTTATTTTCAGTTCGTTAAACGTAATTGAGCGAGGTCAAAATACTAGATTATTAACGAGTCAGCTGGAACTCGACTCGTTAGGAGTTTCATACATTTGTATGTTATCTCGACTCGTTCATCTTGTTAGACTCATTTGCGAGTCTATTTTCAACTTGTAAATATAATCGAGCAAGCTCGAACTTGGGTCGACAAAGACTAAAATTGAGTTCTAACTTCAAATAACAGCACTAAAAGCGAGTAAGGAAATGATCTATATCCAAGAAAAAGAGCTTAACTACCATGATTATGGAATGCCAAAAAATAGCAGGAATTAAAGCAAAGAGGCTTACATAAGTATTCAATTGTCTAATGAAGCTGGAAAAATTGTTGTGTTTGAAGTACTTTGGCAACAAGTCGCTCGCAAATTCAGGCGGATTCCAAACAACAAAACTGTGGCCCTTATGACTCCAAGATACAATCGATTCAGTCAAAGGATCATCAACCATCTCATAAGTTTTCACCAGAAAAGGCGCTGGTGAATTAGAGCCGCCGTTTGATCCTTCCATTTCCAGTAATCAAACTGTCGAAAATAATAATTTGATTTGATTCCTTTCTTACAAACCCTTTGTTCATCCAATATTTCACAAGAATAATAATCATCAATTGAAAACAAGACCCACAAAATCTTGAACCACAATAAATATTTGTCAAGAACGGGAAAAGAAAAAAATTCAACGATTTAGATTGTTCTTAGGGTACGTGGATTGCAAATTAAACAATTTCAAAAACCAGGAAAGGGAGAACAAGAAAGTCGATAACACGAGGTCCTTGGGGAAAAAGAAACCGAACGGAAACGCAGGAAATATAAACAGAGTGGGTGCAAAGTGGTCAAAATTTGAAGTTTGACCAAGGGGGGAATAATTAATGCAGGAGAACAAGAGTAAGACTTGACTTTCTTGGAGGAAAAATATCGTGCAAAATTGGAACACCGAATCGACAAATTTTGATTATTTATGTTCGATTAATTTGGTTAATATTCTGTTTCAGTTAATATTTTATAAATTACGGTTCAGGATAATAAATGAAAGAGTAGGCATAAATTCCCGGCCTCGATTCTTTATATATACTTATGTAATAACAAAATTTTCTGTCCAAATAGAAAACTATAATTTATGTTATCAATTATCTTTCCAAATTTGTTAGAAAAAAATTGAAAGATACTTTATTGTTTAGTTTAATGACAATATATTGGAATTTAGGTAAAATCTGAAAACCTCTATAGACACCTAACTTTTGATTTCTCATTTCCTGTGTTGTTTAGTATATAAGTGTCAAGTCCTATTTTCATTTAGTTCATAATTTTTCCATCGACGAACTAATTAATGTGAATGATATTTGATATTTTAATTTATGTTTTGTGCCTCTTTCAATCTAAATCCTAATTTTCTCTGTGTGCAGATACATATTCAACAATTCTTCAAGTTGAGACAGATTTTGCCGGACCTCTACAAAACAGCATATTATTTGGGGTGTGTATCAACAATCAACATGAAAACAAACAACACATAAAAAGAATGTGATTAGATCAATAAAGTGTTTTTAATGATTCAAAAGGTATGCTTATTTTTGTACAGTGTAAATAATTAACAATTTATTTGTGTGTTTTTTTAATTAAAAAATAGCCAAACAAACACATGTATAGTAAATAATGTCCATGCTATATAGTCATGGAATAGCGGTATACAAAGTACAAACAATTTTACCTCATAAACTATTATACATACATAAGTATCATATAATCATACTTTCTCTAAATTTTATTTTTAAAATAGTCACTCATCCAATATGTATATCATTGTTAAACAAACAATAATGTTATGATTCAATTCTCTAATATACACAATTATCTATTTTTCAAAATTGCACAAACAAGCTTTGCCCTTTAGAAGTTGTAATTACTAATTATTGACATTTACCAATCGTTTGGTAGGTGAGAGAAGGTCCAGAAATAAATCATTTCCCATCATTTATGGTGTTTGGTAGGTCTGATAAGTTTTACAGGGTGCCCGAACCGTTTCTCGGTCAGCCCCTGTTTTCCTCCAATTTGAATAGGACTCCCCCTAAACCATATCTTACCATATAGATCCGATTGCTTTGTCGAATTGTAACAGTAACCCTTAAAACAAAAATATGTCAAAATTACCCCATCTTCCCCACCCCCATCTTCCCCATTCATTACATCCCCGTGGCGAAGGTGAATTCCATTCTGCATATTCAATTCATTCATCGTACGAAGCGGTGAGCAACGGAGAAACGTGCGACGGTAATGGGGATGACGGGTGGTGGGTTGTGGTAAGAGTAATAAATCTGAGATTTCTGCATAATTAATTTGGGTGTTGATGATGATGAACGGCGGCAACAATGAAGATTACGAACAGGTGAGGAGGTGCCCAATCAATTACAGTCGGTAAAATCGACCTAAATTAGTGATTGAATTTCTGTGCAATTTATTTGGGCGAATTTTGGAACAAATAGATGGTGTAAAATTTCTGGAAAAGATAGATGTGTAATGAATTTAATTGGTTCATTCTTATGGAATTGGGCATAATATTTGGAATTGGGTTTTGAATTTTTTTCATTCTTCTCCGTAGAATTGAACTTGAAATTGCATCCTTCTTTTCCTGGGTTCCTCAATCTGATTTGCGATGTGTTTGAGCAAATTTTTATTTGGGTTTACAATTCAATTTTCTGAAATTTGGATCGATTTGCAGTGAAGAGAGGTTGAAGGTGAAACTCACTTGTTGAAGAAAGATAAACTGCAAAATAGGGGTTTCACAATCTTATACTGATTTCTTAAGAATAGTATTCCTCCTATCAAACAAGCAAAATATTATCACATGAATTTTATTAAACACTACCGACCATCATTAAATATTTTCACCCACAAAATATATCTCAATCTCTATCTGGACCTCTTTTCCCATCTTGACTACCAAACGGGACCTTAGATGAAGAATATATTTCTAATATCTCTAATTGTGTAATGATTCATGCACAACCTAGAAAACATTACGAAGTCCTAAATAGATGAGAAAAAATTTCAATAAAGAGAACTAACATTAATTTTTTTGATTTACTCATAAAAAAAAAGAAAAAAAAATTCAATAACCCTAATATATGGGAAGATATCGGGAAAAAATGGGATGGAGATCATATTTAAAAGAAATGAAAACGTTGTATTCTCCTGTTTGATGTGCCGCTGGTTTTGGAAGCTAGGGTTTTGTGTGTTGGGAATGTTGTCTGATAAGAATTTTAGTTTCATATGTAATGTAAATATGGATCACAAAGTTATTGTCTCGGCTAGGTTATACCTACATGTTTATATGGGTTAAAGTATAGGGTTATAACTAAAACTCTATATTGGGCTAAACATTGGTTGGATTATTATTAATATATTTGTTATTGTTAATAAATATGCCTCCGTAAATAGCTTTCAACGTAGGAGTGTTTGAGTGTTTTTTATTTTATGAATGCACATTAAAATAAAGCATGTTTTTAACAAAGTTAATGACACCCTTATAAAATTAACACTTGAAATTATAATTCTTAAATGCATGTATATTATAAGATAATTAATTATAATAATAAAAATAAGATAATTAATTATAATAATAAAAATTAAGTTTTCTTTTTTTATGCTCGGTATCCTATCCGATTAATTCGAGGAATTCATAATCCACTATCCACTAATAAAATTAAATTTTATGTTTAATAAATATCATAGACCGTGCATCGCACGGGTGAAATACTAGTAATGAAAAGAAGAGTAAGTAAGACCGTTTTATAATACAGTAAAACCTCTCAAAAAGAATACTCTATTAAGGAATAAACTCTCTTTAGGAATAAAAATTCATGGTCCCAACTTGGGACCAGTTATAATTTGGAATAAACTCCATATTGTCATAATTCATATTTTTTCAAGTCCCAACATAAAGAAATACACCTCCATTTAGGAATAAATCATAATAATATATATAATTTTACAATAGATTTAAGTTGATTTAAAATACTTGTCCAAGGCTGATTGTGACAATGATTTAATCTTTTGTGTTGTAACCTTATCCTTCAAATTGCGTGTGCGCATTGTTGGAGTTATACGTGAAAGTATGCTTTTACTTTGTATAACTCGTGTATCAAACACTCGTTTTATGAGAATAATTCTTTTATCACATTTGCTTTAGTTATGATTGAATGTTGAATTTCTATTGCAAACCGTTCAATATACAGTACATATTACATTGTAGTTAATGTGGTGATACCCGATCACGGAAGACAACATTAACAGCTTACTTGTAACTAAACGTACATTTTCACGACCTAGGTGGAATTGAACAATCCGCCGTGAAAGGTCGATGTGTAAGGCTCAGATTGGTCTGTCTCGACTAAGAGATTGCACTAGCACATTTAGTATGTGTTGAAGAGGACCTACAGCGAGGATAAATTCTTCTGTTCTGAAAGGTGAAGAATTAGACCTCAGTGGTTGTTGATTTCTTAATCTCCGTCACTTAAATAGGACTGTGTGTGCTTAATAGTTACTGCTTTGATTCATGTTGGGTGAGAATCATTGCGACTTCGAACTTTGTGTCTTGGGCAGTAATATTAATCATACGACGGTTGCTAAGATTTAATACGGAGAAACGCGTGCGAGTACGGCTCGTGTGATTAGTCCCCTTGGTGGGCTCAGAAGTTTTATTGTACCAAATCTTGCAAGTGAAGAATTAGTTTCTTCGGTACGAATAATAATGTTGAGCTGTCTTTACTCCAAGGTGAAAGATGTTAATTAATTTAGAGTTATTCAGAAGCTTAATTAATTAATGGACTTGATAATCTTAAACGCGGGAAATAATAACCGGGAGCCCATATTATCGTAATATGGATTAAGATGGATAGTGCAATATTAATTTATTAGTGGTAATAATTAATATTAGTGGATTGAATTATATTGGGGCTCAATATTGAAATTCAGAAGTCCATTAGGAGGTCCAATCTTAATTCTCCTTAAGCCCCCTCAAGTAGCCCATTAAGTAGCCCAATAATGATAAGGTGATTAAAATAAAAAGAAAATTATATTGCTGATTTTTTCTTTAAATTTTTGAAAATAGTGATATTGGGAGAAATTAGATTTTGTTGATTTTCTTGGAAAGATATTATGGAAGATATGTATTCTAGGAATACAAGAATATCTCATATATTCAAGAAGATCCAAATCTTGAATTTCATACCTATAATTTTCGAAAATAACTATTTAAATAGGAGAGTGAGATTTTTGTGGAATATTTTATTTTGGAGAAAAGAATATATGAGATATATTCAAGATTTCTTAGAGTCTAAGAAAAGATTTTCTCCAAGCCCATATACACATGAAAAAATCGGCCACTCCTTATTATAAATAGGGGATGATTATTTCATCCCCAAGTACATAATTTCATGTGTTGGAAAAATCAAGAAGCATAGATATTTTTCTTTTTCCTTAGTTTATTAAATTACTTGAAAGCATCTCCCACCGGTGATCAAGTGAGGTGAAAGGGAAATACTTGAGAAGGTTTTTGGGTTGATAGAGCGAGATCGTAACTGTCCCGTATATCCAAAGACCAATTCTACAAGAGGTACGTTAATTGCATATTTATTTGTTTATTCCGCCTAGTTAATATGTGAAATTAATTCAACATGCATGATGAAAATTAGTTGTTGGAATTATTATTTGAATTAATTAGGATTAATTCATGCTAGTAATAATTGTATTTAAATTCGTATTTAAATTTCATCCCGAATAGATTCCGGACACCCCTATTTTCCCAACACGCATTAGCTCGTCCACATGACCACCTTCTTGTTGAACCCAAAACATTTCCAACTTGTCGAGTAAGCTTAAAGCTTCTCCACATGAAACTTTTTGTACTTCTATGCTATCATCCTCTGGATTATTTTCCTCATTTTCTTGCCTAATTTCTTCATCCGTTAAAGCATAAACAATTTGTTGCTCATTTGGATGATTAAGGAAAATATCCATCTCCATCTCGTTGGTGTAGTGAAGATCTTTTACCTGACTTTTCAACTTTTTAAGTAGTTTTTGATTCTCCTCATCCATTTCTTTTGCAACTTGCAACTCGTCAACTTCAACGGTCCGAATTTTACAGTGCTTAAAGCAATTCTCGATCGTCCTTGGTTTCACATCTATCGACCATGCAGCAACTGCATTTATCATTCCATCAAGGAGAGAGATCTTTGACGGTTCCAAAAGTATTATACATAGTATTTATAGATGAAAAAATTAAAGCAATCAAAAGCAAGTACATGCATCTATGGTGGGTGACTCTTGAGTATTGTCTTTTCATATTACGTGAGTAAATTAGTTCAATTAAGTTCAACACATTACATGTACATGTATCTACTAATTATACCATTATATAATATACATGCATTTAAAAAAAAAACTTATGACTCTATTTAGGAATAACCCCCATTTAGGAATATTTTTTTGTGGTCCCAAGGATATGACTATAGAGAGGTTTTACTGTATGAGCTAATAGAATTAAGAATAATTAGATTATTGGCACATTAATAATTTGGTAAAAGTGATAGATTTTGAAAAAAGTGACACTAATTTATTATTTGGTCCGATTAATTTTCAGTTTCAGAAAGGTATAGTGAAGTAAAGAAGAGTATGCACACATTTTGGTTTCGGTTCGTTATAATGATGGAAAGAGGTGACACAAATTTTCGATTCGGTTCAATTAATATTTTATAAAGTGTCTGTTTCATTTTAGTTGATGCATGGTTTCAAAATTCTTCAAACAGTAATAATAATCATGGTTTAAAAATTCTTCAAACAATAATAATAATGAGAATAAATATAAGACAATTATAATTGTTAATGAGAACAAAAGAATCCAATACACTATTTATACTTTCAAATAAAATAATTATTATTCTATTTGATTGATTTTTTATCTTCTTATAATATTTCTATTAATCATTCTTCCGTATCACAATCAACAATCTATTATTTATTTATTTTTTTAAATTAGAGCAATACTAACAACCACGTGGACACAAAACCATCCAATATACTCAAAAATGGAGAGGGAAAAAAATCTTCGTCCCATTCCCAGTGAAGAAGTTGAATTAAAGGGCCTAATATAATGAAGTAAATACTAGGTACAAAGTTTCTATTTCGATTCGTATAATGAAGGAAAGAGCAGACACCAGTTCTCTGTTTTTCGATTTTAAGTTTGGGTTCGATGTATTTTGTGCTGGGTTCTAAGGAAAGAGTAGGCATAATGAAGGTTTAATGGTGTTTTTTTTTTTTAAATAATTTCTTATTTCTTAAGAGCATCCACAATGGTGGAGTTATAACCCTTCTCTCCCCTCCACCTTATTGCCACATCACATTTTGTGTATAAGTATAACTTATTTTTTTTGGAACCCACCATTTACTCATATTATTTTATACAAAATTATTACTCCCTCCGTCCCGGTATAACTTTCCTGTTACTTTTTGGCACAAGATTTAAGATAGATAATAAAATATAGATATAGTACAAATGATGTGATGGAGAGAGAAGAGAATAAAGTGGAATGTGGTTAAATGAGTAGATATGAATAAAGTAGATGAATATAATAATATTATTTGATTTCCAAATAAAGTATAGGAAGTTTATAGTGGGACGGACCAAAATGGCAAAAGGAGAACATTATAGCGGGACGAAGGGAGTATTATTTTGATTTACAATGTTAAAATAATTACCTCATTTTTCAATATATGAATATATTAACATTATTTTCACTATTATTTAAAAAATTTAATGCTAATTATTGAGATTATCCAAAGTAAAAAATTAGAGAACTATAAATTTACATTGTAAACTTGAAAAATCATACGTAAATATTAAATTTGCATATATATTTTTTTTATCAATAAAGTGTGACTCGAAATATGACCTTTCGATCATGGGTAGTTGAATTCTTTCCACTAAAAGTAATCAATTCACAATAACTCCCACAACACTTATATGGATATAACTCATTTTATGGAGGGATTCACTATCCATTCACTTTATTTTATCGATGTGTTATATTATTATTACTATATAATTTATTTAAAATTTTATAATTATTTTCTTCTATTTAAATATATGTATTTATTAACAAAAATTTTTCATTATTTCATGTTACATACGATATTTTACTACCCGATCCATCGGGTATCGGATACAGGCCCACTGCTGTAGCGGGCTCGGAGGGGAACAGTCGTTCGACCGGTCAGACAGACGGGCAGGGACCCAGAGGCTGCCCGACGTGAGTCTCTGGGACCGTTCGGGAAGGGTACTCATAATCCACATGCCCGGGTATCGGGCGGCCAGCGACGAGCCCCTGTGTAGGTACTCTACCCGCCTGCCCGCAAATGGCCAACCGGGGCATTTTCGTCCGGGCTCGCTTCCCGGTACCCGAGTACCCGTCTACCCGACCCCAGGCCGCGCCAGCTGTGAGAGGACGACGAGTGCCATCAATCCAGAGGATGTGACAGGGTCAAAGAGGGCAGTTGAGGCCAAGTCCAATCACCTCAGGGGTGACAGTGCCACGTGGCGTCTCCTCATTGGCTCGTAGGGGAGGCTGTAGCCACTCATTACCTTCCAGCTAGGAGCAGGAGGGGCCCACGAGTCCACCTACCAAGCTTGGGGAACCCCCACCTTGTACATTATAAATAGGGCTTTGAATGCCAATTTGTAACACACATCACATTTATTGCAAAAACATACCTGAGAGCTCATTTACTCTCACATTTATTACTACCTGTCATCATTAATATCAAAATCCTACCCGTTAGGAACCCGGCAGCAAGACCAATCATAAATCGTTGTCAACATTTTGGCGCTAGAAGGAGGGTGACTAATATCGAAGTACACTCGGTTTCGTTTATCTAGTCACCTCGAACGAAATCCCATCCACTATCACTAAAAAATGACCACTTCGAAGGCCACACGAACCCAGCAACAAGTCGAGGACATCGGCGAAACCGCCACTCCGGCTCCGGCCACGGCGGAGACCCTTCAGGGTCCTTTCGAGTTCTTGTCGGCCATAAGAACTCCGGAGGACCTCCAGGCCGCAAGGGCCATGATCGAGCGTCGTCAGGCCGAGATCGACGCCGCTCCTATCCGCACTCACCGACCTGGAAAGGAGCCAGCCCGGAGCAGGGCCACCTGCCAGCCCCGGCAGGAGCAAGAGGCGGCCAGGAGGGCCGCCAGCAACCCTCGGCCTCAGAATCTAAAGAGGCGCCTTGACGAGGAGGCCGACTCGCAACGGGTTTCTCGTCGACCTGCGGGATCGGTCTTCTCCCGGTTGGGAACCCAGGCTCAGGGAGCTGCCCGACCTTGTGAATCCAACGCCAGCTCCAGGCCCCGGGAGCGAGAACAGGCACGGTCTCCTAGGCGTCACAACGACACGGCCCCGAGGCCGTCGGTCCGTGACCGCTTGGGGGACAACCCTCGTCCCCGTTCTCCCCCCGCGGCCGACAACGCCATGGCCGCCATCCTAAAAAAGGTCCCGGACCTCGAAGCCAAGCTTGAGAGGTGGGACGGGCAACATCATGTCCCCTACATGCCCAACTCGCCCCTCGCAGACATCTTGGTGCGGGCCCCGGCCCAACCAAAAATCAACGTGGCCGCCGTGGGCCAATATGACGGGGAGACAGACCCCGTCACCCATCTCAGCAAATACTCCACCTACATGATCTCCATGGGGGCAACATATGCCACCCAGTGCAGGATGTTCCCGCTAACCTTGGGGGACAGGGCTCACCGGTGGTACTCCTCGCTTCCCGCGGGGAAGGTGGTTTCGTTCCACCAGCTAGGGGAACTGTTCTTGGAGCACTTCTCCTCGATGGCGCCACGAATGGCCGGCGCCAACCGCATGGCCAACTTGGCCCAGGGAAAAGACGAGACTGACCGAGCGTACATCGACCGGGTAGATCGCATCATCATGGAGGGCGAGCCCGTAGGGGACGAGGTCAAGCTCGTCGGGATCATAGGCGGACTCCGCCTAAAAACCAAGCTATGGAAGTCAATGAACAAGGACTACCCCAAGTCCTACGCGGAGTTCCGGCAGCGGGCCGGAAAAATCATCTACAATGCGGACATCCTGGCACAGCGGCTGGGCGAGAGCACCCCTGCCGAGAAGGAGAAACCACGCGCCTCGGCAGGCACCACATCAAGCCGGAGGAACTTTTCCTACCGGGCTCCCCAGCCTTTCAAGCCCTTCGACTCCGTCGAAGTGAAGCTGGCCGAAAAATTGTCGGCCACCCCGGAGTACGTCTATGTGCAGATCCGGGACAAAAATATGATGCCCAAGGCGCGGCCGTGGGTCCACAAACCGGGGGTGCAGCTCAACCCCAACAAGTACTGCCACTACCATCAAACCGTCGGGCACAACACGAGTGAGTGTCGCGACCTCCTAAAGCAACTCTGGCGACTCTTCGAGGAGGGGAAGCTGGAGGAGTTCGTGAAGAGGCCAGCGGCTAGACCGGAGGCTCAGGCCGCTGCCCACCCCGTGGAGCCAAACCGGGAGGCGGCCCTTATATGCCCACCGATGCCGGAACATCAGGCCCGACGGGCGGTCAACATGCTCTCCCCGGTGGGAGGCTTTGCACCTACCACCTCGCTCTCCAACCGCAGACAGAAGAGCGAGCTGCGAGCGATGGACAATGTCCATCAAATCGCCCTGCCGGTCAACACGACGGCAAAGGAATCAAACCTCCTCGCCTTCAAGGAGGAGGATCGCACCGGGGTCATCTACCCGAACCACGACGCCCTAGTCGTGTCCGTCAACATCATGGGCGTCACCGTCCATCGCATGCTCGTCGACAACGGGGCCTACTGCAACATCCTCTTCAAAGCCGCATTCGACCAGCTGGACAGCTCCTTTGAGAGGTATGTGGAGCCATGCGACCAGGTTATCAAAGGCTTCGGCGACGCCACAGTGAAACCCTACGGGATAGTTAGGCTAGCCGTAGAATTAGTTTCTAGTATAGACGCTGAGGTTAAGGCTTCGAAACAGCTCGATTTTATCATTGTCGACCAGCCGTCAACCTATAACGGGTTTCTCGGCAGGCCATTCGAGCACGAGTTCGAAGCCACCGCCTCAGCATTCTATTATTGTATCAAGTTCCCAACCCCCTCCGGGAAGGTTGGAACTCTTAAAGGAAATCAGAAAATGGCACGCGGATGTTTGGCGTATATCGATGTTATTTCAAATTTTGCAAATCTAGATTATATCTGCACAATCGGGGAGGGAGACATGGAAATAGACGAAGAAATCTCACCCGCTGCCCACCCAATGGAAGAAGATTCGCAAACTTTTGAGAACATCCAAGTCGACCTGGAGCCAAGGCTCGGGTACGAACCCATGGAGATTGACAAAACCCTAACGGGGCAGATCGACGATCCACGCTACGGCAAACGTGGAGCCAGTCCGATCGAAGAATTAATTTCGGTCACAATGAAGAGTCGGCCAGAAGTAAGTGTCCAACTCGGTTCGTCAATGTCCGGCGAGTTGCGGGCAAAGATGACCGCATTTTTAGAAGAGAACTTAGACGTGTTTGCCTGGTCCCATGAGGACATGGTCGGGATCGATCCAGCCGTATGTTCACACCAACTGCACATCGATCCATCCCGCAAGCCGATCTCACAGAAAAGAAGGAAATTCGGCCCAGACAAATACGCGATCATTGCCACCGAAGTCAAAAAGCTACTCGACAACAAACTCATCGGGATGGTCGACCCCGACGACAAGCCTCAATGGGTATCCAACGCCGTACTCGTCAAGAAGAGCAACAACACATGGCGACTGTGCATCGATTTCACGGACCTAAACAAAGCTTGCCCAAAAGATCACTTCCCGATGCCACACATCGACCACCTGGTGGACAGCACGGCCGGGCACGAGATGCTCACTTTCATGGACGCATTTGCCGGCTATCACCAGATTCCGATGGCCGCAGACGACCAGAAACACACAACTTTCCTCACTGAGAAAAACATGTATTTTTGGAAGCGGATGCCATTCGGGCTCATGAACGCTGGGGCAACCTACCAGAGGCTGGTCAACCACATGTTCCACGATCAAATCAGGGCGACCATGGAGGTATATATCGACGACATCGTCGTCAAGAGCGAGAAGAAAGAAGACCACCTCACACACCTAGCCGAAACATTCGAGATCTTGAGAAAGTATCGGATGAGACTCAACCCGAAAAAGTGCAGTTTCGGCGTCGAGTCGGGCAAGTTCTTGGGGCACATGGTCAGCCAGCGGGGAATCGAGGCAAACCCGACCAAGGTACAGGCGATCCTCGACATGAGCCCTCCCCGCACGGTGAAGGAGGTGCAGAGGGTGACGGGCAGCTTGGCCGCTCTCAGCCGTTTCATCTCCCGCATGGGGGACCGATGTAAGCCTTTATTCGACAGCATACGGAAGGGGAAACTAAACTGGACTCCCCAGAGTCAGCTCGCTTTCAATAACTTGAAAGCGTACCTATCAAACGCCCAGGTGTTGGCCAAACCCGTCCCCGGCGAGAAGCTTTTCTTATACTTGGCGGCGTCGGACTCAGCTCTCAGCGCCGTGCTAGTGCGGGCTGAGGGGCAGGCACATCTGCCAATCTACTATGTCAGCCAGACACTTCACGACGCCGAGCTACGGTACCCACCCCTGGAAAAGTTAGCATACGCCCTAGTAATGAGCGTACGCAAGTTACGCCCATACTTTTTTGATCACCAAGTAGAAGTACTGACAACAATGCCACTTCGCCAAGTACTACATCGGCCAGACACGGCGGGAAGGTGCCTCAAGTGGGCTGTTGAGATCGGGCAATTCGGAGTCACGTACGCTCCCCGAACATCCATCAAAGGCCAAGCCATGGCCGACTTCATAGTCGAGCTCACTTACCCAGAGGCGATGTCCAAGATCGAGCAGCCACCTTGGAAAATGTACGTTGACGGATCCTCCACAACTACGCGGGCAGGCGCGGGAATTGTCCTCCTGAGCCCGTCCGGCCAGTCATTCACGACAGCCATAAGATTCGGTTTCCACGCGACCAACAATGAGGCCGAGTACGAAGCATTAATTAACGGCCTGGAAATGGCCATGGCCATGGGAGTGAAGAGACTTCAGGTCTACAGCGACTCACAGCTCGTTACATGTCAAATATCAGGAGAATACGAGGCGCGCAGCGATAGGATGTTGGCCTACCAGGGATTAGCCAAGAACCTGCTAGAAATGTTCGATCAAGTATGCATAGAGGTGGTACCCCGACTCGACAATACTCAAGCGGACGCACTTGCCCGCCTCGCAACATCCGAAGGGGCAGCCGACATGTCCCAGATCACAGTTACTTACCTGACCGCCCCTATGAGTTCGAACCAGCGGGTGAGTAGCCTGGGGTAGGCGGAAGACAGCTGGATGACCCCCATCCTGAAATACCTCCGTGACGGCCAACTCTCAGTCGACCGGGTGGCGGCAAGACAGTTGCAGCTCCGGGCGGCCCGGTACACGATCATTGGGGACCACTTGTACAAAAGAGGCTTCGCCCTGCCCCTCCTAAAATGCGTAACACAGGAGCAGGGAAGGAAGATCTTGGTAGAGGTCCACGAAGGACGCTGCGGGAACCACGCCGGCGGCCAGGTGCTCGCCCAGAAGGTTATCCGACAAGGATATTTCTGGCCCACCCTAAAGAAGGATGCAATCAACTACGCACGGGCATGCCACAAGTGTCAAATCTATTCACCGGCAATCCATCAGGCCCCAACCGAGCTCACATCAATTCTGAGCCCGTGGCCGTTTGCAAAGTGGGGGATCGATCTCATTGGCCCTTTGCCTACGGCCCCGGGCAGCGTCAAGTACGCAATTGTCGCCGTGGATTACTTCACCAAATGGGCGGAGGCGGAATCACTGAAAACGATCGATCAGGAACAGGTTATCAGGTTCATTTGGCGCAACATAATCTGTTGGTTCGGCCTCCCACAGATAATCATTTCGGACAACGGGAAACAATTCGACGGACTAGAGATGGAAAGATTTTGCCAAAAGCACAAGATCAAGAGGTTGTTCTCGTCACCCTACCACCCCCAGTCGAACGGACAGGTCGAGGCGGTAAACAAGATAATCAAACACACGTTGAAGACAAGGTTAGAGGAAAGCAAGGGAACATGGGCGAGCAAGCTACCCGAAGTGTTATGGTCATATAGAACGACATGTCGTACCGTAACCGGGGAGACCCCTTTTGCTCTAGCCTTCGGAACAGGGGCAGTCATCCCGGCTGAAGTCGTCATCCCGAGCCTCCGCACCTCACAACCCGTGGGGACCGAGAACGACCAGGTCATGCTAAACGAGTTGGACCTGCTGGAAGAGAGAAGGTTGTCCGCAGAACAAAGAAACATAGCTTACAAACGCCGGGGTGAAAAATACTTCAACTCGAAGATCAAGATCAGGGAGTTCGAAACCGGGGACCTGGTACTCCGACGGACAGTCGGGCAGCCCAAGGGGGCATTTGGTCCGAATTGGGAGGGACCCCTAAAGGTCTCCAGCCGCCTCGCCAATGGAGCCTACGAGCTGGAAAGCCTTGAGGGCAACCCGACCCAATACCCTTGGAACGCCTCCCTACTCAAAAAATACTACCAGTAGGAGCTCATTGTAATCGCTACTCGAAGCGCAAATTTGTAAAAGTTAATAAGCGGTTGTTAAATCAATCCCATCTTCGTGAAGTCGCTGCCCGATATTCGGCTATAGCACTTCATTAATTAATCTGTTGGTTAATTCTTTAAGCGGTTGTAAAATCAATCCCATCTTCGTGAAGTCGCTGCCCGACATTCGGCTATAGCACTTCATTAATTAATCTGTTGGTTAATTCTTTAAGCGGTTGTTAAATCAATCCCATCTTCGTGAAGTCGCTGCCCGACATTCGGCTATAGCACTTCACTAATTAATCTGTTGGTTAATTCTTTAAGCGGTTGTTAAATCAATCCCATCTTCGTGAAGTCGCTGCCCGACATTCGGCTATAGCACTTCATTAATTAATCTGTTGGTTAATTCTTTAAGTGGTTGATAAATCAATCCCATCTTCGTGAAGTCGCTGCCCGATATTCGGCTATAGCACTTCATTAATTAATTCGTTGATAAATTCTTTGGGGCAATTGTTAAAAGTCACTACCCGACATTCGGCCAGAACACTACCGTTTGTTATTTATTATCCGATTACGTTGTTTACGTTATTTACCCGGCTGGAAAACTAAAAGTTCAAGGAGACAAAGCGAAATGAAGGGCAATGTAATTTCATTGAGGAAAAGAGAAAATACAAGACGACCAGCGGCCAGCAAACTTAACAAAACAAAAGAAAAGAAAAATCATGGATGCGCCTCGTCCACCGCCCCCAGGTCCTCATTCGCCTCCTCGTCGGCAAGCGGGTAAAGGAAGGTCGCCGGGTCGCCAAGGAACGACAGATCCAGCCCGCGATCGACCAAGTCCTTAAGCGTGATATCATAGTCCGGGGAGGGAGGATTGGACTCGACATAACTCTTCAAATCGGCCAGAGGCCCGGAGTAATCGGCCTGGGGATTCTGGCGGAGTAGGGAGCGAATCGAGTCGGCGTAAGCATTGATGTACACCATGGACCCAGCCGACTCGCCCTCAGCGGCCAATCGGGCACGCTCGGGGGGAGTTCGCCGGAATCTGAGGAATTCGCCGGAAAACTTAAAAATCCTTAAGGGGGGCACGAGTTTGCAAGAGAGGGAAAATGAGAAAATGGGCTGGGAGCCCCTATTTATAGAAGAAAAAGGAGGGACTAAACAGCAAAAAAACGGGGTCGGAAATGAAATAAAACAAAGTTCTGGGGGGCGCGTGGAAGTCACGCGCGCGACGGTTGGGGAGCAGGTTCGGCGGACGTGACCCCTGGACTTCTGCGCATCAGTCACGCTATCCCGTGACGTCAGCAGGCACGGCAGACGAGGCGTCGTCTTGGAAACCGAAACGTCACCCCCAAAATTCAAATTCGAAATCAAGATGGTCTGCAGTTCGACCAGCCCGCCACCCGACGACTGCGGCCCCCCGATGTCGGGCTGGTGGGGCAATTGTTACATACGATATTTTACTACCCGATCCATCGGGTATCGGATACAGGCCCACTGCTGTAGCGGGCTCGGAGGGGAACAGTCGTTCGACCGGTCAGACAGACGGGCGGGGACCCAGAGGCTGCCCGACGTGAGTCTCTGGGACCGTTCGGGAAGGGTACTCATAATCCACATGCCCGGGTATCGGGCGGCCAGCGACGAGCCCCTGTGTAGGTACTCTACCCGCCTGCCCGCAAATGGCCAACCGGGGCATTTTCGTCCGGGCTCGCTTCCCGGTACCCGAGTACCCGTCTACCCGACCCCAGGCCGCGCCAGCTGTGAGAAGACGACGAGTGCCATCAATCCAGAGGATGTGACAGGGTCAAAGAGGGCAGTTGAGGCCAAGTCCAATCACCTCAGGGGTGACAGTGCCACGTGGCGTCTCCTCATTGGCTCGTAGGGGAGGCTGTAGCCACTCATTACCTTCCAGCTAGGAGCAGGAGGGGCCCACGAGTCTACCTACCAAGCTTGGGGAACCCCCACCTTGTACATTATAAATAGGGCTTTGAATGCCAATTTGTAACACACATCACATTTATTGCAAAAACATACCTGAGAGCTCATTTACTCTCACATTTATTACTACCTGTCATCATTAATATCAAAATCCTACCCGTTAGGAACCCGGCAGCGAGACCAATCATAAATCGCTGTCAACATTTCACACTATTTATTTAATATAGATTTAATATCAAATTATTTAATTATTAATTGTTTGGTTACTATTATATATATATATATATATATATATATATATATATATATATATATATAGAAAGTATCATCAATAAAACACCTGTAAATTGGAAATAATACTCCTATATGGAATGACATATTATAAAATATAGCAGAACATGAAATAGTTAGAGCATTCCCAATGGTTGGAGGCAAACTAATGTTTGCCTCCAACCATCCAAAAAATCCACCCCAATGGAGCTCCAATTTTGGAAGCAAACTCAACATATGTGAATAGTGTATGTTGAGTTTGCTTAGGTACTATTCAAGAGGCAACTCAATTTTGGGTTTTTTTTTTAATTATTTAAATTATGTAATAGTTTTTTTAGTATATAAAATTCAATATTAGGCAAAAATTATACGAGACCGTCTCATGACATGAGACAATATATATAAATATTTATGTATTTATTATTTTATTATTTATAATATAATGGGACATAAATATTAAAAAAATTAAATTATTAAATAGAAACACAAATTGTAATTAATTGAAATATAATAAGACAACATTAAAGAAAATACCAAACATTAAATTACAAAATACAAATTTTAAATTAAAAAACACAAGCATGCTAATAAACTAGAACACACAGAAGCATAGCTAAGCAAACGAAATACAAATTAAACATGAACAACATGACTTTTAATACTCTCCAAGATCACTTCCAGATCCTCCGATATTACCAAAATATTGCCCAAAAGGATTTCCAAGTTGAGTTTGATTAGCACTTTTTTGCATTATTTTGAATTGCTCATTCCGAAACCATTCACGCCTATTCAGATCTTCAATAGTTGTCAAATCTTTGTCCATAATTTTACCGTCCCTTCTTTGTTCAGCTCTCCTTGCAAATTCATCTATGGCTCTTTTCTGTTGCACATTTGATTCAGCCATAACATCGACAATCTTTTTATTTGTTTCATCCACAGATTTTATAGCACGAAATGAATCTTCCCCTTTCTTTCTTTTCAGTTTAGCCTTTTTCACTCCTTCTGGTCGGATTTGAGATGATAAACCACCATCAGTGTCGTCACTTAAGTTGATATTGAACGAAGATACTCCCGGAGATGAGAAAACAAGAGAATTTGGCACAGATGCATCTGATTGTGATGAAGAAAAATTTATTTTGCGTCTCTGAGTGTTACTTCCTACCTCCACAGCATCTTTAATTTGACCGAACACGTGATCAAACCTAAATCCATTCTTCTTATACTTTGGATCAAGTCTCAACAATTCCTTTGCTCTATGCATCTGCATGATTTATATATAAAAAGTTAATATTGAAAACTATAATATATTTTACATATAAATAAAATAAGAATATCAACTTACTATATCTTCATTTGAGGCACCACTCGGGTTTTCACGTTCGACTTGCACAATGCACGCATTCAATGACCTAACTGCAGCTTTCATAATATTGAAACGATCATTCAATGACTTCAAGTTTCGAGCCCCCATGGTATTTGGTCGATTAGAATTATAGTAGGCTTCTATACGTGACCATAATCTGTTTCCAGATTGACCGTTTCCTACAATTGGTTCTTGAGAGATTTCAACATATGCTTCACAAATGATAATATCTTCCTCACAAGTATAAGAAGAAGATCGCCATGTCGTCATTCTAAATTTGTTAAGGTAGAAAAGAGAAATGAGACACAAGTTGAAATTGAAATAAAAGTGGTGCCTCCAAGAAATATTTATAGACTGAAATGTGCTTTTCTGCACTCTCACAACTTTTCTCTTTTAAATCTACGGTGGAGATTAAAAGATCAGATTAGCTATCAACGGCTACATTTGAATGCACATGGATTGTGCTTTTCTGCACTCTCACAACTTTTCTCTTTTAAATCTAAGTGGAGATTAAAAGATCGGATTAACTATCAACGACTACAGTTGAATGCACATGGATTGTGCTTTTATGCACTCTCACAACTTTTCTCTTTTAAATCTACGGTGGAGATTAAAAGATCGGAATAACTATCAACGGCTACAGTTGAATGCACATGGATTGTGCTTTTATGCATTCTCACAACTTTTCTCTTTTAAATCTACGGTGGAGATTAAAAGATCGGAATAACTATCAACGGCTACAGTTGAATGCACATGGATTGTGCTTTTATGCACTCTCACAATTTTTCTCTTTTAAATCTACGGTGGAGATTAAAAGATCGGAATAACTATCAACGGATACAGTTGAATGCACATGGATTGTGCTTTTACATTTGACATTATAAAAATATACCATTCATAATTCAATTTTCTCACTTTTATCCTTCAACCTTGTTCAAAGACTATTGTTTCTCTCACCATTTTTATACTATGAATTCCAATTTCACTAGCTCTTCTTATATATCATCTTCTGATGATGATGATATTGAAGAGTATGGTCGCATCATAACCAATTTTCATCAACAAAACCAAAATCTATATGAGATAGCATTGTCCAATAATAAATTCCTTAGTGAGTGGCTAACCGATTCAAATGTTGAGCCTACTCGTGGAGGCTCAATTGTTGGTCATAGAATGATACATCGTGATCGAGAAATCGCAGATCGTAATCTATTTGATGATTACTTTGCTGAAAATCCAACATACGATGAAACAATGTTTCGTCTCCGATTCCGCATGTCTCGAAGTTTATTTCTTCAAATTGCAGATGCTGTTAAAAATCATGATCATTATTTCTTACAAAGAAGAGATGCAGTTGGTAGACTTGGTTTGTCTACACTTCAAAAAATAACAACAGTATTTCGGATTCTAGCGTATGGAGTTACAGCAGATGCAACCGATGAATACATAAAAATCGGAGAGTCTACTGCAGTTGAATGTGTAAAACGATTATGTCGTGCTATTGTGGAGATTTTCTCCGATCAATATTTAAGATCGCCGACTGCTGATGATATTGCAAGACTACTTTTTATAGGTGAGCAACGTGGGTTCCCGGGCATGTTAAGCAGTCTTGATTGTATGCATTGGAAGTGGAAAAATTGTCCTACATCGTGGGCTGGACAATACGCAGGCCGCAGTGGTTCAGCATCGATCATTCTTGAAGCTGTTGCTGATTATGATCTTTGGATATGGCATGCATATTTTGGTATGCCGGGATCTAATAATGATATCAATGTGTTGGAGAAATCTCATCTTTTCTCTGATCTAGCTAGAGGTATTTCTCCTCCTGCGCATTATGTTATCCAAGGAAAAGAATACAATATTGGGTATTATTTAGCAGATGGTATATATCCCAAATGGTCAACTCTTGTGCAAACCATTCGCGATCCACGTGGTAGGAAGAAAAAATATTTTGCACAAAAGCAAGAAACGTGCAGAAAAGATGTGGAACGTGCATTTGGAGTCCTCCAAAGTCGATTTGCAATTGTAGCAAATCCTGCTCGTTTTTTCATAACCGGTGATTTGCATGATGTAATGACTGCATGCATTATAATGCATAATATGATCATCGAGGATGAAAGAGATCTCAGCGCCCCGATTGTAGAAGCGAGCGAAGTTACAACTCCACAAGTAGAAATGGAAAATAATGGGAATTCGACATTTTAAAATTTTATTGATCGATATAGACATATCAAGGATGCTGATGCTCATTTCGAACTTCGGAATGCTTTAATTGAACATCTTTGGGAAGAATTTTCTAATTCAGAAAATTAATGACTATCAATATGTAATTTTATTTTAGTATTGCATTATGGTGTTTTTTTTTTTTTAAATTATGTCGTGTTAAATATGTAATCTTTTAGTATTATTAATATGTGATTGTGATGAATTGTGTTCTTGAACTTGGATATTTTATATCAAATATATTAAAAAATATTATATCAATGAATTATAGTGCTTTTATTATTTTATTAAATATATCGTATTTTTTGTGTTTAATTTTTAAAGATTTAAATGTAAATACATAAATTGAATTATATACATATATTAAATAAAATAGAAAATAAAATTGATTAAATTAAGAATATTCTAAGAGAATATTCCTTTTGAGTTAAAATTTGAGTGGAATTGTTGGGAGTGATTTTATTGTTGGAGGCAAACTTGGAGGCAAATTAAATGAATTGGAATCAAACTCAACCTCACCATTGGGAATGCTCTTAAAAGAAAACTTAAAAAGAAAAAACAAAGAAAGAAAAAGACTGAATGTTGATTGAAGTAGAAGTGTAGAATATGTCAAACTTAATACACTCCTTTTCTATGCGTGTACCCCAAACGCGACCCTAATGCATGCGTGTCCAACACCTACAAATCCAACATTATGTTCATTTTTTAGTTTTGCGTTATACTGAGAGAAGATATTTATGATATAACCCCAAGTTACAATGGTAGTAGTAACGAATTTAGGGGTGGAGCAAATATCGAAAATATCGGTATACTACATTTACCATACAGAAAAATATTGAATTTATCAAAAATTTTGGTATACCGTAATTTTCGATACGATATCGGTATGAATATTTAGAAAATTTTGGTATTTGGTATCATACCGAAATACCGTAATATTTTTGGTATATACCGGTATACCGGAAATATATCGGTATATACCGTACCGATAATTTATTATTAAAACTTAATATTTAAATTATTTTTATATTAATTAATTAGTTAAATATTTCGGTATGGACCGGTATGACCGGTATGGATCGGTATATACTAAAATATGGGTAAGGTACGACATACCGAATGGTACGGTATGCGGTATGTGTTTTTGGTATATACCGAAATTTTGGTATACCGAAATTTTTGGTACGGTATCAATATAAATTTTTGCATACTGAAATTTTCGGTACGGTACGATATACCACCACTAAACGAATTTTTGGTTGGTTATAACTCAAAAAAGGACACCGTTGTGGATGTACTTTTTAAAAGAAAAATCATTGAAAGTTCAAAGATGCCGTTGCTTTGTTTTTATAATAGTTGCGGTTGAATTCAACTTTGGTTAGGAGAGGAGGAGAACAGGGACGCAGTCATGAAAATTGTCTTTTTTTTATTTATTTGAAGACTCCAACAACTCTTGTCTGTGAAATGGAAATCGAAAAGAATATTATATATATATATATATACCTATACCTACGTACGTACAATAAATATTTTATGGTGATACTCAGCGCCATAAGAAGAAGTGTTCTTTCGTTAGATAGATGAATCTTATTCTATGTAACGGATTAATATTTAACCAACATTAAACATAAAAGTCCAATTTTTTTGTTTTTTTTAAATATTGATTAAATGAATTTTCGTTTCATGAATTTCCTTTGTGTAAACGGTCTCAAATAGTTTTTTATCCCATAAAAAAAGTAGCTTTGACTCTCCATTTGTACACATATAAAGAAAATATTGTTTTGTGATTCTAAATTCGGTTTAAAACAGCCACTGAGTGTGTATATTTGAAGTGTTTATGAATTTGAACTTCTTTTTATTGCTGGAGAACAACTTATTTATACTAAACATCAAGTAGGTGGTGTACATGACTCTTGGACTACCAAGCTTGCATGCTCGACATGTGTCCTTTTGACCACATTTGACTTTATCTAAGCTGAAACTTATATAAAGTCTTGTGTTTGATCTTATCACGTGTCTGTAGTTGTTCGCCATCAAGTCTAGTATAAGACGATTTTACGGAATTAATTCTATGAATTGGAGATAGAATTTTTTTTTTTTTTTTTGGTAAGTAAAATTATTTATTCAACAAAGAATGAGAAATATATTATTTGAATAACACCTAGAAACAATTAATATTGTTAAAAAAAACAAATATTGTTTAATAAAAATATGCAATACTACTATTTAAAAAGACACATTAATTGCACAGGACAATTAATGCCTACAAGATCTTATCTATTATTTTTCTTAAAAAAATATCAATACAAATGTAATAGGAAAAATAAGTATTACTTTCACAGTGATACTTTATCAAGTTTGTTTGGCACTTTTTTTTTTCTCTATGTTTGATTTTTGACGCTTTCATGTTATTTTTTGCATTCTCCGTAAACAACATCAATTTATTTAATTAAAGTGAAGTTCACGTGGAGTTGAACATTGGGCGTCATTGGCAAAAAAAGAAATTAGAGAATGATTTTGATCATAAACTAATTAATAATATGATTATTTTTTACATAAAAATTAAATGTAGCCTTTATAAAAATGGTTAAAAATATGGAATTAATTCGTGATTTCATACTCACTTTAAAAAAAAAAAAAATTAAAACACACGCAAACATAGTCATACATGCATTAGACTCCATCAATTATTACTAATGTTTTTTGCCATTAATAGATAGTGATATACTTAATACTTGTACTATCCCTTATCGCCGCCTTCTCTGACTTCAGCATTCTCAAATCTCAATAATGCCAATTTTGAACACTTTTAATATAAAATATCCACCCTCCCAATCAATACTCTATCTAAAGAAGATCGTTTTGGGATATTGATAAATTAATAATGTTTGGTTATATTAATGGGGTAAATTTATATATATTAATAGGGTTGATCATAGTAGCGATCAATAGGGATATTAAACGGGCTGACCCTATAGGGCTGCGGGTCTAAATGGTCTCGGGTCTTATCGGTTTATTTTAATCGGTCCACTAACACTTGAAACCTAACTCTAACCCTAGCGGTCCGCGGGCTAAACGGGTTACTAATGGGCTCCGAAAAAAAAAAAGTAAAAAATTAATTTTTAATATAAAATATAGACATGTATTTGTAATACGATGTCATTTAAACTTAAAATTCAAACATCGTTAAAAAATTCATGAAAATTACATTTAAACATTGTTCAACATTTCACCTTTTCATGAAATAAATTTATAACGTCAATGGCGATTTAAGAGCGGACGGCAACTGACAATGACGATTTGAGAGTCATGGCGACGTCCGATGAACCTAAATTGAAAAGATAATAATGAAGTAGGGATGTTGAAATCCTACCTTATTCATAAATTTATAAAAATTACATTCACACATTGTTCATAAATATCAAATATTAATTAAATGGCTAAATTCAATTTCAAGTAATTTAATAAATTAACTAAGTGAAAGCATAAATTAATTAAATAAAAACTTGAATATATATATATATATATATATATATATATATCGGATAGTTGGACTTGAATTAAAAATTTGAAGTTGAAGTAAAATAGGTAGGTTGTATATATGGTTGTAGTTGTACAGGTAAAATATATAAAAAGTAAAAAACAAAAAAAAAAAAGGGCTAAACGGGTTGGCCCGGTAGACCGGCGGGCTAGCCCGTTTAACCCGCGGGCTAAACGGTCAGGGCCAAAAAGTCCCGATTTTAAACGGGCCACCAAATGCTCGGATCTAACCCTTGTTTGGTTTAGGGCTAAACGGGCCAGCCCGCGGCCCATTTAACATCCCTAGCGATCAACCCCCAATACCCTCCCCCAACTACCCCTCCCCCACCTCCCCTTGATCGCCTGATATGATAAGGGGGAATCAAGTATTTTTTTTAAACCAATTTTTTTAAAAAAATAAAAAATTAGTACTCCCTCTATAATATGATTATTTTCACACTACCTTTTTTTTTTTCATATTTTAGCAGACAAATTATTTATTAATATTTAAAATAATAAAATGACTTTTAAGGTACACTACAAGAAAATAATGATTTGTCTACATAACTAAAATTGCCTACAAATTTTTTCCAACAAAATAGTTCTTAGTAAGAATTACCTATGATTTGCCTACAGAATTTTCTAATTATTAAAAACATCTACATTTCTCAACCTAGAAACAATTTTTCTATGGACTTTTTTTGCCTATGGAGTAAAATCCCTAGGTATAATTGCCTACAAGTTATTTGCCTATAAAAATTTACCTGCAACACAATTTACCTACAGAATTTTCGTAGGCTGACTTGAACCGAACTTTACTAGCTTTTACTAGTAGTTATCCCACAAGAGTATGAGATCTCTGTAGTATTGACAAGTATAGGGACCAAGTATTATCGAACCCAAGGGAAGGTAAGTATGCGAATAGTGCCCTAGAGATCTACGCGTCGTAGTTAATATGAGTGTATATTTTTGGGTTTTTAAAGAATTATTATAAACTAAAATTATACTAATTATGCTAAAGAATCGAATTAAACTAATTAACTGAGGGTTGTATGCAAATATGAATAATGATGCTTAGAATAGAAATTCCTACATATTCTAACGGAATTGGTACAATAACTAAAATAATCGTGATGTGCAAGTAATAATTCTAAGCATACTAAAACTAGGCAATCAACTTCCCTAATCTAGCACAAGATTGAAAGAATAAAAGCTCAAGAATTAATCATAATACTTAGTTCTATCAACCTACTTCACTAATCCACTAATCAAATTATATGGATAATGCTTAATTAATGAGACCCTAATTTAACTAAGGTGATGCGGTCGTCCTCCCTAGATAAATCGGTTGATGAATAAACCCCTTCTAAACCCTCTCGTTAAGCCTATTAGTTATTAAAGAGTGATAAGACCGTCATCTCTCTAACAATGTCCGTACTCAATTCCAAGATAATTCCAGGGTTTATTTTAAGCATTCAATAATTAAGAGAATTAAAACTAAACATCACAAGTTATCCTAATTACGTACCAACATCCTACTTCTACGAGTTTATCCTACCCCAAGCATACAAGGGTTTTAGCCTAACATAGTTGATTGACTAACGAAAACAATAATAAGAACAATAAACATATGTATAATTGAATTAATAAAAGAATTGAAAAGCATAAACAAAATAATAACTCAAAATCTCAATATAAATCTGGAAAAACTAGGGTTTATAAGTCTAAAAGATTCAAGAAAAAAAGAATTAAACTAAAAGGTTCAAAAGAAATAATTAAATTATGAATTCGTAAGCTAAAACCTCGATTACAAAGTGTAAAACTCTTCAATCCTCCTTCCCAAGCTTTCTACTTGCTCAAAGTATGTAAAAATATCAAAAGTGATTCAAGGGTCTCTCAAAACGAGTTTGAGATGGGGTATTTATAGGCAACGGGTCGATTTGGGGTGATTTGGGCCGAAATTGTACATTAGGACTCGAGCTCGAGTCCTAGGACTCGAGTTAGGGTCATTCGAGTGCCCCCCTTCATTCCAGCGCCCTCATAGGACTCGAGCTCCACTTGGCCGAGTCCCTAGGACTCGACCTCTTCGTGATCGAGTGCGCACTCGACCGGCTCGAGTCCCTAGGACTCAAGTGGTCACCGGTCGAGTGTTTTTCGGCTGTTGTGCACATGTTCGTAAAATCTTCATATCTTCTCGACCGGGAGTCCGTTTTGGTCGATTCAAAGTCCTACGAACTCCTATTTTCATCCTCTATCCAACTATAAATACCAAAGTGGTAAATTCATTAGTTCATAAAAATGATACTTAAATGACTCCAAACACTCATAAAAAACACTCAAAACATGGGAACATCGGGCACCAAATCATAACAATTTTACGCCTAATCAACCCCTCCCCCCCCCCCCAAAAAAAAAACTTACCATATTGCTTGTACTCAAGCAATGAAATACTAAGTCAAGTGAAATTATTAAGAATGAATCATGGAACCAAATCATGCAAGCAATAGAGCTCAAGCTTCAAAGATCGATCACTCACATACAAACTCACACCCTTCATCATACTTATGCAATAATAGCAATAAACACCAAGATCAAGCATGGATGTGCACTCAACGATGTGTTTCACTTCCTCACTAGTGTATATCAGTATTAAGGGACTCACTCAATCAATCAATCACACATATCAGCAGCCATAGGCTTGTAAGCACTCTCAACTTCGACCATAAACTAGAAGCCATGCTGAATAAAAAGGACTTTATCAAGGTTGTAATGTAGGCTCTTTGGACAGGTGGGGTAACTATATGGGATAAGTGACTCAAGTGAATGGAGAACAGAAAATCCAACTTTAGTACTTCGAGACGAGGAACATAATACTTCAATCATCTTCCTGCAATACACTTTTCAATTCCACTACTCTCAACACTTCAATTTTTTTTTCTCTAACTCATTTCACTTTTTCAATCACCACACTTTTTTTTTCACACATAAATGAGCTCATATTTCTTTTGCTCATTCTCAAATTCATTGTTCTTTCCCACAACTCAAAATTTCATTACACCTTCTTCTCAATTTCACTCAAGCATTAATAATTCTCCTTTCACAACTCAACTCGATCCCTTTCTCATTCACAACTTTTCCTATTCTCCACTCAAATTTGGACAAAAAGAGTTTACGAATTTAGTTAAGTTTAAATGTGCTAGCAAATAAAATAGGCTAAGGCTCAAACGGGCTAACAAGGGATAAATGTCATTGGTAGGGAAAACTTAGGCTAAATGACTCAATCAAATTAAAGATGGCCTAAAATCACTTTCGGCATATTAAACTAGACACAATCAAGAAGCGAGAGCACACACAAGTTCTAGCATCCTCTAAGGTGACAATTCACTCACAAACGAAGAGATCAATTCATGCATCTTAATCTCACAAAGGCTCAAATCTCACAGCTTTCACATCCATGCTAGTCCTAGTGGTTCTCACTCTCCTCACATAAGTATTGAAAAGGAAATTTCCTAAGCATACGGGTTCCCTCTCAAATCAACTCTAACTTCTACACTCACACAATAGACTCCCTAACTCAACTTCACAACTCACCAACTCATACTCACACTCAAAAATAGCAATCAACAAGCATAAGATAATTGATAGGCATGAAATATGTAGTAGCACATCAAATCAATATCAGCTCAAGGAGCATCTCAAGGCTCAATATATAACCTAACTCAACTCAAAGAGAGGGTGTGCGCCTGTGCAATGTAACCATAAAACATATAAAAACTCCACCCCCCAAACTTCGACCTTGTGAAGCAGTCTAAGTTTGGGATGGTGGTTACCTCATCCAAATAATTCAGTTTCTCTCAACAACTTGGCGCACTCCCTTGTCTCGAGTTGGTACCTTCAATCTGAATAAATCCATGATACCTTTACTCCCTCGAGACAATCCTACAAGCAACTCACTCAAATACGAAGTTAAAACATACGACTCAAAACAACACCCTAATAACATAAAACACTCAAAGGCAAATAAAAATGGGTTGTCTCCCACTCAACGCTATTTTTAAGGTCCTAATGCCGGACCGAGCTCAAAGGAGCTTATGGGACATGATACTCAAAGTTACCTAGATGTCTAAGTTTTTTGCTCGATTCTCATCCTCTTTCTTCACCGCGGGCGGTGGTTTCACTTTCTTCTTTTTCGCTCTCCACGGATGTACCCACTTCTTGGATTTTTTCTTCTTAACCTCAACTCCTCATTTCCTCTCCAACTGGGTCACGTCCACACTTTTCAGCTCTCCATCCCTCAACTCCTCTTTTCCTTTATCCCTATCAAAACAATCAAGATCATAATGTTCATGGGTTAAATCATTAAGTGAAGGACTATCAAAATCATGACTATAAGAAAGGTTAGAGATAGGAGGTGTGTCTTCAATACAAGGATCAATTGTATCAATGGAATGACATCTCTCATCCTCCTTCGGGTACTTCATGACCTCATATAGGGAAATCTTCACTTCTTTATCATGAACTTTCAATGTGATCTCATTCGCCACATCTAATACCATCCCGGCCGTCGCTAAGAACGGTCTTCCCAAGATCAAAGGAACGTGCTCATCTTCCTCCATGTCGAGCACTACAAAATCGGCTGGAAAAATATGATCTCCAACTTTCACGAGAACGTCTTCAATCACACCTTGAGGTCAAGTAATAGACCGATCGGCTAGTTGAAGTGTCATCATTGTCGGCTGAAGTTCTTCACCATCCAGCTTCTTGAATAATGACAAGGGCATAAGATTGATGATCGCTCCAAGGTCACAAAAGGCTCCCCGCTTAATTCCATTCCCGATATCACATAGGATAGTAAAACTCCCGGGATCCTTCAACTTCGGGGGAAGCGCTTTGTGCACTAATGCACTCACCTCATGGTTCAACTACACCAACTTGGGCTCATCAACTCTCCTTCTCTTAGCTATCAAGTCCTTCAGGAACTTGGCATAATTAGACATATGTTCCAAAGCATCATAAAAAGGAATGTTAATATGTAGCTTTTTAAATACATCAAGGAATTTAGCAAACTTCTCATCTAGTTTCTTCTTCATAAAACGCTGTGGATATGGAACGGGTATCACCGATTTGGGTACCCCTCATTCATCTCTCTCAGTCTCTTTTACATTCTTCCTTGCTTCCCTTGCCTTTCTTCCACTTTGGGACTCTCTCAATCTCCTCAATGTCTTCCTCTTCAGGCTCTTTGCTCTTTTAAGTGCCTTTACCCTCAATCTCTCCTTGGGGCATCTCTGAGTCAGCAGACATCTGAGGATCATCATATTTGGTCCCACTTCTCAACTCAATAGCTTTGCATTGTTCTTTCGGGTTTGCCTCGGGCATTGAGGGATATTTACCCGGCTTTCTTGTATGAGACTTTGCAATTTGACTAATTTGATACTCGATAGAAGTGAACATTTGATTGTTCTCTTGTTGAGCTCTATTCAAGTCCATGTCTCTCTTTTAGAGTTCTTGATCACGCTGATCGACTTTCTTATGCAATTCCTTCACGTCATACTCCAATGAAGACAATCTCTTACTCCCTTCTTTCACCTTCTGAAATATAGCTCTCAAAATCTCCTCAGTTGAGGAGCCGCCTTCACCACCTAGGGGCTTTGAACCTGGATCAACACCTAGAGGAACTGTGATTTCGGCCTTCGGATTGGCATATGAGAAATTATCGTTCTTCCTCCATTGGGTTTGGTTTGATGGCTGATCCCCTTGATATCCTTGGTTATTCCTCCATTGATTCTGAGGAGGTTGTGGACCAGGTGGTACAAATGGTTGACCGTAGGGAGGTCTTCCAAATTGATTGCCACCTTGTGGATACCCTCCTTGGTTATAATCAGGCCTTCCCATGTAGTTGGCCTCCTCTTGCTGACCTGTGGGCTGGTCCACTTTCTCACTCACTACCGTATTCCCTCCAACCAGATTTTACTCAATCTCGAGGTTGCTTATCTTTTCCATCATCGCCATCAACACCTTCCCCGTTCCCTCACTCTCCTCCAACTGATATGCTCTATGAAATTCTGGGTCCTCGTTCCATTGCCCGGCATTCTTGACAATGTTATTAACGATCTCTCTACACCTAGATGTACCATAATTCAAGAATGCTCCACTCGCACATGCATCAAGGTGGGCTTGACCTGCCTTGCTGGCTCCATAGTAGAAGAAAGCTATGATGTCCCCTTCGTTGTACCCGTGATGCGGGCACTCAATGAGCATATTAGAGTATCTCTCCTGAGCCTAGCGTAAGTCCTCTCCTGGCTTCTACTGGAAATACGAGATCTCTATTCTTGCTTTGATCGTTCTGGACGGAGGGTAGAATCGCTCGAGGAACAGATGATCGAGCTCGGCCCATGTGGTTACACCTCCCCGTGGGAGCGTGTTATCATACCACTCATATGCTATTCCAGTTAAAGAGAACAGGAACAACCTAAGCCTCTTGGCATCTTTAGACATGCCGTTATAATTGAAAGTTGAGGCAATCATCATAAAATTCCTCAAATGAGTATGAGGATTATCCTTCCTGACCTCTCCCTTGAATTGATTCTCAGTAAGTAGCTTCAGGATTTCTGGGGAGATAGAGAAGTTATTTGCCTCTACCGGAGGCAATGCCACTCCATTGTAATACAGTTGTGGCTGTGCCGCAAACCTTCCTCGAATTGCTATATCATGGTCAGCGTTCTGAGGAACACACTGAGGATAGACGAGTGGTATAGGCACTTGCGGAACTGAAGGTTGGTTATAAGCAGGAGGTGGAGGATAAGGGTATGGTGGATAATGATATGGTGGGTATGGGTAAGGATAAGGTGGGTTATTTTGTGGGTAGACAGGGTTGTTGAACGGGATGTTCGGGTTATTGCTCTGGCTTTGGTTTTGGGTTTGAGTTTGTGCAGAGTTGTTTTGGTTTTGCGGATTCGGGCGTTGGTTTTGAGTTTCCCCTATAGGTATTTGCTGGTTACTGCTATATCCATCAACTCCATCCACCCGTTCCACTATAGCATCGTATTCTGCAGCAGCTTTGTCTAAATCCCCAATTCCATCCAGATTCATGTTGTCTTTGTCTCCACCGACAGTATTCATCCTTCTTAAGAAGGCTCGATTTCTTCTTGCTATTGTCTCAAGATCTAGTTGTGTTCTCTCCTCGCTCGTATCTCCTTGCGAGCGTATTTTCATAAACCTAAAACACTAACAGAAGAATCACAATGCAACTGCCGAACAAGTAAGAATTAAAAAGAAAAATAAAGCACTCACTACTAACTACTAAGCTATCTCCAAGTCCTACTCAATGGACATACACCGCCATCCCCGGCAACGGTGTCATTGACTTGAACCAAACTTTACTAGCTTTTACTAGTAGTTACCCCACAAGAGTATGGGATCTCTGTAGTATTGGCAAGTATAGAGACCAAATATTATCGAACCCAAGGGAAGGTAAGTATGCGAATAGGGCCCTGGAGATCTACGCGTCGTAGTTAATATGAGTATATGTTTTTGGGTTTTTAAAGAATTATTATAAACTAAAATTATACTAATTATGCTAAAGAATTTAATTAAACTAATTAACTGAGAGTTGTATGCAAATATGAATAATGATGCTTAGAATAGAAATCCCTACATATAATAACGGAGTTGGTACAATAACTAAAATAATTGTGATGTGCAAGTAACAATTCTAAGCATACTAAAACTAGACAATCAACTTCCCTAATCTAGCACAAGATTGAAAGAATAAAAGCTCAAGAATTAATCCTAATACTTAGTTCTATCAACCTACTTCACTAATCCACTAATAAAATTATATAGATAGTGCTTAATTAATGAGACCCTAATTTAACTAAGGTGATGCGGTCGTCCTCCCTAGATAAATCGGTTGATGAATAAACCCCTTCTAAACCCTCTCGTTAAGCCTATTAGTTATTAAAGAGTGATAAGATCGTCCTCTCTCTAACAATGTTCGTACTCAATTCCAAGATAATTTCAGGGTTTATTTTAAGCATTCAATAATTATGAGAATTAAAACTAAACATCACAAGTTATCCTAATTACGTACCAACATCCTACTTCTACGAGTTTATCCTACCCCAAGCATACAAGGGTTTTAGTCTAACATAGTTGATTGACTAAAGAAAACAATAACAAGAACAATAAACATATGCATAATTGAATTAACAAAAAAATTGAAAAGCATAAACAAAAGAATAACTCAAAATCTCAATATAAATCTGGAAAAATTTGGGTTTATAAGTCTAAAAGATTCAAGAAAGAAAGAATTAAACTAAAAGGTTCAAAAGAAATAATTAAACTATGAATTCGTAAGCTAAAACCTCGATTACAAAGTGTAAAACTCTTCAATCCTCCTTCCCAAGCTTTCTACTTGCTCAAAGTATGTAAAAATATCAAAAGTGATCCAAGGGTCTCTCAAAACGAGCTTGGAATGGGGTATTTATAGGCAACGGACCAATTTGTGGTGATTTGGACCGAAATTGTATGTTAAGACTTGAGCACAGGCATTACTCGAGTCCTAGGACTCGAGTTAGGGTCATTCGAGTGCCCCCCTTCATTCCAACGCCCTCATAGGACTCGAGCTCCACTTGGTCGAGTCCTCGACCTCTTCGTGATCGAGTGCGCACTTGACCGGCTCGAGGCCCTAGGACTCACGTGGTCACCCGTCGAGTGTTTTTGTGCTGTTGTACACATGTTCGTAAAATATTCATATTTTTTCAACCGGGAGTCCGTTTTGGTCGATTCAAAGTCCTATGAACTCCAATTTTCGCCCTCTATCCAACTATGAATACCAAAGAGGCAAATTCATTAGTTCATAAAAATGATACTCAAATGACTCCAACCACTCATAAAAAACACTCAAAACATGGAAAAATTAGGCACCAAATCATAACAATTTCACTCCTAATCATAGACATTATTTTGTAGGTGGGGAAGGAAGATGCCTATACAATTAGAAATTTTTGTTGGCAATTCGTAGGCAAAATCCACACTACGAATTTTTATGTTGGAAACTCCATAGGCAATTTTATGATTTCTTGTAGGGGTAAAGTATGATAGATCTATCTCTTTACTATAATAAAGTGACTTAAAAATTACATTATTATTTTAAATAGTAATAAAAAATTCGCTCGCTAAAACATGAGAAAACAGTAATTATGAAAGTCGTTGGGGGCGAATTTTTTCGTGTTTTAGCGAGCGAATTTTTTATTACTATTTAAAATGATAATGTAATTTTTAAGTCACATTATAATAGTAAATAGATAGATCTATCATACTTTACCACTACAAGAAAACATAAAATTGCCTACGGAAATTGTCATTATGGCTACAGAATTTCCAACAAAAAAATTCGTGGTGGGGATTGCCTACGAATTACCAACAAAATTTTTTATTTGTATAGACATCTTCTTTCTCCACTTACAAAATAGTTTGCCTACGGAAATTCCTTAGGCAAATTATGTTGCAGGTAAATTTTTGTAGGCAAATAACTTGTAGGTAATTATGCCTAGGGATTTTACTCCGTAGGCAAATAAATTCCGTAGGCAAGTTGTTTATAAGTTAAGAAATGTAGATGTTTTCATAATTAGAAAATTCTGTAGGCAAATCGTAGATAACTCTTATTACAAATTTTTTTGTTGGAAAAATTTTATAGGCAATTTTAATTCTGTAGGCAAATAATTATTTTCTTGTAGTGTACCTTAAAAGTCATTTTATTATTTTAAATATTAATAAATAATTTGTCTGCCTAAATATGAAAAACAAAGTAGTGTGAAAATAATCGCGTGATGGAGAGAGTACTAATCTTTTATTTTCAATATAATTTAAAAAATTGATATTAAAAAAAAAACCAAAAAAGCAAAAGAAAAAAAAAAGGGGGTGGGGGAAGGTTGGGCGGAGAAGGGGTAGGGGGGATTGATCGCCCTCGTGGTAACGATCAACCCTATTTTTAAAAACAATCTCTCAATCAATCCTAATTTAACAAACTTAAATTTTTTTTTTTTTGGCATATATACATTTCAATAAAAAATAGTGTCACGGTTCATTGTTCAGCTCTAATAATTTTCATAGTGAAAATAAACCAAACTTACTTTATGCTTATGTTATGTTACATTAGTTGATATGTAATTTAATGATCAGAACATATTACACATTATTTATTCTTATAAACTTAGAATCCCGTAGAGTTAGCAAAAGACAGGCCATATATGATTTATACTCTCTCTCTCAATAAAAAAATTGATTTTGGTTGTTTTATTCGAGTGTCCACAAAAAATTAGTTTTGTTTTCTAAAATAAAAATAATAAATTTTATTTACGTTTTTCAATATACACACATAACATTTGTAAAATAATTTATTTTGTATTTGATTTGATACAGTATTTTTATTTTTTATATATTATATCAAATTTTTTAATAACAATAAAAAAGACAATATGCTTATTTTTTCTTTTTCGACGGAGAGAGCAAAAACTACGGCACCACTTTCTATGGTGAGTTGAGACATACCATGGTACTATGGTAGGGTGCTGCTTGATGATTCAGATTGCTGACACGATGAGTTTCCCTATTATCCACAAACAAGTCATCCCTGAATTATATATATTGAAAAAAAAAAGGTGGATTTTGATCAGAATTAGTTATCAGATGAGAAGAGTGGAAAGGGGGCATGGGAGAATATTTGACATGCTTCTGATGCACCAAAATTTCCCAAGAGCATTTCCAATGGGAATGTTGAGTTTGCTACCATTTTCACCCGATTTCCTTCCACAATAGAATCACTTCTAATCATTTCACTCAAATTTTAATTCAATGAGAATATTTTTTTAGAATATTCCTAATTTAATTAAATTTATTTTCTATTTTAGTTAATATTTGTATATAATTAAATTTGTATATTTACATTTAAATCTTTAAAAATGAAACACAAAAAATATGATATATTTAATAAAATAATAAAAGCACTATGATTCATTGATATAAATATTTTTTGAAAACATTTGATATAAAATTCCCAAGTTCAAGAACACAATTCATCACAATCACATATTAATAATACTAAAAAAAATTACATATTCAATGTAGTCTTATTATATTTCTATTAATTACAATTTGTGTTTCTATTTAATAATTTGTTATAATAAAACAAAGATTTATAATTTAAATATTTAATTTTTATATCACATTATATTATAAATAATACAATAAATCAATATATAAATATTTGTGTTGTCACATATCATGAAACAGTCTCGTGTAAGTATTTGTTTCATATTAAGTTTTATACTCAAAAAAATATTATATAAATTTAATTTTAAAAAAAAATCAAAAACAAAAAAAAAAATGCCGGTTGAACAGTGTATATGGAGTTTTGCACTCAACCCATTTGAGTTTGCTTCTCAAACACCATCTGCATTGGGGCAGGGGGCTGGAGGCAAACTGCCCCTTTGCCTCCAACATTGGGGGTGCTCTAATAATGATGTTCAGAAGGCTGAGATGTCTTGCTCTCAAAACCATGAAATTTAGTTTTGAATCTCTTAAAACACATTGCAACAATATGATTTGATTTTCCACATATTTTACAGATCACTCCAAGGCTTAGATGGGACCTATTTTCGCATCTGTAAAATAGAATTATCAATGGAGACTAGTGAACTCCTTTATCGAAAGTTTGTAGTTGAAATTTGAGATTTATTGCTCTGATTTTGATTGTGATAGAAATAAGATCATCAAAGAAAGATATTCGATAGCGGAAAAGAATGACCACATCTACCGAAAGGCATAATATGGATTCTGTTATTGAGCTTAGTAACCAATTCAACAGAAATCGATCCCTTTTGTGCATATTCAGAACCCTCCGAACTAACAAAGAGTAAGTATAGAGTGAAATTGGTTCATACAAACATTAGTTGTTTTTACTAAAGAATATTAGTTATTTTCACTGAAGAATATTAGTTGTCTACACTGAGGAGTCGTAGTTTATTTTCAATAAATAACTAATACTCTTTAGTGAAAACAACTAATACCCTTTAATGATAATAACTAATATTCTTTAGTGAAAATAACTAATAGGATTAAGTGCAGGATAATACAATCTCAAACCACTTTTTACAAATTGGTACAGAACAATTGAACAGATGCACAAAAATAAGTTGAACATAAGTATATATTTTTTGAACACTGTACTATCTTATAAATAGTGGTCTGAGATTGTACCATTTTGTGAATGCCCCTAACTAATACTCTTTAAATAACTTATATATGAATCATTTTCACTCTATACTTTGTCCCGAACTAATGCTAAAAGTAGTTGCCCCAATTTTAGTAACATAAAAACATTAGCACACATATTAAACTGATAGAATATTAGTAGAATAAAATAATATATTCCAACCAAATGAATATGCGACGGTATTATGTACACCGGTAATTTAGTGGCTGATTTAATATTACTTGATCAAATATAAACAATATAAAATGTAAAAATATAAAATATTAAGAATCACAAACAAAAACGTTCTTCATCTAAAAAAAATACAATCATTGTCGACGAGTTCTCATACTTTGAAAATTGTCAAGAATGTTATCATTACTTATTTTTAAAAACACACCTCTCTCTATATTAGTAACTAAGCAATCATTCAAAAATTGATCTCTAATGTTATTTCGTAGTTTATTTTTCTCATAAGTCATTGTTGAGAATGTTCTTTCTGTTGTAAATAATTGCGTAAAATAAAAGACATAATTTGTTCACCCAGTTCGTTGGGAACGACTACGTCTGGGGGCGAGCCAAGCCAGGAGTTTTCACTAATGATCTTGTGTATGAGTAATTACAATCATGAATACAATAGTCTATTTATAAGAATAAAACCTTAGTCTAGGATATAAAACCCATTGGGTTATTGGTCCATTAGTAATGTCCACATCAAATCTTCTAGATTTGGAATAATAAATCTTCTAGATTTACAACACTCCCCCTTGGACATTACGACATAATATAAATCTCTTGTCATAAAAACTCCACGTGCTAGGTATCGGCCAAATTATAAGTTAGGGAGGAATGTTATTGATCTTCTAGATCTAAATCTTCTAGATATATTTCGGGGTTACCGCTCCCCCTGAAGATAATAACACTTTAAGTCTTTGCATCCCAATACCACGAACGTATTTTTCAAAAGTAGACGTAGGTAAGAATTTAGTAAACAAATCTGCTAGATTGTTACTAGATTGTACATTTTGAATGGTAATCACGCCACTCTTCTGGAGTTCGTATGGGTAGAAAAACTTAGGTGAAATATGTTTCGTCAGGTTTCCCTTGACGTACCCATTACTCATTTGTGCGATGCAAGCAGCGTTGTCTTCAAATATAACGGTGGGAGGTGTATCGCCTTTAGCGATACCACACGAGTCACCAATGTGTTTTACCAAGGACCTTAACCAAACACATTCTCGTGCGGCTTCAAATAAAGCTATTATCTCTGAGTGGCTCGAAGACGTGGTAACCATGATTTGTTTAACCGATCTCCATGATATCGTAGTACCACCACAGAGAAAAATGTAACCAGTCTGGGATATGGCGTTGTGGGGATCAGACAAATAGACAGCATCCGCATAACCTACTAAGGTTTTGTCTTGGTTCTTACGATAAAACAGTCCAAGGTCTTGAGACCCTTGGAGGTACCATAGAACATGCTTAACACCATTCCAATGTCTCCTTGTAGGAGAAGCGCTATGTCTCGCAAGCAAATTGACAGCAAATGCAATGTCCGGCCCAGTGCAATTTGCGAGATAGAGCAATGCTCCACAGCGCTAAGATAAGGAACTTCTGGCCCTAGAATTTCTTCTGAATCTTCTCTTGGTCTAAATGGGTCCTTAACCACTTCAAGAGATCGAACAACCATAGGGGTGCTAAGTGGATGAGATTTATCCATGTGAAATCTCTCCAATACCTTCTTTACGTAGGTCGACTGATGAATAAGGATTCCTTCTGGGAGATGCTCGATCTGCAAGCCGAGGCAATACTTGGTTTTAACTAAGACTTTCATTTCGAATTCGGCTTTCAAGATTGAACTGGCTTCTTCAATTCCTTTGCATGTTCCGATTATGTTTAGGTCATCAACATAGACTTCGTGAATACGCATGGGAAAGCTTTATCGAATGTGTATTCCTTCTTCTAAAGGAATTCACTAAGTCGGTTGTACCACATGAGGCCCGATTGCTTCAGGTCATACAATGACTTTTGCAGTTTTATGCTATACATACTGCGGTTTTCACCATCCCTCATCTGAGGAATGTCAAATCCATTGGGAATTTTCATATAAATGTTGGCATCAAGTGATCCGTATAAGTACGCGGTTACTACGTCCATTAATCTCATTTGGAGATTCAGTTTAACTGCCAAAGATATCAAGTAGCGGAACGTTATTGAGTCCATGACGGGAGAATAGGTTTGATCGAAATCAATCCAGGGTCTCTGCGAAAATCCTTGAGCTACAAGCCTCGCTTTATACCTCTCCACAGTATTGTTCTCATTTCGTTTTCGTACAAATTCCCATTTATATCCTACGGGGATAGCGCGCGCGGATGTACGAACGATAGCGCCAAATACTTGTCTTTTGTTAAGCGATGCGAGCTCTGCATCAATTGCCTCTTTCCATTTAACCCAATCGGAGCGCTTCCGGAACTCAGCGATTGTTTTGGGTTCTGGATCTAGATTATTTATAATGGAAAAAGTGATTGACGCTGCAAATGTGTCATCGACAACAGTAATATTTCTATTGTATGTTTCTCCCGTATCTGTGAAGTTCACAGAGACTTCGACGTTTACGTCAACCAGACCTTCCTCATTTACCATTGTATCTTGGTCTGGTCGTTCCATGGTCCTAGTGCATTGAATGTTTTGTGCACGTGCTTCACCACTATGACGCTCGTCTCCTAGAGACTTTGAGTTATCTAGACAGATCTCTTTTAGAGATTTTATATTCGACTGACCAGTTTTACTAGCCTTTCGTTTAAGTGTATTACTATCTCTTGAGGGTCCCTTATGCTTTTGGCGTGTAGGGGCATTGGTACTCGTTTTGCTTGGGACCTCAACCCTTTGGGGAACATTTACTGCAGGTATATGCGATTTAGTTACACCTCTATGGTCAGTGAACGCGTCTGACAGATTATTTGCTAAATTTTGCAAGTTAATGATCTTCTGAACTTCTAGTTCAGATTGATTAGTGCGCGGATCTAGATACTTAAGATTACTTACATTCCACGTAAGCTCCCGACATTCATTCAATTTTGAATTCGAATCTCCCCCTAATGCCGGGAAGTAATCTTCATCGAACGTGCAATCAGTGAACCGGGCCGTTAACTGATCCCCGGACAAAGGCTCGAGGTATTTCATGATGGATGGAGAGTCAAATCCGATGTAAATACCAAGTTTTCTTTGTGGGCCCATGGAGGTCCGCTTAGGTAATGTTATCGGAACATATACCGCACATCCGAAAATACGCAGATGGGAAATGCTAGGTTCTTTCCCAAGCACTAACTGTAGGGGGGAATGATTATTATATGCAGTTGAACGGATTTGTATTATGTGCGATACATGTTAGACTGCATGCCCCCAGCATGAAGTGGGTAGTTTGGAGTTCATAAGCAATGGTCTCGCGATAAGTTTGATACGTTTTATTAGCGCCCCAGCAAGACCATTTTGGGTATGGACGTAGGGGACCGAATGCTCCACTTTAATACCCAGGGCCAAATAGTAACCTGTAAAGGCCTTTGAGCTGAACTTAGCAGCATCGACTTGATTGGATGATTCGGGAATTGAGCTCTAAGCTCTATAATTTTCGCAATGAGCTTCGCAAAAGCTTGATTGCGGGTGGACAGCAAACAAGCATATGTCCACCTAGTGGAGGCATCAATAAGGACCATGAAATAACGAAATGGTCCTGATGCTGGGTGAATCGGTCCGCAAATATCTCCTTGAATTCGCTCAAGGAAAACCGGAGACTCTAGTCCAACCTTAGTGCGCGACGGGCGTACTATTAACCTACCCTTATAACATGCATCACAAATATATTCATCAACAGGAGGGATTATATTATTCGAAATATTATTACCAGTTGAATTAGATAGAATCCTACGTATCATTGTTTGTCCCGGATGACCTAACCGTTGATGCCATAATTTAAAGGGATTTGGGTCATGGAATTTCATACTCATCGCTAGATGGGAACTAGACGGCCGGATGTAGGAATAGTACAATCCGGAGGAGAAGGAAGGAAGTTTTTCTATAACTTGTTTACGGTTACCTCGAGTAATAGTCATCAAAAGGTATTCGTTATTATTCTCAGTTTTAGTTTCAATGTGATATCTGTTTATCCTAATGTCTCTAAAACTGAGTAGGGTAAGCTTAGATTGTGGAAACAATAAAGCATTATCGATTATGAGTTCGGTACCCATGGGGAGGACAATGGAAGCTCTTCCGGAACCCACTATCAAAGTACTATCATTGGATATTGTAGTTATACTCCCCTTACGTTCTATCAAGTTATGAAAATATTTCCTATCTTTTAGGATTGTATGTGTGGTGGCGCTATCTACCAAACATAAATCCCTATGTGCGTCCATCATGCAAGAGGAAATTGTCCAAACCTAATAGCTGATTTGTTTACAAGCCATAAATGAGAACAACAATATCCAAATAAAAGTAATGGACAACTATTAGAGGTAAATACATCAAAGCTAAAGTAATAAATTTATTCATAAAATATCCAAAAGAATGGATCCAAAAACATAAAATTGTTTTATTAAAAAAACAAAGTACTAGAATTAATCAAATATGTAAATCACTCGTCTTCTCCTAGATTTCGAGCTACGGGCTCAAGAGATCATCGTTGTCTTGGTCAAATTTTGCTTCAGGCAGGTTGTCATCTTGAGGTTCATAAATGAGAGCCTTCCCCTTATCGTCCTTTTGCATCATTAGGTAAGCCTCAACCAAGTGTTTGGGAGTACGGCACGTACGTGACCAATGACCCCACTACAAAAAAAAAATACTTTTTTGTGGCAAAAAGTTTTGTCACAAGAACGTAAAATTTTGTCACTAAAAACTTGTGGTGATAAATTTTTTCGTCACAAGCGCCGTCGCCAAAAGTCCGTCACGAAAGATATGTGGTGACGATGAAAGGATGTTGTCACAATAGTTAGTGACGAAACATATTTGTCGTGAAAGTTAATGTGTCGTGACAAATATATCATCACTATTACTCCATATTTTCATCACCCAAATTTTTTTTTTTCACAATATCCTTACATTATTTTGTTTGACGTGACAAAATCTATTTGTCACTAAAGATAATGTTATTGTGATAAATTTATCGTCACTATAATCATATCTTTTTGTCAGCTAAATTATTTTTCGTCATAATATCCACATATTTTTGTTATTTCACGTGACAAAACATATTTGTCATTATAAATAATGTTGTCATGATGAAATTATTGTCACTATAACTAAATATTTTCATCACCCAAATTATTTTTCGTCACAACATCCTTACTTTTTTTATAGTTTTGCGTGACAAAACTTATCTGTCGCCAAAGATAGTATTGGTGTGATGAGTTTATCGTCACTATACCTATCTATTTTCGTAACACAAATTATTTTTTGTCACAACAACCTTCTATTTTTCTTGTTTGACGTGACAAACCTATTATCACAATAAATAATGTTATCGTGATAAAAATTATTGTCACTATAATTAAATATTTTTGTCACCCAAATTAGTTATTTGTCACAATATCCTTGAATTTTTATTTTTTCTTGTGACAAAATATATTTGTCGCTGTGGATGATATTTTCATGACAAACTTATTATCACTATAATCTTATATTTTCATCACCCAATTTATTTTTTGTAATAATAATTTTTTTTATTTTTTATTTAACGTGACAAAACATATTTGTCATATAAATTTATTTTCGTCACAAGAAAAATTCTTTGTTTGGGTTGTTTATTGTGACAATTATGTTCATCACCAAGAAATATCTACAATACAGCTGTCGTCATAATAGTAACATATATATATTTTTCGGAGGTACCATTCTTGTGACAAAAACTTTGTCATCTTAAACTAAAAGAATTAGTCAACTAACAAAATTTGTCACTATAAATTCATTATAAATGCATTCAACAATATGGTGTAAAACATTAGTCATAGTGTAAAACTTTCATCATCCACAATAGCAAAAATCACTAAAAGTATTAAAATTCATCAAAATATCAAATACTAAACTTCATAATCAAAATATTTAGAAATTAACAAGAAAGATTTGATGTAGGGCCCTGCATCTTCAACATAAATTGTTGCATTCCTTGAAATTGTGATTGTAGACCAGCAAGCTTGTCCTCATAGCTCTTGTTCTTCTCCTTCTGCTCTTCCAATTGCTGTGAGAGGGTGTTAATTTCTCCTTGTGCACTCTCAAGTGCAGTCTGAGTTTCATTTAGCTTTAGTTGAGTGTCATCAAGTGTAGCTTGTGTTTCATTCAACTTCTCACTCAGTTCAGAATCATTTTGGGTACTCGATAAGAAGTTTGGTCTCCGAGGTACCTCCACCCCGTATCCCATGCCTTTTTGATACCCACTTCGACGTCCAAGAGCTGTTTCGAGTATTTGATCCTCTGACATAGAAGTTTCTCCTTCTTCCAGTGATGTTTCTTCCAATTCAGTCATTTTATTCTGCAATTTAATGTCTAAATAATTAATAAATTAACTAGTAATTTTTTAGTAAGCATTTTACATAAGCCTCAGCAACAACTGAGTTCACAAAGTCACCAGCCTTGTTAACGTGAGTATTTCTAAAAAGTGCAATCTTGCTCTGACTAACCTGTATTAAATGAACACATTCATTAAATAATAAATTTTATTACAAAAACCTGAAGAAAAATATTATTTAAAAGACCCACCATTTTCTTGTACTGACTATTAAAGCTTGTCTTTCTAGAGGTATGGTTGAATGGAATTTTTTCTCTATTTTTCTTATTAGTTTCTGATCTCCTCTGCATAAAGATAAAATTATATAACTTGGTAACTATATTATTAGTTAAATTCAGAAAACTTTAAAGTTAAAAAAAAAAAAACTTAAAAGCATCGCTCTCGAGCCAACCACAAACAGCCAACCATTTATTTGGAGCAACCTCTGTTCGGGGACTTTTTTCCCTTGGATTAAGTTTTTTCTTCACAAGTGAATCATAACATTCTTTCAAAGTGTTTCGCCAGTTTCTGTAGCTAATTCGGAGCTTAGCATCTATGATGCGTGTCACACGGTCACTGGTCAAATCTTTAATCTCAAACCATGCCTACAAATCAGTCAATAGATGTAGCACATGTAATAAGAATATTTTATTAATTAAAATGAAATAAATATAACTATAAGAGTACAAAAAATAAATTACCCATAAATTGGTTCGACAAAGAATTTTATTTTCCTCTGGAACTTGCTTCCATTCTGATACATCTTCAAGTTCCGCCAAGGTCCGAATAGTATATCCAATTGCTTTAGAAAAATCGCTTGCATTCTCATCTGGCTCTCTCTCATTATCTTTGAATGTGATTTTAATCTTCCTGTGTTGTAAAGAAAATAGTTAAATGAGTCTAATGTCATAATAATTAAAAAAAATTAAGTTAATAAACTTACTTTTTACACCTCGTCCACTTTTTGCAACATTGTCATTTTGATTCACGTCATCTAATAAAATAATAATATTTGGTTAAACCAAATATTATGAGAAAAGCACATGCACAATGAAAAATTATGTCATGTACAAAGGAAATCACTACCATAATCATTGACATCATCGTCATCTGAATTTGTTATTGATGCACTCGTCCGTTGTGCGATAGAACTAGTAGGGTTCTCAACTTGATGTGTATTTTGATTCTGATATAAATTTAACGATTCAAACATATTTCTAGAGATTGCTCCTGACGATTGAAGTTGAGTTAGTGATTTGGATGTACTTCTACTTGTTGATCCTGTAACTCTCTCTGGTGTCCTTTTTGCAGCTGATTGTGAATCTGTTGGTTGGTTGTCTTGTGTCTTGCGAAGCCTCTTTAGTGTTGATCCTGAAGCCATCTACAATTTGCACAAAGAAAAAAAATTGATATGCAAGAAAATAACAAATTGAGGATAATTTAGAATAAAAAAAAAAAAAAGACCTTGAACGCATTCTAAATCATTTGAGGACAATTTATAATACATAAAACAAAAAAATACCGAACCATGTTTCATTCACATATAACAAAAACAGAGTATATAGTTTCTTATTTCAAAACTTTTTCTCATCCCAATATCTTTATTAGGGACACAATGAATTAAATAAATTACACAAATATATATTATCCATATTATATATACGAACACAATATTAAAACAAATTAATCAAATATCAATACAGAAAAAATCGATCGGTGTATTCTAAATGAATGAGTGGGCATATATGATACACACATGCACATATACATATATATTTAACTCAAACTGCAATATTAAAGAAGGCGAAAAAATCTTTGTTTTGGAATAAAGTAGCCTGTAGAATAGACTTTCCTCTGTAGGGATAAATAGAAAGTTGAAGTCGTAGAAATTGGGCAGGGGACAAAGACTAGTAGGGAAAACCTTTTCAAGCAAAAAGAGTACGTCCTGTGTAGCGGCGAGAACGAAGATTAAATCTGGGAAGAAAAACCCCTTTCTTGGATTTCATCGTGAGGGAGCGAAAGTTTAGGGAGACTTGATTGTTTTTTTTTTGAACGGATAGGGAGACTTGATTGTTGATTATATGGGAATTGAGTAAATATTTTCCAAATTAATTAGAGCGCAAAGATTCATTGGGGTTATGAGAGGGAACTGAATTTAAATAGCGCCAAATACGAAATTAGAATTTTGGGGCGTGTGAAAAAAAGAGGTATATATATATATATATATATATATATATAGATCAGAAAGATGGACGACGTGCTGTTAGTGAATGTATGTGGAGTAGTAGGAGTTGCTTGATATATATTCACCCCTCCATGAAATTAGTGTGATTTGTTATACATATATATGTTATACACATACATATATACGTAGATGTTAATTGTTATATATATATATATATATATATATATATATATATATATATATGCATAGTATTATTTGGACGATACTCACGATAACTATTATGTAGAAATAACTAATATCTTTAGGAATAATAATACCACCACAACTAATACTTTTAGTGAAAATTACTAATATCCTTTGAAGTTGATACCTTTAGTTCACTTCACTGATATATTTAGTATAATTTACTAATACCCTTCAAGCAAGTTTCACCGTGAATATCATTCACATAATACCTTCTCACTCACTCTCACACACACACACACACACACATATATATATATATATATATATATATATATATATATATATATATATTAGGAGTATGTATAGTGTGAACACATTTCACGTATAACTAATTTTATAGTTATACCCTTTAGTAAGAATAATTAATACATTTTAATTAGCAGAATTAATACCCTTCACTAATACTATTCACCCACACAAAAATATTTTGTTCACCCATCTCTTATTTTGGAAAAGATGTTACTAATAAAAAAAATACTAAAATACCCTTATATAATAAAATAAATATTATTTATTAAATACTCCTGCTTTCTAAACACACATAAAATTTCAAAACCACGTACAAACATAGATACTCACTATTTTTTTTCCATACAAGTGCTCTTTTAAAAACAATTATAATATAATAAATAAAAAATATAATCAAATAAGTATAAATAACATAAATACAATATTAAATGATATTAATATTTTTCTCCTATGAATTCATTTGCAGGTGTAAAAAAATTAAATGGGTCTTCTTCATATAGTCGGAGGGGGTGTGGTTTTGGGAACGCCGGAAAGAAAATGAAAGAAAGAGATATACGATGAAAAGTGGTTTTGGGTTGGAATGTGGTTTCAAGATTTTTTTTTTTTGGAAGGGGGGAGGGGTGTTGTTTAGGAGTGGGAACAACGAAACTGAGGGTGGGGTGTGCAAATTTTTTTAAATATAAATTACAAATTAAATTGGTGGGTGTGTACATATTTAGTTGAGTAGTGTAAATAATAATTAGGGTTATAGTTATAATTTTAAGGAGGTGTATTAAAAAAATGTAGCTAAAATATATTTTGGTTTAATTTAGGAGTGTGTATAGTAAATAAATTTGTGGTTGTAAATAGTCGCGATCAATTAATTATTGAGGATAAAAAATAAAGTGATCTACTAATTATAGTTAGATTCTAAAGTAAAAGAGTAGGTCTTTGGTGAAACTGAGTTTTTATGAACTTTATTTTTCAAGTATTATTGTTATATGTATATATACACACTATCATTGTTTAAAAATATACTTAATATACATAATAATAATAGTGTGTATACATAATATTGATATAAAAAAGAAATCGAATTCACATGAACTTGGGTATTCACACAAGTTTTTGTTAAAGTAGAAATACATATACTCCACCTGTCACAATTTTGTTTACCCAAAAGCCCAAAAAATGAAGGGTTTTTTTTATTTTTTTTTTTTGTTAAACAATTTCCTAAAATTTGTGCCATTTAGAAATGAGTAATCAAAATTAGGACGGAGGGAGTACAATATATGGAGAAAAAATTGAGGATTAATTGGGTGAAAATATAATGATGCAAAGGTTATTGTGTTTTTTTAATGAATTAAATAAGAAAAGAATATAGATTTTTTTGGGCAAAGTATTATGTAAATAATATTGTTAACTAATTAGGGTTTGGTGAAAATCAGAGGCAAAAGAAATAGGAGTAGCGCACACAAATATTAGTTCTGGTTCACTGTTATAATCCAGGTATTAAAATGTTGATATTGTTTTATATTTTGTTGTCTTATATTTTAGTTTTAGATTTTTACCCGAGTAATTAACATGTTCCAGCGGTGCAGCAGTGTAGTTATATTGATAGAGGTCATGGGTTCGATCTTTCATATTGTATTATTTTTAAAACAGAAGGTAATAGAAATGCTATTACTTTAATATATTGTTTTAGTATTACAATTAATATATATTATTAATTTAAATGATGCTCTTTAGTATTGTCACTAATATTTTTCAGTAATTTAATTTAATTTAAATAGAACTCTTTAGCATTACCACTAATATAATGAGAAGCTAGCCAACCAATTCCACGATGTGAAACTGGTTTATACAATACTTTGAATTAAATTGAAAAGTCGATCTATCATGAACCAAGAACATCGTACAACTCAAAATAATATTAATTGTTTAATTAACTGAAACTACTATCAAACTAATACATTTTAAGGAAACAACTAATAACTTAAAAAAAATGAAACAACTAATATTGTACACACAAAGTGCAAACAAATTTCACAAATTTAAGTAATATTTTGCAATGTCAGAGTGGGGCCAAGGCGGAGGCATCACTCCAATGCCAACTCTGGTTTCTATTTTTCGACAAAGTTATCTCAATTAAATGAAAAATTATATTATATGGTGACAAACTTGGTATATGTTTTCGTGACGATTTAAATTAACGTAACATGGAATCCTTACAATAGATCTCTTTTTAACGTGACAAAGATGGAAGTTGTCACTATAAATAGAGATTTCTTGTGACACTTTGTGAATCGTCTCAATAGATTTCATTTTACGTGACAAAGTATGAGATTGTCACTCCAACATGTCTTTTTAATGACAAAGATTGTAGTTGTCACTACAAATAGAGTCTTCTTATGATGACTTGCAATTTGTCACAATAAATATTGTTTTTACGTGACAAAGATGGAAGTCGTCACCGCAAACAGAGGCTTCTTGTGACGATTTTCATATCGTCACAATAGATTTTTCTTTTATGCGACGAAGTTTGAGATTGTCACTCTAACATGTCTTTTACGTGACGAAGGTGTTATTCGCCACTAAAAATCAATACTTCTTGTGATAACGTGTGATTTGTCACAACAAATATCATTTTTGGGTGACAAAGTTGAAAGTCATCACCACAAACAAAGGCTTCTTGTGATGGCTTTAAGATCGTCATAATAGATCTCATTTTTATGTGACAAAGGGTTAAGTCGTCACCATAAATATTGACTTTTTATGACGGCATGCCGATTGTCGTAATAGATCTCTATTTTACGTGACGAAGTGTGTGTTGTCACTCCAACATGTATTTTACATGACGAAAATAAAAGTCATCACTATAAATATAGACTTTTTGTGACGACTTGACGTTCGTCACAAAAGGTTTGTCACAATACATTAACTTTAGATGGCACACAATGCCATTTGTGATAACTCGACAAATGATCACAATAGACCTCTCTTATACGTGACAATATATGAGATCGTCACCGCAACATGTACATTAAGTGACGAATTTATATATCGTCACGAAAAGATAGGCTTTAGTGGCAATGTTTATATTTGTCACAAAAATTTAGTCACTAAAAAATCTTTTTTTTGTAGTGCCTTTGCATCCGCATCTGTAACCGGACTGCTCAATCATGCTTTGAGAGCTAGGTTTTCGTGGAGCGGAAATCCAGGTTCTGTGACCACCAGATGAACTAAGACCTCGGCCATTTGTCCAGAATTTCTTACTCACTCTCCCCCTTCCACGGTTGCGTCCAAACGTATGTTTGGCCCTATACTGCTGCTGGAATACTGGGTTGCTAGCATGGAATGTTGATACAGAGTTTTGGATCAAGTTGGTTACAATACGCTGCAATGCAGAGTTGTACTCTATTATTTACTTAAGGTCTTGCTAACTAATGTTCAACCACTCGTATTGTGCCGAAGGGAGGAGTATGTCATTTTGTTGTTGGAAATGGTCCTTCAGGGACTTCCACAACATTCCGGGGTCCCTTTGAGTAAGGTATTCATGTTTCAGATCCTCATTCATGTGGTTCCTAAGGAAAATCAACGCTTTCGCCTTCTGGGCGTAAGTGAATTGTGAACCTTCTATAATAGTTTCGCTCAATCTATTCGAGGTTAGATGGAATTAAACATCTAGCATCCATGTGGGGTAGTTGCTACCATCGAGAGCGAGCTCATCGAATTATTTCATAGTGATGTCAGACATAATTCACTACAATTAATAAAGCGATATGGTAAGGGGTGTGACATAATTTATTGACAACGGGGAAATAAGGATTCATTTGATTTATTCTAGAGCACATAGATACAAGTATTGGGCACCGTCTACCCAAAACATAAATTTACGGTCCGACAAATACCGGGCGCCGCCTACCCGGGCATAATATGCAGACTATAAAGAAATAGACTATGTGCGAAAAATAATGCATGTAAGATAATTAAATCATATATTCATGCATAAACAATTTGAGAACGATAATCACATGAAAATAATTTCAAGAAAAATTTGCGACATAATAGACATGCATATTCATAAGGCTAAATATTTCATTTATATTAGTGAAATTTAACGAAATATTTTCAGGATTTTAAAATAAATTAATACGGAATTTGTGATATCAAAAACGAAATCGCAATAGGATTAAGGGATCACAAAATTCTGGGGGAAGGCACGCGTGGTGTCGCGTGGGTCGCGCACGGCGGACGGCATCGGGCCGTGCCTGGTCGCGCACAGCAGACGGGCGGCGGTGCACGGTAGCATGAACGGCAGCGGCGTGGGCGCGCGGCAGCGTCGCGGGCGCGCGGCGGCGCACCGGCTGGTCACAGCGGCTGCCAGCCTCCGACGGTGGACGGGCGACGGTCGGACGTCTACGGGACGACGACCGTTGCTCGTCGATTCAATTCACAAAAATAATTTAATTCCTATACGAACATAATACAATTAATTGCAAGAATATTCAATCGAATTCATAGCAAGGGTACACATAAAAACATGTAATTCATATGGAATTTAATTTAGGGCGTACCGTATAATCTCGGGCAGAGACTCGTGCTGATAACGTGTTGTAAATAATTGCGTAAAATAAAAGACATAATTTGTTCACCCAGTTCGTCGGGAACGACTACGTTTGGGGGCGAGCCAAACCAGGAGTTTTCACTAATGATCTTATGTATGAGTAATTACAATCATGAATACAATAGTCTATTTATAAGAATAAAACCCTAGTCTAGGATATAAAGCTCATTGGGTTATTGGTCCATTAGTAATGTCCACATCAAATCTTCTAGATTTGGAATAATAAATCTTCTAGATTTACAACACTTTCCACACTTGCAGTTGCCACATTAAAAATCAACACCATCTTTATAAGCAAGGACACAAGACGATATATTTCATATTTATTTGTTTCAATAAGTTTCATGGAGAGTTCCTCAATGTCTTTCAAGCCCGGAAATCTATCATCTCTTCTCATATCATAAACGAAATTATCAAGCTCATCCTCAAGACACAAAAATTCACACTTGAAAATTTATCCGGATAAAATTCAGTCAGTTTAAGCAATTATATTGATACTCCATCCGTTCCATATTTTTTTTTGACGCTTGGAAGTGACATATTTTTTTAAGAAACAAGGGAGTATGTGGGTGTGAGATTAAATAAAATAATTATAATTTTATGTTTTATTGATTTTTATGAGAGATAATTTTTTTTAGGGTGTGAAAATAATTGTGAAACGTTCAAATAAGACAAATGTAAAAATAATTGCAGATGAAAGAAATATTAATTATATTGTGTTGTACATTGACTATCAATTATATTGATATTATATTTTGATTTTTAATTTGATATAATATGGGCCTTACGTAAAGCTCTTTATATTAAGAGTACGTATAAAGTGAAATTGGTTTATATATGAATCATTGAGGGTATTAGTTGTTTTTACTGAAAAATATTAGTTTTTTTAGTGAAGAGTATTACTGGTTTACACTAAAGAGTCTTAGTTTATTTTCACTGAACAACTAAAACTCTTTAGTGTAAATCAGTAATACTCTTCAATAATTACGACTAATACTCTTCAATGAAAATAACTAATACCCTTTAATAATTTATGTATAAACCAGTTTCACTCTATATTTTGTCTTATATTAAACCATGTTTGATTATCCCAATCCAATCCGTTCCTCTATGGTAATTTTTTTCTTTTGGAAATTTAAATACAGGGTATGTACTATAATACCCTTTCGCTACAGTGCATTTTGTTTCTGGGTAAACCGTAAACCTATACTACTAAATACTAATGCTATTTTTTTTATAAATAATAATAATAATTTTTATAGTAATATTAAATTTACACGCAATATATTATTATGTGTGTGGTGAACATAATACCTTATCAATAAATATTAGTGAACTAATTAAATGTTAGTTGAATAAAATTATTAAATTTTGGCAATTCAAAACTTCAAGGCAGACTCTTAATGTTCTACACTTTTTCTCCTAAAGAAGTGGAAAAAAAATAATATTCCCTCCACATTTTTTTTAAAAACTGTGTCACTCCACCTTTAAAAGTTAAGAGGGACGGAGGGAGTAAAATATTTTGAGAATCACACCAAAAAAGCCCTAATTTTTTTATTTTGCCATCAATAAATTCTCTAACAAAAAAAACTCTCGGCTTCTTCTTTTTAATTAATATATTAGTACATATTTTTTTTCTATAGTTATAAATTTTAAGGTATAATAAAAAAAATTCCAAGAGGACACAAAGCCACAGCATCAAAGATAAACGTGTCACGATATTTTTGGAGGGAGATATTTTTTTTTTTTTTCTCTCAAAACTTTTTCCCCTCTCTAATGGTTTTCTGGGCACAAATTTTGTTCATCACAAAATATCTAATAAATGAATTTCACATCATAATCATTATCCTCACCTATATCGCAAAAAATATCCGGATTCCAACTCCCCCTCTTCTTATATTGGGCTCCAACAACTGTACTTCTAGAGCAATCTTTCCTGTGAAGTGTTTGTTAAATCAATGGAGAGTCATATTGTGAGACGAAGAGCGAATATTATCGCAGCTCATTTAACTTCTCATGAAGATATATCAGCCACTGCTACCCACGTTTTCCCCATGGTAATTTCTATAATTATTGCGCCTTTTTCTGGAAATATTAGCGGAAGAAAATTAGTGAATTTTTGGTTTTATTTTATGTATGTAATTGTTGTCTTTCTGCTGTGAATTTGTGGTCAAGAAGAATTAGGACTGGAAATTTCGTGGTGTTTTATTCCAAATATCTTCTGTATTTTCTTTTATTTTCTCTGATACTTTTGTTTGTGTTCTGCATCAAGTGTCGATATAAGATGGATGCCCTTTCCCTTGATGATTTTATAAATTCTGGTATTATGAATTAAGTAACAAAATATTAAACAATGAATTTGCAGTTAGATTATCAGTAGTTATTGTACAATACTGAGGGGTTTTAGCGCATGGCTTATACCTACTGCAATCAAGATGAACCAGGACCTTGTATGCTTATATGCATCGCATTTGCAAGCCCTGGCGCATTAATGAACATATAGTTTTAAAATACAGTGCAAGGAGGAAATCATTATATAAAGATGACTACAGAAATTGATGTTCACATTGATTTGGAATCCATTCCATTTTTAAACTTTGAGCTGGTGGACGATTAATCTGATTGTTATAGAGATTTATTTTAAGCTTAATCAATTATAACTACTTTAAAACAGAAGATATATTGCATATCTTAAAAAAAAAAATATCCATCACGACTTCTACAGGATTCAAACAGCTGTTGCTAAAGGGAAAGTTTAAACTATTCAATGTGGATCTTGTTGAGGTCGATTTCTTGAGCAAATGAGTATACTGGGCACGCACTGGCTATATTTTTGTGACCTATTAGTTATCGGCAACTTCTTAGCAAATAATTCTTTGTAGCATAAAAGAGTTTACCACCAATAAAGTTTGCAAGAAAGAATCAATGCAATCTCTTGCCTGTCTTACAAAAATTATAAAAGTTTTTCTTTGGGTTTCTTACATCTCCTCCGTGTCTTTCTGTTGATAATTTTCAGTGAAAGATCTTATACTGTAATTTCAATTTCGCATGTAGTATGATTGTCTTGCTAGCAGCTATCATTCATGCCACTTTTTTTTTTTTTTAATTTCTTTCAATTTACTTTATTTAATATATTTTACATGGATTTCACTTGCATTACCGCCTTCAGAGCTGTAGCAACACTCCAAACTCTTTCATCCGGAGATGTGACAATAGGATGTCCTTTGCTCGGCAAGGGTCTGCTTATCAAGGTTGCTACATGAGACAGGCTACAAACGAACAGGTATAATAGATATCGAAGTGATTTTTTATTTTATATGTTGTCCATTTAAGGCATTCTGTAGCCTAATCTTCCTGATCATGTATAGGGGAACTATATTCAACCTTCAAAATCCACGAGTTGTGAAAATAAGGCACCCTCATTTTCTAGACCTGCTCAAGATGAAGCTGTTATTCCTAGAGCCAAAGCAGTCCATTCTGTGGTTCAAGGTTGCAGTTATACTGACCCTGCTCCAGATGCTCCGTTGTTTGCTAGGCCAATTCGAGAAAATGGGAAGCCCCTGGTCCACTCTGAGGAAAAGGCACATAATCTTGAGCCAAAGAGTGAGTCAACAAATTGTTTGGCGTCCTACCCTTTCGAATGATTTATCAAATTTTTTCATTGTTTGAGAGATTTATTTTTTTGTAAACATATTATAGTAATGATTTTTTTTTCTTCAATATGTTATCTTTTGTGGCGCATGTGTTTGTTTATATCTTGTTTGCATAGTCTCTTTCGAAGTTGTCTTGACAAAATTACTTTTTTTTATGCGACTTATAACCATTTCATCGAAAAGTGAATATTCTTTGTTAAATGTGCCTTGTCACACAGGTGCCAAGTGGTCACCAAGAATGGACGTTGTAGAAACTGGATTCAATTTTGTTGTCACATTAGAAATTCCTGGTGTTAACGTTGACAACGTGAAGGTGGAGGTCCATGACCAAAGGTAAGGTATCATCATTTCTCATTTCCACTTTTACATCCCCATTCTCTTGAATTTAGGTTACGTGGTTGGAGGGTGTGAGGGTAAACACACGTATGAAAGTATTAAAAGTAATGTAGGTGCTTGTTAATTGTTATACTACGTTCATTCCACGGCTAGTAATTTGATTCCCAATTTTAGAGGAGTCCCCCATTCTTCAAATTTTTTGGGGGAATGAAAGCGGTTTTCCACTGCATTCACTACCAATCATATTCCCGTTTCACAAACCACACGCCACCTTAGTTTTGCTATATCTGATCTAAACTTAGGCATTGTCAAATTACTCATATCAGTGTTGCTTTTGATAGTTGTAGTCCTGTTTCATATAAGTCTAATGATGAATCTAATCTCTTAACAGCTTGATAATAAATGGCAATCGATCAAACTGGTGTTGTGGGGCGGCGAGTCCAAATAACTCAGCCATGTCTTATCACAGACGGGAAATTTTGGGGGGACCGTATCGAATCGTTTGGCCACTTCCAAATAATGCAAACAAGAAGAATGTTTCAGCCGAAATTCAGTAAGTTTCAGCTTTTTATCTCTTGTTCATAGATGTTCGTTTATGGTAGAAATTGTTAATTTTTGACATTATTACAATTTTGAATAAGTTTGTGACATAAGGTAAGCCACAAGCTTCTTCAACTGGGAGAAATGAAAATCTATATTCTATATATATATAAAAATAGAAGTGAGGAGAGAGAAAAAATTATTATTATTGGAGCAAGTGAAGTCCACTTGCTTTGTGGTGCAATAGTGAGGCTCACTCTCCATCAAAGAGAGTGGATTAATTTTACCATTTTATTTAATTTTACTTTACATCAATATTCTTAAAATTCTTTTAAGTTTTTTATTTTAAATCTATTTTCAATACTCTATATATCAAATCAATTGTCTTTTGAACAATTTTAATTTTACATATATATTGCACATATAAAAAGAAAAATCATGTTTAAAATATTTGTTTATTATTTTTAAAGTGTTTTTATTGGCTTTAACTATATGATTGATCGAATTTAAATAATTTTTATTTAGACTATATAAGTTTTGATAAATATTAAAATCATTTTTATGAATTTTAGTATTTGTTGTGAATTTAGTACATAATTAAAAATTGTATGATTAATTAAATAATTGTAATACATATATACAATATAATTTTGGGGCAATTACATATAGGAACTATTCTTAACACCTTATAGCAATAGGAACCATCACTTTATTGAAAATACACTCCAGTACATAAAAGACACAAATGCCCCTACTCTATACATGTTAGCCTTTTCTTTTATAGGGTGGACGTGTACCTTATTTAGATGACATTCCATCTCCCTGGCACCCACCTTTTGACAGTGCTTTTTTTTTTTTTTTTTTTTTTCGAATTTCAGCCTTGCACTAGTTATTTTATTCTCTTAATCAGCTTTTGAATTAGAAGTGAGGAGTATACCTACACTTTTGATAGGTAAATTAATAGTCTCGTTTTTTTAATTTTGCATTATAGTACAACGGTATACTATGGTACAATACATAATACTTTGGTACACCATATAATACTTTGGTACACCTCATAATATTATGGTATAATACATAACACCATAGTACAATACATAACACCATAGTACAATACATAACACCATAGTATAATACATAACACCATGGTACACCTGAAAAAATTCTTCAACATCAAATTTTGCCCAAAATTTCTTCCCCAATCCTATGTGCTAGGAGGACAAACAAACAAACAAAAAAAAAGGCTAAAAATTTCCGCACTAGCATGGAGATGTTCTTTCTAGCCTACATGTCTTCCCTATGCCACATTGAGTTGATTCTATCAAAAAAGGAAGAGCCTGTCAAGAAGGAGGCAACTAACCCATTAACTTCTTAGAGATGGTTAATGACTCCAATATCTTACTGAAACAAGAAAGTGATTCTCCGATGAGAAACAAATACCAAAACTTCTTCTAATACAAAACTCCTTCCAAAAACATCCCAAATACCAATTACATCGACCAGTAAGCAAAATCAGAGATCTTATTCAATTAATTTCTTAAATTTTCAACCCAAGCAGCCAAATAATTACCCCCAACATAAATAATTACCACCGCAATTTGATCTGAGCACTCGTTGCTACCAAGAGAAAAATCAATTTCCCCTTCTTCATCCTCATCGTTTTCATGCAGCGATATTTCCTCACCGTCAAATTCACTCTCCGACTCATCTTCCTCCTCCGTTTCCGGCGTTTATCCGGCGTTTACTTTTGATTTCTCTGATTCTTCTTCGTCTATGTCGTCGTTTTGGGGAGGCAACACATCATCTCTCTCTCTCTCTCTCTCTCTTTCATGACCGCCTCCATCAAATGCCCTTTCTCTTCGATCTCTATCACCGGCGACCACCGACAAGTCACGGTGGTCGCCCCTAAATCAGATCTAGGGTTTCGTTGAAGATGGGGGCATCGTCTCCTTCGTTGCCCCACCGCCATCGGTATAGACTCTCATCGGCGTCGCTAAGCCTCGATTGAGGAGAGGGCGGCGCTTGTGCGGCATCACTGGAGCGACGGTGGTCCGATGGCGCCGATCTAAAGAGAGAGAGAGAGAGATGGGTTTTCTTTTGGGTGGTGGAAGAGAGAGATAAAGAGTGATGTTCTTTTGAGTAGTAAAGTAGGAGAGAGTAGTGGGTTATAGGTTTTGCAGATGATAGGACGTGCAGACAACCATCTAATGTATTGAGATGTCTTGAAATGTATTCTAGTGTGTTTTGAAAAAGTAAGAGTCTGTAGTGTATTTTTAAAGGTCTTAGTGTAGTAGGAAGTAATTATTCCTATAATTTTTACATATTAATTGGTTTATGGATAAAATAAATTTAATACAAACATTTTTTTTTGTAATTAGTTCATTATACAATCTCACGTTTAAAAATTATAATATTCAATCTGTGCATCGCACGGGAGAAACACTAATACTTGTAGAATAGAAGTTGTCTTCTAGCAGTGTTATTTATATATCTCGTAAGAAACTATAAAAAAGAAAAGTTCACATTTATGAAATATTAAGAACTACATAAGAATCACACAATTAAAACTCTGTAAACTTATGCTTGTTACACTTTTCGTGTGTAAGTAGAATGTAGTCAAATTAGCTGTGAAACTCGTTTACATTGCACTTGACATCATCCGTGTTTGCCATTTTTCCTGATAATTCGTTGAGCATTCAAAGCTAATACAATGGTTTGTGGTGCAGGGATGGTGTTCTTCGCGTTATAATTCCTAAATTTACGGGGCTTAGGTGGCTGAGAAAATCATACATGTAGGTTAACAATGCATTATACATATATAGATACAAGTACTTGATATAGTATATTCATACATACATATATATTATCTCTTATCATCTTTTATTCTAATACTTATAGTGCATGATATGTATATATCCGTAACCTTTTTAGACGTATGGTGGTGATAATTTTATGATCAACATATTATGCAGACTAGATTATTGCTAGAGAATTGCAGGAATATGTATTCGTATATTCATACATATAATATATATATTATCTCTTCTTATCATCTTTTATTCTAATACTTTTAGTGCATATGATATGTGTATGTACGTAACCTCTTTAGACGTATGGTGGTCATAATTTTATGATCCAGATTATGCAGACTAGATTATTGCTAGAGAATTGCAGGAATATGCATGCGTATTCTAAAGAGATTAATTGTGGCAAAAAAACTAAAACTATAGTAATTAACATACTGGTCAATTAAATTAAAATGCACGGACCAGTTTTTTTTTTTTTTTTGGTTATAAAAAATAATTGAATGCATATGTTTGTATATATATATATATATTAAAACACTCTGACAATGAGAGATATTACCGGTTCATTTTGTGTACAATAATTTTGTGCTTGAATAAATCATGTAAATATCAAGGCTTTAAAGCTACGCTGATTAATGTTTTATATAATTCTGAAACTAAATTAGCTTGAGATCAATCTAGAAAACCAGATAAAAATGAATTAGCATTAGAACGAAGAAACACACATTCACATATATATTCACAATCCAATAAGCCCACCGTCACCTCAAATGAAATTACAATTCTATCTTTATAGTTCCAATATCCTACCTCATTAAAAAATCAGTTGCATAATAGTGAAATTAATAATTCTAACAAAACATCAAAAGGTAAAAATTAAAGTAACTAAACCCACTCTATTCATTTAATATCTTTCCCTCACAAATAAATAGAAAAACTGTTTTTTTAGTAGAGCTTATCCCTATCCACCTCTCCCCATTCTAATTAGGTACTGTAATAGACAATATATGTGGTACTGTAGATGGGGAACAAACACGACATAGATTTTCTGCATTGAGTGTTGAGCTCGGCGGCTCAGAAAAAAAAATCCTATATATAAGTTGCAAATCAGCGTCATGTAGATGTGTTGAGGTATGAAAACAAAACGTGGGCAGTCGTTGGTTACCTGATAGAGGGCGACACACTATAACATCGTTAGTGATATAGATCGAAAACACACAATATAGATTCGTAGCGTTGGGCACAGCGGTGGCTTTGTCGGAATTGTATCCAGCGTCGCCACAAAGGCGGTGTCCTTGGTAATGTTAATCTAGAATAGATGGAGCAATGTGATTTAGTGATTGTGAGAATTCAGAGATACGAAACCCCACAAATGCAATTGTTTGTGATTTCCATGGATATGGTGCAGTACACAAATTATTCTGCTTTCATATAATTTGCAGCTAACTTAATGAAGATGTTTGTCAGTGAAACCATATTTTTGTTGCTTTCGTATTCCACACCTCTTTTACAAATCTAAATCTCTATGTTATATCCAATTTCAATATTTTATCATTAAATCCGTAACAAATATTCGAAATAAATAGTGAATTCAGTCGGGCAAAAACACTATTGAAGGATGAATTCTTCATAAACATGAATTGTTTCATTTACTTGATCTATATCCTAAATTCCTAATTCTGATTCAGTTTCTACTATGTAATCAGTAAACCTACAAAAACACAAACCATAAATTTACCTCAATATCCTAATTAATTTCGAATACTCGTGAATTCGGGAAAAGATCTTCTGAAGCATAGTTATCTAAGGCACGCCTAAGGCGCAAGGCGCACCAGGCGCCACCCAAAGCGCCTCATGCCTTATATTTCAGGCATATATATATATATATATATATATATATTTTTTTTTTTTTGTGCTTTAGCAATTTTTTAAAATAGCATTTTTAAAGACCAGGGTTTACAAATAAATTAAAAAAAGACCCAAAACCCTAGCTTTCTCTCTTTCCCTCCTCTGCTCTCGCTCGCACGATCCCACCCTTCACCAGCCGCCACCCAGCCGCCGCCCAGCTCCGGCCGACGCCGCCAAGTGCGGCGAACCTCGCCCAGCGCCGGCGACCATTTTGCTACTTGTTTGCTTTTGATTTGATTTTTAGGGTGTCTACTATTTCGGTTTGAACTTTGTGGCTTCTTGATTTCGAAGTTTATGTCCTTAATCTATGTCAATTACTCTTTTATGTGCTTATGAACTTCAATCTAATATTTATTTGCATGCAAATATGTTTAAATTAAGCTTATGCACTATATTTTATGTGTTTTTGCTTATTGGACGAAAGGCGCGCGCCTTAGGCGCTAGGCGCACCCTTGCGCCTAGATGCGGCTTATCGCCTTAACAACTATGTTCTGAAGGATGACTTCAGAATGATGAAGAACCAAATTTAATAGTAGGCAGAGTCCTATTTGATGAATTCAGGGGTTAACCGTAACTTCCCAATTTTTGTAAGATTTCGCTCCACAACCTTGTCATTAAAACCCTTCAGTCCTGTAAAAATAAATAAAAAGAGTAGGTCTTGTATCAGACCGTCTCATGGCATGAGACAATTTGAATTGGTGTAACTAGGGCATTGTATTATGCTAGATGGATCTACCGCACGAATCTAATTCCCATCTCGATTGATTGCTTTCCTCATTCTCTGTACTTTTTATGTACAAAAGCTGCGAAGAGTTAGATGAGAATTCAGAGACCAGTTTCTACAACAAAATGAAGAATTAATCAATTTGAACTCAAACCAGATGAAACATATCTACCTTGATCGAGAGTATTTGATTAGTCGCAAACTCTGATTTTGTTATTTGCCCTGATTTTTTTTAGAGAGATATGAAACGTCTGTTATAATATGAAATGGCTTCCAACGTGGAAATAAGTATGACCTCATATTAACACCTGTCAGCACCAGAATAGCTTCAAATTAACACATAAGGAGATCCTCCTTTTAGTATATATAAGATTCTTATTTCATTTGTTTAGGCTGTCAAGGCATGTTTGGATTGAGCTAGGTTCTAAGTGCAATCATTAATCAAATTATCCCTCTTATGTGTTCCTTTCTATCATTTTACAAAACATAGTCTTTTATCCAGCTTTACACATATCTTTTTGTAGTATTTGGTCCTCCTATCAACTCACATAAGTAGATAATATCATATAATACTACTAATAATAACATTAACTTTTTGTTTTGTTTTGTTAAATAGTCTTAAATGACTCATGTTTTGAAAGAATAAGTTTCTTGTACACTTTGTGCATGGTGAATTTACTCAACAGTTGAAATTGTTTCTATTGAAAAGTATGAGTTGATTGCACTGAAAATTGAAAACCGATAATACTGAATTTTTTTTCAATGTTAGCAACTGCACATTTCAGTATAGTTAGTCAACATGTAATTGTTGAGCGAATGCACCGTGCATTAGGTGCATATGCAAATTTGGCATTTTGAAAATGGAGAGGTTTTCTTGGATCATCTCAGGGACTCCAATTAGTATCTTTGACATATTCTCCCTTAAATTTTATAAATTATTTGATTTTGCATTAAGACAAAAAAGATATTCGTTTACGGAATAAGATCGGTAAACAGTTTCATAAGTCTGAAAGTTGAAATTAATGTTTTGTATTGGAAATTAATAAATAAAGAGTGGTGGAGTGGAAAAGATTTGATTATTAAATGTAATTTCAAAGTTATTTTTCTCTATAAAATTTAGAGGCTCAACCCAAAGTTCTCAACCCAAATTTAAAGGAATATAAAGGATAACGACTTAAGTCTTCTTTTATCTCAAAATAAAGTCCCCAAACGTAGTTTTAACTCTTAAGGCGTTTAGCAAAAACTACCGCACCACTAACCATCTTTACATCGAACACTATGATTATCGAATCATAACTCAGGGGCGCTTGGTTAACAACTCTTCAATGGTAATGAGAATGAGATTGAAAATTAGTGTTCATGAGAACAAAATCACTACCCCTCCTCCTAAATAAGGTAATCACTACTCCATTTTGATTACCTTATTCTCTTCCTACAATCATCCTCCTCAATCACTCCCCCATTCCTCAATCAACAACCATTTGTTGTCAATTTCTATTCCAAAATTGGGGCATGACACTAGCAATGGTGTCACCATTGGAACACTTCTTCCCCTAACATATCATTTTTTTTATGAGGGCATAAATGGAAATAAATTTTCATTCTCATTGCCATTGAAAAATTGCTAACCAAGCGCCCCCTCAGTTCCGCAGTCCAGTCTATTGCCTTTTTAACTCTTCAAGCCTTGAATACCATATGGTTTTGCAACACAAGAATCTTCTTCTTCATTTCTAACCACCATCACCGTTCCATTTTCAAATGTATTCTTAAAGAAAAAAAATATTTCAATTTGTTATTACTGGATGATGTCTTTTCTTATATTTCACCAATTCTTCCGTATGAGCAGATTGATGAGCCAACTTCCATTCTTCTATAAAATTGCAAGTCATATGAATTGTTTAGACTTCTGTAAGCGACGTACTATCCCATACTATACGGGGCCGTTTGGTTCACGGGATAGGATTGATTAGATTAGATGGGATTGGATTGGATTAGATGGGATCGGATTAGATGGCATTGGATTAGATATGATTATTTGAGGAGGAATGTGTGTTTGGATTGAATGATTAAGTGAGTTTAAATTGCGATATACCATTTTTTAAGCATGGATTATGGAGTCCTACCATCCCTAAGGGATTAGTTAGTCCCCAATTTGATGGATTTAGTAGGTTTATGACTCGGACCCCAATTTTATCTCGGGCCGTAAACCTGCGAACCAAACGCAATATTACATGAGATTGAGTGGGACTAAAACTTTAGTCCCACCCAATCCAGCGAACCAAACGCCCCCTACCAGTTCTATTTTGTCATACCTACTTGCAATTTTGACCTATCTCTCTCTTTTTTGATCATCCAGAATGGATAAGAGATATAGGATTAACAATTTTCCTCTCCATCACTTCCCACAACCCACCTTGAATTCGTCAATTATAAGCGAAATTACAATCGGGGCCGATCCCAGAAATTATAAGGCTTGATTCGATATAAAAAATTATGCCTTAAATGAAAGATTTTATTCTATATAAATTAAAAAAGCTATAAAATTTTGAATTATATAAATTAAATAATGTACAATAACTAAAAAATTACACATAAATTAATTTGATGAATATATTTAAAATAACATTTAAATACCACTCGCTTTACAATTTTGACGGACAAAAGTATTAACTAAATTTGAATAATCAAGTTTTCTCAAATTAATATGATAAATATATTGAGATTAATTTCTTTTCTTTTTGTTGAATTGTTAATCAATAAATATTAGAATATAATAAGTCCATCAACAATGAAAAAATCTTCATTAATATTAAAATTAAAATTATTAAGTTTATTGTTTTAAAATGAAATGTATGTAGATGGTTTTGCCGCGTTCTTTTGGTATTTCAACCATTATTATTCATATTGATTTAAAAAATTATAATTATTAATTAACATTAAGATTTTTTTTAAATGCTTTCAATCATCATATTAAAACATACTACTACCAATTATTAAATATACATTGCAATTTTAAAATAAAAATGTAGATGTTCATTTGATACTTCAGCGTATATAATTAGTATTAATTAATAATAAGGAAATAATAAACTGTTTTGTTAATTCTGAAATAAAACTGTTTTGTTAATTAATAATGATAATAAAAATGTTTTGATGAAAAAAAGTGAGCCTCTTTGAAACTCCATTAAAGTAACTATAAAAAATTGTACACAATAAAATACACAGCAGGTGTTGAGCCTTTGACCTTTATATACATTAATCTAGTCTTGATCTAAAAGTAAGAAACAGTTAATTTGTTGTTAGTTAAATTTTGCAAACTTATATAATATATATGTATATTTAAAAATAATTTTGGACCCCTAAAATTTACAATTTTTCGGGTCCGAGTCGATTGACTCGTTGGATTCACGTTAGGAGCGGCCATGATTACAATCTACGAACAAATACCATTCTCACATACATGGCATAATGATGTAATTCCCATTCCCCATCTACTCAACTTAGATTTAACCAGCATCCTGCCTTTGCATTGGCGCTAGAAGCTGGACTTAATTTTAGGGGGAACTTTTAGACCTTCATAAAATCTTCCATGGACTTTCCAAAGATCCCATTCCCCTTGAATGAGTTACATGGCTATGTGAAGATATTATATGCATTTGATATATTGCGCAATTCAAATGCATTCATTACAAGAAAATTGATTAATAATGACAAAATTTGAATGGCGGGGATAGAGGGATAGAAACCTGCCATTGACATTATATGAGAGAAGCATCATAAATATTAATAAAAAACTTGTAATAAATAGTACTCCATCCGTCCAACTTTAATTTGCACGTTTACTGTTTTCGCGTGTTTTAACGAGCGAATTTTTTATTAATATTAAAAAGGATGAAGTAATTTTTAAGTCACTTTATAATAGAGAAAATATAGATCTATCAAACCTTACCTTAAAAATTACTTTATCATTTTAAATATAAATAAACAACTTGCTCACAAAAATACAAAAATAAAGATAGTGCGCAAATTTAAGTGGGACAGAGGGAGTATTAATAAAGAGGGTATAATATTAACGAGGAAATAACTTTTCTCTCATTATTATCAATATTCCTCTCATTATAGGTACAAAATTGAGGCGCTTCTCATTGAAAGTGTAAGTGAAAAAACGGCTCCATTTTTTCGCCACATTAATTTAGCTAAAGTAAAGATCAAATCTAAAAAAAACTCATTTTTTACAAATCTATTTCCTATCGTCCTTCACAAAACTTAGATCCCCTTTTCAAATTTTCACTGGGGTGACTATCCATCCACATTAATTTACTTTCATCACCCACTCTCTTTTTCTAATTCTTTTTTTATTAAAAATACTAACATACCTTTAGTCTAAAAAAAAAAAAAAAAAACTAAATATACTAAATGCACCCACAACCAAATTTTATGAACCAAACCAAAAAATTACTTTCTCTCCATCTTTTTTCACATATACAAATCCTATATCTTAAAACGTACGCAGTGATTGGATAACATACTTAACTAGTGAAAGAAATCTTCATCGAATCTTGAGAAAAAACTCAGATTATTTTCAAACAAACAATAGTAATGGCAAAGTTGACCCCTCAAAGTAGAGTGCAAACCTGTTTTTGTGGGACCTAAACTCTTCACAATATAAAAATGACAATGGTGTAAACAAAAAATACACACTTAGAATTCTAGATGTAGATTTTACTGATTGGAAATATAATTTTGTTCACCTGGATTTGTTTTAGCAAAACACTACTTGAATCTTCCATATTTCAAATAAAAGAAAATACGTCCAATCGCATCCACAAAACCTCCACAATTAACTATGTGACACTCACCTTTCAGAAGAAAAAAAGAAAATAAATTATAATGGCACTCAAAGATTCTGTGAACTCAATATTGTTAATGTTATGTCAGTGTTGCAAAAAATATTTAGGCAACATTCTGGATAACATTACTGAATTTGCCCTTTCTCCTAACACTAACACTTTTCTTCTATGTTGTGTTTGATGTTGTGTTCACAGGATGAAGATCTAGAATATTCCAGGTCATGCGGTTGTGGTTATCAAGTGAGGAGATCAAATACATCATGGGCGGTTAATCTTAATCATGGAGTTAGTGGAGGAAATTGTTTCTAGGTCATTCCAAACTGATCTAGTGATTGTAACTTCCGGTGGATCCTACATCTATAAATACCAGAAGATAGACGAAGAAAAAACCAGGGGAAACAAGCCAGGAAGTAGTAACCAAGAGCTACGCTATCGAGTGTTCAAGTACATCTAGTGTAGAAGGGCCGTTACTATTATCTTTTGTGCTGGTCGAGCACTCGAGCGTTGCAACGCTCCTATCAGTATTGGTATCGAAAATAGACTAGATTAGGGTTTGAGTGTGATCAGTTTTCTAGTCATCGTAGATCTGTTTAGGCGGTGTATTGTCACCTTACCCTCACTTTGAGATCTTATGTTAGATCTTTGTTTGTATCACTACATGGCTATAGTGAAGCTTTTCGCCATGAGGCATCATAGACTTTATTTAAGTCTATGATAAATTTTGAATTCCGTTTGCAAAATGTTTTATTCTTTCGCTGCTTAGAACTACTTAGATCTATTCATAACTGCTCGTAACCGTCTTGTGTTGTCGCGCATGTTGTCAACATTTCAGTTAACACAACTTTGAAAAACACCGCACACACGCACCTTGGCTCTTCAAATATGATTGAACTTGCCTTCAAGATCAAACAATTTTGTTCTTTATTTTTTCACTTGTCGGGTGGATCGATTCAATTTGGTTGTGGCATATTGAATGAGTGGTGGGTTTGTAAAATTTATTATCTTTCATGTATCTTAGTGAGTGAAATTTATTTTCTGCTGAGATTGGGGTATAGAACAAACTGTTAAGAAAATTGTGGCTTAATGTCTTTTTTACAGAATGTTGGAAAGAAATAGTCTAGATCTTATTTTCAACGATATTATTATGTGTCTGAATCTTCTTGAGAATTTTAATTAGATTTTTATCTATTTAGATTCAGTTTCGTTTCTGGTCTAGTCAGATTTGCATTCGAATACCTGATTAGTTTCAGTTTTTGGTTTCAATTTTAGTTCTCTTAATCTCATAATAATATATGTGTTTCGATTATAAGGATTATACTGTGCTTAATATATGTGTTTCGATTATTTAATAATATTTAGATATTAACATGGATTTTAATTGGAATTTTGTGATCTTAGGCATGAACATACATTGATAACTGTATTTATTTCTGTTACTCGTGTTATTATGTGGTACAAAAGTTAATCAATCAATTAATTGGAACAAGAAATCCATTTATACCAGAATAAATGATACCTATTTGGTAAATAACTTGAGCTTGATTCGATGAGCAATAATGTTAAATCAAATTATTTCGAGATAATCTTGAATGGTTCAGTCTCTTCTGGGTAAATTAATCTTTGTATGGACAATGATTTTGTGATTGGCTCTAGTTTATGTACACAAATAACCATATAGACGTTGGGCATATAATAAATGATTATAAATATAATATCCAAAGACTAAGTATGAAAGATTGATAGTTTTTATTTCTTTATTTGATTTACAGATACCTTATTCCTGATGATTGGACTGTTGGGCATTTTGTTTATCTGTTTGGAGCAAGGTCAGTTAGACTTTGTTTCTATGATAACTATATATCTAGTCCATTGAGAACATAGCTAGACTTAATTAGTTCTGTCAGGTTTCGCGAGCTAGAATACACTCTTGAATAGGGTTGAATTAAACAAGATCAGCAGACTTTGGAATCAGTAGACTTTTGGAATCAGCGGACCTTAAGATCAGTAGACCTTAAGAGCTATCAGACGAGTTCGAAAACGAAAGCAACTCAACTGATGAGAATTTCAGTAGAGTTCAAAAGCACAAGACTCAGAAATTTATAGTGGTTCGATCCAATAGATCTACATCCACTTTGTGAGGCCTTTCACTATGTTGAAGAAGAGATTACAGAACTACAATGATATCCTCCAGAGTATAAGCTAAGAAAATAGAATCTAGCACTCAAAATATCACTCTAGCTAACAAGTTGAAATCTGCTTTCACCTAACAATGAGCTAGTTTATATATCAGCAACTGAGACACCCTTGAGCAGTTATAAGTTGAGAGTGATAGCCTGCCACGTGCTCTTCATCTTGCAACTCGAGTCAGTTATAACCTCCAAGCAGTTAGGAAGTTATGACCTCTTGAAGTTGGCACCAGATGACACTTGTAACTGTAACAGTTTTGCGTAACTACCATTCGTAACCGAATAACTGTCAACTCTCTTTGCTTTTCCAGCTGTTAGGGTTCAAGAACGGATCTTCAAACTTCACACTTTCATATGATTAGAAAGATATTTACCAGATTTAGAGATAACACCTCTCAAATCTCCACCTTTAGCTCTAAATCAACAATAGCACCTTTAACAAAAGACCCTCACCACTGCTCCCTCAAGAGCAGCACCATCCAATGCTTTAATGCATTCCAATAAGCCTGAGACAAAGTTCAAACTTTGCCTTGGGCAATGCCTTTGTGAATCCATCTGCAGGATTGTCTTCAGTAGCTATTTTAGCTACATGCACCATCTCTTTCTCTACCATATCCCGTACAAAGTAGTACTTTACGTCAATGTGTTTTGTTCTTTCATGGTAGCCTTGATGTTTTGCCAAATGTATGGCACTCTGATTGTCACAGTACACTGTGACCTTTCTCTGATAAAGTCCCAACTCCTTCAGAATCCCTTTTAACCAAAGACTTTCTTTAACAGCCTCTGTAAGTGCTACAAACTCAGCTTCCGTAGTGGATAGAGCAACATTTGACTGGTGTGTTGATCTCCAAGACACTGCTGTTCCAAACAAAGTGAACACATATCCAGTTAAGGACTTCCTAGTATCAACATTAGCTGCATAATCTGAGTCAACATATCCAACTAATGCTTCTACATTTCCTGTGCACTTCTGAAACTTCAATCCCTTGTCAACAGAGCTAACAATGTACCTCATAATCCACTTCACAGCTTCCCAGTGTCCTATTCCAGGATCACTCATGTATCTACTAACTACACTCATGGAGTGAGTAAGATCAGGTCTGCAGCATACCATGGAATACATTAGGCTTCCCACTGAGTTTGCATAAGGAACCTTACTCATATGAGATCTTTCTTTGATATCCTTTGGTTTTTGCTGAATTGACAGCTTTATATGCTGTCCAAGGGGAGTTGTTACTGGTTTAGCTTGATTCATTCTGAACCTGTCAAGCACCTTCTTCAGGTATGAGCTTTGACTGAGATGAATAGTATTCATGTCCCTCTTTATTTCCATTCCCAGAATCATCTTTGCTATCCCAAGGTCTTTCATTTCAAACTCTGATTTGAGCAGTTCTTTTACCTTGTAGATTCCTTCTTCATCTTCACTTGCTATAAGCATATCATCCACATAGAGCAGTAAGTAAGTCTTCAATCTGAGACCATCCTTGAAATAAACACAGCTGTCATACTTGCTCCTTGTGAACCCTACCGATGTGATAAACTCATCAAACCTGAGATACCACTGTCTTGGACTTTGCTTAAGTCCATATAGTGACTTCTTAATCAAACAAACCTTGTTAACAGAATCAGGTATGTTCACTCCCTCAGGAATTTTCATATGGATGGGTTTATCTATCTTTCCATGAAGAAAGGCTGTGGTGACATCCATCTGGTGTAACTCCAGATTGTATTGAGCTACTAAGGCCAAAAGAATCCTTATGCTGCAATGCTTCACTACTGGGGAAAATATCTCATTAAAATCCACCCCTTCTCTCTGAGTAAAGCCCTTTGCTACAAGCCTTGCTTTGTATCTTATGGATCCCCCTTTCATAGCTTCCACTTTCTTTCTGTATATCCATTTGCACCCAACTAGTTTCTTATTCACAGGTTTATCCACTATCTCCCAAGTTTGGTTCTTCTCAAGAGAAAGTAACTCCTGCTCCATAGCTACAATCCATTTATCTCTTTCACTGCAGCTAATAGCCTGTGTATAAGTCTTAGGTTCCTGTTGCTCCACATCTTGAGCAACATACAGTGCATATGAGATTACATCAGCATGTCCAAATCTCTGTGGTGGATGAGTCTGTCTCCTGACCCTGTCCCTTGCTAATTGATAATCCTGGTATTCAGTCTCACTGCCTTGATCACTCTCATGATCACCTTGATTCTCATGAGCATAGTTTCTTATATCCTGTGGCTCCACCTCAAGATGTGTAGTACTATCTGGATTCTCTCCAGAGCCTGCATTTTCAGTCATCTTAAGAGGTAAACTGTTTTCATCAAAGGTTACATCTCTGCTTATGATACACCTTTCACTTCCCTTCTCAATACACCACAGTTTGTATCCCTTTACCCCTGTTGGATATCCAATCAGTACACACTTGAGAGCTCTTGGTTCCAGCTTGTCTTGCCTTATATGAGCAAAGGCCTTGCATCCATAGACTCTTAAGTTGGAGAAGTCAGGTTTATGTCCTGACCAGGCTTCCTCTGGTGTCTTGAACTTCAGTGGAGTAGATGGACTTCTATTTATGAGATAAGCTGCTGTAGTTACCACTTCTCCCCAGAAAGACTTGGGTAATCCAGAGCTACTCAACATACACCTCACTCTTTCTAGCAAGGTTTGATTCATCCTTTCAGCAACTCCATTTTGTTGGGGAGTTCCAGGTACAGTTCTGTGCCTCACAATGCCTCTCTCCTTGCAGAAAGTTGTGAATTCTTCAGATAGATACTCCAACCCGTTGTCAGTTCTTAGAACTTTCAACTTCTTACCACTGATGTTCTCCACCTCAGCTAACCAATTCTTGAAACTACTGAATGCTTCAGATTTAGTTTTTAATACAGATATCCATACCTTCCTCGAGTAATCATCTATGAAGGTAATGAAGTATCTTCCTCCATTCCTTGTGGGATTCTTTGATGGTCCCCACAAGTCTGAGTGTACATAGTCAAGGATTCCTTTTGTGGTATGAGAAGCAGTGCTGAATTTCATCCTCTTAGACTTCCCATATATGCAGTGTTCACATACATTTATCTTTGAGATTCTGTCTCCACCTAGGAGATCTTGTTTGGCTAACTCTTGCAAGCCCTTTTCACTCACATGAGCTAGCCTGTTGTGCCACAACAGTGTGTTGTCCTTTTCATTTACAGAATTAGTACCACCAGTAACAGTCTTTCCCAGTAAGAAATAGAGATCATTCCTTCTAGTTCCTTTCATAACAGTATGATTATCTCTGGTAACTACTAATTCCCCATTTTCAGAAGTAAACTTGTACCCCATGTTATCTAACATGCCAAGAGATATGAGATTCCTTCTAAGATCAGGTACATACCTCACATTTCTCAGAGTTCTGACAGCTCCATCAAACATCTTCAAGTTTACAGAGCCAGTTCCTCTTACTTTACAGGTGTGGTCATTTCCAAGTAAGACTGATCCACCATTCTGGTGTTTGAACTCAGTGAACCATTCCTTCACAGGGCACATGTGAAATGAACAACCTGAATCCAGAATCCACTCATTCTTCTCCTCTGATGTGGTGATGGAAAGTACTTCAGCTAGTTCAAAGCTTGTGGAGTCTTCAGTTTCTACTGCTTGATTTGCTTGTTTCTTGTCCTTCCCCGATTCAGCAACTCCTTTAAACTTTGATGACTTCTTCCACTTAGGGCAGTTTCTCTTGAAATGTCCTGTCTCATGGCAGTGATAACACTTCCTTCCTTCTCCATCATTAGAGGTTTCTGATGATTTCTTCTCAGGTTTCTTGCCTTTATCTTTAGGCCACTTCTTGAAGTTCTTCTTTGAATGGTTTTCCTTCACTGTCAGACTCTCATTCACCTTGGAACTACTACTAGCTTCAGATGTTTTCTGCAGTTCCTTAGACTTAAGGGCCAGCTGCACATCTTCAAGGCTAATTGTATCTTGCCTTCCAAATAGTATAGTGTCCTTCAGGTTTTCATAAGACTTTGGTAAAGCACTTAACAGGATAAGGGCCTTATCCTCCTCTTCCAGCATGATTTCAATATTCTCTAAGTCATCCAGAATTTTATTGAAATCATCCAACTGCTCCAGGATGGATTTGTCATCTGCCATCTTGAATGCATAGAGTTTCTGCTTCATGTACAACCTGTTAGCCAAGGTCTTCACCATGTACAAGCTTGAAAGCTTGTCCCAGACCTCCTTTGCAGTTTTCTCCTTAGCAACCTCCCTCAGAACTTTATCACCAAGGCACAGAATGATAGTACTGTGTGCCTTTTCTCTGATCTTGGCCCTTTCTGCCACTTTCTTACTCGTTTCTTCTTCCTCGGGTTTTCCAGGTTCTTCAATGGCTTCAGCCAATCCTTGCTGAACCAGAAGGGCCTTCATCTTGATTCTCCAAAGCCCAAAGTCAGATTTCCCAGAGAACTTTTCAATGTCAAACTTTGTGGAGCTACTCATCCTTGCTTCTTGCCTTGTTTAGCTTCTTCCCACAGGCGGCGCCAATTTGTCAGGTTTCGCGAGCTAGAATACACTCTTGAATAGGGTTGAATTAAACAAGATCAGCAGACTTTGGAATCAGTAGACTTTTGGAATCAGCGGACCTTAAGATCAGTAGACCTTAAGAGCTATCAGACGAGTTCGAAAACGAAAGCAACTCAACTGATGAGAATTTCAGTAGAGTTCAAAAGCACAAGACTCAGAAATTTATAGTGGTTCGATCCAATAGATCTACATCCACTTTGTGAGGCCTTTCACTATGTTGAAGAAGAGATTACAGAACTACAATGATATCCTCCAGAGTATAAGCTAAGAAAATAGAATCTAGCACTCAAAATATCACTCTAGCTAACAAGTTGAAATCTGCTTTCACCTAACAATGAGCTAGTTTATATATCAGCAACTGAGACACCCTTGAGCAGTTATAAGTTGAGAGTGATAGCCTGCCACGTGCTCTTCATCTTGCAACTCGAGTCAGTTATAACCTCCAAGCAGTTAGGAAGTTATGACCTCTTGAAGTTGGCACCAGATGACACTTGTAACTGTAACAGTTTTGCGTAACTACCATTCGTAACCGAATAACTGTCAACTCTCTTTGCTTTTCCAGCTGTTAGGGTTCAAGAACGGATCTTCAAACTTCACACTTTCATATGATTAGAAAGATATTTACCAGATTTAGAGATAACACCTCTCAAGTTCGATGCACTTGTTTCTTATTTGTCCATATATAAGTGCTTATAAGAAGATTTTATGTCAAAGCTAGTATAGTTGGTACACAAAACACTTGTATGCAATATATAGATCCGTGTAATGTGGTTTATTTTGACTCATATTCACTTCAAATGAATTTTTTTTCCTGCAATTCCATGACGGTTTCTTCCCTAAGGTTACTCACGTTCTCATTGTCTTTTTACATTTTCATCATTGTTGGACTTTTTCCATTTTCATCACTGTTTGTGTAATTCACATTTTGTAATTTTTGTGAATTTAACTATATATAAGAGCATCACCATCGGTAGGTTGAAATCTGAGGTGGCAATATTTGTACCCAATAAAATAGTGGGTATACAATTGGGAGAATAGGTAGAAATGAGGATAGAGAAAGCACAGGTAGAAAGAATTGGTGCTGCATCAAATTGATAATGTGGGCCCAAACAATTTGTTGCCCTAATTTTTTATTGTTTTTCTAGAAATAAATTATTTCTTTGACGGTTTTTTGGGTTTTAAATTTCTTTTGGCTTTATAATTTTTATTATTTTGTCAGTTTTTTTTTTTTTTTTTTTGTAAGAAGTCACTGTCAACTTAATTGTTTCCTTCTGTCAAAAAAACTTGATTGTTTACTTTCTATTTTTATTATTTTTGTTTGTTTTCATTTATCTAAATTCATAAATATTTATTTTATTTAAATAAATTAATATAATAAAGTAGAAAATATTGAATTAATAAATATTTGATAAATTAGATGATATGGGTAGTGGGACCCTGAATAGTAATATTTGTACCTGAAATGATTGGAGGTAGAGGTATAAATTAAAGGGGTAGAATTAACTTTTGATGTGGCAGCTGATGTGGCAAAAATTTATACCTGAAATGAGGTAGAGGGATGGGGATGCCCTAAGAATTGATGCAGGTGCAATTGGTTGAATAAAATATTTTTTTGTATATTTTATTAAATTTAATCTATACACAAAATTATTATTGATGAAACATATAATGAGAGTCAAATTATAATATAATGACAAATGTTTCAAACAAAGAGATGCTTTTTAATGAGAGTAAGATCCTGTCATTAGCTATGCATTGAGTATAATGACAAGACTTATTTACTGTCATTAAATGGCTTTATCTAGAAGGGCAATAATGATAGATATATGACAGAAAAATCTAATTATTAAAGGTCAAAATCTATTAAAAGTCAAAATTCTAAAGGTTAAAATCCTATAATTAAAGGTCAAAATTCTTTCATTAAAAACTTATAATGACATAATTTTTCTGTCATTATTGATCACTTTTTTTGTAGTGATTTTTTTTTTTTTTAATAATTAGACTTGTTTCTATTGAACAACTGAAGTTGTTTGCAGTGGACAATTAAATGACTGTTCAATGTAAACAAACTTAACTATTCATAATACATTTGAGTTGCATGGTGCATCGGGTGCGCTAAAGACTTAGTATATAAGGTGAGATAAACATTATGTTGGGATACATTTTCAAAAAAAAAAAAAAACATCATGTAGAAATTTTGTTGGATTCTAACTCATCTAAAAAGAATATTAGGATTTTGTTGAAATTTTAAAAAAATCATGTTGAAATTTGTTGGGATACCATTCCAAAAAAAAAAAAAAAAAAAAAAAAAACACCATGTTGAAATTTTGTTGGATTCTAACTCAATCTAAAAAGAATATTGGAATTTTGTTAGATTTTATTGACATTAATTGTAATAATTTATGTTGAATATTATAAAGATAAATTAGTAATATATTTCACAATAAAATATGCAATTAATTTCTATATTATTATGGATATGATATTCTTATATGAATTAAATCGATCTTATAAAAAATACTGACTCTTTGTTAGGGGTGTGCAAAATACGGTTTGAACCGAAAAATCCGACCAAACCAAACCGAAATACAAATTTTGGTTCGGTTTTTGGTTTATGGTTCGGTTTATGGTTTTCAAATTTAATTTTTTTTATTTCGGTTCGGTTTACGGCTTTTACGAATTAAAAACTATATAGACCGAACCAAACCGAAATACTTTTTATAATAATAATAATATATTATATTTATATTCACTAAATTAATATTTAATAGCTTTATTCTAATATAATATAATAATATTAATATTAGATAATTTATATTCACGCATAAATGACTTAAGCTGATTTGTATTTTGCATAAAATACTTGAGGAGTGGTGTTTTGTGTTGATTATATTTTTCAAATTATTGCTTAGATTTTGAAAACTATTATGTTGATGTTTTAATTGAATTATGTTGTAGGTTTATTGATGCATATTTGCCTAAATTAGCATTAAATGTTGACATGTTGCAAATAATTGAATGAAATATGTGTGTTGATGCTAAAAAAAATTAAATTGATTTAAAAAAAAGTGTAAAAGATTTCGGTTTGTACAGTTTGGGACCGAACCAAACCGAAATATTTCGGTTTGAGACCAAACGGTTTTTCAAAATATGGTTTGGTTTGTAAAAAAATTTCGGTTTGGTGTTCAGTTTGGCTAATACGGTTCGGTTCGGTGACCGAACCGACCGTTGCACACCCCTACTCTTTGTTGAATTTAATTGACATTAAATATGATAATTTATGTTGAATATTTTAAAGATAAATTACTAATATAATTTAAATTAAAAAATATTTAATTGCATGTATAATAGTAATAAATAAAATAATCATTAATATATACGACAAAGGTAAATTAATTTACTACATTATTATGGTTTGAGTACTGATTCTTGTGTGCATTTAAATGCATATATGCACGGTTTTGAAAAGTCAAAATTGATTTGAAATTGAACTCAAAATTCAAATACATACTATTCACGGTGCATATAAAAATTTGTGTTACGATTCCAACTGCCTATATACACACACAATTTGTCAACATCGATTCGTAGAACCGCTGGTGAATCTCCAATTAATTTTTTTTAATAAATTTTTTTAAACTTTATTGACGAATTTTTAGAAAGGGAAAATTAGGAATAAATTCAAAACTTTTTCAATATATTCTTATAATTTGATTACATAATATATTTGAAATTTTACAAATCATCTTTTTATTTTTTTGCATGTGTTGCCCAAAACCCTTTTCAATATATTCTTATAATTTGATTGCATTATATATTTGAAATTTTACAATACCTTATATATATGTTGCATATGTTGCCCAAAAATAGTCCACTATCATATACTCCCTCCGTCCCGGATCCTTCTTCTTAGCGGTACATGACACAATTTTCAAGAAAAATTGAGTATGTGAGTGTGAAATTAAATAAAAAAATAAAAATGTGTTTTATTGACTTTTATGAGCATGAATTATTTCCTTTTTAAAGGGTGTGAAAAATGAGTTGGGACATTTTAAAAAAGAAAATGTGAAGAAAGAGTTGGGAAGGAGGAAGTATTTATTTATAATTTTCTCGGAAAAAAAAGGTTAATTTTTTTAAATGTATCTAAACTAAAATCATGTGAGCGAAAGTAACTACACCTAAGTGGCAAATGAAAACCCATAATTCCATAAATTCTCGATATCTCTATTTTCTTAACTCACAATCACTCCATAATAATTTTATTTTCCAGTTTATATGATTTTAACCCCCAAAAAAGGCTTTCACACTCTATATGTACACAAACCTTGGACCATAGTCTCTCCCACACATCACACTCTTTCTTTCTTTCTTTCTTTCTTTCTTTCTTTCTTTCTTTCTTTCTTTCTTTCTTTCTTTCTTTCTTTCTTTCTTTCTCTCTCATGGGGTTTGCTTTTCTTTCAACCTTTTTGGTTGTGATTTCCTTTTCTACTTATAATGTGAAGGGAAAACTTGCACAAAAAGGATGTGACATATTCCAAGGAAATTGGGTTTTGGACAAGTCATATCCGTACTATGAATCGTCGCAGTGCCCTTTTATCGAAAAACAGTTCAATTGCCGCAAAAACGGGCGCCCAGACACTAACTACACCCACTTCAAATGGCAGCCGGCTGGTAGATGCAAGTTGCCCAGGTATCCTCACTCTTTAAGCTTCTATAATTAATTATCGTCAAATGTTAGTTAATTGGATTAAGTATTAATTAGTAGATTTATTTGAACAAAGTTTGTTTGTTAGCTTTTTGGTCCAGCAGTTTTATTCAACATTTTTTTTTTTTCATTTGTGTCCATCTAAGCAAAAGAATGAATTTTTCCTCATTTCAAATGCTCATTTTCTTTTTTATATTTTTGTCATAAAAAATAATTTTATTTTTATTTTTACATTAACTCATTTTTTCTTTATTTTTCTCTCAACTGTTTATCATTTCTCCTATTTTTTTTTAACATATTCATTACTCCACAACTAACAAAAAATAAATAATAAACACACCATCGCAGCTATAAATATTAATTTGACATAAATTTTCCTTCATCGTTAATTTTGCTACTTATATCCCCACATACTTTGCACAAATCACTATTCATCTTCTACAAAAATATTTGAATTATATCTCATTTTAGTAATAATTACACAAATAATTTATTCATTTAAAGTGAACAATTAATACACCTTCATAAGAAATTATTTTATCCATTTAAATAATACACGATAACATTCATTTTAAATTTCTAAATGCTCTAACCACCAGAAATCAAACATGGCCAGATTGTTTATCTCAACCAACATGTGTCCTAGCTAATAGTAATATACCAACTATATAATTAATTAAGACTAGCCCTTACCTAAAGCCATTAACCGACAGAAGCAACCTCAATCACATTAAAAGATTCCTTAATTATGTACACATCTTTGATTTACCTAATTTCAATCATTTCTAGTGTTAAGTTATTTTCATTTGTTTAATTCTCTTCCACATGTTTCCTTTACTTTTCTTAATTAAATTGACATATATGAATGGAAATTACACTGATCTTGGAACTCGTTTCTCCTTCCACTTTATAGTTATGGATTTTAATGAATTTAATTGCGAAATGATTTTAAGCATACCACTAAAGAAAAAAATCATTTATTACAGTTTTCCTAATTAATTTTTTAATGATATAATCACAATCTTTAATTAGTAATAGGTCATGTTATTAAAATCATAAAAAAAAAAAAAAATTAACTAGAAAGACCATAATGACATAATTTTATAACCATGCACGTACAAGTAATCTGATGGATCCAAAAATAAAGTTAAAAGGCATAACAATTTTCAACTTTCAATACGCTTTAACAAATATATCGATCATCCCGCTAATAACATACATAATATCATCGATACAATCTATATATATGGCCATATTTATTTTTATGCTTCATTTTATCATAATTTTAATTGATAATGTATTAATTGCATTATTAATATTTAAAATTACGTACCCTAAAAACTAATAAATATTTGTTAAATATAAGATTTTTTTGAATAAATATAGTATATAGAAATAAAAATGAAATTGGAGGGGGCCCATTAGATCCAGGCTCCCCCTCTCTGGGTCATTGTTAGTAATCATATTTAATTGCGCATACAAAGTATATTCCAAAAATGAAATTTACTTAAGATGAGGTTGAATTTAATTAATTAGTCGAGCATACCAAGATTCTCTTAGCATATATATACATTGATGATTAATTCGATTATACAACTAATAAGTGTGTGTTGAATTGCGTAGGTTTAATGGTGTTGATTTTTTGAGAAAATTAAGGGGGAAGCGGCTAATGTTTGTGGGAGACTCACTGAGTCTTAACCAGTGGCAATCTTTGACATGCTTGGTCCACGTGGCGCTGCCCCAGTCTCACTACATCTCCAACACCATACAAGGCCTTTCCAATTTTACATTTCCTGTGAGATTTTATAAATTTATTGTTTCCTACGCCCATAAAAGAAAAAATGAATTTAAAAAACAAGCTCAAGATGTATATTGATTGAATTCTTTGGAGATTAAAAAACACAATTATAATTAGGAATGACATTTGCATTCGTACATTATTGTGTGTGTTAGCTATATGTTTTTATTGAAGAATATATAATTCGATGTTCAACAATTAATTGATTATATTTTATATAGGATTATAATGTGTCGTTAATGTTCTACCGAAATGCATTCCTGGTGGATAGAGTAAATGAGACAAGAGGGAGGGTGATGAGACTTGATTCCATCACTTCTTCCGACACATTATATTCCTATATATTTTTATGTAAATATGCTCCGTTACTATACACAATGTTTTGCGATGTATTTATTTTCAATATAAATATTTTGATGGTGTACAATTGTATTTTAAATATATAGGAATATAATGTGTCGTTAATGTTCTACCGAAATGCATTCTTGGTGGATATAGTAAATGAGGCAAGAGGGAGGGTAATGAGATTGGATTCGATCAGTTCTTCTAAAATATGGGGAGGAATGGATTACATAATTTTTGACTCTTGGCATTGGTGGCTCAAAAATGGCACAAAACAAATGTACGTCTCCCTCTCATGTTTTTAAGTGCTATTCTATGAAAACAATTGATATTGTTCAATTAAAAAAACTAATACAAATTGTACCATGCAACTGGTGTATACAAGAATTTGTCTTAAAATAATAATTAAGTAGTATTATATTAAATCCTTATATAATGTGTGTGTGTATTTTTTTTAGGTGGGATTGGGTTGTGTATGGAAATACTACAGTGAAAGATATGGACCGACTTAGTGCATACGAGAAAGCATTGAATACTTGGGCAAAGTGGATCGATTCTAATGTAGATCCAACCAAAACTCAAGTTTTCTTTCAGGGTGTTTCTCCTGATCATGACGGGCGGTAAGTACACATATCTTTTGAACAAAACAATCAATTAATATGTTTTAATGAAACAACAAATACTGTTTAAAATTACGCACAAAATGCAAACCAGTTGCATCATATAAATTATTTTTATAAGATTTTATCTATTGTAAAAGTCGTCATTATCTTGCATTAATTGTATATCTAATAATCAAAATTAACAATCATTTCATTTGTTAATTAATTGCAGTGGGCAAGGAGCATATGCTGAAAATTGTGCAGGACAAACGCAACCACTGCAAAGACCAGGAAGCCCTCATCCTGCAGAGGTGGTGCTAGAGAAAGTTCTCAATGCAATGGACAAACCTGTGTATTTATTGAATGTTACCCCTCTTTCACAACTCCGAATAGATGGGCACCCTTCAGTTTATGGGCATAGAGGCCGCAATGTTTCGGATTGCACGCATTGGTGTCTCAGTGGAGTCCCTGATATTTGGAATGAATTCTTGTATACTTTGCTCAATTAAATATAAAAGGTTAAAAATGATGCAATTAAATTATTGGCCATTTTATTTTTATTGTAAAATACATTTACATAGTTATATTTTGTTATAGGTGAAAGTATATTTGCCCGATGAAAAATATTTTACTTTTGCTAACTCATGTCACGTTTATTTTTAAGGTTTTTATATCTCATTAAATTACGCAAAAAATCTTTATATATATATATATATATCTCCTAAATTTCAGTGTATTAATTAAGGGATACAAATTAAATTCAAGTGTAATTCATGAAATTCTATCATCAACTACAACATCTAGATCTTGACTTTTTGTTCATACTTTGCATCACGTGGTTGTTACTCATGATGGTTTTTTTTTTTTTTAAATGATGTATTTGTTGATGTGGGAGGAGGAAAAATTGCACTTTTATTCCCAAGAGAATTAGTGCAAAATATTTTTGGTACCTATTGTGACCATAATAATTACAAACCCAAGAGGATATCATAAAGAGGGCCATAGAGGTCGGTCACCGACCTCATGGAGGGCAAAAGAGGCCAGCCAAGGCCTCCACAATACGGAACGCATGACCTCGGCCACCAAAGGAGGCTCACCCATCTCAACTGGCAATTACAAGTGGTCGGCTCGATCCCCATATGTACCCATGCCGACCCTATGTCAAACACGAAATTCGGTTCAACAAGAGACACTCAAGCCCGACCCTTGATTAACTTAAGAGGTCGGCAACTGACTTGACAAACAAGGATGTTCCAAATCCACACCAACAGAGAGGTCGGATCTCGCCTGAAAAGATGAGATCCTGACCTCAATACGATCACTTCCACCTCATGGTCGTTGGAGATCCTTCGAGCACGTGACCAAATCAGACAAGATCGACCCAAATAAGACAAAGAGTCGTCTTTGTACGCAAGGACAGAAAGAATATTCCTCACAAATATGAAAATTGCTCATAAGATCTTCACCCCAGAGACACGTGGCGAAACAAGAGTGGCTCGAGGCCTGGTGCAAAGGACGATCGGGCGCCTGCGCTACATCAGGGATTTTCAGGCATTTAATGCCACGGTCCCCTCTGAGGTCGGAAAAGACCAAATTACCCCTCTATGTAAAACCTATAAATAGGTCTCCCCATGTACGAAAAACAGGAACTATTCACATATATACAAAAAATCTCATACGTAAGTCCAGAGTTTAAAACCCCTGACAAATCTCATCTCATTTATTACTTATTGCGTTTATTTCTTCATATCTTCATCAACATCCCACAATGAAGAACAATCAACATTTCACTCATTAAACACTTCATTTAATGTTCACTTATTTGATGTTTTAGCCTAGATTCCCCCACATTCTTAACCAAATCTAGCCCTAATTTTAGGTTAACAACAATACCTATGTGTCACGCCCATTCTCATCTAACTGAACAATAATAATGATTTGAAAATACAAGCAAATCATTTGAACACTTCAAGACTTGAGAAAAAGACTAATAATATATTAATACAAATTTCATATACTACAACTCAAAACAAAAACTCACAGAAGTCGTCATGTATGTACACAGCCACTCAAAACCCCACAAGAGCTCCACAGCTTGACCAGTAGCGCCACAACCTCACAAATCATCGAGATTACCTACAATGCATAATCTATATACGTGAGGTATATAAATATCAGTAAGTAGAAAGTATGCATAATAATATAATTCATGTTAATTTACGAAACCTTTCATCATTAGGCGACCCAGAGGTCTGTGTCCATCTTGCCGAAGACCAACTGACCATCTTACTCATTCATTTACTCATCCAATCAAACAATGACCATCTTACCCGGAGATCAAACGATCATCTTACCCGAAGGCCAATTCATTTACACATTTAATCAACCAATGACCATCTTACCCGGAGACCATTCGATCATCTTACCCGGAGGCCAATTCATTTACACATTTAATCATTTAATGACCATCTTACCAGAGATCAAACGATCATCTTATCCGGAGGCCAATTCATTTACACATTTAATCTAACAATGATCATTTTACCCGAAGATCAAACAATCATGTTACCCGGAAATCAAACAATCATCTTACCCATAGGCCAATTCATTTACACATTTAATCAATCAATGACCATCACCTGGAGATCAAACGGTCATCTTACCCGGAGACCAATTCATTTAATCAACCAATGACCATCTTGCCTGGAGCTCTAACGAGCATACTCCCCGGAGGCCATTCATTCACTCATTCAATGACCATCTTGCCCAAAACTCTAGTGAGCATCTTACCTGAAGGTCAACTGATTTACTCACCCAATGACCATCTTGCCCAGAGCTCTAGTGAGCATTTTACTCGGAGGTCAACTGATTTACTCATCTAATGACCATCTTGCCCGGAGCTCTAGTGAGCATCTTACCCGGAGGACATTTTATCTATATATGTATCAAGATATAAATCGATTTTTGTGCATGATATAATCCAATATAAAATATTTCACACGATTCACATATCACTGAACTCACAAGTTCAATCGACAATAATCATTAAACTCACATGCTTATTTCACAATTCACATGTCTATTTCACAATTAACTGAACTCACAAGTTTATTTCACAATAAATAAATGCACGGGTTCATTCCACCACAATCAATCACACAATCAATTTCACCACAACTAAACTCACAAGATCAATTCACAATACTGGATTCACATTAATCTACATCAAATATTTAGCTCACAAACTCCTTTCGCAAAATCAGTTCAATATCAGAACCCACTTAATATCCATATATCGCCACATAAACATAAATAATTCACAAAATATTATATTTATGCATTGTAGGTGCAAATAAATTTCTACTTACCTTGAATCTGCAATGGTTTATATTTCAAACCTTTTACCAGCTTATCAACCCCAACTATCGAATTTAATAAAAACCAACTATGAATATCACTCCAAATCATTAACTAATAGAAATAGATATTTCTTTCATTTAGTGAATAGTGAAACACCATTTTCAAATACAAATGTATTTTTGTACGTGAAGATGACATTAGTAATTTATCTCACTCTATACGTGAAGATATCAAATAGCTATAACTTAATCACTTAAAATTTTAGTAACTGGAATGATAAATATATTCGTAGTCTCTATAACAAAAACCCTGACCATAAGAGATTATAGCTAGATAATTTAATTCATGAATTAAGGCATACATATACATATGTTTAAGCAGTTACCTGATCCTTCTGGCTTGTTCGCTTCAATTTTTTTTTCTTTGGTGATCGGATAAGCACCCTAACACTTATTAAGTGTGTTTAATTTATGAAGGTTGGGGATATTTGTACATGTCCACAAACCGCCTTCCTACTTACTTCACAGGTAAGTTTATTTTTCTTTCTTTCTAAATTTTATTTTTTTATTTACTAAAATCAATGTATTTACTAAGCAGCACACGTACACATTAGGAAAACTGATACCCAATTTCTTAGCATGCTTTAATTTTTTCAATTTTTTTCTATTTATTTTACTACTACTCCGTATCCCCGCAAATTTCGTAGACTGAAAAAAATTGTTATTTTTATTTTCAAAATTAAATGAATGCCGGGAGCTTACGTGGAACTTAAGTAATCTTCAGTATCTAGATCCACACACTAGTCAATCTGAATTGGAAGTTCAGAAGATCATTAACTTGCAAAATTTAGCAAACAATCTGCCAGACGCATTCACTGACCATAGAGGTGTAACTAAATCGCATATACCAGCAGTAAATGCACCCCAAAGGGTTGAGGTCCCAAGAAAATGTAGTATACATGTCCCCACACGCCAGAAGCGTAAAGTACCTACAACCAATACAAACACACCTAAAAGAAAGACCATCAAAATTGGTCAGCAGAATGTGAAATCTCTAGAAGAGATTCATCCAGAAGACGAGCGTCCTAGTAATGAAGCACGTGCACAAAATATTCAACGCACTAGGACCGCGGAACAACCAGACCCAGATACGCTGGGAAATGAAGAAGGTCTGGTTGACATAAACGTTGAAGTCTCTATGAATTTCATAGATACGGGCGAAACATATAATAGAAATATTACTGTCATCGACGACACATTTACAGCGACAATTGCTCTTTCTGTTATAAATAACGATCTAGATCCGCTGAGTGCCTGAAGCGCTCCGATTGGGTAAAATGGAAAGAGGCAATTGAAGCAGAGCTCGCATCGCTAAATAAAAGAAAAGTATTTGGCTCTATCGTTCGTACACCCGCGCGCGCTATCCCTGTAGGATATAAATGAGTTTTTGTATAAAAACAAAATGAGAACAATATTGTGGAGAGATACAAAGCGAGGCTAGTAGCTCAAGAATTTTCGCAGAGACCCGGTATTGATTTCGATCAAACCTATTCTCCTCTAATGGATGTAATAATGCTCCGCTACTTAATATATTTGGCAGTTAAATTGAATCTCCAGATGAGATTGATGGACGTAGTAACCGCATATTTATACGGATCACTAGATGCCGACATCTATATGAAAATCCCCAATGTATTTGAGATTTCCCAGATGAGGAATGGAGAAAATCGCAATATGTATAACATAAAACTGCAGAAGTCGTTGTACGGTCCAAAACAATCAGGTCTAATGTGGTACAATTGACTTAGTGAATTCCTCCAGAAGAAGGGATACACGATTGATATAACTTTCCCATGCGTATTCACGAAGAAATCGCAAGGTGGTTTTTGCATCATATCCGTATATGTTGATAATCTAAACATAATCGGAACATGCAAAGAGATTGAAGAAGCCAGTTCAATCTTGAAAGCTGAATTTAAAATGAAAGTCTTGGGTAAAACCAAGTATTGCCTCGGCCTGCAAATCGAGCATCTCCCAGAAGGAATTCTTATACATCAGTCAACCTACGTGAAAAAGGTATTGGAGAGATTTCATATGGATAAATCTCATCCACTAAGCACACCTATGGTTGTCCGATCCCTCGAAGTGGATAAGGACCCATTTAGACCAAGAGAAGATACAAAAGAAATTCTGGGACCAGAGTCCCTTATCTTAGCGTTGTTGGAGCATTACTCTATCTCGCAAATTGCACTAGACTGGACATTGCATTTGCAGTTAATTTGCTTGCGAGATATAGCGGGGTTCTCCTACAAGGAGACATTGAAATTGTGTTAAGCATGTTCTACGGTATCTCCAAGGGTCTCAAGATCTTAGACTGTTTTACCGAAGGAACCAAGACAAAATATTGGTAGGTTATGCGGATGCTGGCTATTTGTCTGATCCCCACAATGCCATATCCCAGACTGGCTACGTGTTTCTCTGTGGTGGCACCGCGATCTCATGGAGATCGATTAAACAAACCATGGTTACCACGTCTTCAAACCACTCAGAGATAATAGCTTTGTTTGAAGCCGCACGAGAATATGTTTGGTTAAGATCCTTGGTAAAACACATTGGTGACTCGTGTGGTATCGTTAAAGACGATACATCTCCCACTGTTATATTTGAAGACAACGCAACTTGCATCGCACAAATGAGTAATGGGTACGTCAAAGGAAACTTGACGAAACATATTTCACCTAAGTTTTTCTACCCATACGAACTCTAGAAAAGTGGCGTGATTACCATTCAAAAGGTGCAATCTAGTGACAATCTAGCAGATCTGTTCACTAAGTCTTTACCTGCATCTACTTTTGTGAAGTATGTTCATGGTATTGGGATGCGAAAACTCAAAGGATTGTTGTCTTCAGGGGGAGCGGTAACCCCGAAATAAATCCAAAAGATTTGATCCGAAAGATCAATAAAATTACATTCCTCCATAACTAAATATTTGGTCGCTACCCAACACGTGGAGTTTTTATGATAAGACAGGTATGTTATGTCGTAATGTCCAAGGGGGAGTGTTATAAATCAAGCAGATTTATTATATCAAATCTAGAAGATTTGATGTGGACATTACTAATGGACTTATAACCTAAAGGCGCTTTAGGTTTAGTGTACTCAGAATTGTATACACGCATACACACACATATTAGTGAAACTCCTGGCTTGGTACGCCTCCAGACGTAGTCGTTATCGACGAACTGGATGAACAAATTTGCGTCTCTATTTTACGCTCTCGATTTACAACACATACCAATCATGATATTTGAAATAGATTAAGGAATGATCATTCCATTCCATATCTATTCCATCATACCAAGCATGCCCTTAATATTTTAGACTATTATAGATTATTAATTCATTCGTTTTTATGCATTTAATTGTATATAAATTCAAATTAACTTTTTTTTTTAAATTCATCAAATTAATTCCTTTTTGTTTCTAATTTTTTTATATATATATTTACTATTTTTTTTTAATTTTGTAAATTTAATATTTTAGACTATTATAAATTATTAATTAATTCATTTTTATGCATTTAATTGTATATAAATTCAAATTAACTCCAGTTTTTTTCTTCTAAATTCATCTAATTACTTTTTGTTTCAATCAACTAAATTCATACATACATATATCAATCAACTAAATTCATAACCACGTATATAAATCAACTAAATTCATATCTATGTATATCTATCAACAAAATTCATACCTACGTATTTCAATCAACTAAATTAATACCTAGCTACGTATATCAATCAACTAATGCAATACCTATCAATCAACTATCAACTAACATACCAACTAAATATATATACAAACATGATATACAATGATATACAAACATAATAATTAAACGGTTAAAATTTTAACTCCATGTATATAATATAAATACAAACATATATATATATATATATATAACTTCATGTATATAATATAAATCCTATAAAATTTAAAAAATGATATACAAACATAATAAACGGTTAAAATTTAAAAAACTTATGGTTATTGTGTAGATGGGGAAGCAACGAGTGAATTGACCGGAACAGATTGTTCGATGGAGGCGGCAGCAGCGACGGCGACGGCGGTTGATTTTTTTGAGTGATGGGCGACAGTGAGTACGGCCACCACCTAAAAAGGATAAAAAAATTAGCGACCGCCTCAGACGGTTGCTAATCACAGATTTCAACTGCCCCGATTGACCAAATTTGTAATTTAGGCGGTCGCTAAGTAACAATCATTAATGCCCATTGCCCGTTTCCAAGAAAGGGTCAAACTGACTAGTTACTTGGCGGTCGCTGATCAAGCGATAAAAATTATTGGTCAGCTTTGACCGACCTTTAAGTTTAGCGACCACCTAGGCGGTCGCTAATCTTTCGATTTAGAGACCGATTTTTTCGTCAATCGCAATTTTTTTTTAGTTTGAGACCAGTGGTCTTTTTCGGTCGTTGATCGGTCGCTAATATATTATTTAGAGACCGATATCTAGACGGTCGCTAATTTTGGTCGTAAAAACACGAGTTTTTTGTAGTGTATGTTAGTGACAATATCTTTTGGGTAGTAAAATTTTATCAAAAAAAAAAAATTAATGTTATAATTTATTATCCATGGTAAGATATGGTATTGGATGACAAGATTATTTGAGAATCTTACCCATCTTTTACGTGACAATATCTTTTGCAAAATATTTCAATATCCTATTAGAAAATTAGCATATATAAATATTTTGCAAAAATATCTATTATAATATACATGGTAAGATATTGCATTTCATGGCATGAATATTTGAGAATAATATGTTATTTCAGTGACAATATCTTTTGGATAGTAAACTTTTGTCCAAAATAATAATATTACAATCTATTATCCATGGTGAGATATGGTATTGGATGACAAGATTCTTTGGAAATCTTGTCGTCTTTTGCGTGACAATATCTTTTGCAAAATATTTTAATACCCTCCTACAAAAATTAGCATATATAAATATTTTGCAAATATAAATTCAAAAAATATCTAGTAAGAAAATCGTTGAACTGTGGAAAAAAGATCTACTTCACATCTTAGAGGACATGGCGGTGGAGCCGAGACTTTTCAATGAAGGATGACACAAACTAAAAAAGGAGGCGAGAAGAAAAAAATTTAAGACCAAGAAAAATACTATAAAAAATCAGTATCATACCTTCGGTTCAAGACCACGATATCCGATGCGGTTTGAGGCGACGGGAGCAGAGCAGCGAGGCGACACCGGGTTATAAACAATCTAATTAGAAAGGGATGACGTAGTGAGAAAAGAATAGAGAGATAGTGGCGGTTCGAGATCTATATACCTTAAATTTATCCCTATTTTGCATATTTCCTTTCGACTCGCTCGACGGAGTCCACGATAGATGCCGCCACTTGAATCACTAGGCTAGGCGGAGAAGTTGCCTGAGTTGGGTTCGGAGTAGGCACAATGATCGATCGAGTCGGAGCAATGACGGCGCGTAAGCAATATTGGTGACGACGATGCCGGCTGTAATAGTGGAGGTGGCGCCGATGATGACTACAACGGGAGAGAGAAATAATCGGCGTATTTGAGAGAAAGGGGAAGGTATGTGCGATACTCTTAATAAGAGATTAATAAAACCTAAATATAAAATGAATGGTTTAGATTTAATTTTGTGAGATAAATGGTCGAGATCAAAACTTAAACCAATTTTTAATGAGAGCGCAGTGTTTCAAAATAAAGAGATTTGAGAGATCATCTTGGAGAGATTTGAAAATATATTATAATAAGATGTTTCTATGTTATATTAATTATATTATTATAATAATAGTACTATGCTGAAAGTTATTATAAAGATATATACATATTCTCACTACAAAAATTGCAGGTTTTAACTATGGCTTTTACGACGGAAAATCCATCGGAAAAACACGTTTTGCGATGAATTTTACAACAGCCACATGGCTGTAGTCAAATACGTCGCAGCTAATATTTACGATGGATTTAAGTCGTCCATTGTAAAACCGACCCGTTCACAATCCGATCTGTTGCCAAAATTTACAACGCACGTATCTGTTGTAAATTAAACACGAACCTGGAACAAAAAAATGGTTCGTGTGGTTCGAACTCGAATGGGGCGGGTGCGAACCTCTGGGCCACCAGCCCCCAAGCTATATATTCTGGCCCAACTTTAATATTAGCCCTATTGGGTCTGAAACAATTAATTCCAATTTCGCATCCAAGGGGAATCGAACCCGCGACCTCTCTTGCATATAGAGGGGGCGCCCCCCGTTAGGACACTTGCTTTTATTATTCGATTTCTTGCAATTAATTGTATATGTATCCAAATTGAGTCATTCTTTTTTTTATTATTCATCAAGTTAATTCCTTTTCATTTCTAACTTGTTTTAATAAATGTTGTTACTAATTTTTTTTTTAATTTATTTAATTCAAAAAATGCGTAATTAATATTATAATTTGTTCATTTGTACGTAATTAATTGTATACATATCCAAATTGCGTCATTTTTTTTATAATTCATCAAATTAATTAATTTTAGTTTCTAACTTATTTTAATAAATGTTGTTGCCAATTATATATTTTTTATTTTGTAAATTTATTTAATTCGAAAAATATGTAATTAATATTATAATCCGTTCATTTGTACGTAATTAATTGTATACGTATCCAAATTGAGTCATTCTTTTTTTATAATTCATCAAATTAATTTCTTTTCATTTCTAAATTGTTTTAATAAATATTGTTACTAATTATATTTTTTTATTTTGTAAATTTACTTCATTCAAAAAATGCATAATTAATATTAAATTCCATTCATTTGTACGTAATTAATTGTACACGTATCCAAATTGAGTCTTTTTTTATAATTTATCAAATTAATTAATTTTATTTTCTAACTTGTTTTAATAAATATTGTTAATAATTATATATTTTTTGTTTTGTAAATTTATTTAATTCAACAATGTAAATTTATAATTGGTTTGTTTGCAAAGTAAAACATATAGATTATAATAAAAATATAAAATTAGCAAAAAAATATAATAAAAGTAATATCGAATAAAAAAAATTCAATACAAGATATAAAAAAAATTCTAATCATCGGATAAGAAACCAGAATCCTCCTCCTTCTCTTCATCCTCCTGATGAGGCCTTTGGAGCTCTGGCGGAGGCGGTGAGATCTCAGGCAGCACTGGCTTCGGCGGTGGTGGTACCGCTCCACCTAATGTGGAGGTAAGTAGTTTCCACCACTTGGCCATCTTGGCCCTATTTTTCCGTGCAGCCTCCTCCTCCGCTGCTCGTCACCTTCTCTCGTACTCCAGCTGCACCTGTCGCTCCACCTCTCACTGCTAGAGGAGCTTCATCTCCTTGACAACAGTCGAAAGCCGTCTCTATATCTCGTTGGGATGAGAGTCGATGGAGGACTAGGAGGAGGATGAGCCGAATCCACGAGATTGGAGCAAACTCTTTCCAAAACCACCAATCTAGTGAATCGTCCCTTTTTTGCCTTGATGTTCTTAAAGTAGAACTCATTTTGAACGTCTTCAAAAGGCTCCGAGGGGAGGGGGGTATAGAGGCCGACCCTTCCGTCCCTTCTGGAGGCTGAGACTGGGAGACAAGGTCATCGCGCATCTTCCTCTGCAAATTAACAATACTTTAAATTAATAAATGAACTCTAATTTTTTAAAAAAATATTTTAATTAAAATTAAAAATAATTCTTACGTGGATCTAGGTGGTGCGGCCGTAGGTGGACCTTCCGATCTCCTCATCCAGCGGGTGGGCAAGCTGCAGCCTCTCAAAATGAGAGGGCTCACGTCCATGCTCTCGCTCCTACAAATAAATATTTATTAATTTATATTACCAAAAATTCATAAAATTATTAAAAACATAAAAGTGGCCACTTACAAATTTCAACCTGTGCTCATAAATGGACCGAAAATCTGCTCGATGTCGCGCGATCCCTTCTCCATCAGGGTCGCTAAGGCGATTTGCCTCGTTCTTCTGCGACTTCTGCTTAAATCCGTCGCTGTTCCAGTAGTTAAAAAATTGGGGCCAAATATCTCGGTCCCTGTTGTCTGTCACCATATTTGCCGGAGTCCTATTCTTGTGGTATTCGTTCCGAAAGTTATACATCATGTATTTGTATCTGTCGGCCCCCTTCCCATAGAAGTTCTTCCACATCTGGGCCTTGCGCTCCGGTGTGCAGACGACGAATTTCTGCAATTACATTAAAATATAAATATCAATTAATTTACATAATATATATTATTAAATAATGAATAAATTTAATAAATTATACCTTAAACTTCTCAAATTACTGTTGTTTCTTCCCTTCAGACACCGCTGACCAACTGTAAGCGATGAACTTGAATCCACTCTTCAAGATGGACTGGGTTACGTGTGCAGTAACCTCATGTCCCGGAATCCAACTGCAACATTAAAATAACGTACAAAGTTAGTAAAATAATTTGATCTTAATAAAGTATTGAATATAAAATATTAAATCTTACGATGTCCCATGGGACTCAACATCAATCCGCGGCTACCCAGTGGGATGCTGGCGGGAGGAAGATGATGCCTCACCCGCCTGGGGCATGGATGGGGATCCCTTAGGCGGGACAACCGGAGGTACCACGGGTCTAAAAGATCCCGCTCGTCTCCTCCCTCTTCCTCGACCCCTCTCCTGGCTTCCACTCCCTCCAGCCCCTCTAGTGGATCCACTACCTTGTCCACTCATCTAAAACATTCAATCTATATATATAAAAGTAGAAGTGAGGAGAGAGAAAAAATTGTATTTATTGGAGCAAGTGAAGTGCACTTGATTTATAGTGCAATAGTGAATCTCACTCTCTACTAAAGAGAGTGGATTAATTTTACCATTTTTTTTTTTACTTTCCACTAATAATTTTAAAATTCTTTAGTTTTTTTATTTTAAATCTATTTTTAACACACTATATATCAAATTAAATTGTCTTTTGAACACTTTTATTTTAACATATATATATTGCACAAATAAAAAATAATGATATTTAGAATATTTATTTTATTATTAAGTGTTTTTTTATAATTGTTCATTATACAATCTCGCATTTAAAATTTATAATATTCTATTCGTGCATCGCACGGGAGAAATACTAGTATATAACAACGATCAATATTTATATATAAAAATCTAAACAACTATATATATATATATATATATATCCTAGAATATAAAAAAATTAAAACATTCAATATATAACAACAATTAATATTTATTTATAAAAATCTAAACAATTAACATGTCATATAAATACTAATATCTAATAATCTAAACAATTAACATGTCACATACATACTCATATCTAAACAAAATCCTAAACAATTAACATGTCACATACATACTCATATCTAAAAAAAAATCTATATACTAATTAACATGTTTTATACATACTCATATCTAAACATTAACCTAACATGTCACATACATACTCATATCTAAATAAAAATCTAAATACTAATTAACATGTTTTATACATACTCATATCTAAACATTAATCTAACATGTCACATACATACTCATATCTAAACAAAAATCTAAATACTAATTAACATGTTTTATACATACTCATACCTAAATAAAAATCTAAGCACGAATTAACAAGTTCTATACATACACATATCTAAACAATTAACATGTACATACATACTCATATCTAAAAAAAATTAAAGACTAATTAACATGTTTTATACATATACTCATATCTAAACTAAAATCTAAACAATTAACATATCACATACATACTCATATATAAACAAAAAATTAAAGAATAATTAAAATGTTTTAAAATGGAAATTAATTAAACGGTAAAAAATAGAAAAACTTACGATTAAAGGGTAGAGATCGACGAAAAGAGAACTTTGATCGGGATGAAATTGGCTCTTTACTGCTCACCGGACGTCACCCTCTTCTTCTTCATTTGTGCTCGGTTTTTGCTCGGGTGTGGAATGAGCTCGTCGGCACTGGCTTATATAGGATAAAAAAATTGCGATGGAGGTGTCCGTCGCTAAATTTGCCGCCTAAAATAGCATCTTTTTTCGCGATTTACGACGGGAATGCACGTCATAAATATCAAAATTAAAATTTACGACGGACACACCCGTCGTAAACCAGTCACCGGCAATAAATATGCACCGAACCGTGGTCAAAACGCACCGATTTTATGACGGGCAAGCCCATCGTAAAATAAAAGGTTAAAATTTACTACAGACTACCCGTCATAAACTTGTCGACCACAATAAGTTTGCACCGATTTCGAAAGGTCTCGATCAAACGGTCGGATTTTACGACGTGTGTGTCCGTAAAAAAATTCGAATTCAAATTTAATGACGGCGTTCTGTCGTAAATATTGGCGGCATACACGAAGGTCATGGGCCGGTTTTTTTAACAACGGTTTACTCCGTTGCTAATTCACGAAAATTACAACGAATACTTTATTTACGTCATAAATTTTAAGATTTGACGAACTTTGGTTAAAGCCCGCCGCAAATCTGTCATAATTTTCAATATTAATGACGGTTCTACAAGTCCGTCACTAATCATCGTCCCAAAACCACCCCTTTTTATAGTGTGTATTACCCATACTAATTCAATATTTAAAAGAAATATAAAATTAATGCAAATTTATAAGTCACATTTAAATTATACGAAATGCAAGCAAGTTGTAAATAGCACATTAATAATTAAAATTCCCGCCATGCATAAAGTATATTGATCAATAAATAATGAAAGGTTCGGATGTACATTTTCCACCCCTTATAAAAATTTCATCCTCAAAATTTCACTTACTACCCTTAATTGGATTTAGGCTCCAATTAAGTCTTGGATATTTTAATAATCTAGTAAAACCATATTCAACTTTATTTTTCCATTTAATTATTTTCCTACTCTATATGCCTCGCATGTATATTCATAAAGGACTGATCTCCACATTCTCGATTAAAATAGCTTATTTTATTTCTTTTGAGGGGTAACAAACATGGACATTATTCAAGGATTTGGTGACCATCCTTAGTATTATAGTGAGTTATAATAATGCTAAAACTATTTGATATATGCATAGTAGTTTTATTATTCGGTAAAAAACAAATTAACAAATGAAACACATACATAGTGACAGCATCACAATGCAATCAGTGATGAAAATCTTGTCCAACTGATTATATATTCATACGATGTTTCTATCCTCGTCTCTATCTAAGGTTCAGTTACAAGAGTAGTTCATTTTTATTTATGATCTTTGTGTAATTTACACTATTTTGCTCATATTATTTTCTCATCTTCATGAATTATGCACCTGCATATTTCTTATACATAATTCAATATTAAATGGTTTTTACAAGGAATTGACCTTTCAGGATACAAAACCTATCTCATGAAAAATCGATAGTTACACTCTAACGAATTTCAGAAATAAAACTCACAAGTGTATCAACAAACTCAAAATAGACTCGATTACTATATATATAGAGAGTGACTCAACTTTTCATTGTATTGAGAAACTCTAATTCTAAATCTCAATTCTTTTCCAGTTGATTATTAATTCTCCACATATCTTGAGTATGTATAGTTACACAAGAGTTGCATTGAAAGGTTGCAACTCTACTCAAGGGTTGCAGTTAATCCAAGGGTTGCAACTCTTACTCACCAAATGGTATTACTTCACTAAATAGTCACGTTGAACCCCTTGTAAAAAAAATGGCCACGTTGAACCGAATGTCCTTTCACGAAGAGCTCTCTAAAATAATTATATTATGTAAATATACTAATATACAACAATCCCCCACTTATTTACATATGTAATAGTAAGAAAAAATTAATTAATAATAAAATATAATAAAATGAACACACTTGTTTTACGCAAAGAATAGCCATAAAGTGGACTAAGTCTTTAACTTATGGTTGAACGTGAAACCTATGGAATCAAATTCTCGTCGCGTATGATTTCATACTTTGTTTTTTGCAGCACCAATTCGTAATTGGGCTTGTGCTTATCTTGGTATTGCTAGTACTCTAGGATCTTACCGACATAATCCCGGAGAAGGAGCATCTCACTTCTCTACTTGCATAGGTATACTCATCATGAATATCTACAATGCATCTCATAGAGCTATGAGTCTATTAAGGATTCAAAATCCAACCTTTACTTGTTTTGACAAATAAAAGTGCATAGGTCAGATTTAGAGATATCCCTAGTATTTTCAGGTTACGCACTTTGAAATGTGTTGGGAAATTGTATAGACTTAAGTTTTGATTAAGATGCCAAAAGATTTCTCCTAAGTTATTTGTAAGTAAAAATGTTCAGTAGAGTTAGAGTTTAGAATATCAGTTCAATTGTTAAAGAACTGGAGTGCAATTATAAATTTCTAGAGTGTATTGAAGAATGAAGTCCGCTGAAGTCAAGGTCCGCTGAAGACAAGTGATCTGAGAATTAGTCTAAGTCTTGAATGTTTTCTAAGTGCATTCTCACTAAGACTAAAACCATTAGGAGAGGACCAAGGTCCACTGAGGTGAACTAACAAAGCACATTCAATGCTAAACACATTAAAAACTGTTAGTTAATCTGGTTGGAACAAGGCAAAATGAATTTTAGTGAAGCTTACATTAAATGAAGGAATAAGAAGCTTCTCTCAGAGGAGTTCCACCTAAAAGCAAGACAGGATTCTGAGCAAGCAGACTGAACGGCCCAATAAGAAGATGACACGTAGGTGTACTCTACTGACAGCCGACCTGTCCCAGACTGACAAGTACCAAAAGTGTTTCCCTAGCATTCTACAGAAAGTTGGTGAACAAGCATGTTTTTTCAGCCGTTTCTTGACAAGACTTAAAGCTTCAAATAGAGTCGTTTGAACCAATCAGATACAAGAAGACTTACTTGAGAAGATTCAAATCCAACGTGAAGATTTTCAAGGAATCCTATAAATACAGAAGGACGTGCTCATTTCTATGCACGGGAAATTCACAAGATCAAAACTATCTCTACATTCATAACTATCTAGAAGCACTCGAAATTACCTTTGTTTCCCAAGTGTTTCACATCTGTAGATGATTAGGCGTGAAATTGTCATGATTCGTAGCTAGAAACGCCCTAGTTTTGGTCGAATTTATTGAGTTTTTAGAGCCAAATGAGTACTATTTCTATACATTGATGAATTTGTCTCTTTGATACTCATAGGTGAATCGAGGACGAAAAACGGAGTTCATAGGACTTTGAATCGACTCAAACGGATGCCCGGATGAGAAGATATCGAAGAAATACGATTGGTATTAGTACGTGTGAAGAAAAGTGTGAGTTGCAAGGGAAGGAAGACCCATTCGAGCATCGTCACTCGAGCGCCCCGCTCGAGCACCAGAACCGCTCGACCAAGAGAGCTCGAGCGCCCCGCTCTAGCACCTGATCCGTTCGACCACCATAGCTCGAGCGACCCGCTCGAGCGGGTCTGCTCGAGCGCTTCCAAGGCATTTTCTCCAACTTACATTTTTCGGCCCACGAGTTCACGAATCGGTCCGTTGCCTATATATATCTCTTCCAAACACGTTTTGAAGAATCCCGGAACGCACCACATCACTTTTACATAGAATTTTTAGAGAGAGAAGGACGAGAAGAGACGAGCAAGTTTAATTTTATGTTTTTGAGGTTTTTGCTTACGAATTCACATTACGATTTCACGTTTTAGTTCGTTTCTTAATATCTTTTGTTCTTTAATACGTTGAGACCTCGTTTTGCCATTTAATTTCAGTTTATTCTTTTATATCTTAAAACCCTAGTTTATGTACGATATTTTCTTTGATTTAATTACCATGTTCATGTTCGTCACTTGTCTAATTGTTATTGTTTACGTTAAATCTATGTCTAGCTAAAACCCTTGCATGCTTAGGGTAGGATGAACTCGTAGAAGTAGGTTGTGGGTACGTAATTAGAGTAACTTGTGACGTTAGGTTTTAATTCTCTTGGTTAATGAATTCTTAAAATTAATCTAGACTTCGCTCTTGAATTTCGTTCGAAAGGTGTTAGAGAGAGGACGACCGTATCACTCTTTAACAACGAGTAGACTTAACGAGAGAGTTTAGGAAAGGTTAATTCATCTACCGGTTTAGCGAAGGAGGACGACCGCATCACCTTAGTTAAATCAGGGTCTCATTAATTAAGCACAATCTAGTAACTCGTTAGTAGATTCGTGAAGTCGAGTGTTAGGGTAAAGTATTAGGGTTTAGAATCTTGAGCTTTCACCTTACATTCTTAGACTTAGGTTAATTCTTGTGTGTCACAGTTATTTTGATTATGTACCTGCTCCGTTAGTATACGTAGGGATTCCTATCTTAAGCATCACCATCTCATATTTGAAAACACACCTTTTGTTATTTCGTTTAATTTGCCTTTTGCATTCGTAGGATAATTTAGTTTAGTTTAATTAATCTTTCCAAAAAAATCCAAAAACAATACACTCATATTAATTACGACGCGTAGATCTTCAGGGATCTACTCGCATATACACTGTCCCTTGGGTTCGATAATACTTGATCCCTATACTTGTCCATACTACTGTGAACCCGTTCTCTTGCGGGGTAACTACTAGTAGAAAGCTAGTGTAGTTCGCTTCAAGTCAGTAGAGAGCGTAACTAACCTTCTGTAACCAAGCTTAAATGCTATATCCAAACCTTAGAAAGAGATACTCCATCCTAAGCCTTGAGCTAAACTGTAAGGATTATCTCACAATAGTTGGAACCAAAATCCTACTCAAAACCCTACTCAGTTGTTTGGTTGAGAGTTAGTGTTAAGTGGTGTTAGTAAGCTGATTGTTTGTATCAGTCTGAAAGCTGGTTTGTTTTGGGAACTAGGACCTTGAATTATCCTAGTGATCAATCATCCTAAGAGAGGATTAATTGATCAGTGCACCTCGGCACTATAACACAAGGAATTCCAAGTGATAGGAATTCTCCTGTTTAATCAGGACAGTGGACGTAGGAGATTCATCTCTGAACCACTTTATATCTTGTGTACTTACTTTCTGCTATTTCCTAAGTGTGTGTTATCCACTCAAAGTTTATCAAAGTAAAACGAGTTTTCTTATGGGCTCACTAATCCTCATCTGAAAGCTAATTAGATAGTAGTTCAACTGAAAGTCTTGAGCTATCAGTGGAGGTATTATCTCAGTAAGCATTCACAAGTTATCCTCAGCAGACTTCAAGTCCACTAAAGATTTACTGTCTTAAGTAACCTGATAAGTTTAAAAGAAGTTTTATTTTTGTAACCTCAGGTGTATTCCCCCCCCCAATACACCTGTTTACTCGTTTTGGGACCAACAATTGGTATCAGAGCAGTGGTTCAAAAGACCATTGTTCTAAGTATACCTGTGCTAAAAGGTATTTTAAATTTGGTCAACTGAATTGATCTTTTGATAAACTTGTTTAGATATCATGGCTGACAATGCAGCTAGGGTAGCACCACCAGCGGAGAACAACATGGGAGTTAATCCCTTGAACCATATGTCCCATCACAAGCTTCCACAATTCTCAGTGGAAAATTATGACTTCTGGAAGATCAGAATGAGAGCTCATCTTGCCTGTGTGCATAATGAAATGTTAAGGGTGATTACTAAAGGTTCATTTATTTTTATGACCCCTAACCCTAGAACCACAACTGAAACTATTGCAGATCCAAGAGAAGAATTACCCAAGGATGAAGATAACTTCACTGCAGATGAAAGGAGGAGAAACAACCTCAACTTCATAGCTATGAATATTCTCTACACCACCATTCCAGACTCTGTAATGGGAAGAGTGATCCATTGCAAGTATGCAAAGGAACTTTGGGACACTCTTGCTCTCATGTGTGAAGGAACTGACAAGATAAAGGAGAACAAGCTTTCTATAGCTGTTCAAAAGTATGAGCAGTTCACCATGGAGCCCACTGAGACCATTGACCAGCTTGATGGGAGGTTCACTGACATCATGAATGAGATAAATTCTCTAGGTAAAGTCTATACCAAAAGAGAAGTTGCCTTAAAGATCCTGAGAGGTTTAACCTCAAGATGGGATGTATACTCTGTGATGATGCAGAATACACAAGGATTTATCCAGCATGTCTATGCAACAGGTATTCTCTGAATTCAAGGCTTATGAGTTTGATCTTAACAGGAAAAGGGCTCCTGATGAGACCTCAGCTGAGAAGGGAGTTGCCTTCAAAGCTAAGGAGACTGAGCCCAAATCCCCAAAGCCACAGAAGAGTACTAAGGCAAGCAAATCTCAGAGCAAAGCTGAGACACAAGAGGAACTCAGCCTAATGGCTAGAAGGTTTGAAAAACTTAACAGCCGGTTTGGCAAGTATAAGAGATTTTACAGGGATAACAGAGATGGGAGAAGTTATCCACACAAAGACACCAGAGAAGGAGAGAAAAGCTCAACTGAGCTGGAAAAGAAGAAAGAATACAAGAACTATACCAGAGCTGAAGTTTCATCATGAAAGACTAGAGAGTCTACTGAGAAAAAGAATGATGATGCCAACATGTGTTTTCAATGCAAGAAGGTTGGACACTTTCAAAATGATTGTCCTCAACTGAGCACCAAGGAAAGGAAGGAAAGGCAAGCCAAAAGAGACAAGAGATATGGAGAAAGAAAAACCATGGTGGTTGAGGATGTTGATGAGGATCTGGAGTCATCTGATGGATTGTTCTCAGACAGCAGTGATGATGACATGTGCCTCATGGCAAGAGAAGAACCAGAGGTACAATCTAAACCATCCATTTCTCTAGGACACACACTTGAGCTGAGCTCAGAGTCAACTGAGGAACTCAATCTTCAATCCGCCTTGGAACAATTGATGATTGATTTCTCAAGGTTGCAAGAAGCAAGTTTTTGTCTCCAAGATGAAAACAAAAATCTCCTGAGTGAAAACTCTAAGTTAATTGAATCTGGGAATCAGGTAGATCTTAACTCAGCACAATCTGCCATTGAATAGACAAAAGAGGTAGAAACCCTCAAGAGTCAAGGAAATGACAAAGATCAACTGATAAAGAATCTTACTGAATCTAAGATAAAGTTAACTGAAGAAAATTTAAAATTGGTAAGCCAAGTAAAGGATTCTCTCCTGAAAATTGATGTCTTACAAAAATCTGAAGAGACCTTGTTAAAAAGGATTGATGCTCTTAATAAACCCTCTCTTGCCATAGAGGAAATTCAAAACTTTCAAATCAATCCTAATAACAAGTGTGGGATAGACTTTATTCCAAAACCTTCAGAAGGTCCTCTGAGTGTTGCTTCTTCAAGTGGCCCAAAGAGAGTTTTTGTTAAATCTGCGACCTTTCAACCACAGATTTTAGATATGGGTAAAAGACCAGCTGAGGTCCAACATAAGAGAAGTCAAACTCAGCCAAAACTAAATGGAAAGGCTCAGTTGACTAATCAGACTAGATCTCAGCAAAGGTACTATCAGCCGAGGTCTTCACAGATGAAGCAACCTCAGCTGAGAACACCCAGGCATGAGCACTCCTCAAGGAATGACTCATATAGAAGACCTATTCCTTTTGTGCCTAAAGGAAAAGGTCCTTCATACCTTTATCAACAAAGACTAAGGCCAGGTGCACCCAAGCCTAAAAGAAAGAATGTAAAGAAGGTTCCTGTTCCTTCAAAGGCTGACACCCATAGAAAGTTTACTCCCAAGGCACCTAGGGAGATAACAATCTATATAGATGTTTATGGAAGACAAATTAGCCATTCTAAAGTAATTAGAACAGTGAGGCAAATTTGGATTCCGAAAGGTATATCTAACCTGGTAGGACCCAACACAAAGTGGGTACCTAAAACTTGATTTTGATTGTAGGGCTCAGTGGACCTCAACAAAGGAGAAGCTCTCAAATCTTCACTCTGGTACTTGGACAGTGGATGTTCCAGGCACATGACTAGCAACAAAGATCTCCTGACAGATTTTTTTGAGAAAGAAGGTCCACAAGTCACTTTTGGTGATAATTCACAAGGAGCCACTAATGGTTATGGTACTTTAATTATTGACTCAGTAAGAGTAAGCAATGTATCCTATGTCAGTGGACTTAAGCACAATCTTTTGTCCATAAGTCAATTTTGTGATAAAGGATACAGTGTTGAATTTTCATATAACCTGTGCTTTGTCAAGATTATATCTTCACAACAGGTACTACTAACTGGGTCAAGGAAAGGAAATGTCTATCTTGCAGATTGGAAGTCTTGCACACCAAATGCATGTCTTATTGCAAAAAGCTCAATTGATACTAATTGGCTGTGGCACAAGAGACTAGGTCATCTGAACTTCAAGATGATGAACAGGATAGCAAGACATGGACTGGTGGAAGGAATGCCAAATGAAGTATACAACAAAGAACACATTTGAAAAGCTTGTCAGGAGGGAAAGCAAGTGAGAGCATCTTTCAAAAGTAAAGTAGCAACCTCTACTGACAGAGTACTTCAATTGTTGCACATGGATCTCTTTGGTCCAGTAACCCCTGTAAGTATCAATGGGAGAAAATACACTCTTGTTGTTGTTGATGATTTCTCCAGGTACACTTGGGTGGTATTTCTAGCAAGCAAGAAGGAGATTCAACTCAGGCTACCAGAGCTCCTTAAGAATGTTAGCAATGAAAAGAGCCTAAATATTGTAAAGATAAGATCAGATAAGGGCACTAAATTTATTAATTCAATTATATATGATTTTTGCAAAGAGTTAGGTATTGCTCATGAGACCTCAACTGCAAGAACTCCACAACAAAATGGAGTAGCTGAAAGAAGAAATATGACTCTAAAGGAGGCAGCAAGGACAATGCTTGCAGAAGCTCAAGTTCCTAAAAGATTTTGGGCTGAAGCTATTAATACTGCTTGCCACACTCAAAATAGATCCATGGTAACCAAACATCAAGAAAAAACTCCATATGAGTTATGGAATGGCAGAAAGCCACATGTATCTTACTTTCATATCTTTGGTTGCAAGTGTTTCATTCACAACAATGGGAAAACTCAACTGAAAGCTTTTGATAGCAAAGATGATTAAGGAATATTCTTAGGATATTCCCAAATCAGTAGAGCTTTCAGAGTTTACAACTGTAGAACTCTTGTTGTGGAAGAAAGACCTCATGTGGTCTTTGATGAATCTACCTTTGAGTCCAGGAGTAAGGAGAATGAGGAAGTAATAAGAAAAAGACTAACTAGACTGAGTATCAAGTCAAAAGACTATCCTGAGAATTGTGTTGATACTTACATCCCAACCTGGAATAACCTCAATAATCAACAATTCAAAGAGGACCAAGCTGAAGAGGAGGCTAGTCAAACTAAATGACAAAATGGCCTTGCACAAGGAGGAAGAGTCACAGAAGGCCTCAAAGAAGGAGAAGAAAAAGTCTTCTGAGGCTGTGAAGGAGAGCGCCTCAAAGAAAGTAAGAACAACAAACTCCACCGATGAGTCGTCTTCAGGTAACCCTGACTCATCTCCAAATGTTATATCTACTGAGTCTGACTCAGATGTTCCTGGCCCTACCCCCATCAAACCGAAAACCAAACCCAGAACCCCTGTCAAAACAAAGAAAATATCCAAAATCTCCAAAAATCCCACTGAAGGCTCTCAACAGCCGGAAAGTGGTTCCCAAAATGATACCCCTTCTGAGGCATCTGCTGAGGCATCCTCAACCCCTTCTGAAACTATCCCCTTGACCCCCACTGAACAAAACTCAACCTCATCTGAAACCCAACCCCAAACCTCATCTGAACCCAACCCTCCTGAACCCCATACCACTCACCTGGAATCGGTCCCAGAAGAGCTATCTGACATCAGATCCCCTACCCCTTCCCTACCATCAGATGGTGAAGAAGAGTACTCCTTTCTGGATACTCTGAAGGATGAAGTAGCTTACTCATTGGAGTCTAAGTATCCTGAGCTTGATGGGTTTCCCACCCTGAAAGATATGTTCTTGAGAGTAAGGCTACTTGTCCAACTAAAGGACAAAAGGCTGGAAGAGATCCTCATGGCTATAGGAGGCAGCAATGCGGAGGAGTGGAAGAAGGAAGAGAATGAGGTGCTAGAATTTGCAAGGATGACCAAAACCAGACTTCTCTGTGATGAGAAGATTTTTCAGAGTCTGGTGATGGACAAACTTGCTGAGGCAAGGAAGAAAGTTGGAGGAGAATAGGTAGATGAAGTTGAGAAGGTGCAAGAGAAGAGAGAAGGTACTTCACCACAGGAAGGTGGTGGTGAAGTAGACAAAGATGTATCTTTGGCAAGAGATACTGAGGCACAAAACTTGCCACAGAAGAGCTCATTAGAGGTGTCTACTGAAGTTCTCCCACAACAGCCCTCAGTGGTGACTACGGAGTCAGCTGAGGTGTCTGGTAGAGAAGGAATAAAAAATGAGAAAGAAAACAAAACTGAGGTAGAAATAACAGGAGTCGTAAGTGGAGAGATTTAAGCAATCATTCTTGTAAAGGATGAATTGGCTGAAAAGAATAGAGTTGAAAATGAGAGTGAGAAAGAAGGTGAGAAAAGAGAGGAGGAAGGAGTTGCAATGGAGGTAGATATGTCAGGTGACCTAGGCTGTGAGAAAGAGGGGGAAAAGACTAACATTATTTGCCATGCAGGTATACAAACTGATGAAGTCCCCTCAGTCCAGGTCAACCTAACTCCTCTGAGAGAAGCTGTCCAACTCATTCAAGATGAAAAACTTCCTTCTCTACAAGCTCAACTGAGAGATGTCCAAGAAGTTGTCCAAGAAGAAGTAGATGAAGTGGTCATCCTCTCAGACCATGTTGATGAACTGAGGGAGTCTACCACCAAATCACTCCAAAATCTGACACTGAAGATAGAAGATTCACAACAAATGGTGTTAGATGTTGTGGAAGGCCAAAGTGTGCTGGTGTTAGAGGCCATGAAGAAGTTGGAGCAAAAGGAAGAAGAGGCCATAACTCAGTTCTTGAAGGACTCAGTGGAGAGTATCTCCATTAACCTAAAGTCCTCTGTTGAGGCTTTCTCAGCTGACCTTATTGGGAAGGTTGAAGGGTTATGGAACCAAAAGATGATGAAGTTTGAGGCCAAGCACGAGGAATTGGGAGCAAAGCTGGGAGAAGTCCTGAAGAAGGCTGCAGAGGACTTCCCTACTCAAGACAAAACAAACGTGCTAATAGATGAGAAGTTGGCTCAATTTGTTCAATTTGGACAAACAGCTGGGGCAACTCTGGAGAGGCTGGAAGCCGAAGTTGATCACTGCTCTACCCAGGTGAAGGCACTTAGTCATGATCAGATGAAGCTCAACATCTCTATTGCTGAGTTTATGATTAATGCCGAAAAGGGGGAAAAAGCGAGTGAGAGCAAAGGATATGAAGCTGGACCCCAAGAACAAGATGCAAATAATCCTTGAGACCCCAGAGTTTGAAAGAGGCCAACAGATCAAGAAGCTCAAAAGATTGCTGAAGCCAAGAAGGGAAAGTAGGTCCCATCAGAATACTTTTCAAAGTTCAAAGAAGCCCATCTAAAGGAAAGGAGGAGAGAGCTGCTAAAAATGGGGAATCTACTAAGAGGAAGGCTACTGATGTTCTCTCAGCGGAGGTGGCAAAGAGAACAAGGTCCTCAGGAAGGTTGGCTGCAAGGTCAACTGATTCAACTGAGTCAGTGGAGGTACTTCCTATCATAAACCCCGACCCTATCTCTTCTGAAACCCCCAAATCTGCCCCCACTAGAGTTACAGAGCTCACTGAGCTAATCAAAGAAGCTGGAGGCATGAATGAGAGAGCTCAAAGGCTATCTACTCAACAACAGGAGAGGAGAGATAAGGTGGTTGGAAAAATGGAGTCCATTGCAGAGCTGGCTGAGAGGAAGAGGAAGGAGAGGTTAGCTACTTTTGACAAGACCACTTCCAAGAAATTCAGGAATGTCTATCAAAGGTGGGCTGTAAAGCTTAAGAAGGACAAGGTAGCACTTGCAGAGGCCAAATATCCCCATCTTGATACTTGGGTTCCCAAGAAACTGAATGATGCTTGGGAAACTGCCAAGAGGGAATTTTTGTACTCATACTATGTCAGTGGAGAGTTGGGTAAAGAAAAGCACAAGATGTATTCAATGACTGGTTCTTTGAGACTTATCCTAAACTCTACCCTGAGATAAGTGAAGCCTGGAATGATAAATTCCCAGATCATGCCTTGAAGGCTCCTGAGCCAATCATCTACTGGCCCCCACAAGATGCAACTGGAGCAGTTGATAATGATCGAATTACATATGAGTGGGTGTCTTGGTGTGAGCATCTAGGTCTCAAAGGACATACAAAAGAAGTCTTGGAGAGGAAGACTGAATTGAAGATTCGAGTCTTCAAATAATATGGACTTGAACCTCTGTTTGAATCCATCTGAAAAAGTTAGTGTTTGTACTGGGCATTTGTTTATAAGTCCCAGTTGTTTTGATTTTAAACTTTTGACAGTATGCTTCATGTAATTGTACTCATCTTAGTTTTCTTGAAATGAAACTCTACTGCTGTTTTGCCCAAGATAATATCTCATTATCATTTAGGCTTATGTACTTGAATGTTTTTACTTACAAAAATCCTTAAACTTTTATATCATCTGAAGAACCTCATCTGAAAGAAGATATGTAATAAGATAGGTTTCGGCATAATCAAAAAGGGGGAATTGTTGGGAAATTGTATAGATTTAAGTTTTGATTAAGATGCCAAAAGATTTCTCCTAAGTTATTTGTAAGTAAAAATGTTCAGTAGAGTTAGAGTTTAGAATATCAGTTCAATTGTTAAAGAACTGGAGTGCAGTTATAAATTTCTAGAGTGTATTGAAGAATGAAGTCCGCTGAAGTCAAGGTCCACTGAAGACAAGTGATCTGAGAATTAGTCTAAGTCTTGAATGTTTTCTAAGTGCATTCTCACTAAGACTAAAACCATCAAGAGAGGACCAAGGTCCACTGAGGTGAACCAACAAAGCACATTCAATGCTAAACACATTAAAAGCTGTTAATTAATCTGGTTGGAACAAGGCAAAACGAATTTTAGTGAAACTTACATTAAATGAAGGAATAAGAAGGTTCTCTCTGAGGAGTTCCACCTTAAAGCAAGACAGGATTCTGAGCAAGCAGACTGAACGATCCAATAAGAAGATGACATGTAGGTGTACTCTACTGACAGCCGACCTGTCCCAGACTGACAAGTACCAAAAGTCTTTCCCTAGCATTCTACAGAAAGTTGGTGAACATGCATGGTCTTTCAGCCGTTTCTTGACAAGACTTAAAGCTTCAAATAGAGCCGTTTGAACCAATCAGATACAAGAAGACTTACTTGAGAAGATTCAAATCCAACAGGAAGATTTTCAAGGAAGCCTATAAATACAGAAGGACGTGCTCATTTCTATGCATGGGAAACTCACAAGATCAAAGCTATCTCTACATTCATAACTATCTAGAAGCACTCGAAACTACCTTTGTTTCCCAAGTGTTTCACATCTGTAGAGAGCGTAACAAACCTTCTGTAACCAAGCTTAAAAGCTATATCCAAACCTTAGAAAGAGATAATCCATCCTAAGCCTTGAGCTAAATTGTAAGGATTATCTCACAACAGTTGGAACCAAAATCCTACTCAAAACCCTACTCAGTTGTTAGGTTGAGAGTTAGTGTTAAATGGTGTTAGTAAGCTGATTATTTGTATCAGTCTGAAAGCTGGTTTGTTTTGGGAACTAGGACCTGGAATTATCCTAGTGATCAATCATCCTAAGAGAGGATTAATTGATCAGTGCACCTTGGTGTTGATAGGCGAACATCAATCCCCGCTGTGCGAACAAGGATTAAGGATGTAGCAAAAACAATCAAGATTGGGGTGTATAAACCAATCAAGGTGATGTATAAAATGACGAACAACTATGTCGACGAGCTACCCCATCGACAAATAACATACATGCGAACAAGTCCTAAGACCCGAGACCAGATATGAATGTTCCACCAAGTCACTAATGACGAACAACATTAATGAAAGGTGGTGTATTCACCAACCTAAGAGGTGTATGCAAACGAACAAAGAACCAAGATTCCGAAGCTCAGCTCAACAAGGAATATAGGCGAACAACTCTGAAGCCATGCCCTCGAAAGACGAACAACTTTGATGAAGAATCCATACTGGATCAAATAAGCCGACCTGGACGAACAACAATGAGCCCGAGATAAGACCAAAGAGGACTTTGTAACTAAGATTCAGCTTAGATAAGGTCAAACAAAGGTCAATAGGACACTTGTCAAGCATGCAGGCTAGGGAGACCAAGAGTCATAGACACCTCATACTTGCTAGTCTCTATAAATAGTTGTTCTTCAGCTGAGAAATACAAGTTCAAATTCACAAATACTCCTAAAACACACACTTAAACACCTAAACACACACATACACAAAATTAATACGATTTCGACTTTCGTAACTACGATTTCGTAACCCAAGCTTTCGATTTATCATTTACGGTGATAATCAATCACACGAAATTGATTGGTGAGCTTAAACCGAACTAAAACAGTCACTAATCCACCCGATAAAATTTGATCACCAACAAATTGGCGCTAGAAGGAGGGTCCGAACCTTCAGTTTAGGATGATTAATCAAGAACTTCAAGTTGAAAACTTGAATATTTGAAGAAAGTTTCAAGAAATATTTGAAGATTCAAACAAAAGTGTTCTTGGTGTTCTTCATCATAAGAATTAAGACAAGCTAATTTGGAATGCCTCAATCCAAGGAAACACAAGGATCACGCTTGTCAAGGAGAGCATCTCCTACCCGAGCTTCGTCGGCCGACCACCAGGATCGTAATCCCAGGCATGCGAACAGATCACTGCATACTGCTATAACCCATAATCTCCCACTTGAAATGGGGGCCCTAGCGAACAACCCTAACGAACTGGCCAAGACTATTGCTGCTCTCCAAGCTCTCCAGAGACGCAAGATCAGAATAGGCCTTCACAAGTAAGACCTAAGGATAAACCCCTGGAAGTTGTTAGGGCCAGGTCAACTAGTGGCGAACAACACGAGGTGAATAGTACCCAAGTCAGGCGGGATAAGGGCAAAGCCAAGGTGGTCGAACCAAGAGAGGGCCAAGCTGAGTCTGCTTGCGGGCGAACAACAATGTCAAGCCATGAAACTACACTTTCCAGTGCTCAGGACAGGCTTGGCCAACCCCAACTCCAGGAGAAAGTTGCTCGCCAGGAAGCAGAGCGTGGGCGAGCAACATTTGAACAATCACGCCCATCAGTTCATGAGAGACTCTCCCAGTCTGCCTTCAGGCGTCTAGGTCCAAATGCGGCGAGCAACCCTAGAAAGCAGCTCCAGGATTAGCCCACTCCGATTGAGGGACTGCGATGAGCAGAAAGGTTTGTACCTTTGCTCGCCGAACAGCCTCCAAGATAGGGGGCATCTTTGGATGAGCTATCAAGCCTGAGAAGGGCAGTGGAGAGCATGCAGGGACAATTGGACCAACAAAGAGGAGTGGAGACGACCAACTTACCATCCTCACTATTATCATCCCTCATTCTGAAAGCCCCGATTCAAAAGAAGGTCTAATTCCCAGCAAGTATCCAATACGATGGCCTTGCTGATCCCAGGGTCCATTTAACAAAGTACTCAGATTATATGGTCTCGGTGGGAGCCAGCGATACCACCCAATGCCGAAACTTCCCATTAACCTTGGGGGACCGGGTGCACAAGTGGTTTTCGGCAATGCCGCCAGCATCTATCCACTCGTTCATTCAACTGAGCCGAGAGTTCCTTTCCCATTTCTCTATGGCGGGATCATATTTGTCCTAAAAACACTGATTGTCAGACCTAAAACAAAATAACAACGAGTCCAATCGGGCGTTCATGGAAAGGTACGACAAGGTGCTGTTGGAGGGTGAACCCGTCAGCGAGGACACAAAAATTGTTGCCGTTATGGCCGGGTTGAAAAAAGGATCGAAGCTATGGAAGGAGGTACGTCTGAAGTGCCCAAGAAGTTATGTCGAATTCAGAAATCAAGCCGGCATATTCGTTTCCATGCACGAGGCCTTGCAATCAAACTTGGGGGAGAACAAAGCTGATCCCAAGGAGAATAACAAGAAACCTGGCACAACAGGCTATCGAGTCCCGAAGAACAAGAAGGCATTCACTGAAGGGACGGAGCTCAAGGAAAAATTGAATCAGGTGCTAACAGCGTCAGTCGATATTGTTTATGAAAACGTGAAAGAGAAGGAGTTGTTCTCCCCTCCACGGAAAATCCGTTAAGACACCGGCAAACTCAACCCTAACAAGTATTGTGCCAACCATCAAAGTGCGGGCACTTTACAAGCGAGTGTAGAGATTTGCTCAAGCAGCTGTGGCAGTTCTACGAGGAGGGGAAACACTCCGACTTTGTTAAGAGGCAACCCGGAAAGAGAGTCCGGGAGAACAACTCTGAGGATGAGGATGATCAACCTCAGAAAAACAATAAACCAGGACGACCAGTTTCGGCTGTTGCTGCTCGTCCACTCGAAGATCTATATATGATGGAACCTGCGGAACCAGCGGGAGGATGTTCTGATGGACGACCGCCGATCTCCAACCGAAAAAGAAAAGTCGAATTGCGAGCGATCGATCAAGTACAAGCAATGGGGGTTAAGACATCTATTATGCAAACAACAAAATTGACCTTTACTGAGAAGGATTTGGAGGGGATCTTGACCCCCCATAACGATTCACTCGTAATCTGTGCCAAGATTATGGAGACCAGGGTACACAGATTGTTGGTGGACACCGGGGCCTACACCAACATTCTTTTCAAAAAGACGCTTGATCAGCTTGGGGACTACTCGGGCTACATCCGACCTTCAAATCACAGAATTTTAGGCTTTGAAAATGCTGTAACAGTCCCGTTAGGGGAAATTGGGTTGTCCGTTCAGCTTGTAACGGTCGAGGAACCCGAGAAAAACATAACGAGAATGGTTGACTTCTTGGTCGTTGATCAGGAATCAACCTACAACGGGTTTCTTGGTCGACCTTTTCTAAATGAATTCAAAGCTGCATGTTCAACTTACCATTATTGTCTAAAGTTCCCTACAGCAAGCGGAGCAGGCACAATGAAGGGAGATCAAAGAAAGGCCAGGGAATGTCTCCTACAGTTGCAGGCCAAACATGCATTAGTGTCCATGATGGAGGCCACAACTAGCTATCCTGCTGATGAACCATCAATACTCGAGAACATGATGAACATAGAAGACCACATGGATACTGACGAGCAACGCTCTGACGAACAAGTGTTAGACGAACAACTCATCACCACCCATGGAGAACTTCCATCTGACGAACAACAAAGGGGTGGTGATGAGCAACATTTATCAGATGACTTGGAGGGCCAGGTGTTGACAAATAACAACGAATCAGGGCCAACAGACGATCTAGATCCCCGCCTGGGAGCAGAGCCCATGAGCATCGAAAATGATTTCAACCCTGAGGGACCAATACTTGATCCTCGTTGGAAAGGACAAAAAAGACGAGCAACTCCAGTTGAAGAACTGGAGGCGTTCAAAGTTAATCCTGAAAACCCGGATCTCGAATTATACATAGGATCTGAGCTCCCTGAGCCTTACATATCCCGAATGAAAGAGTTCCTCAGCAAAAATCTAGATGTTTTTGCTTGGTCTCATGCAGACATGGTGGGGATAGATCCAAAACATGCTTGCCATAAGCTCAACATCAATCAAGCAAAAAAGCCCGTCTATAAAAAACGAAGAAAATAAGGCCCAGACAAGTATCAGGCTTTGAATGAAGAAGTAAAGAAGTTGTTAGACAACGACCTAATCCGACAAGCACTCTGTCCACAATGGGTTGCAAAACCAGTCCTTGTGAGGAAACCAAACGGGACCTGGAGGCTATGCATAGACTTTATAGATCTGAATGCAGCATGCCCGAAGGACAACTTTCCTCTTTCCCATATTGACCAGTTGGTGGACAGCACTGCAGGTCACGAAATGCTAACATTCGTGGATGCTTTTGTCGGGTATCATTAAATCCCAATGCATCCAGACGATCAAGAGAACACGGCATTTTATATGAATAAAAACTTGTTGTGTTGGAAGAGAATGCCCTTCCGCCTCATCAACGCCGGAGCAACATACCAGAGGTTGGTAAACAAGATGTTCGATGAACAAAACGGAGATACGGTAGAAGTCTATTTAGATGATATCGTAGTCAAAATCCCCCGAAAGGAAGACCAGCTTCAGCATTTGACCCAGGTGTTCGATATTCTTCGACATTACAATATGAAGCTAAACCCGAAGAAGAGCAGTTTTGGAGTCCATTCCGGAAAATTCCTGGGCTATCTTGTTAGTCGACGAGGGATTGAAGCCAATCCAGCAAAAGTCAAGGCTATCATGGACATGCAACCACCACGTTTGATAAAAGAAGTGCAAAGACTCACGGGATGCCTAGCAGCATTGAATCGGTTTATATCCAGATCGGGAGACAAATGTCGTCCATTCTTCGAAGCCATCAAGAAAGGACAGTTTACATGGACTAACAACTGTCAAAAGGCGTTCAACCAACTTAAAGACTACCTGAGAGATGTTAAAATCCTGGCAAAACCCGTCCCAGGAGAAAAGCTATACTTGTACTTGGCAGCGTCAGAAGTGGCAATCAGCTCTGTTCTGGTACGAGAAGATGGCAAATTTCTTCAACCTATCTACTACGTCAGCCAAGCTTTGCACGAGGCGGTGGATCAAATACTCTCCAACCGAGAAACTGGCGTACGCACTTGTCATGAGTGTGAGGAAGTTACGACCATACTTTTTTGACCATCAAGTTGAAGTGCTAACAACTTTCCTACTCAGACATATTCTCCATCACCCCGACACAGCCGGTCGTCTACTAAAATGGTCACTAGAGATTAGCCAATTCGGGGTAACCTATGCTCCTCGAATAGCGATCAAAGGGCAAGCGTTAGCTGACTTTATAGTTGAACTAACCTTCCCACCAGATCTGACGAGAGGACTTGATCACCCCTGACATCTTTATGTTGACGGATCTTCAATTAATGTAGCCTCGGGGGCAGGAGTAGTTCTAATTAGCCCTGACAGACAAGTATTCACCTCGGCGATCAAATTTGGTTTCATGGTAACCAACAATGAAGCTGAGTATGAAGCTCTCATTGCTGGTCTCCACCTATCTTTTGCAGTAGGTGTTAGACGGTTACAAATATTCGGCGACTCACAATTGATTGTGAACCAAGTCCGAGGTGAATACGAGGTGAAAGACGATCACATGATCGAGTATCAACGGATTGTTGCTTACCTAATGTCCTTGTTAGAACAAGTCTTCATTGAACAAATTCCAAGGACAAGCAACACGCAAGAAGATGTATTGGCCCGACTAGCAACAAGCGAAGGACCTGCAAAGTTGGCAGACATTATAATTACAAAGATGAATGATCCATCAACAAGAAGTTATAATGTAAACCAACTTGGCGAACAAGCAAGTGAAGAAGAAGACTGGAGAACAAGTATAGTCAAATACTTGAAAAGTGGGGAAAAACCAAACAACCCTTTTGAAGCTGCCAAACTAACAAAGCAAGCCGCCAGATACACTCTGGTGGGCGAGCAACTTTATAAAAGGGGAATATCAATCCCACTTCTCAAATGTTTGCCTAGAGGGCAAGGACGAGCAATACTCGAAGAAATACATGCCGGAGTATGTGGAAATCACACTGGGGGGAAAGCCTTGGCGTACAAAACTATTAGACAAGGCTACTATTGGCCGACTTTACGCCAGGATGCGATCAAGAAAGCGAAGACTTGCCATCAATGCCAGATTTTTGCCCCAAACATTTATACCCCGGCCCAACAACTTGTATCAGTTTACAGCACGTGGCTATTTGCAAGATGGAGGATGGACATTATTGGTCCTTTCCCAATAGGAGTTGGAAATATTCGATTTGCTGTCGTGGCAGTCGACTATTATATGAAATGGGTGGAAGCAGAGGCCATGGTAAAGATCACACAACAGAAAATGATCAACTTCATTTGGAAGAACATTGTCTGTCGTTTTGGAGTTCCACAAACCATCGTGACAGACAATGGTCCATAGTTTGATGGGAAAGAGTTGAGAGATTTCTGTATAAAGTGGGGAATCAAAAAATATTACTCTACGCCCTATCATCCCAAGTCGAATGGACAAGTCGAAGCTGTAAACAAGATAATTAAGCATACATTAAAAATACGGCTAGCGGAGAGCAAAAGCAGTTGGTCTGAAGAACTTCTGGAAGTCCTGTGGGCATATAGAGTTTCTCCCAGGTCGAGCACCGGAGAAACACCTTTTGCAATGACTTTCGGAACAGAAGCTGTAATACCAATCGAGTTAAAGGCCAACACATTCAGAATGACCAACTTTGATGAGCAGGCGAACAACTCTTCTCTAGCTACTGAGATGGATTTGCTCGAAGAAAAAAGATTAAGTGTCGAGCTAAAAAATGCTACCTACAAGCAGCGAGCAGAACAATATTACAATTCCCATGTTAAAATCAGGGAATTCAGAGTTGGAGATTTGGTTCTAAGAAAGTTGCTCGCCCAACCTCCAGGTGTATTGGGACCAACTTGGGAGGGCCCGTATCGTATAACGGAAAAATTCGTTAATGGTATATACAATATTGAAGATATGGAAGGCAAGCCGGCCCAATACTCCTGGAATGCTGTACATCTGAAGAAGTACTATCAATGAGACGAACAAGTTCTTGATTGGGCGAACAAATGTCTTGGGGGGCAAGTGAACCAAATAAGGCAAACCAAAAACTTGCCTAATTTTTTGAAAATTTTGCTAAGTGTAGAATGAAAAGTTGTTCGGCACATTGTATAGTCTAGTGCTGTTTCGTCTTTTTTAATTTTAGACAGAGTTTTGCTCGGCAAAAAATATTATAAGCGAGCATAATTTGGGTTAGTGTTCAAAGTTGTTCGTCAGGTTGTATATGTTAGTGACGAGCAGTCTAATAACACTTGTACATTTTTTACATTATGTATATATAGTTGTTCGTTAAGAGAAAAGTCCAAAAGCTCGAGGTACAATTCCATTCTGAGGACCAAAGCCAATTAAAGGTTGTTCGTCTCTTAAGATGAGCAGAACCTAAGGCTAAACCCAAATTCCATTAAGGCAAAGTTCAAATTGAACAAAGCCCAAAATTATATGTTATAATTGCAAAAGCATTGACAAAAATGTAAAGGCAATTAACGTATAAAGAAAATGAGCGAACAAAAGAAAGACATTTCATTAAATAAAAGGCTTTGAGCCTAAAAAATAGTACAAAAATTTAAGTACTACGGAGACGAGCAACTATGGAGGAAAGCCTAACAAGCAGCTATTACAAGATAAAAACTAATCTAAGTCCTAATCTATAGCTGCTCGGCGGGGGGAGGGCCTTGAGTTTGATTGGCAAGAGGAGGACTTTGAGCCTGATCGGTCGGTGGATCGACAATCATATCTCTTGACATATCTTCGGCAGCTTTTTGCTCCCTTTCGGCTTGCTCGTCCGCAGCGACCGGCTCCTCTTCCTGCTCGCCTTCATCGACCATAGGTGGAGGGCGAGTAATGGTGATGCTGGGGTCAAGGCAGTCAATTTTGACCCCCCAGCTCGGCAATATCCCCCAATTGGATTTCAATGTTGTTCGGCGGGGGATAGTGCTCCAGAAATTCGGACAGGTCCTTGCCCATCTCTTCCACCATATCTTTAAAATCGTACGCGTCAGCCATGCGAATGCAATCGGCATAAGCGCAGATGTATCCCAGGTTTGAGATGGGGGCAGACCAGGCTTAGAGCTCTGCCTCGAGCTGGTCGTGGGTAAAGGTGTTGACCTTCACGTCTTTAAGGCGAGTAACCTCCGCCTCAAGCTCGGAAATCTTCTGCTCGGCCGCAGACAGTTTGCTCTTCTCTTCGCCGAGTAGGGCATCTTTGCCTCCCAATTCACTAGATAAACCTTGAATTTCTTCAAGGTATTTCTTTTCATTATCAATGTAGAGGGAAATCTGGTTATTGAGCCGAGCAATCTGGCCATTAAAGTTGTTCGCCATCGTATCTTTTTCTTCGGAGAATTGGCGAATAGTAGCAGCGTGATGGCGAGCAGCTTCTTCCAGTTCCACCACCTGAGCCATTCCCCGTTGAGCAGACACGAGGGAGTTGGCAGCCTGCACTATTGACAAATGAAAGTTATCAATGGCCCCTTGGGAAAGAACGGTCTTGTTCAATGGCTTTGACCAGGCGCGAGCGACTATCTCAATTGCCCGACGAACATGATCATCAGCGATGTCACGAATGTTCGCCGGGGTCTTCGAGCATGCGTATTGATGGATCATATCTACTTGCCCTGGATGGACACTGGCCCGATACCTGCGAACAAAAAAAGTTTCGAGACTTAGGGAATTTTTAACTTATGGTCCATGGTTCCAAGTTTAAAGAAGAATCCTTACTCGGCAAATTTGGCTCCATCCCACCCAAGATAGGTGATGTCCTCAGGTCCGCGAGGAGGAGTGTGCATAACCTTGCCCGATTTTCCTCCTCTCTCATCAGTGGGAGAACGGTGAGCAGCCTCGGCGGAGTGCAGACGACCAGAAGACCCTCCCACCTTGGATTTCCCCTTGTCGGTGGAGGAGGGTAGCTGGGATACGAACGAGCCATTACCTTTTTTCAGCCTTTTTGGACCATGGGGAGAGGAAGCAGTGGCCGGGGTAGGCGATGAGCTCGGCGGAAGAGTTGTCCGCTGGGTCTGCTCGGCAGCAGTGGCCTTGTTGGTCATCGCCAACACTTTGGAAGGTGGACCACCCTTCTTTCTTCATCCCTTTGGTGGCACCATTTCAAATACCCTCTGTTCTAGGAGAGTAAAGTTGGGAGGGACAGCGACTGTGACTTTCTCGGCTGAAAAAAAAATAAAAAGAAAGAAGAAGAAGTTAGGCGGGCGGTTCTATCCTTGAAGGCGAGCAAGAATGGGGGCAAAGTTTGAAATCTTAACAGGAGGAACTTCAGCTTGGGCTTCCAAGTGATGAGGATAAGTGTAAAGACGAGCAGCTTTTTTACACTTATTCTGGTTCAGATATTCTACCATTCTCTCAGAGATATTGCGAAGAGAAACAAGGCAAGACGTGAAAAAAAAATCAGAGTTGATCTCCTCTTCTTGGCTCGCCCACTTCAAAAGCCGAGGACCTGCATAAAAGAAAAGAAAAGTTAAAATTAGTCCTATTTGTATTATTTAAAAAATACATTTGGGGCTCACGGTGAAGTGCTCCATAGGAATCCGGAGTCTGAATCCGCATTCTATCCCCATGCTCATTCGCAGCTGCTCGCCAGTCGCCCCCAATGAAGAAAACTGGTGTTTCCAATCCCTAATCTTGTTCGGCACCCCCTCGACAATTTTTAATCTAGGGCGAGCCTTCAAGTAATAATAACCATCCTCGCCAGCTGCGCATTCGGATATGGTCATCATATAATTCACCTCATCTGGGGTAATCCGATCAACATACCCCTCGAGGGCGAACAAACTCATCACACCTAGAAGGTTCATCCATCCAATCGGAGTGATTTGAGTAATGGCCAAGTTGGTCGTCTCCAAGAAGCGACCAACAATAGGTGGAAGTGGAAGTCTTAGCCCTGCCATGAGAGTATGAAGGTTGATCGCCGTACACCCTGGAGGTGGCCGATCTGCTCGCTCTCTTCTATGGGGAGCCCACATAAAAATATCCAGAGGAATCTGATACGTCTCCCGAATACCCTCCAGATCCTCTGGGAGAACAGAGCTCCTAATCCCGGATGCCTGAAAACTATTCCAAGGAGACCTAAATTTACGCCTCTGAGGGGTCGGAAAGTTGCTCTCATATTGCTCCACATATGCTCGCCACTCAAATGGGCGAGCAACTCCCACAGGGATATCATTCTCCATGTACCTAGGGTTTGGGAACTCGATCCCTTCCAAAAATTCCCTTGTGAGTTCGTCAAATTCGGGATCCTCCTCTTCGCCAGAATCTGAACTGGACGATTCAGATTCGCTCGCCGCACGGGAAGGGTCGTTTATTTTCTCCTCGCCCCGCTGGTTCCCAGAATCCACCACTTCCCTCTTGTACACCAGTCTCCCGTTGAATTTCTGATAAAACTTCAAAGGGGGGTTGATCACCGTATGGGACCACTCTTAAGGGGTCGACTTCGAGGACACCAAAGGGGGTTCTACTACTAGAATGGGAGGACATCGATTTGTGAAGTGAAGGATGGGTGGTGAAGGTTTTTTCGACGAGGTGTTTGAAGATGCCGATGAGTTTCTCCCAGAAGAGTTACAAATTTAATGTTTAAAGAGAAAAGAGAAGAAAAAGAAGAGCTAGAAGTGATAAAAAATTGAGAGTAAGTACCTTAAAATCGCAATAAGTGTCGCCGGAATAAACTCAGAGGTCGCCGGAAAAAAAGGAAATCGCCGGAGATTCAAGGGAGGAAAAAGTGGGAAACAATTCAATTCCCACCTGTATTTATACTAAGGCCAAAAAACGGGATAAAATTTGTAATTTCCCCCAAGATTTGGACTAAATTGAAGAAAAACAGGGTAAATTTCGAGCACAATCGAAAATTCAGCGACCTGCGTGCAAACATAAAGGTGCGTGGCCTAGGGATTACCTGCGCGTGGGCGGTGCATAGCCATGCCGCCCACGTCATCCTAGGATACTCCCCCAGATCTTGGGAAGACTAAGCGTCGGCCCAGAAGTTGCTCGTCATGAGTAGGGATTTTCGCCCAAATCTTTACCAATTAGATATCCTAATTACTGCTGCTCGCCCAAAGATGCCCGTTTGTAGCAACACTCAATCAGGATAGGGGGCAATTGTTGATAGGCGAACATCAATCCCCGCTGTGCGAACAAGGATTAAGGATGTAGCAAAAATAATCAAGATTGGGGTGTATAAACCAATCAAGGTGGTGTATAAAATGACGAACAACTATGTCGACGAGCAACCCCATCGACAAACAACATACAGACGAACAAGTCCTAAGACCCGAGACCAGATATGAATGTTCCGCTAAGTCACTAATGACGAACAACATTAATGAAATGTGGTGTATTCACCAACCTAAGAGCTGTATGCAAACGAACAAAGAACCAAGATTCCGAAGCTCAGCTCAACAAGGAATATAAGCGAACAACTCTGAAGCCATTCCCTCGAAAGGCGAACAACTTTGATGAAGAATCCATACTGGATCAAATAAGCCGACTTGGACGAACAACAATGAGCCCGAGATAAGACCAAAGAAGACTTTGTAACTAAGATTCAACTTAGATAAGGTCAAACAAAGGTCAATAAGACACTTGTCAAGCATGCAGGCTAGGGAGACCAAGAGTCATAGACACCTCATGCTTGCTAGTCTCTATAAATAGTTGTTCTCCAGCTGAGAAATACAAGTTCGAATTCACAAATACTCCTAAAACACACACTTAAACACCTAAACGCACACATACACGAAATTAATACGATTTCGACTTTCGTAACTACGATTTCGTAATCCAAGCTTTCGATTTATCATTTACGGTGATAATCAATCACACGAAATTGATTGGTGATCTTAAACCGAACTATAACAGTCACTAATCCACCCGATAAAATTTGATCACCAACACTTAGCACTATAACACAAGGAATTCCAAGTGAAAAGAATTCTCCTGTTTAATCAGGACAGTGGACGTAGGAGATTCATCTCTGAACCACTTTATATCTTGTGTACTTACTTTATGCTATTTCCTAAGTGTGTGTTGTCCACTCAAAGTTTATCAAAGTAAAACGAGTTTTCTTAAGGGCTTACTAATCCGCATCTGAAAGCTAATTAGATAGTAGTTCAACTGAAAGTCTTAAGCTATCAGTTGAGGTATTATCTCAGTAAACTTTCACAAGTAATCCTCAGCAGACTTCAAGTCCACTGAAGATTTACTGTCTTAAGTAACCTGATAAGTTTAAAAGAAGTTTTATTTTTGTAACCTCAGGTGTATTACCCCCCCCCCTACACCTGTTTACTCGTTTCGGGACCAACAAAATGTATCCAAGTTTTAATTTCGCCGATTTCTAATATTGAATTGTCTTTTTAACTCAATGTTAAGGTACCAATTTTTCACTTATACCTTAAGATGGAGTTGATCACAACTTCTAAAAATTTCATCAAATTACAAGCAACACAATTTACTCTCGATTTATACGGGTTTAACATATATTGTGGATTTAGATAAAGCAATACAATTTTGCTTTTAATTCTAACATGACTTTCATTGTCAACTTCAACTTTGGTATAATTTTAATTCAAGTATGACCTTTATTGTCAACTTTAACTTTTAAATAATTTCTCAATGAATTGCAGGAGTTTACATCTTTAGGAATAAATTCAAAATATAATTTGCGTTCTCAAGCAAATATTTATCATCTTTGATCCTAATTAAATTTTAATTTGATATTCACACTAAAGGATCCCAATATCATTATGGACTATATTAGTAATACCTCAAGCATCATTAAATCGATTAATCTATAACATTATTAAGCCCAGTATATCTCATCATACGGCCCCATCAAAATTAAATAGTCTCATCACACAGGTCAGGTTTTAATAAATAGCCCAATATATAGTACTCCCTCCATCCCAATTTTATTTTCTCGTTTGACAGTGCGCGGAGTTTAATGCGAGAGTTGAATTTTAATATTTAAATGAATAAAGTAGTATTGAGAATGATGAATGGTGAATAAAGTAATATTTAAATGAATAAAATAGTATTGAGAATGATGAATGGTGAATAAAATATTATTTAAATGAATAAAGTAGTTTCCATTTTAGGGATGAGAAAACAAAATTGAGACGAACATTTTTAGCAAATGGGAAAACAAAATTGAGACGGAGGGAGTATATAGAAACCAGAATGTGAGCCTATTAAATTGAGAAAATGGAAATACATCTTTTCTTTAAAGATTGAACCGTCATGTTCAATGCAGAGGAAGGAAGAAATCATCAGTGTTTTATGATATTCTTCAATTCTCACAACTTCAAACGGATTTACACCGCTTCGAAAATAGAACACATCTCAATTTTCCTATTTTCACCCAAAACCGTCCATCACCGCCGCCGCATCAGACCGGAGAACCAAACCCCTCAACGCTAGAGGAGCATCAACACTTCCATCCAATACTCCGCCATTTCCAAACGATAGTTAAAATCTCAAACCTTCGTACAAAAACAACTTATTCTCCAGGAATTGACAAATTAATTAATTCATCTCAACAAACTTCTGCATAAAAAATCATGGAGATTAAAAGTAACTCAGCAGGATAAGGATTATTCTATTAAAATTACTAAAATATCAGAATTGAACTCCCTGGTGATTGTTAAAGTTAACATTATCTCATAACATAATCTCCAGTTGTCATCTTTTGTACATCTCTTTGGATTAATTTATGCTATATATCGATCCCTCAAGTTTGTTTCCATCGTTCATTGTGCTGTCACCAACATTGGCTCTATTATAAAAAAAATTAGTACATTTAAAATTGTTGTATAATATGTGTGAAATAAAGTTAATGATAGGTTAGACACACCGAAAAATGATGCTACCTTTAAAGGTATTAATTCCTCTAAAATTGGTGTAAATGGTTCTCACAAAGAATTGACCTTCCAGATACAAACCCTATCTCATAGAAATTCGATAGTTACATTCTAACGAATTTCAGAAGCAGAAAACACAAGTGTATCAACAAACTCAAAATATAAGACTCAATTACTATATATAGAAAGACTCGACTTTCCGTATATTGATGAACTCTAATTCTCAATCTCAATTATTTTTCAGTTGATATTAATTCTCCACATATCTTGAGTATTTATAGTTACTCAAGAGTTGCATCGAAAAGTTGCAACTCTACTCAAGGGTTGCAGTTAATCCAAGGGTTGCAACTCTCATACTGATGCAGCGAAAGCACGATACAACGTAATATCCGTTGATTCTGAGAATACCCGGAATATACGTATACGCGATTAACGTGTTATTTCATTTATTCACGCATGAATACTAGAATAACAACGATAAAACACGAAAAGGGAATAAACCCAATATTTTAATTCATTCAACAACTGCATTACAATAATCTCGAAACTCTTATTTATAAGACTAAATAACTTAGAGGACAAGAAATATAATAACTAAATATAAATAAATCAAATCTAATCTAATTAAATAAATAACAATCTTCTTGATTCTCCAAATCTTCATATAATAATCCCAGATCGTTATCACGATCTCGTCTCCATCATTCTCTCCCTCTTCGAAACGATTTGTCCTCGAATCGAAATCGATCTCGTCTCCAAGGGAATAAAGTAACAACCCAAAATATTTGAGCTAAAAAATATATGCCGTACGTTTGTGACCCAAAATTTAAGACGGTATGCAAATGGTGGTTTAATAGAATTATCAAAATAACTATCATTATTAATAAAATAATAATAATTATTAATTCTAGGACCAAATTTGTCATCATTAAATGTGAATCCAACTCGGTCAACCTCAGTATTGCGGTCAACATAATATATTGGCCCAAATGTGTCATAAAATTCAACAGACCCAAACTTAATATCATTAAGTCCAAATTCATAAAATAAGGCAACATAGATGTCGTCTTCCACGCAAGTCACGCCGGAATCAAGAGTGTTTCCATGACAGTCATTCCATTGTGCAGCTGTATTGCATGGCAACAATCGGCGGCCAACACTTCCATTAAGGAAAATTTGGAAAGCCGCAGGGGCTCGCTGACCCGATTGCGCAGAGGCACGCGGTGAGGGATCGGGTGCGGGCGGCGGTGATCTTGGTGCAATGTCGGCAGCATGGTGAAGCGCAACGACATATGACATGAACAACATCGTGGCGGTGGTTGTAACAGGCGTCGTGGCGGCAACAATCTGCTGAGAAAATGAGGGTTGTACTTTGGCGGTGGTGGACAACGTAATTGGTGGTGTGGTGGTGGGAGTGGGGCTGATGGCCTGGCGCTGAGCGGAGATGCCAACAGCTGCTGCAGTCACCGGTGGCTGGGAAGCGGTGGCTGGTGGCCTATTGCTGTGTGAGACGGCAACCAGGGCTGCCAAAACTGGAGATGGTGGCGACAATGTCAATGGAAGTTCGTCTCGTTAACCGTAACTATAGAAAATTTCATCAATAGCGTTTGTCAAGTGAGACCAGAGGAAATCAAATTCCTCCTCCGTATCATACTCGTGTGTCATCATTGATAAATCCACAGAATCGTTATGACTCTGATTACCAACTGATGCAGCGAGAGCACGATACAACATAAATCCGTTGATTCTGAGAATACCCTGATAGACGTAAACGCGATTAACGTTTTAATCCATTGATTCAAATTGAATACTGAAATAATAACGATAAAACACGGAAAGGGAATAAACCCAATATTTTAATATTCAATAATCAACTGAATAATAACGAGTTACATAGCTCTTATTTATAATAGACATAAACTAGGGTTTTAGGCGTAGCCCTAAAAGCCCGACCCACTAATAATTAATTAAAACTATAAATTATAAATACTAATAATAAATAATTAAATACAATATTTATCTCCATCATTCTCTCCCTCTTCGAAAAGATTTGTCCTCGAATCTGCATGAATATTTATCTCCAATAGTATAATCAAGGTGACCACACACTCACCCCCGGGAAAAGCAAAAGTAACAACCACTGCATGACACTTAATCTCAAAAAAAATATGCAGTACGTATGTGGCTCAAGGTCTTGAGTCGATAGGTAAAAGGCGGTCTCAAAAAATTTCCAATAAAATAACTATCATTATTGATGAAATAATTATAGTTATTAACTTAAAGCCCAAAATCAAAATCTCCATCAAAATCGAGATTGGGACTAAATTTACCAAGCTTAATGTTGTTTACCAAATATATTTTGCTGGGATTGGATGGCTATTTATTAAAGCTTTGGTAAAAACACCAAATGATTGGGTTCTTAAATGCTAAAATGAATGCTTGGATGAAGAAAGGCTTTAAATACTTAAGAACACTAAGAACACCAAGAATTGCCAGGGGTTGTTAATCCCTGGACTTGAATGAGTATGTGTATTGATTATACTGAGAATGATTGAACCTTCTTTAACATTACAAGTGTTGGGGTATTTATAGTTTTCTCACTACAGGGGTATGTTGGTCATTTCCGGCCTCTCGGGGGACAGGTGCATTAAATGCCTCCTGCCACTGAGGACGCGCGGGCTCTGAAGTGTCAGGGCTCGCAGGTGGCCGGCCACTAGGGTGTCGACGCGTGTCCAAAAAGGACGATTCTCTGAAGAATTTCCTCATTTGGATGGAATATTCTCTATTTCTGGGTACGGAGGCGGCCTTTTTCTCCCTTGGGAGAGGATCTTGCACGATTCCGTCACGTGCTCCGGATCTTTTTAGTCGGCCGGGGGCCTTGAGTGATCGAGATCGGCCTCCGGGCGGATGGCGAGGTCGGAGGTTGTTCCTGTCAGTTGGCCGTGTCCGGGCGGCCTCTGCTGGACTTTATTAATCCTGGCCGGGCCGGTCCGGGCACGGCAGGGCTTCAACGTGGATGTGATGAACGTGGATGGACATCCCAAGCAGGCTTCCGGCCTCGCTTTCGAGGCCGGAGGCTAGTGGTCGGGGCCCGCTGAGGTCGGATTCAGGTCGACCAGGTAGGTTCCGGCCTCTGGGTACCTTCTCGCCTTTTCCGGCTATCTTCCGGCCGGATCCAACATGTGATCAGAAATGGTCACAACAATTGCCCTCCAGCTCGTCGCTCAAAGTTAATGTGGGGCGAGGTGGTCGTTTGTCGTTTTGTGTTGGTGTCGGCCTTGATTTGTCCGGGGTGGTCGGAGACCGGCTAAAGGCTACACGTTGATTGGAATGGTGGGCGTTTTATTTATCTTGCCTAAAGAGGTGCGCATGATGTCAGGCGACGCCTCGGATTACGCGCATCGAAAGCTGTCGTGCATGACATGACTTGATTTCCTCGAATCTCGCGCATTTAATGCGCGTGATGTACGAGGCGTCTGACGCCGAAACCGTCAATTCAAATTCTTGCACCTAGGTCCCTATACCTAGGATTTTATTTCGAAGTAGGCCCTCAACCATTTCCTATAAATAGGGATGCTACTTCACTCCAAAGAGTTTTCACTCTTTAGCGATTTGTAGTTGTTCTTAGGCGATTTCCGGCAAGCTTCTTACGGCGGCGACGAACTTTGCACGGCTGTGATTGGTTTTGCGAAGGTAATTTTTTAAACTTTTTTGCAACTCCGAACTTTAATTTTACATCATGGTGCGACGGTGGGCTGGTCCTCCGCCTGGGCAAGGGGGCGGAGCTTCCTCAAGTGGCGGTGGTGGTGGCGGAGCCAATCGCCGTTTGTTTGAGGAAGGAGGGAGCTCGCGCGGAGGAAGTGGAGTTTCTCCTTCCCATCTTGCGGGCTCAATTTGGGCTCGCGACGATGACGGTCTGGATGGCCTGTTTCCGAGCCGGTCGTTGTTGGGCGAAGGTGCTCGGGAAGGGGCTTCGGCTGCGGGCGTGAGACCGCAGACAGAGGCGATGGCCCGGTCCATGGAGAGCAGGGAACCCTTGGACGATCTCCTCGAGGAGGACGAGTATGAAGACGGTCACGGTGAAGGAGACGATCTGGGGACCAACTTGTTGCTCCAGAATCTCGCGGCCGAGCAGATTAAACAAAGACTAGGGATGACGAATGAGGTCTCAGGATCGGAGACTGAGGAGATCGAAAGGCCGGTTGCGGCTGGCCGGAGTGTTAGCCAGGATCGGCAAGAGCAGGTCAGACGGGCCTTTCGTCTGTGGTCGGAATACGTGGAGAGGAAAGACGAGGTCGAGTCCCTCTCTTTCGACTACGAGGAGTACTCAGATCACTACCCGAGTGAGCCGACCGTACGCGATCCGGCCACTATTCGAATAGCCGACCTGGAGGAGTCTCGCAGGTGGACTATTGGCCAGATTCAGAGCAAAATGACCCAGCACTTTCTTGATGATGCCCGGGCCGACTGGGAAGTCCCCTACAACGTTCAACTTTGCGCTCCTGAACCGAATGAACGGGCGGACCAGCCTCCTCGTGGGATGGTGGCTGTGACTCAAGACATGATGGAGGTTGGGCTTCGTTTTCCACTCCATCCGGCCGTCTCGTACCTGTTAAACTACTGGAACCAAGCGCCCATCCAGCTGCTCCCGAACACATGGATGATCCTTGTGAGCGTCATGACTTTGTTTGGCAAGAATCGGCTCTACCGGATGCCGACCCCTGGAGAAATGACATACCTCTATCGAATCCAGAGCGAAAAGAGTGGGACCGGTGAGGTCTACATTCAAACTAAGGGGCAGAAGTTGGTGACCGGCCTACCGAGCAAGGGTCGGAACGATCGGAGGAAGTGGTTTTTCGTCGGTGGGGCGTGGAAGACCGGGTATCCGGATGGGACGGAGATTGACGTTCCGACCGACATCCGTCTTAAGAATCCCAGTAAGGAATTTTTGCTTATATTTGGATAAAAAGTACTGATCTAATTTCTTACTTTTCTTTGTAGGTTATCCTTGTCCTTCCGACCGGGAGCTGAATTTCGACTTTGCGGTTGTCAGAGAGCAGATTCTGTCCTTGCCGGCCGCGGAAAGGAATCAAGCCGTCCTCCGGACCCGACAGTCTCGGATTTCCGGCCGTTTCTTCCAGTTCCCGCGTCACCTGAGATTGACGGGTAAGCATCCAGGCAGGTCCCGGCCTTTAGTTTGCTGTGTTTTTTTTTTCTTTAACACTTCGTGTCTCGTCATTGCAGTGCCCGATTTCCCGATAGTGAGGCAGTGCCTGCCAGAACTAATTGAGAACTGCCCGGAGATGTTTTCTATGATCGGAGCCTGCGCAGTGAAGAAGATGGCCAAGGGGGCGAAGAAGAGGAAAGGAACCGGCGCCCGGACCGGGGTCGTGATCGAAGAGCCCCTCCCCCTCCAGTCGGTACCGGCCGTCGCGACCGCTGCTACTGAGGCCCCTGCATCCCCCCAACTCACCGGCCGAAAGAGGGGTCGGGAGGACACCGAGGACGAGGAGACCGGCCATCATGGGTCGAGTCCGGCCCCCATTGTCCTTTCTGACGACACCCCGCCTGGGGCGGTCGGGGCGGAAAATGCAGCTCGTGTGGCACCCGTTCCCGGCCGGGCCCTACTTCGGTCGCGATCCCGCCCGTTTCCAAGCGTAAGTCTGTTGTGTCTGGATTTTTCCTAAGGCATTTTATTCAATACTGACCTAATTTCTCTTTTTGTCCAGATTGACCCGCAACAACTCCGGCCTTCCTCCAATGGTGTTGGATTTCCTCTCTTCCCGGGCCCCGGGATCTATCGTGGAGATGCCGGAGTATATGAGCCGGTCGGTGAACTCTTTGCCCCAAGCTTGGACGCGGGAGTTAGCCGATGTCGCCGAGCGCCGACCTCGATATGCCGGTCGGGCCTGCATCGCACTCGTTAGCCAGGCGGCCATAATGGCCAATCTCGTGGAGAGCGAGTTCAACAATGCCCTCAGCGCCGTGCGGAGGCTAGAGGCCGACCTGACCCGAGCTCGGGAGGAGAAGACTGGGCTAGAGAGCGAGAACGCCGCGCTCAGAAAGGAGAGGGACTGTGCGGTCGGCCAGATGGAGGCCGTCTTGAAAGAGAAAGATGATGCTCTTGGTCGGGCAGAGATGGCATACAAGGCGCTGGCCGATGCCCGGAACTGGGTGGCAGAGATGGAGGACACCAGTGCCGATCTGCGGCTGGAGGCTCATCGAGCCCGGGGGGATGCTGATCATGCCCTTGCCCGGCAGGCTGAGTTGGAGAGGGAGCTCCAAAAGAAAGCTGAAGAATTGGCTGCCTCCCTTAGCTGGCCAGCGTACGATCCGGAGGATCCGACCGCCAACCCGGCACTCTTCTCCGAGTTCTGCTTCTATATGGCCGCTGCCAGCATGATCCGGGTTGCGCGCCAGGCCGGCCTTGAGACCAAAGCCATGGAGGAATTCTTCCGGGAGTACGCCGACAAGAATCCGGTCGATGAGGGCTACTGGTTCCCCATCCTTGACCTTGAGACCGTCCATGGGGTGGACCTCTCATGGTTCCCCCATCGGCACAGGCTGCTCCTGCCGGGTCAGAATCCCCCGGTCGGCGACGAGGAGGAGGAGGCAGAGGAGGGAGAGGAGGTTCCTCTGGCTGACTCTCAAGTGCCGGGTGGAGGTGATGCCGAAGTTGCTTTGGCGGCCGGAAATGAGGGGCAGGCAGATCCTGCGGCCGGCGAGGGCGAACCTTGAACTTTTAGTTTATGCCTTAACTCCTTTTTACTGCTTTCGAATGTAACCGGCTTCTGGCCGGATTTATCTTGCTTTAAACCGTTGTACTTCCCGGCTTCCAGACCGGTTCTGACTTAATATAATCCAGATTTTCCTTGAATTTTACTGTTCTATTATTGCTTTCTTATACTCATCAAAGTGAATTTTCACAAGTATGAATGAGATTTTGACTCGGGCTCAAGTGTGATATGCCGACCTCGATACGGTCGGCATATGTTTTGAACTAAGCTCGGTTTCTAGGATTGCCTTGGTTTCCTTGCCGAGCTCAAGTGTGATATGCCGACCTCGATACGGTCGGCATATGCTTTTGAACCGAGCTCGGCTTTTAAAGTGGCTAGGGTGGCCTTTCCGAGCTCAAGTGTGATACGCCGACCTCGATACGGTCAGCGTACGTTTTTGAACTGGGCTCGGTTTTTGGGTGGCCTTAAGCGGCTTTTCCGGGCTTAAGTGTGATATGTCGGCCTCGATACGGCCGGCATACGCTTTTGAACTGAGCCCGGTGTTTGAAATGAGATACAGCTGTGCGAAGAGCTTTTGTATTAATTGATAAACATAGTACAAAATCATTGGTAGTATTTCTTCAAGTGAATTGCATTCCAGGGGTATTGGTCCGGAGTTCCATCCATGAGTTCCAGCTCGTAAGCTCCCTTAGAGAGCCATTTGGATATCCTGAACGGACCCTCCCAGTTCGGGCCGAATACCCCTTTTGGTACTTGAACCCTCTTGAGGACGAGGTCCCCGACCTGGAATTGTCTAGCCTTCACTTTGGAGTTGAAAATTTTTTCGGATTTCTTCTTGTAGGCCGCGTTTCGGAGGTCGGAATTGAGCCTTCTCTCCTCCAACATGTCCAAGTCGATTATCCGGGCGGTGTCATTGTCTTCGGTGATCGTCTGGGCTGTCCGGTGGCTTGGTAGGGAGACCTCTGAAGGAATGACGGCCTCGGTCCCAAAAGCTAGAGCGAAAGGTGTTTCACCCGTTGAGTTCCTTGTGGTCGTTCGGTATGACCAGAGGACATCGGGTAGCTCGGCTGCCCACTTCCCATTTTTGTCCTCGAGCTTGGCTTTGATAGTGTGCTTGAGGATCTTGTTTACGGCTTCTACCTGGCCGTTCGTTTGCGGGTGGTAGGGGGTGGAGAAAACCTTCTTGATATTCCATTTTTCACAAAACTGGATCATCTGGAGACCGTCAAACTGTTTCCCATTGTCGGAGATGATCACTTGAGGTAGGCCGAAACGGCAGATGATTTTTTTCCAAATGAACTTGATGATTTGGGTCTGGCTGATTTTATTGAGTGGCTCGGCCTCGGCCCACTTTGTGAAATAGTCGACGGCTACGACGGCGAATTTGTGGCCCCCGGGCGCAGTGGGCATTGGTCCGATCAGGTCGATACCCCACTGGACAAAAGGCCAAGGGCTATACATAGAGGAGAGCTGCTCGGGGGACAGTTTGATGTTGGGTCCCAAGACTTGGCATTTGTGGCATGACCTTGCGAAGCTGACGGCGTCCTTATTCAAGGTCGGCCAGAAATATCCTTGTCTGATCACTTTGTGGGCTAGGGCCCGTCCTCCAGCATGATTTCCGCAAACCCCCTCATGGATCTCGGCCAGAATGGTCTGGCCTTGCTCCGGGGTTATACATTTTAGGAGTGGGAGGGTAAAGCTTCTCTTATGTAAAAGATCGTCAATGAGGGTGTACCTTGACGACCGGAGTTGCAGTTGTCGGGCCCGAGTCCTATCCTCAGGGAGTGTGCCAGTCTTGAGATATTTCACGATTGGCGTCATCCAATTCTCATCTGTGCTTAGAACGGTCGCCACTTGTGCTCGGATGACCGTGGGCGTTCCGAGCGTGGAGAGTTGAATGTTGGCAAGGTCGGCTGCTCCCTCCGCTGTTGCAAGCTTGGAAAGCGCGTCGGCCTAGGTGTTGTGTTCCCTCGGGATTTGCTCAATAAAAACCTGATGAAATTTCTCGCATAAGGTTGTGACCAGGTCGAGGTACTTCATCATCTGTTCTCCCCGGGCCTCGTATTCACCTTTGATCTGGTTGACCACGAGTAGGGAGTCCATAAAAACGTGCAGTCGGCAAACTCCGATGGCGATCGCGAGCTCAAGGCCCCCGACCAGAGCCTCATACTCGGCCTCGTTGTTGGTGGCCGGGAAGCTGAAGCGGACTGCATGGGTGAAATTTTGGCCCTCCGGACCGATCAGGACGATACCGGCCCCGACACAAGTATTAGTTGACGATCCGTCCACATAGAGCTTCCAAGGTGGGTGGTTGATTCTTGTGAATTTGGGTGGGAAAGTTAACTCTACTATGAAGTCGGCCAGGGCCTGGCCCTTGATGGCCGTCCTTGGGGCGTATGAGACCCCGTACTGAGCTATCTCCAATGACCACTTCAATAACCGGCCGCTGGTGTCCGGCCGGTGTAGGACTTGCCTAAGGGGTAGAGTGGTGAGGACCTCTACATGGTGGTCGAAGAAATAAGGCCTTAGTTTCCTTACACTCATGACCAGAGCGTAAGCTAACTTTTCGAGTGGGGTGTATCTGAGCTCGGCATCGTGGAGGGCTTGGCTTACGAAGTAGATCGAAAGGTGGTTCTGACCGTCTACCCGGACTAGTACCGCGCTCAGTGCGACCTCGGAGGCCGCGAGATATAAGTAAAGCTTCTCCCCTGGGACTGGCTTGACTAAGATTTGTGGGTTTGCCAAATATTCCTTTAGTTTCGCAAAGGCTAATTGACTTTCCCTATTCCATGAAAACTTGCCATTTTTAATAGTCGAGAAGAAAGGCTTACTTTTATCTCCGAGCCGGTCTATGAATCTGTTGAGAGAGGCGAGGCATCCGGTCAGGCGTTGCACTTGCTTGATCGTCCTTGGCTCTTGCATGTCAAGGACGGCTTTGATCTTGGCCGGATTGGCCTCGATCCCGCGCTGGCTGACGATGTGACCCAGGAATTTGCCGGCCTCCACCCCGAAGTTGCATTTCTTCGGGTTCAACTTCATATTGTAGGCCTTGAGGATCTTGAAAGTCTCTTCGAGATCCCTGAGATGGTCTTCTTTCTTCAAGCTTTTCACCACAATGTCGTCGATGTAGACCTCTATGGTCTTTCCGATCTGATCTGCAAACATCTTGTTGACTAGGCGTTGGTAGGTCGCGCCGGCGTTGATCAGACCGAAAGGCATCCGGAGCCAAGAGAATATGTTCTTCTCCGTGTGGAATGAGGTGTGCTTGATGTCTTCAACGGCCATGGGGATTTGATGGTAGCCGGCAAAAGCATCCATGAAGGACATCATCTCGTGTCCGACCGTGCTGTCCACCAGGTGGTCGATGTGTGGCATCGGAAAGTGATCCTTTGGGCACGCCGCGTTGAGGTCGGTGAAGTCTATACATAGTCTCCAGGCGTTGTTTGTCTTTTTGACCAGGACGGCGTTCGCGACCCATTGGGGCTCGTCCCGGGCTTGCTCGATCAGCTTGTTGTCCAGCAACTTCTTGACTTCCTCAGCCAAAGCTTCGTACTTTTCCGGGCCGAACTTCCTTCTTTTTTGATGGACCGGCCTCCTGTTGGGGTCGATCTTTAGGCGATGGCATGCGTGCTTTGGGTCTATCCCGACCATGTCTTGGTGAGACCAGGCAAAGACTCCAACGTTGGCTTTGAGGAATTCGATCACTTCCCCCCGCATTTCGGTCGGTATGCGAGAGCAGATCAGTACTTCCAGTTCCGGCCTCGAGGGGTCGACCGGAATGTGTTCCAAATCCTCTAAAGCCGTAGCTTGTTCATAGCTCCGCCGGTCAGAAGAATCGAACCTGGGATCGAGGTCGAGCTCGGATGGTTCGAAACCAATCCTTGGCTCGGGATCGTCGATCTGCATAGGCCGGGGGTCTGCCGATGTGGATCCGACCTCCGCGACGGGTTCTGCGGCCGAAATGGCCGTTTCAGAGTCGGGGTGTGGCCCGTCCGGTATTTGGTTGTTGCTAATTGAAAATAAGTAAGAGTATGAATAGTTCAAACACCTTCTAGCCATTGCCTGGTCACCCTTAATGGTGCCGACCACCCCCTCGGGGGTGGGAAATTTGATACAGTAATAGTAGGAAGAAGCAACAGCTTCAAAAACTTCTAAAAAGGGCCTACCCAGAAAGCCATTATACGAGCTTGGCTGATCTACAATTATAAAATCTAGTGGCCTAGTTATCCTGACCTCCTTGTTGTAGCAGCAGATGAGTTCCACGGAGAGCTTTATCCTCCCGTACGCGGCGACCGTCGCGTCCCCAAATCCCTTCAGCTGAAGGTCGATTGGCCTGATGAAGTTGACGAGGTCTCCGAGCTGGTCTAGGGCTGTTTTGAAGATGATATTGTAAAAGCACCCATTGTCGACCAGAACGCGTTGAATCTCTTTGCCCAGGATCTGGGCGGCAATTACCAGCGCGTCGCCCTTCGGGAACAGCACCCCGGTCCGGTCCCGGTTGGAGAAAGTTATCTCCAAGTCCTTGTGAATCTTCGGCTCTGGGGGTGTGACCAAGTTGACGTTGGTCGCTGCCCGGACCTCTGATTTCCGCTTTCGGTTGGACTGCGTCGAGATGGGGGTGAGGCCGCCTAGGTTCCCTCCGCCGGCCTGGATCATGTTGACCCGACCGCCGGGATTCATGGGCGGGAGGAGGTCATCCTCGTCATCGTCCTCCTCCAAAGCTGCGACCGGCCTGAGAGGCCGGCCGCCCTCCTCGTTCCTCCGAGGGTGGCGCTGGGGCTGCTGCTGCTGCTGTTGGTCCTGCCGGCCGGCTGGCCTCTGAAGGAGGTCGTTCAGACGCCCTTCCTCAAACAGCTTCCAAAGCTGCTTTAGGAGATCACGACACTGGCTCGTATTGTGGCCAATAGAGTCGTGATAAGCGCAGAACTTTTTAGGGTCCAGCCGGGACCGGTCTCCAGAATAGGGCCTTGGCCTGGGAAGCACGTCCCGGTGCTGAATCGCATTGAAGATATGCGCGGGGGACTGCCTCATGGCCTGGGTTAGGTGAACCTCAACGTCCTCGAAGGACTTGAAGTTGCCGGGCGGCTTGGCCACCCTTCTGGCCTTTGGGCCGTTCTTGGGGGAGGTTTGGGCTGCCGCCTCCGTCTCCTTTGGGGTTGGCTCGGATTCCCCCAACCTTAGTGCCAGAAGCTTCCTCCGAGCCAGGTAATCGCCGGCTTGGGCGCGGAATTCGGCGTAGGTTTTAGGGAAATCCTTGGTGAGATGTTTGAACATAGGAGATCGGCCGTGAAAACCCCCCAGGGTTGCGTGCAAAGCCAGTTGATCGCTTACCGCTTCGCCGGTCAGCATGACATCATCCACTCTGGCCACGTAGTCCTCGTCGGACTCTTCTTTCTCCTGGCGGATCCGCATCAGGCGGTGCCAGCTTTCCGGCCGGGCAATCTTGGCCGCAAAGTAAGATGAGAATTGGGCGCTTAGAGTGGCGAACGAGTCAATGGACCGTGCCGGGAGGGACACGTACCATCTGTGGGCGAGATCGCCCAGGGTGAGGGGAAAAAGCCTGCACTTCGTGGCGTCTGTCGCGCCACGCCCGGTCATATAGATCCGGAATTTGCTCAGGTGAGTCTCAGGATCTGTTTTCCTCTCGTAGAGAGGAGTTGGCGGGGGGACGATCTTGAGCTGGACCGGCGCGAGCTCAATATCGACCGCCAGAGGTTTGCTGGCGACTGGCCGGGCCTTGGTTTGGCCTTGCGCTTCGAGGAACGCCTTCATTTCGTCCAGTTCCTTTTGCAACTTGACGATTTCTGGGTTGGGGGTTTCGGCCAGCTGGTCACCCACGCCGGCTAGGGGGCCGATACGGTCGAAGACGGCCACGCGAGGGACTCCGCGTCCCAAAAGGCCGCTTTGGGCGAAGCTTAACTTGCACCTGGCGGAGTTCGCCGGGGTCAGGCTGACCTCGGCCGCCCTCTTGTGGGGCATTTGGGCCGTGCTCCCAGAGTTGGAGACGGACTCGGTGTCACCGTACCCAGTGTCATAACTGGGTACGCGGCTCGGATACCACGACGGGTCCGTCGTGCCCAAACGGTCAAAAACCGGATGGGCGGAGCCTCGTGAACGGGTGGAGACTGGGTTTGCCCGACATTGGCTTTCGTCTTGGTGCTCTCCGGCTTTCGCCTTACCCTTGAGAGCGCGAGCCTGGGCCTTCTTTTTGGAGGCAGAGGTGGTGCTCCGGCACCCCCTCGCCTCTTCCGCCTGGCGGCATCTTCCTGACCCGGCCTGGTCAGGGGTAAAGAAACCTCGACCCCCGGATGGGAGGGGTTCCTCCGGAAAATGAATTGGGGAGGCCACTCGTGTGGCTTTCCCGTGGGCGTGGGATGACCTCTGGGGATCCATTCCTTTCAAGAGGAGGAGTTTGAGGTTTGAAGGTTTGAAGGTTTGAGGATGTGAAGCTTTGAAGAACAGTGAGTGTTCTTCAAAGAGATGAAGAAAATATGCGTTTGATGGGTTAGATACCCTTCTTCTAGCGCCAAATGTTATTTACCAAATATATTTTGCTGGGATTGGATGACTATTTATTAAAGCTTTGGTAAAAACACCAAATGATTGGGTTCTTAAATGCTAAAATGAATGCTTGGATGAAGAAAGGCTTTAAATACTTAAGAACACCAAGAATTGTCAGGGGTTGTTAATCCCTGGACTTGAATGAGTATGTGTATTGATTATACTGAGAATGATTGAACCTTCTTTAACATTACAAGTGTTGGGGTATTTATAGTTTTCTCACTACAGGGGTATGTTGGTCATTTCCGGCCTCTCGGGGGACAGGTGCATTAAATGCCTCCTGCCTCTGAGGACGCGCGGGCTCTGAAGTGTCAGGGCTCGCAGGTGGCCGGCCACTAGGGTTTCGGCGCGTGTCCAAAAAGGACGATTCTCTGAAGAATTTCCTCATTTGGATGGAATATTCTCTGTTTCTGGGTACGGAGGCGGCCTTTTTCTCCCTTGGGAGAGGATCTTGCACGATTCCGTCACGTGCTCCGGATCTTTTTAGTCGGCCGGGGGCCTTGAGTGATCGAGATCGGCCTCCGGGCGGATGGCGAGGTCGGAGGTTGTTCCTGTCAGTTGGCCGTGTCCGGGCGGCCTCTGCTGGACTTTATTAATCCTGGCCGGGCCGGTCCGGGCACGACAGGGCTTCAACGTGGATGTGATGAACGTGGATGGACATCCCAAGCAGGCTTCCGGCCTCGCTTTCGAGGCCGGAGGCTAGTGGTCGGGGCCCGCTGAGGTCGGATTCAGGTCGGCCAGGTAGGTTCCGGCCTCTGGGTACCTTCTCGCCTTTTCCGGCTATCTTCCGGCCGGATCCAACATGTGATCAGAAATGGTCACAACACTTAATACGGTCAACTTTTTCCTCCAGTGGCCCATAAACATCATTAATATAATTAGACCCAATTACCAAATTAAAGCCCTTGACAACAATGTGGACGCAATCACGTCCTATTTCACTACAACAATAGTCGAAATCGTCGGCTACAGATTCTTCCTTATCGTGTTGAATGGGTAGTCTCAAATCTGTGAAGCGCGGCATAGATATAGACGGCCACGTCATCAACTGGTGGTGTTCGGCGCTTGAGGGACGATGGACTACGGCAGGGAGGCGGTGGTGTATCACGGTCGTGCGGTGTGCAGTGGGAATTAGGAGAAAGGTTGGGACCTTCATCGCGTTACCCGTACTCTTCGATTCAATTGTTGCTGTTTGGTAGGGTGGGCGGTCGGTGGTCAGAAACAGATGCTGTGGCGGATTGATGTTATCCATGCTCTGGATAATCAGATGCGAATCGGACTGGTTCAGAAATTGGTCAGTCGCTGAGGCGGTGGTCGGTGGATTGCTGGCGGCAATAAGGGCTAACAAAACTAAAGATGGTGGTGGCGATAAGGTCGCTGGGGATTTGTCTCGTTGACGGTAGCTATCGAAAATTCAAGCCACGGTGTTTGTCAATTGAGACCAGAGGAAATCAAATTCCTCCTCCGTATCATACTCGTGTGTCATCATTGATAAATCCACATAATCGTTATGACTCTGATTACCAACTGATGCAGTTAGAGCACGATACAACGTAAATCCGTTGATTCTGAGAATACCCGGATAGACGTAAACGCGATTAATATTTTAATCCATTGATTCAAATTGAATACTGGAATAATAACGATAAAACACGAAAAGGGAATAAACCCAATATTTTAATTCATTCAACAACTGCATTACAATAATCTCGAGACTCTTATTTATAATAATAAATAACTTAGAGGACAAGAAATATAATAACTAAATATAAATAAATCAAATCTAATCTAATTAAATAAATAACAATCTTCTTGATTCTCCAAATTTTCATATAAAAATCCCAGATCGTTATCACGATCTCGTCTCCATCACATACTCATCAAATGGTGTTACTTCACTGAATAGTCACGTTGAACTGAATACTTATGTATTTTTTTTAACACTCTTGCAGGCCATCTGAGAAGAATTCAAGTATGATGATTTTGAAACAACGATTAAGTGTTCCACATTAATGTTGCTTTTTTATATTTCTTTTTTACTTATGGTAGCTAGGAATTTTATTATTTAGTGGATTCATATTTTTGTGTAAGTAACGTTTTGTAAATTTTGCGAATTTAAGTTGAATACTTTTTTTTTTAATTTTGTATTTAAAATTAATTTATACACAAAACTCTTAATGAATCATATAATGAGAGTCAAATTATAATATAATATAATGATAGGATGTTTCAAACAATTGGGATGATTTTTAATGAGAGTAAGATCCTATCATTAGCTATGCATTGAGTACAATGACAAGACTCATTTCCTGTCATTAATTAAAGGTCTTTATCTAGAAAGGCAATAATGAAAACACATGACAGAAAAATCTTGTCATTAAAGGTCAAAGATTCAAAAGTTCAAATCCTGTCACTAAAAGTCAAAATTGTAAAGGTCATAATCCTTGACAGGATGTTTCAAACAATTGGAATGATTTTTAAGGAGAGTAAGATCATGTCATTATCTACGCATTGAGTATAATGACATGACTCATTTCTTGTCATTAAATAAAGACCTTTATCTAGAAAGTATTTCCTGTCATTAAATAAAGACCTTTATCTAGAAAGACAATAATGAAGACACATGAAAGGAAAATCCTGTCATTAAAGGTCAAATATTCTAAAATTCAAATCCTGTCATTAAAAGTCAAAATCCTTGTCAGGATGTTTCAAACAATTGGGATGCTTTTTAAGGAGAGTAAGATCCTGTCATTAGCTATGCGTTGAGTATAATGACAGGACTCATTTAATTTCTAATTATTAATTAAAGGCCTTTATCTAGAAAGGCAATAATGAAGACATACGACAGGAAAATATTATCATTAAATATGATAATTTATATTGAATATTTTAAAGATAAATTACTAATATAATTTAAATTTTATTTAATTGCATGCATAATAGTAATAAATAAAATAAACATTAATACATACTGCAAAGGTAAATTAATATACTACATTATTATGGTTTGAGTGATTCTTGTATGCATTTTAATGCATAACATGTATGACTTTGAAAAGTCAAAATTAATTTGAAATTAAACTCAAAATTCAAATACATGCTATGCACTTGGTGCATATAAAATTTGTGTTATGGTTCCAACTGCCTATACACACACAATTTGTCAACATGGATCTGTAGAACTACTCGTAAATCTCCAATTAATATTTTTTTTTTATAAAAAAATTCAAATTTATTGACGAATCTAAAAAAATGAAAAATTAGGAATAACTTCAAAACCTTTTCAATATATTCTTATAATCTGATTACATAATATATTTGAAATTTTACAAATCATCTTTTTTTTTTTTTTATATATTTTTGCATATGTTGCCCAAAACCTTTTCAATATATTCTTTTAATTTTTTGCATTATATATTTGAAATTATACAATACTTTTATATATATATATATATATATCATTTTTCTTTTTGCATATGTTGCCCAAAAATAGTCAAATATCATATATTTATTTATAATTTTCCGGAAAAAAAGGTTATATATTTTTTTTTAATGTGTATTTAAACTAAAATCATGTGAACGAATATCTCTAATTTTTTTTTTCATATTGAATGGGAATCTAAAACAAGCCTTAAGTTGACAAAAAAAAAAAAAAAATTGATACTTGATTTGAGACACAATTAAAATGAGAACTTATATTGAAATATAACCTAAAATTTGAGTTTTGATATAGAATTCTTCCTTTTTTGTTTTTTTTTTCCACATATGATTATAACCCCAAAAAAAAAAAAAAAAGGCTTTCACACCCTATATATACCCAAACCTTGGACCTCAGTCTCTCCAATACATCACACTCTTTTTTTCTTTCTTTCTTTCTTTCTTTCTTTCTTTCTTTCTTTCTTTCTTTCTTTCTTTCTTTCTTTCTTTCATTCATGGGGTTTACTTTTCTTTCAGCCTTTTTGGTTGTAATTTCCCTTTCTACTTATAATGTGAAGGGAAAAGTTGCACAAAAAGGATGTGACATATTCCAAGGAAATTGGGTTTTGGACAAGTCATATCCGTACTATGAATCGTCGCAGTGCCCTTTTATCGAAAAACAGTTCAATTGCCGCAAAAACGGGCGCCCAGACACTAACTACACCCACTTCAAATGGCAGCCGGCTGGTGGATGCAAGTTGCCCAGGTATCCTCTCTACTCTTTAATTAGTTATCGTTAAATGTTAGTTAATTGAATTAATTATTAGTAGATTTATTTGAACAAAGTTTGTTTGTTAGTTTTTTGGTGCAGTGTTGTTTTCGTGGTTAATTGGGTGATGAGATAATTAGAATATATAGTTTTTGTTGTTTTGCATGACATTTATGACAAGATCAGCTGGTTTGACATAATTCTCAACTAGAACAAAACCCCGCGTATTACGCGGGTTGAATTAAGTTTTTCTTTTTAAATATGTCAAGATCTTTTATGCACCAGGTACACTATGCAACTTAAATTTATTTTTAAACAATTTGTTTATACTGAACAATTAGAGTTGTTTACACTGAACAATTAGGCTGTGTTTACTTCGTGGGGTGAGTTAAAGAGTGATAGGTTATCGGGGTGGAGAATAGATAATTTTAAGTGGGTTAGTTGTTGTTTACTTTGTATGAATAAAATTGAAGCTATAATATGAAATAACTGTGTATTTACTATAATATCTTTATCAATCATCTAGAATCATCATCAAAGATAAAACGTGTCCTTCATCCAAGCCCCCACTATGCATATTATGCATATCAGTATCTCTTTTCCTCTGCAACGAAATATGCATCCCTCTTCTCTCTTCTTGCAAGAAATCACACGCAGGTAGAGTGCCACCACCGCCACAGGGTTCTCCCTTTTCTGTTACTCCACCTCCACAGTGTTATGTCTGTCCTCTATCCTCTCTCTTACTCCTTGTCATGTGTAATTTTTCTAGTGAATTCTTATAATAAACCGAACTTAATTTAAGATGAATTTTTCAGTGAATTCTTATAATAAACCCTCCTTTTCTTTTTTCGATGAATTTGTGGGTTTTCCCCCTCTTCAGCCGAACTTTTAGCTCGTTCCATTGATGGATTTTTATGAGCTCTGGCAAGTTTCGTTGAATTTGTATGTTTCAACGAAATGTGATTGCAAATTATTGGGAATGAATTTGTGGGTTTTGACAGAATTTGATTGTAGATTGTTGGGGAAGAATTTGTGGATTTTGACATAATTTGATTGCAGATTATTGGGGTTTAACGAAATTTGATTGCAGATTGTCGGGGACAATTTGGTCTTTTCGCCTATAAACAGAAGGCCTATTTATTTAGTCCGCCCATGCACCGGAGGTTAAAATATGGTGAATAATAGGGGTTTAACCCGGGTTTGGCTGATTACCCGGATTTATTACCATTCAAAGTAAACAACAAATAAACCTCTACTATGTTTGTAAATGGAGTTTATCTTCCAAAGTAAACACACCCTTAGGGTTGTTCAATCATAATTGTTCAGTGTAAACAACTCAATATGTTCCATAAAAACAACCATAATAGTTTAAAAGTACATTTGAGTTGCATGTGTACCTAATGCACAAGTGCACAAAAGACTTATTATTATATATAATAAATACTTCAAGTATAGTTAATTTTTTAATATTGAATCACACATATAATATAGTTCCTTTCAAATATATTAAAGTATGTTGAATATCTTTCCATCCAACTCAAGCGCGTCGTGCAATTTAAGGCCTAATGCTTATTAATATAATAAGATCAAATAAATCAAATAAAATTATTTTGATTTTAAGACAATATGAATAAGTTAATTAAAATATTAATTTTTACGTAATTAGAATTATTAAAATTTAATTAATCAATTTATCAATATATTGAGATACATAAGTTGATAAAATTACAATAGATTATCTCATAACATTTATGGACTTAAGTTAAATAGTTATTCATAACTTGTAAAAACCTAAAAGTCAGTTAAGTTGGTAAGTAACATTGAAAATTATAAAAGAGGTGCAAGGTTCAAAACTATGTCATTACATTTTTTTTTTAATTAGACTCAACATTAAGATGACACATATTAAACACACACACACCAATAGAACAATAACACATCATCTAGAAAATTTCAAACTTCATAAAAATTCGACACGTCATCCAAATCAACCATTAGAAGACACATAAGCAAGTAAAACTCCCTATTAGTATAATAGGAGATTTCAATATTTTATGGCTTAATTGTCTTGGTTCAGTAGCAATCATTTCATCACAAGCAAATTTATTTTTAACTACAGTAACTATATCATGTTTTATCATTATAATTTTTTAATTAAAAATTTTTAATAAAAGAAAAGAGCTTTTAATGATAGAATTTTATCATTAAATATGATATTTTATCGGTAAATTAAAAAATTTTAACTAGAGAAACTATTACAAATGAAATAATGATTATTTTGCTAAATGCCAAGTTTCATGCAGTGGCACAATGAATTATTAATTTTAATTTTTTTTATTTAATTTTTAAAATAGTGTTTGAGTTTGATATAGTCGGCTGATGTTAAATTCCCTTAATGCAAACGATCTTTTTGCATAGAAGGAAGCGAGCTAGAATTGCCGCGTAAGAAAAACAGGCACTAATGGGGCAACTTGTAAACCTAAATTGCATAACTTTTAAAATTGATTAATTATTTGTGATATTCCAATTGCATGTTTAGATTAAATATATTTAAGTCAGATGTAGTGATTTTTGTAATTAAGCCAATTTCTTTTTATATTATCATAATTGTGTTGTTGGAATATTGTAAAACATTTTACACAACAAAAAAAAAAAAAAAATTGTGAACAAGTTTTATAATATGAAATTTATACCATCACATGTATTCACTGATATCATTACATGCATTCTTTGATACTATTAAAATTAATAATTTAAATTACAATATAAAATGTAGTGGTATTAGTAAATACATATAATAATATCAATGCATTTATGTAAAGTAATAAGTTCATACACCTTTCTTAAACTTAAATATGGACCCAGAAAAAAAAAACATATTAGTAATTTAATTATGTATATGAAAATTTAAAATAAACGTCACAATGATAATCAACATACTAATTGAATAATCTCCCTTTTCCTCTATGAGGGAATTAATCTCGAGTAGATGAAAATATGTCCCTTTAACTGAATTATGCCGTCGGTCTGTATTACTATACACTGGATCAAAAGATAAAAAAAATGTAAGTATCTCATCCCTGTCATGTAATGGTATGCCCCTTTAATGTGATACAAATAAAACCCAACGTTTGAATGTCACGGGAGTCTTAATTTGGATAATAGTTTTTCTTGGGACCATTTTTACTTTTTGTCTATCTGGCCATGTTTGATTTCATTTGTGCCCATCCGCGCGAAAGAATGAATTTTTTTTTTCCTTATTTCTTTTACTTTTTCAAATACGCACATCCTCTTTCTAAACGTGAATTCACCCTTAATATACACACTTTTTTTTTATTAACATCACTATTTTTCTAGTTACTCATTCCCTTTTTTATTTTTCTTCCGTCAATTTATATTTTATTTTACCGTTTTCTCATCTATTTATTATCTCTTCTATTTTTCTTTCACATAATCAATACTTTACTTACTAATAAATACATCAACATCGCTATAAAACATTATCTCTGTTTCGGAGTAAATTTCCCACTTTTTTTTTCCGAATCATTCCACAATAAGTTTCTCGTTCCATATATATATGACAAAAATAACACTCTGTTATATATAATCTTTTAACTTTCAAATTTAAACAATATTACAAAAAATGTCACACATTACATTCATTTTTCAGCACTATTCATTACTTTAATTCAAAAGCCAATATATGATTCATTAATATTTTCTTAAACAAAACAACAAAAATTATGACAAATTTACTTCGGGAACAAAGGAAATATAATTTTGACTTAAAATTTCCTCCACCGCTAATCTCTATCACAGCCAAATGGAGATTTATTATTCAAAATATTTACTTCCATCCACTTGAAATTAAATGACATGGCCGGATTGTTAATTTATCTCAACTATTGACATGTGTCTTTAGACCCCGGTGGACCTTAGTAATAATCTGTCAGATATACTATTTCTCTTGGCTTTTTCTATTAGGCCTAAACCAGTTAAAATAAATGGACTTTGGTGTACAAGTTTAAGCAACAGTAAAAATGAAATGAATTTGAAGAATTTTTATCAGCCCAAAATCTTATGATAATAGACCGGCTGAAACAAAAGAATTAGAAGGTGTCTTGATATATAAACTTGAGCTTGCAAATAACCACCAAACAAACTCTACCTAAGATAAGTTCACTATCTTGGTCCAATCTTGGCCACCAAAAGGCCCCTTATAATATATGCCAACTATATAGTTAATTAAGATTGGCCCTTACATAAATTTATTAATCGACAGAAGCAACCTCAATCACATTAACAGATTCCTTAATTATGTACACGTCTTTGATTTTCCTAATTTCAATAATTTCTGGTGTTAGGTTCTTTTCATTTATTTAATGTTTCATTTTCCTTACTTATATACACGTCTTTGATTTTTCTAATTTCAATAATTTCTGGTGTTAGGTTCTTTTCATTTATTTAATGTTTCCTTTATTATTCTTAATTAATTTGACATATATGCATGGAAATTAATTTGACTTTGGAACTTGTCTCTCCCTCCACTATAATGACAATCACTCGTGGTTATATAGTTATGGATATTAATGATTTTTAATTGAGAAATGATTTTAGCATGATGCATATTTTATAACCACGCACGTACAAGTAAATCCTAATGGATCCAGAAATAAAGTTTAGAGGTCCCAGAATAACAAATTTCAACTCCATCTCACATTATTATTCTCGAAACACAAAATCTATTAATATATATAATTGACCAAAATTACCTTCAATATGCTTTAACAAATATTTCGGTCATCCTGTTCATATTCATAACATACAGAATATCATTGATATGAGTATGTATAAAGTGAAATTGGTTTATATATGAATCATTGAAGGGTATTAGTTGTTTTCACTGAAGAATATTAGTTGTTTTACTGAAGAGTCTTACTGGTTTATACTGAAGAGTTTTAGTTCATTTTTACTGAACAACTAAAACTCTTTAGTGTAACTCAATAATACTCTTCAGTAAGTACAACTAATACTCTTCAATGAAAACAACTAATACCTTTCAGTGATTCATGTATGAACTAATTTCACTCTATACTTTGTCCATTGATATTATATATATATATATGGCCATATTTATTTTTTATGCTTTATTTTTATCATAGTTTAATTAATAATGTATTAATTGCATTGTTGATATTTAAATTTACGCTAAAAATTACTAAAAATTTATTAGATATATAAGATTTTTTAATAAATAGTATTTCAAAATGTTAATATAGTACTCCCTCTATCCCAATTTTGTTTTCTCATATCACTATTCACACTCTTTCAAATACTTTTAAATTACATATCATTCCACTAATAATTAATACATAAAAAAACATCATCATTTTCCCTAAGTACTTAAATTATTTTATTTATTTAAATATTGCAAATCAAGTTTCACATTAAATGAAAAAATAAAATGGAGGGAGTATATAGAAAACAAAGAAAGAACTTAGAGGGGGGCCCATTTGCTCTTGGTACATACCCCCTCCCTGTGTCATTGTTAGTTTAATCGCACAGATTGTCGGGGTTGGTCTGGTGGTGAGAGCTTGAAATCTAAGAGTGTGGTGCTTTATAGTTTTCTAGTCCGAAACACATTAAGTGTGATCAATTCCTGAAATGAATCAATCCATACAGAGTTTAGGTCCCCGAACTAGTTGGTCAATAAGCCGGATACCGAGTAAAAAAAATTGCGGATACAAAATATTTTTCAAATATTGAGTACAAAAAAAATTGCGTATACACAATATTTTACAAATGCAATTTACTTAACATGAGATTGAATTTAGTTGATGTTTAGTTTTGAATGGAGTCACTTTCGACAAAACGTCCGAGATTTTATTTTGAAATCTTAGCATATATTTAGTATATATATACGTGGATGACTAATTCGACTAGAAAATTAATAGTTGTGTGTTGAATTGTGCAGGTTTAATGGTGTGGATTTTTTGAAAAAATTAAAGGGAAAGCGGCTAATATTTGTGGGAGACTCATTGAGTCTTAACCAGTGGCAATCTTTGACATGCATGGTTCACGTGGCGCTGCCCAAGTCTAACTACATTTCCAACACCATACAAGGCCTTTCCAATTTTACATTTCCTGTGAGATTTTATAAATTTATTGTTTCCTACACCCGTGCAAGAAAAAATGAATTTTAAAAACAAGCTCAAGATGTATATTGAATTCTTTTGAATTTAAAAAACACAATTATAATTAGGGATGGCATTTGCATTCGGACATTCATGTGTGTGTTAGCTATATGTTTTTATTTAAGAATATATAATTTGATGTTCAACAATTAATTGATTATATTTTATATAGGATTATAATGTGTCGTTATTGTTCTTCCGAAATGCATTCCTGGTGGATAGAGTAAATGAGACAAGAGGGAGGGTGATGAAACTTGATTCCATCACTTCTTCCAAAATATGGGGAGGGATGGACTACATCATTTTTGACTCTTGGCATTGGTGGCTTCATAGCGGCAGAAAACAACCGTAAGTCTCCCTCCCTCCCTTTCTCCCTTGTAGAATCACATGCAACTGGATATATTCAGTTTTAATATCATATGATCTCTAATACTATACCTAGAGCTGGCAAAATTGGCCCGGCCCATGGGCCGGGCTGGGCTAGAAAAATGACAGCCCAAATGAATCGGGCCGTTTTGGCCCGGCCCGATAGGCCCGACGGGCCAAATGGACTCGGGCCGGTTTGGCCCGACGGGCCACGGGCCGGCCCGGCCAAATTTTTTTTTTTTCATAACTCTGCAAAATTTTATTTTCAATTACTAAACTAAATATTGAATAAACAGTCCAAGAGAGTTGTTTTTATTCTATATTTGTAGTTAGTGTTGTTTTTTTTAAAAATAATGTTACTTAGAATTAGAAGTTAAAATGCCTCCTGTTAATTGCATTATTTATTTATAATTATAAGCCTAAATCCTAAATACATCATGTTAGTTGCATTATTTAAGTATGTGAAATGGTATAATAATAATGCATCCTAAATGACTTCATATGCTAAGCCTATATCCTAATTCCTAAATGACTCCAGTGACCAGTATATCAATATGCATATGCTCCTAACTCCTAAGTCCTAACGCCCATTCCATCATTATTACTAAAAAAAAAAAAAAAAAAAAAAAAAAAAATTGAAACGGGCCGGGCCGGGCTGGCCCGTTAGCCCGTGGGCTAAGGTGGGCTGGGCTGGGCTGAGTTTTTTGTGGCCCGATTGCAAACGGCCCGGCCCGGCCCGTGAATAGTGTTTTGGCCCGATGGGCCGGGCCGGGCCGGCCCGGCCCGCCCGTTTTGCCAGCTCTAACTATACCACTTATCGAATTATATAATTACACTTGTATCATCCTACATATATCAAATAATATAATTACATTTATAATAAAGTATCATAAATTTTTATACACCCAAAACATATCGAATTGCCTGAAAATTTTGTGGTATCACTTTATAACTATAATTGTATTAATTGAAAAGTGGAGTTGTGATGCTATTAAAATAATATAATAGTATCATATAATGAATGTAGTTGCATGACGTAGAACTTGTTCACCCAACTATTTGTCCATATTATATTATGCATATAATTTTTGGTAAAAGTCGGCTAATAATTAAAAGAATCGAGATTATTTACGGGGGATTTTTTTTTTTCCCTAATTCTGCCACGAGTTTTAAAACTTTTATAACTTGACACCAAACTTTTTTTTTTCAATTATATCGATTATTCCCACAATCTATTTTATATATAAATAAATATTCCTTATTTCTTGTGGCCAGATAAATTAAGGAGAATACTCAAATTAGATAAAGGGGGTGGTCATTCAGTGAAAACAATTAATTTAATTCAATAAAATAATTTATATTGTTCAGTAAAAAAAATTATTACTACCTCCGTTTCATTTTATATTGACCTAAGTAAAAGGGCACGAGTTTTAATAAAATAATTGTTTATTAATATTTGTGGATATAAAGTTGATTTTTAGTAAGGGTAAAAGGGTATTTTCAACTTTAGGTAAATTTAAGGGGATGGAGTTTACTTTTTGTTATTTTGGTAAAAAGGGAAAAAGAATCTTATTTTTATGGAAAAATAGATAATCTAAAATGAATCGGAGGGAGTAGTATATTACACCGTGCAACTGGTATATAGGAGAATTTGTCTAAAATAATAAGCAGTGTTTAATTAAATCCTTACATATTGTGTGTGTATTTTTGTAGGTGGGATTGGATTGTGTATGGAAATACTACAGTGAAAGATATGGACCGATTGAGTGCATACGAGAAAGCATTGAATACTTGGGCAAAGTGGATTGATTCTAATGTAGATCCAACCAAAACTCAAGTTTTCTTTCAGGGTGTTTCTCCTGATCATGATGGGCAGTAAGTACATATATCTTTTGAACAAAACAATTGATTAACATAGATAAATTAATACGTTTTAAAGAAATGGCGAATATCATTTTAAAATACACACTAAATGCAAACTAGTTGTATCATTAAAATTATTTTATAAGATTTTGTTTAATGTAAAAAGCTTCATTATCTTGCATTAATTGTATATCTAATAATCAAAATTAATCAAATCATTCCATTTGTTAATTAATTGCAGTGGGCAAGGAGCATATGCTAAAACATGTGTTGGACAAACTCAACCACTGAAAAGACCAGGAAGCCCTCATCCAGGAGAGGTGGTGCTAGAGAAAGTTCTCAATGCAATGCACACACCTGTCTATTTACTGAATGTTACCCCTCTTTCACAACTTAGAATAGATGCGCACCCTTCAACCTACGGGTTTGGAGGTAGCAAAGTTATTGATTGCACTCATTGGTGTCTTAGTGGAGTCCCCGATATTTGGAATGAATTATTGTATACTTTGCTCAATTAAATATAACTGGTTAAAAGTAATGCAGTTTAATTATTGACCATTTTATTTTTATTTAAAAATACATTTACTTAATTATATTTTTTTATGGGTGAAAGTATATTTGCCCTTGCAAAGAATATTGAAACATATTTTACTTTTGCTATCTTGTGTCTCATTTATTTTTAAGGATTTTTAGGTGTACAATTCTGAAGCAGGATCCCCTCCATTTAGATATTCCTCATTTTCCTCCATTTCCATCAATCCACACCATTTATTTTGATCCATGGTTCAAAACTTGCCACATTATTTACTTTACTAATTAATTTTTTCACATTCCACCTAAAACAAACAGCCCTCCTCTTTTTTTTAGGGACTATCCTCACATCCCACTTAAAATTATATAAAAAAACACTTCCTCTTGAAGGAAGACGTTCAGCCCAAGGGCGGAGCTTAGCTTGGGCTGGCTGGGCTGTAGCCCAGCCAACTTTTAATTTTTTTTTTTTTATAGGTAATTTTAGATTTTTTTTTTATTTAGAGGTAAAAATAAAAGAAAAAATAGAGTTAGCCCACCAAGAATCGAACTCATAACCTCTAAAAAAGAGAGAAAAACCTTAACTATTGAGGCACAATTACTAATGTTAAAAAAAATTGATTTTTAATTTTTGTACTATATTATATTAGACTTCCAGCCCGCCCTAAAAAAAATTTCTGGCTCCGCCCTTGGTCCAGCCTACGACCGACAGCAGAGAAAACCTGCATGATCTGGAATTTTAGTGACATTGGTGGTTGTACGTTGTCTGTATCTCTGGTCAACAACGACAGGAAAGAGAGTTACCTTCAGGAACGGAGGCCAGAGCTCCGACGATGGGATTTGACGTCTTCAATAAATATTATGCCAAAAATTTCCATTTTTCAACTACATAAATGACCGGAGTGAAAGACAAAAAATACAGAGAGTAGGATATTAAACTCTGTTTTTGTTCTCCCCTTCTCCTAAGTTAGTTATCTAATCAATTAAACATAAAGTTTCCTAAGTTATGCTAAACTAAAATAGGAAATCGGAAAGACCCATTTCTTTAGCAGAATTAAACAAAAGTTCCAGCATGGCACACGCACATCGAGTCGGAGGAAATATTTCGGATGAAAAGGGTCGCCTCTCCATTGTGCTGTGTGCTGTTTTTTTTTTAACCGAGTAGAGGAGTAGAAGTGAGATAGTGAGTTTTTCTATTTTGAGTGTGATGTATTTTAAAAAAAAAAACATAGATAAATAATGTGGCATATTTTTAAACATTAGATTTAAATGAATGGTGTAGATAAAAGGAAATGGGAAAAGAGTCAATTTGGACCCTCAAATTATCTTCCAGGATCAAATAAGCCCTCCAACTATTCTTTTTTTCATCCAGCCCCCTTATCTTCTCAATTAGATCAAATAGGCCCTTCATCATATAAAAATCCGTCATGAAACCCCACTGTCAATTGGAAGAGCAACGACGTTACAAATTTTTGGGATCCACTGTTTAAAAAACACACTCAGACCACAAAATAAAAGTTCAAGAAAATGAGTAAAAAGAAAAAAAATGAAAATAATAATTGCTTCAATGACGCCTCTGCTTTCGACTTGCAAAACAAATCCCAAATTTCAACAATCAATTCATTAAACCCATATGGTCGGTAGATGCTACGGGTGAATTCGAGCAATTTTGGAGACTAAGCTAATCCCTTAATTCCTCTCTACAAATCTTGGGTATCTCGATCTATTTATTCCTCACCAGATTCTCCCACATCTCTAGAAAAACCACCGCATTCTTGAACGGGTTCTTCAGGTCGAAATAGTTTGTTGTTCCATCATGGGTCACCACGTCGCTCTTCTCCGACCCAATTCTTTATATAGGTATTAAGGAATCGTTCCATCATAGTTTATTTGGCCTTGTCGATTTATATAGGTATTAAGGAATCGTTCCCCTTTGTGAAACAAATTTCAGATTCCTATCACGGCTACTCTTGCTTGTCAGATTTCTAAACATCAATGTTGATTCCCGCATTGGCAGCCTGTACACAAAGTCAAGTTATTAAAGAATTATCCAAGTGTAATTAACGTCGTGCTCTACAAATTGATGAAGGGGTTTTGGATGACTGGTTTTCACATGATGGAGGGCCTATTTGTTCTAATTGATAAAGTAAGGGGGTTAGATAAACCAAAAAAAATAGTTGGAGGGCTTATTTGATCCTAAGAGATAAGTTGAAGGTCCAAATTGACTCTTTTCCCAAAGGAAATTGAGGAAATGAAGGAGCTTTTAAATGGAGGGGATCCAACTCTGTTCAATTCTAACCTATAATAGAAACTCTCGAGTAGTGCAAATTAATACTCCCCCGTTTTAAATAAGTGTCAGTTTTAATGATTTTTTCATTTTTTTTTCATAATTTACCCCGAATTCGAATTCAAAATATAATATTTTTTTAGAAATTATATTAAAATATAACAGATCGATTAAAGATTATCAAAATATGTTTAGAGACTTATGTGGGGTACATATGTCAAAATTTTATAATTCTTAATTTGATATTCTAGAACGACACTTTTTTGAAAGAGAGGGTGTAAATTTTAGTGGCCAATGTCATGCTAGGTGAAAAATAAAATTCTAAATTAAATATATCTCATTCAATTACACACATAACCTTTATATATATCTCCTAAATTTCAATGTACTAATTAAGGGATACTAGTTAAATTCAAGTGTAATTCATGAGGTATTTACTTCTCTCATCAACTACAACATCTAGATCTTGAATATTTGTTCATACTTTGCATGGCGTTGTTGTTTTTCATGATGCTTGCTTTTTTTTTTTTTACATAAAGTATTTTTGATATGGGAGGATGATGTCCAAAGTAGGCTGACGTGTGTTGGTTTACACTAGGAATTTGAGCTTGATTTCAACCCGAATTTGGGCAACACGTGTAGCATATGTGTTTTACTGCAAAATAGGTCAAATTTGGTCTAAATTAACTTTACTTAAAAGTTATAGCATGTGTATTTTTAGCACGAATTAGGTCAACTTTGGTCTAAATTAAAATTATTTAAAAGTTGTTCTAAATTAATGTGCAAGTTTGGGGGAAATGTAAAATGTTATTGTTCTCAATTCATGGGCAAGTTTTGAAAAAATGTGTCATAATTTTTCTACCCCTAAAATTAATGCCCTAAAAGTGTGAAAAATAAGGCGATTTTTCGAATTTCGATGAAATTGTTCAACACCACTATACACATAAACATGTCTTGATTCGAGGAGTATTTATGTTGGGATGCCTTGAGACCCCTGCTGCATAGTCTGTGATGGAGATAAATATTGTAATTAATTATTTATTATTATTTCTATTTTATATTTTTAGAGCTTTTTATTTAAGTTTTAATTAATTATTAGTGGGTCGGACTTTTAAGGCTTATACGCCTAGAACCCTAGTTATCTATTATAAATAGGAGTTTTGGATTATTTTAATGCAGTTGTTTATTGAATTAAGAAAATATTAAATTTTATCCATTTTATGTATTTTATTGTTGTTCTTCAAATATTCATTGAATCAATTGATTAACACTTTAATGGCATTTTACGTATTTTTCGGGTATTTTCAGAATCAACGAATTTGAATTTGTAATGTGCTCTCGTTGTGTCAGTTGGTAATCAGAGTCATACAAATTTTTGGAGTCTATCATTGATGTCACAAGATCACGATACAGAGAAGGAATTTGATTTTCTCTAGTCTCAATTGGCAACCGTCGTCGATGGAATTTTCAATAGCTACTGCCAACGAGATGAACTCGCTCCACCTGTGGCCTTAACACCACCATCTCCTATTTTAGCAGTTCTTGTTGCTGCCGCCAAACCGTCACCACCACCGATTTACCGTACAACCACAATAATGTTTTTTGATGTTGGCTGAGCACCGCCATCAGTTATCTTGAATTGAGATTAGATCACCACACCGCCGATCGGTGTTCAATTTGTTCTTTTCGCCGTTGTCACTGTTGCGACGACGAGAGCCTCTTCGTACACGGGTCAGCAAACCCAGACAACGTGCAGATGCATTCTTGATGGAATTGGTGGCTGCTGAATTCCAATAAAGATTCATGCAGATTCTAGAACGAATCTTTTCGAAGAGGGAGAAAATGATGGAGATAAAGATTGTATTTAATTATTTATTATTTATTATTATTTTATAGTTTTAGGGCTTTATTTAAGTTTTAACAAATTATTAGTGGGTCGGGCTTTTAGGGCTTATTCGCCTAGAGCCCTAGTTATCTATTATACATAGGAGTCTAGGATTATTATAATGCAATTGTTTATTGAATTAAGAAAATATTGAGTTTAATCCCTTTTACGTAATTTATTGCTGTTTTTTCAATATACGTTGAATAAATGGATTAACACCTTAATTGTATTTTACTTATATTTCGTGTATTCTCAGAATCAACGGATTTGTATTTGTATCGTGCTCCCGCTGCGTCAGTTCGTGGGGGGTCTCGTTGTACGTTATGTTTGGGCTTGTTTATAGTTTTGGGCCTATTTTTTCGAGGCTTAGTTTGTTGGTGGTTTATAAATACTCTTATTATTTGACCTACATCATTATGTACTCTGAAAAATACTGAGATCTCATAATAAGATACGACTCCTCTCTTCGGGCCGTGGATGTAGACAACAAACATTAGTGAACTACATAAATTTGAGTCGCTTCATTTTACATTTATAAAGCTTTATAGCACCTCATTATAACAAGATGGTATCAGAGACGATTAGGGTTTTCACGATCCGGTAAGAAAAATGTCTGGGGTAAACGTGAAAATCGACAAATTCATAGGGAGGGATAGTTTCAGTTTATGGCAGATCAAGATGCGAGCCTAGGATAAGTCGCTCGCTATAGATGAGGCCGAGATGACCAATTTGGAGGAGAAGGCAGACTCATTGATTATGATGTACCTCACAGACGATGTCATTACCGAGGTCGCATAGGAGGATACTGCGGCTGGTCTATGGCTGAAATTGGAGAGCCTATATAAGATAAAGTTGTTACCTAATAAGTTGTTGCTGAAGCAACGTAGGTTCAATTTGTATATGTATGAAGTTCAATCACTTTGATCAATTAAATATAATTTTATTATATTTGCGTAATATTGACGTTAAAGTTGATGATGGGGATGTTGTGTTAATTTTGTTAGTTTCTCTACCTTTATCGCATGAGAATTTTGTGCAGTCTTTTATTATTGGAAAATACATTGTGTCTCTAGAAAAGGTCATATCATCTCTGCATAGCAGAGTGCTGCTCCATTAGGCGGCTGGTACAAGTACAGATAATCAGTTCATGGGGCTAGTAGCCAGTGCGAATGGAAGTAATGGTCCTGGAAATCCGGGGAAAAAGAAATTCAAGAAGAAATTAGGTTCTAAGGGTCCCAAACCAGATGATGTCTGTAACTACTGTAAAGAGTTAGGATGTTGGAAAACAAATTATCTGCAGGAGAAACAGAGACAGAGATAAAATATGTGATATTGTTGCTGCTATTGCTAAAGGAGATAACACCATCTATGAGGATGATTTAGCCCTAATCGATGATGAACAAAAACATCACATTGATGTGTGGGTTCTTGGTTCTGGGGCATCCTATCATATATGTCCGCGCAGAGAGTGGTTCACAACATACGATTAGGTAGATGAAAGCAATATTTCTATGGCCAACAGTTCTGTTTGCAAGGCATTTGAAATAGGCTCAATCAAGTTACAGACACATAATGGTAGATTCTTCACATTAAACGATGTTAGGCATGTTCCACTCATGACAGAGAATCTTATATCATTGAGCCTATTAGACTGTAAGGGGTTCAATTTTAGAGGTGAAGCTAGAGCTTTGTATGTCTGCAAGGGTTCTGATATGGTTCTGAAAGGTTTGAAGCGGAGGACTCTGTATTTTCTGCAGGGTTCAACATTACATGTTTGTTGTTGCATTATTTGAGGTTCTCAAGGATGACATGACTGAGTTATGACATATGAGACTTGGTCACATGGGTGAGAGGGGGATGTAGATTCAGTCGAAACAAGATTTTCTTGAAGGCCACAAGGTCACTAGTCTTGAATTTTATGAACACTGTATTTTTGGAAAGTTACATCACAACAAGTTTCCTAAGGCATTTCATAGAACGAAAGACATTCTTGATTACATCGATTCTAATTGTTGGGGTCCTTCATATGTCGAACCTCTAGGAGGCCATATAAATTTCTTGTCTATGATTGGCGACTACTCAAGAATGACTTGGGTAATTATGATGAAGCATAAGAGTGAAGCTTTTTAAGAGTTTTAAGCAGTGGAAGACTTTGGTGGGAAATCAAACTTGGAAGAAAATAAAAAAGTTGCAAACTGATAATGGTCTAGAGTTATGTTCTTCAGATTTTGCTGAGTTCTGCAAGAATGAAAGGATTGCAAGACAACATACTCCACAACAGAATGGTGTAGTAGAAGGTGTGACCAGACACTTCTGAGAGAACTCGATGCATGATCTCTAATACTGGTTTAGCTCGAAGATTTTGGGCTGGAGCAGTAAGCACAACATGTTACCTGATAAACAATGGACCTCACACATGTATCAACCTCAAAACACCCTATGAGGTGTGGTGGGATAAGTTTGTTTATTACTCTATTTTGCGAGGTTTTGGTTATACTATTTATTATCATGTGAATGAGGGTAAATTAGAGCCAAGATCGAAGAACTGAGTTTTTATGGGCTATGGGGATGGTGTTAAGGGGTATATAATTTGGTCTCCATCTACGAGTAGAGTTATACTCAACAGAAATGTTATCTTTTATGAGAATTATATGTTTAACCCACTGTGAAGTCTACTCTTGTGTTAGGAAATGTTACACTACAAGAAATCACGCTTTACATGACAAAATTTTTCGCAACGACATAAAAATCGTCACAGTTTGTTACTTAAAAGTGACGAATTTTATTTTCGTCACTTAAAAACTAGAAATTGTGACAAAAAATTTTTTTGTCACCAATACTTTATTTTTTTGTCACTATTTTATAAAAACCACAACGCCATCAGAAAATTTGTCACTATACGCTTTGGTGACGATATTAAAATTACTAATGACGATATTTATCGTCATGAAATTTAATATTTTCGTGACGATGCTATGTTTTATCACTGTTTATTCAAAATTATTGGTAACGAACTTATTTTGTTACAATATTATTTGGTGACGATATCCATTGTGATTAGTGACGATTATATTCATCGTATAATATTGTATTTTCATGACAATTTTGTGTTTTGTCATTAATTATTCGGAATAATTAGTGACACATTATTTCGTTGTCAATATTTATATATAGTGACAATTTATAATCCTTTGTCACTTTTAACAAACGAATGTCGTAAATTCTGTAACAGGTTTTTCACGACATATTGATTTCGTCAAAATTTATTACACAAAGGAGATGAATTTTATTTTGTCACTCAAATTAATTGTAGATGATAATGATTTAGTGACAAAATGGGAATTTCGTCACTATTTTGCATATATGATGACGAAATTAAATAAATTGTTACAATAACTCATAAATAAGATACAACAAAATAAGGTTTAAACTCAAAATCTCTAAAATAAAATATGACAAGCACACACCAATCAAGCTGCAATACAATTTTTATATACGGTTTCCATTAGAAATTTGTTTTTTTATTATATATTAATGTTGGGACATTGTCAGTTTTGATTAAGATCCCAAAGCCCCTGAAAAGATGTTTGCCTTAATCTGTCTTTGTCAGGCTAGTCTTGGTTAGGGTTAGTACTTAGTCATTTTACACTTTACATGTACTCAGTGAGAGGAGAACTCACTGGAGACAATCAAGACTCAGAGCCTGAAGACGAAGAGCACCATCCTGAACTTATGGCAGTCCTCTAAGCTGGCTGAGTAAGTGTCAGTGATGAAGAGTATGACCCTGAGGTCACTACTAACTCAGTCCTGAAGGGAACAGGATGTCACTGAGTTAATGTGAAGACTTGGAGTAGAGCCAAGCAATGCAAAAGGAATTTCAGCGTCAGGACAAGACCGGTGAGCTCAAGACAAAATGAACTTAATAAGACAAGCCTGAAGCTCAGGAATAAGTTCTGACATTCTCACCAACCTGATGACGTGGACCAATCCAAGGAGGACACGCACGTACGGAACCTGAAATGAAGACTGTATTCTGACTGCATATTCAACGGGCAAGCATTTAATGTGCATTTAATGCAAATACCAAACCCATGCAAGGGCGGCTGCTGCATAAAGATATGTCCGTTTGAAGCCACTCTACTTAGGTGACTAGAAGGCTATCTCTCCAACGGATAGTTTTCCAAATCTCCTATAAATACAGAAGACCTTGAACCCATTCAAGTTGCATAAGCACTTCCGTCAATATGCAACCGTACAAGACGCTAAGGATAACAAACCCTCTTTTTGTCCCAACAAAGATAACTGGGATCAACTATGCGATCATTTTGCATCAGAAAAATTCAAGGTAATAATTCTATATGAACATCTTTTACATTGTAAACTAGGCATGCTGCTGCTATCTAAGTTAATTTTCATCTATATAATTGTTGCTTTATGCTCAAGACACTTTGTTTTCAATGTCAAAATTCTTATTCGTAAGATTACAATTTTAATGCTCATGCAGCGTGTAAGTGAGGTAAATCGAAGAAACAGGCAGAAAATGCGATGCAAACATATCTCTGGAAGAAAAGCTTTTACAGTTCGATCACATGAAATTGTAAGTATACAAAAATTTACTTATATGCTAGTTTTAATTTTCATCGTGTCTTGATATTTATTTTACTAGTTGCTGCAGTACCAAAGTTCTAAATCTTCATATTACAAAGCTATTTTTATGTGAGTTTACTAAAATTTTCCTGAATTTGTTTTACTGTGCATTTCAGTTTTTAATTAATTACCCAGTAGATTTGTTGTGTGTGAGAAAGTGGGAGATTTGTGTGAAGATATCATGTTTTCAAATGATGTTGATTTATTTTTATGTTTGGGTTGCATACATAAATTCTTTTGTTATATGGTGGGAAAATTGGGAGATTGCAGCTCCTTTACATATATGAGTTGCGTGATAAAATTTTATATGAAATATAGTTGGTTGGTTTCTTATGCAAAGTAGGGTTTGTTATTGACTTGAAGCGACTACACTAGCTTCTACTAGTAGCTACCCCGCAAGAGAACGGGTTCACTGTAGTATGGGCAAGTATAGGGACCAAGTATTATCGAACCCAAGGGATGGTATGTATGCGAATAGATCCCTGAAGATCTACGCGTCGTAGTTATTATGAGTGTAATGTTTTTGAATTTTTGAAAAGATTAATTAAAAGACGAAAATAAACTAAGTAAACTGAAATAATAAAGCAGACGAATTAACTAAGGGTTGGATTCAAATAAGAGATGGTGATGCTTAGGATAGGAATCCCTACGTATACTAACGGAGCAGGTACATAATCAAAGTAATCGTGACAAACAAGAATTAACCTAAGTAAAAGATCGTAGAATGAAAGCTCAAGATTTCTCACCCTAATACTTTATCCTAGCAATCGACTTCACTAATCCACTAACAAGTTAATGAACTGTGCTTAATTAATGAGACCCTAATTTAACTAAGGTGATGCGGTCGTCCTCCTTCGCTAAACCGGTAGATGAATTAACCTCTCCTAAACCCTCTCGTTAAGACTACTAATTGTTATTGAGTGATGCGGTCGTCCTCTCTCTAACACTTTCGTACGAAATTCAAAGGTAGAGTTAAGATTAATTATAAGAATTCATTAACCAAGAGAATTAAAACCTAACGTCACGAGTTACCCTAATTACGTACCCACATCCTACTTCTACGAGTTCATCCTAACCCAAGCATACAAGGGTTTTAGCCGGACATGGTTTTAACATAAATAAAAGCAACAGAAGAAACAACGAACATAAACATGATGAATTGAATGAAGAAAATAATAAACATAAACTAGGGTTTTAAAAAGAAAATAAATACTAAGAACTGAAATTGAATTAACTAAAACGAAATTAAAAGCGTTTAAAGTAACGAACTAATGAAAGGAAACTAAGAACTCGTATGCAAAACCTCAACAAAACATAAAGAAAGCTTGCTCTTCTTCTTCCTCTCCAAAAACTAAGTCTAAAATTATTTCTAAAAGTCGGGGATCCTTCAAAATGTGTTTGGACGAGATATATATAGGCACGGGTCGAAACGGGAGTTAATGGGCCGAAAATACGCATCCGGAGGTAAAAGTATATGGGCGCTCGAGCAAAACGCTCGAGCGGTCCCGCTCGAGCAGTGTAGCTCGAATGATGCATTCGCTCGAGCGGTCGCGCTCGAGCTGCTCGAGCGCTGAATCTTCTCTGTATGTTTCTGGGCGCTCGAGTGATTCGCTCGAGCGGTGGCGCTCGAGCTGCTCGAGCGCAAGACTTGTTCTGTTCATTTGCGCGCTCGAGTAAGGCGCTCGAGCGGTGGCGCTCGAGCTATGCGCTCGAGTGATCTCTAATCCTTCCAAATGATACTTTTCCTCGTCCGCACTAATACCAATCGTATTTCTTCAATATCTTCTCATCCGGGCATCCGTTTGAGTTGATTCAAAGTCCTACGAACTCCTCTTTTCGTCCTCTATTCACCTATGAGCACCAAAGAGACAATTTTATCAATGTATAGAAATAATGCTCATTTGACTCCAAGCACTAATCGAAAACACTCAAAACATGAGTAAATTGGGCACCAAAACATAACAATTTCACGCCTAATCAACCCCCCCAAACTTACCATGTTGCTTGTCCTCAAGAAACGAAATAATAAGTCAAGTGAAATTGTTAGGAATGAATCAAGAATCAAATCATGCAAGTAATTGAACTCGAGTTTTAAAGATCAATCACCCGTATACTCACTCACTTTCTTTCATCGTACTCATGCAACAATAACAAGAAACACCAAGATCAAGCATGGATGTGCACTCAACGATGTGTTTCACTCCCTCACAAGTGTATAAAAGTGTTTAAGGGACTCACTCAATCAATCAATCACACATATTGGCAGCCATAGGCTTGTAAGCACTCTCAACTTCGACCATACTCTAGAAATCAATGCCGAATCAAAAAGGACTTTTCTCAAGGTTGTAATGTAGGCTCTTTGGACGGGTGGGATAACAATATGGGGTAAGTGACTCAAGTGAATGGAGAATAGAAAAATCAACTTTGGCACTTTGAGATTAGGAGCAGAATCACTTCAACATTTGCAATCAATACACTTTAATTCCACTACTCTCAACACTTCAATTTTTTTCTTTTTCACTCTTTTCACTTTTTTCAATCACTTCATTTTTTTCTTCGCACAAACACATGAGCTCATTTTTTCTTTTGCTCATTCTCAAATTTTTTGTTCTTTCCCACAACTCAAATCTCATCACTCCTTCTTCTCATATTCACTCAACAAACAACCTTTTCCTTTTTCAACTCAATTCACTCCCTTCATATTCACACTTTCCTATTCTCCACTCAAATTTGGACAAAAAGGCTTAGGAATTGGAATAGTGTTCATATGTGCTAGCAAATAAAATAGGCTTTAGGCTCAAAGGGGCTAACAAGGGATCAATGTCATTGGTAAGGAAAATTTTGGCTAAGTGACTCAATTAAATCAAAGATGGCCTAAGATCACATTCGGCATATCAAACTAGACACAATCAAGAAGCAAGAGCATATGCAAGTTCTAGCATCTTCTAAGGTGACGATCCACTCACAAACGAAGAGATTAAATCATGCATTTAAATCTCGTAAGGCACAACTCTCACGGCTTTCACATCCATGCTAGTCCTAGTGAATTCTCACTCTCATCACACAAGCACTCAAAAGAAAAATTTACAAGCATACAAGTTCTTTCTCAAATCAACTCTAACTCAAACACTCACACAAGAAAACTCCTAACTCAGCCTCACAATTCACCCTACTCATCAAATCATACTCAAAGATAGCAATCAACAAGCATAAGGTGATTGATAGGCATAAAATGTTGAGTAACAAAACAAATTAATAATAGCCCAAGGAGCATCTCAGGGCACCAAATAACTAACTCAACTCAAAGATAAGGGGTGCTCCGGTGCAATGTAATAATAAAACAAATAAAAAACTCCACCCCCCCCCCCCAAACTTCGACCTTGCTAGAGGTCTAAGTTTGGGGTTGTGGGTTACCTCAACCGAACAATTCAGTTTCTCTCAATAGCTTTGCACACTCCCTTGTCTCAAGTTGGTTCCTTCAATCTAAATAACTCCATGATACCTTTACTCCTTTAGAGACAAGCCTACAAAATAAAACTCTCAAGTACGAGGTTAAACATACGACTCAACAACATCCTAGTAACATAAAAGGAAAATAACTAAAAAAAAAACACTCAAAAGCAAATAAAAATGGGTTGCCTCCCATTCAGCGCTATTTTTAAGGTCCTCATGCCGGACCAAGCTCAAAGGAGCTTATGGGACATCATACGCAAATTTACCTCCCTTACTCTCATAAGAGTGGTGTTTGAACTCCTTTCCTTGATGCCCCACCATCATGAGTACTTTTGCTTTCTTCCCATCCCCAAGTGTTATGGGTCTCAACTCCTTCTTGCCTCTATCTGGAGGAGTCTTACTAAACAATTTCTTGAGTTTGGACTTTTTCTTCTTAACTCCTCCTTTCCCTTCTAACTGGACCACGTCCACTTTCTTCACCTCTTCATCCTTCAACTTCTTCACTTTATCCCTATCAAAATAATCAAGATCATAACGCTCATGGGTTAAATAATCAAGTGAAGGACTAACAAAATCATGAATATGAGATGGATTAGGGAGAGAATGTGTGTCTTCAACACGAGGATCAATTGCATCCATGCAATACAAGCTCTCTTCCTCCTTCGGGTGCTTCATGGCTTCATATAGGGAGATCTTCACTTCTTGATCATCAACCTTCAATGTAATCTTCCCATTTGCCACGTCTAGCACCATCCCTGCCGTAGCTAAGAACGGTCTTCCCAAGATCAGGGGTACGTGCTCATCTTCCTCCATCTCTAGCACTACAAAGTCGGCTGGAAAAATGTGTTCTCCAACTCTCACTAGGACGTCTTCAACCACACCTTGAGGTCGAGTAATAGACCGATCGGCTAGTTGAAGCATCATCATTGTGGGTTGAAGTTCACCACCTTCCAACTTCTTGAAAAGCGACAACGGCATGAGATTGATGCTCGCCCCGAGGTCGCACAACGCTCCCTTCTTGATCCCGTTCCCAATGTCACATAGGATCGTGAAGCTCCCGGGATCCTTCAGCTTCGGTGGCAGCGCCTTGTGCACTAATGCACTCACCTCGTGGTTCAGCTGCACCAACTTCGGCTCATCCACTCACCGTCTTTTTGCAATCAAGTCCTTCAAAAACTTCGCATAGTGCGGCATCTGTTCCAAAGCATCATAAAAAGGAATATTAATATGCAATTGTTTAAAAACATCAAGGAACTTAGCGAATTTCTCATCAAGCTTCTTTTTCATGAAGCGCTGTGGATATGGGACAGGTATCACCGATTTGGGTACCCCCCATTCATCTCTTTCTGTTTCTTTCACTTTCTCCCTTGCTTCCTTTGCCTTTTTCCACTTAGGAACTCTCTCAACCTCCTCAAGGTCTTTGTCTTGATGGGACTCATCCATATCTTCATGCTTCTCAATCCCTTTACTTTCAATCCCCTTCTCAACTTCATCTCCTTTAGGCTCAATCTCTTCTTGGGGCGTCTCAGAATCAGCAGGCATCTGAGGACCTTCGTAGTTGGTTCCACTTCTTAGCTGGATCGCCTTGCACTGCTCTTTCGGGTTCCCCTCCGGCATTCTATTCACTGATTTTGCAATCTGGCTCATCTGGAGCTCTAAAGAGGTGAACCTTCGATTGTTCTCTTGTTGAGTTCTAGTCCACTCAACATTCATCTTCTGGAGCTCTTGATCTCGTTGATCACCCTTCTTATGCAACTCCTTCACATCGTACTCCAAGGATGACAATCTCTTGCTCCCTTCCTCCACCTTCTGAAGGATCGCTCTCAACATCTCCTCGGTTGATGCACCGCCTTCTCCACCAGGAGGTTTAAACCCCGGATCAACACCTGCAGGAACAGTAACACCAGCTTTTGGGTTAGCATAAGAAAAATTATCATTCCTCCTCCATGTGCTTTGAGGAGGCTGCTGGCCTCCTTGAACTCCTTGTGTGTTCCTCCATTGATTTTGAAGTGGCTGAGGGCCTGGAGGCACAAATGGTTGGCCATAAGAAGGCCTTCCATACTGATTACCACCTTGGTAGCCATTCTGATTGTAATATGGACCTCCCATGTAATTGGCTACCTCTTGCTGTCCACTGGGTTGGTCTACTCTCTCATTCTCTACTGCATGCTCTCCAACCAAACTCTTCCCCAACTCGAGGTTGTTGATCTTTTCCATCATGGCCATCAGCAGCCTTCTAGTTCCTTCTCCCTCCTCAACCTGATGCACTCTTTGCAAATCTGCATCCACACCCCAAGCACCGGCATTCGTGACAATGTTGTCAACGATCTCTCTACACCTCTCTATGCCTTGGTTGAGGAATGCTCCGCCCGCACAAGCGTCTAAATGGTCTTGCCCCGTCTTGTTGGCACCACTGTAGAAGAATGCCATAATATCCCCCTCATTGTACCCGTGCTGCGGGCACTCTATAAGCATGTTTGAGTATCTCTCCCACGCTTGGCGTAGATCCTCTCCAGATTTCTGGCGAAAGGATGAGATCTCAATTCTAGCCTTGATCGTCCTAGATGGAGGGTAGAATCGCTCGAGGAACAGACGCTCGAGCTCGGCCCAAGTGGTAATACCTCCCCGCGGGAGCGTATTATCGTACCACTCCTTGGCTATTCCCGTCAATGAGAATGGGAACAGCCTAAGCCTCTTGGCATCTTCAGACATGCCATTATAATTAAATGTGGAGGCTATCATGAGAAAGCTCCTCAAGTGTGTATGAGGATTCTCCTTCCCGATCACCCCTTTGAACTGATTCTCAGTCAGCAGCTTTAAAATCCCCGGTGATATCGAGAAGTTATTGGCCTCAACTGGAGGCAAAGCCACTCCATCATAGTACCGCTGTGGCTGCGCTGCAAACCTCCCTCTAATCGCCATATTATGATCTACGTTCTGAGGAACGTGTTGAGGATTAGCTGCAGGTACTGGTACTTGTTGGGGTGGTGGTTGGTAAACAGGTGGTTGGTTGTAGACTGGTGGTGGATGGTATGGGTATGGTGGGTAAGGATAAGGTGGATATGGGTAATGTTGGTATACTAGGTTGTTGAAAGGGTTATTTGGGTTTTGTGGGTAAGCAGGGTTGCTAAGAGGATTATGGACAAGGTTCTGAGCTGGATTCCCTACGTTTCGTGTATCCGGGTTTAGGCTCTGGCTATCCCCTAATGGAATTTGATTCTGGCTACCACTAACTCCAGTGCCTTCAACTCGGTCTACTGCCTGATTGAAATCGTTGGCAGCATCGTCCAACTCATTATTGATGTCCATTGGTTCCTTCCCTAAGTCGGCAGCGTTCATCCTTCTCAAGAAGGCTCGGTTCCTTCTGGCTATTGTCTCAGGGTCTGCAGGTAATCTCTCTTCACTCGTATTCCCTTGTGAGCGTGTTCTCATAAACCTGACACACTAGCAGAAGGATCAAAACGCAACTGCCGAATACTAAAAAGAACAATAAAAAATAAAAAAAAACAGAAAATAAGCACCCACTACTAACTACTAAGCTATCGACAAGTCCTATTCAAACATACAACGCCATCCCCGGCAACGGCGCCATTGACTTGAAGCGACTACACTAGCTTCTACTAGTAGCTACCCCGCAAGAGAACGGGTTCACTGTAGTATGGGCAAGTATAGGGACCAAGTATTATCGAACCCAAGGGATGGTATGTATGCAAATAGATCCCTGAAGATCTACGCGTCGTAGTTAATATGAGTGTAATGTTTTTGAATTTTTGAAAAGATTAATTAAAAGACGAAAATAAACTAAGTGAACTGAAATAATAAAGCAGACGAATTAACTAAGGGTTGGATTCAAATAAGAGATGGTGATGCTTAGGATAGGAATCCCTACGTATACTAACGGAGCAGGTACATAATCAAAGTAATCGTGACAAACAAGAATTAACCTAAGTAAAAGATCGTAGAATGAAAGCTCAAGATTTCTCACCCTAATACTTTATCCTAGCAATCGACTTCACTAATCCACTAACAAGTTAATGAACTGTGCTTAATTAATGAGACCCTAATTTAACTAAGGTGATGCGGTCGTCCTCCTTCGCTAAACCGGTAGATGAATTAACCTCTCCTAAACCCTCTCGTTAAGACTACTAATTGTTATTGAGTGATGCGGTCGTCCTCTCTCTAACACTTTCGTACGAAATTCAAAGGTAGAGTTAAGATTAATTATAAGAATTCATTAACCAAGAGAATTAAAACCTAACGTCACGAGTTACCCTAATTACGTACCCACATCCTACTTCTACGAGTTCATCCTAACCCAAGCATACAAGGGTTTTAGCCGGACATGGTTTTAACATAAATAAAAGCAACAGAAGAAACAACGAACATAAACATGATGAATTGAATGAAGAAAATAATAAACATAAACTAGGGTTTTAAAAAGAAAATAAATACTAAGAACTGAAATTGAATTAACTAAAACGAAATTAAAAGCGTTTAAAGTAACGAACTAATGAAAGGAAACTAAGAACTCGTATGCAAAACCTCAACAAAACATAAAGAAAGCTTGCTCTTCTTCTTCCTCTCCAAAAACTAAGTCTAAAATTATTTCTAAAAGTCGGGGATCCTTCAAAACGTGTTTGGACGAGATATATATAGGCACGTGTCGAAACGGGAGTTAATGGGCCGAAAATACGCATCCGGAGGCAAAAGTATATGGGCGCTCGAGCAAAACGCTCGAGCGGTCCCGCTCGAGCAGTGTAGCTCGAATGATGCATTCGCTCGAGCGGTCGCGCTCGAGCTGCTCGAGCGCTGAATCTTCTCTGTATGTTTCTGGGCGCTCGAGTGATTCGCTCGAGCGGTGGCGCTCGAGCTGCTCGAGCGCAAGACTTGTTCTGTTCATTTGCGCGCTCGAGTAAGGCGCTCGAGCGGTGGCGCTCGAGCTATGCGCTCGAGTGATCTCTAATTCTTCCAAATGATACTTTTCCTCGTCCGCACTAATACCAATCGTATTTCTTCAATATCTTCTCATCCGGGCATCCGTTTGAGTTGATTCAAAGTCCTACGAACTCCTCTTTTCGTCCTCTATTCACCTATGAGCACCAAAGAGACAATTTTATCAATGTATAGAAATAATGCTCATTTGACTCCAAGCACTAATCGAAAACACTCAAAACATGAGTAAATTGGGCACCAAAACATAACAATTTCACGCCTAATCAGTTATATATTGGGAAAAGTGGGAGAATTAAGCTCCTGTATATATACTCATATATGAGTTACATGATAAAATTGTATTTCCTATTTTGATAAATTTTAATTAAAACTGGAGTTCATTTGAAATATAGTTTGTTGATTTTCTAAGCAGCAGTTTTCCATGTTTCCTCATCCTCTAGTTTAGAGTATGTGTACTTGGTCCTAATGTAAATTGATGGTATTAGCGATAAAATAACAAAAACGCTCCAATTATGCTTCTATGTCAACTGATCTAAGGAAGTAAATATAAGTTTTTGTTTTTAATGAATTTTTTATGTGTTCATTAGTATGTAGAAAAAAGTTGTAGATGAATTTTTTAATTTTTTATTCGTAGTCTGGGTCACCTGATGTACCATGCGACCGGATTGACTTGTATGAGCGCACACATTGTTCAGTTAAAGATGGATGGAAATCCAATGAGACTAAGGAAAATTGGGTATGTCATGTATATATATTTATGATATTTAGTCATGTTACTGAAATTAATGTTAATTTACTTATTTTTATGATTAACTATCAGGAGATGATGAAAAAGAAGCGAGAAGAATATATTGAGCTCGGAATTTCGAAGACTGCAGATGAGATAGTGTTTGAGGTTTTGGGCCATGGAACAGGATACGTAAAAGGTCTTGGTTATGGTCCACAACCTCCAAGCAGACGCATCACATTTTACAGCTCCTCTAGTCAGTTAAATGATGAACTAAAAGACGCAAAAGAAAAGTTGCAAGAGTCTGAAGCTCGAGTGCAAGAACTCAATGCTCAAGTAAATGGTTTGAAAGATGAATTGTCTTCTCAAGGTGCAAACCTTTCTGCGCAAGGTGAAACTCTCGCCAAACTTATGGCGTATCTGACGGAAAAAGGGATGCAATTGTAAAGGTTAGTTTCTATTTTATTTATATGATGTATTTGGATAATGTAAATGCCTTCTCCATAAAAGATGTATTTGAAAATATTTTTCTCCAATATTTTATTAATGAATAGAATATCTGATACATTTACATGTTACATTGGAATAAATTTACATGTTACATTGGAATAAAGGTAGTGTCTAGGTATTTTGAAATAAAATATATTAGATGTTAATGGTATTATCTTTAATGGGTTTAATTTATTTTGATCTCTACTATATATATATATATATATATATATATATATATATATATTATTCATTGTTGTATGCTTATATATGTTATATTTTAACATTTATTTTCAATATTGTTAATATAATTTTATTTTTTTATATGAACTATCAATAGAGGAGAAGATTTATTCGTCGGGTGGAAGTGAGGAAAGGACAACATCATGAAATTCTATTATATTTTCTTTAGATTATCTTCTTTAGTTTCTTATTTCATGTTATGATAACAAATATTGCTTGTTACTTTTTGATTACTTGAGTGAGTACTTTGTTTAATGCAAACTGGTTTATTTTTATTTTGAACTTTATTTTTGTTGTATTTTTTATATATTTGCTAATCGAAATTAGTATCACACCAATGTCTATTATCACTTATAGATTAATATTACATTATTATTAATTTAATATATAAATAGTCAATGAAAGTGATTATTTTGTGATTAACTATGCATTACAATAGGTGTTGCTTTTATGATGAAATAATATTTTGTTACTTTATATCAGCTAATAATGACAATACCAAATATTATTTGGTGACAATAATAATTTTTTTATTGAATAATTTTTTATCATGAGAAAATATTTTGTCACAATTTCACATTATCTAATGACGCGAATCAATTTGTCACCAAAATTTAATTTTCGTGACAAATTGTGTTGTCATTATATATATATATATATATATATATATATATATATATATATTGACGATTCAATTTTAGTCATCCTGGTGTATTGTTTTCATGATAAAAAAAATTAAAATATGACAAAAAATATTTCGTTACTGTATCTAAACTTTTAGTGATGATTATTGTCCTCGTCACTAAATAGTACATTATGCTGACAAAAATAATTTGTCACCATTTCACATCATTTAGTAACGATTAAAATTTTGTCACTAAATCCCACTCATTGGTTACAAAATTTATCGTCATTATATTGTACGTATATAACAACGATGCAAAATTTGTCACAAAATCACACTCATTGGTGATAAATTTTATCGTCATCATATAGGTATATATATAACAACGATAAAGATTTTGTCACTAAATTACACTCAGTGGTGACAATTTTTGGCGTCATTATATATGTACACATATAACAACGATTAATATTTTGTCACCACTAACAACTCTTTCATGACGAATTATACAAAATATGACGAAATAATTAATATAATTGTGATGAAAATAACGTCATCAAATTCTCATGAGTAAAGTAATACATGGATAATCGTCGCAAAAAATTTAGTTTTTAGAGACAATTATTCAAAGCGTCGTGTAAAATTGAACTTTTGGTGATGAAACACCATATTAGCTACAAATATTTGATGCCAAAAGTGACAATTTATTTGTCACTATAGATGAAATGATATTGTAACGATACCTTTTTTCGTCACCAAATGTGATATTTTTTATGACGAATTGAAAAAACGTCACTTTGATCAAATACCACGCACTTTCAACAACGTTCTTTGCGACAAAATATTTCGTTGCCAAAGATTTATTGTGACGAAAAATGAATATTTGATGACAATTTTTTTCGTCGCAATTTCTCAAATTTCTTGTAGTGTTATTTTTTATTGACAAACAAGTGGATAAGAGTGAGTTACAGAAAGAAGAATGAGAAGAACACTCACATTCTGACACTGAGCTGAAGGATGTTTCACCACCAGAAACTCAACAATCTGAAGTTAGGCCAAACAATATAACTCTTGATCGAGCTAGAAGGATTAGAGGTGAAGCTCCAAAGAGGTATGTATACGAGGATATGGTGGGTTATGCATTACAGGTTACTGAAGGGGTGGATTCTTATGAGCCATCCACCTACAAATAAATTGTTACATGTACAGAGGTTGTCCAATGACTGGCTACCATGGGAGATGAGATGGAGAGTCACTTCACAAGAATATGACTTGGGACTTAGTGAAATGACCTCCTGCGAAAAATATTGTTACTTGTAAATGAGTTTTCAAGAAGAAGGAAGAGATGTCACCTGTAACACCCCAAAATTACTACTATATTATTAAAAGAAGTATTAGATTTTGATGTTAAAATTGAAGTATAGAATTTAGATGTTAAAGTTATATACGAAGAGGATAGTCATATATACTAAATATAATTAATAATAAAAAGGAAGTTCGCGGATAAGTATAGTAAAAGACGTTCATAATTACTTACCCACACAAAACTTAACCTTGAAGGAATTTTTGGATAACCCACAGCCACAGGTAACCTTTTTCCTTTCTTTTTATCTTTTTTTCTTTACTTCATTGCCGTGCTTGGTCGCCGGTGTTTACCGGAAATAACCGTACTATATATCAAAATGATCGTAGTGACTCGTAGATTCTAGAAATAAAGTCGTTTTGTTGATTCGATGCTCGTAGCGTAGTGAATTTGTGATTGAAGGTCCGAAAATTCAGAATATTTGCATACCTTCCTCTGGCTGCCGCCGTCGTTCCGGTGAACGATAGGTGACGAGTCTTATACCTTTGTGAAGACTGTGATGCGTAGATTAAAATGATCTCTTTAATTCGTAAGATCGGTGATTAAATCATTTGGAAATTTCATCTAAAATTCACGCTAAAACCCATTTCGAAGCGTGAAAAAAATGGAAGTCTGGTCATGGTTAATCATTGCAATTTGTTAAGTATTTGTTGTTATTGAGTTTTGTAGTAGATAGAGACTTGATTATTGGTTGTAAACGGTGAGAAGCAGGCGAAACTGCCATGATATTATACCCTTCAATCTAAAATAAAACCTGATGACCCTGAAACCCTAGAGAACATTTGTTATCGTTATAATAAATTAATTATAAAAATAGGTCTACTAAGAATTCTAAGCATTAAATGTAACATTCTTTGTAGGGCCAGAGGAAGGCTGCGGACCATAGAAAAGTGTTGTGCTTCAACACAAGATACTCCGCACTGAGGTGTGATGATTTCCACTCTTAATTGAGTTTAACATTCTATGTTATGATTGTTGTGTTAAAATGTGATATGTGGGTAATGCTATCTGTATTGCGGTTGTAATGTCATGTGATCCATTGGTGGATCTTCTTGTTTAATTGTACGACTAAATGTTTCCGAAACCCATTGACCCGGATGATCCAGGTTACGTCGACACATGGTCGTGATGTATGCGAGCCGGTAATGACCCGTGATGTATTCAAGTCGGGTAATGGCCCGCGATGTATTCAAGCTGGATAATGGCCCATGATGTATTCAAGCTGGGTAATGGCCCGTGATGTATTCAAGCTGGGCAATGACCCGTACTATGTGCAATCCGGGTAATGGCCCGTACAATGTGCAAGCCGGGTAATGGCCCGTATTATGTGAGTATGAGTTGCATTTTCAAGTTATGTGTTATTTGCATATGCCATTTAACATTGCAGTCATTGTGAATGTTCCACTGAGTGTATTTGAGACACTCACCCCTTCCCCTATATATTGTTACAAATGTCGAGTCTGGTGTGGAAGAATGATGAAGATGCAACACTGTACCTTGTTGAGATATTGTGATATAAATAAATGTTCTCAGTTTTGCTACTCAAATAAAAGTCGATCGAGGTTATGTATAATTAGAAGTATACTGGCTGAATATATTGTAACAAAACATCGTATTTTGCTCCACCACTTCCTATGTATAATTATCGCCTGTGAGCGAAGTTTATTAGTTCGGTTTTCTTACATATGTATCCTTGATTTCTAGTTGCTTTAGAGTTATTTTTTTTCAAACTATTTATAGCTTCTGCTTACAAAATATGGATTTGGTTTCGCTAACTCTGGAATTGGGATTATTAATGGTATTTAGTAGCGTCTCAGCCCTATAGCATCATCATTCGAATATCTAAATATCAGGGCGTTACATCACCTACTGAGGGCATCAAGTATAAGGTCAAAGTCATTGTTAAAGGGTTCACTTAGAGAGAGGGAGTAGAATACAATGAGATATTTTCACATGTGGTCAGACATACTTCCATCAGGATGCTACTACAAATGGTTGCCCATTAGGATCTTGAGCTTAAACAACTCGATGTAAAGATAACTTTTCTACATGGAGAGTTGGATAAGGAGATATACATGAATCAGCCAGATAGTTTCCAAGTTCGAGGGATAAAATATTAGATTTTTCAGTTGAAGAAGTCCTTATATGGGCTAAAGCAGTCTCTGAGGCAGTGGTACAAGAGATTTGATTATCACGTGACACATCTTGGCTACAACAGAAGTCCGTATGATAGTTGCGTGTATCACTGCAAGGTGAAAAATGGTTCATTCATCTACTTGGTTCTGTATGTAGATGATATGTAATTGTTGCTAAGAACAAGTCTAATATTAGGAAGTTGAAGGATCTTCTTAGTGCTGAGTTTGAGATGGAAGATTTGGGTGCTGCTCAGAAGATATTGTGCATGTATATTTTTAGGGATAAATGTAAGAAGAAGTTTTTCCTTTCCCATAAGGATTATATTCAGAAGATATTATCAAGGTTTGGTATGTGTACAACTAAACCTATTAGTATATTCACTTTTCTATTGCTTTTGCCCCAAATCTGCTGAGGAGAAGAAGTACATGTCGCAGTTTCCTATGCTAGTGCAGTAGGGAGTTTGATGTATGTTATGGTGTGCACTAGACCTGATCTTGCATATGTTGTTAGTGTTGTTAGCAGGTTTATGGTTCAACCTGATAAGGAACATTGGCATGCTGTGAAGAATTTTTTTCAGTATCTTCGAGGTACTTCTGATGTTGGTCTCATTTATGGAAGTGATACTAACTGTTTAGTTGTTGGATATTGTGATTCTGATTATGTAGGAGATGTGGACAGTAGGAGGTCCATGACCGATTATGTTTTCACTCTTGGTGGTTCTGTTAGTTGGAAGAATACTTTGCAGCCTGCAATTACTTTGTCTACTACTGAAGCAGAGTACATGGCTTTAACGGAAGCAGCCGAAGAGGGAATCTGGTTGAAAATCTTGGTCAGTGATCTTGGTTTGTGATATGTTTAGCAAATGATCAAGTTCTTCATGAGAGAACAAAACATATTGACATCAAGTATCATTTTCTAAGAAGTGAGAAAATGATTAAGGTGAAGAAAGTTGGGACGGCTGACAACTCTGCTACTATGTTCCCCAAGCAGTTTTGAGTAACAAGTTTCAACATTGTTTGGACTTGTTAAATGTTAGAAGTTGTTAGTTATCCTATCTTGAGGCAAATCTAAGTAATGGGAGTTGCTCGAACGTCTGAGCACTTTTGATAGTGTATGATTCATCTGATCTGTGAGAAAATTCAAGTCATTGTGGAGATTTATTAAGACGTCTTGAACCCCCTGCGCAGAGCTAGTCGGGGGTCTCATTGTATGTTATGTTTGGGCTCATTTAGAGTTTTGGGCCTATTTTCAAAGTCCATTCTGTTAGGGGTTTATAAATACACCTTATTATTTGATCTTTCTGTACTTTGAAAAACACTGAGATCTCATAATAATATACGGACCCTTTCTTCTGGTCGTGGACTTAACCAACATAATGTTGGTGAACAACATAAATCTGTGTCATTTTATTTTACATTTATAATTATTTCTTACACCCCTTTATAACAATTTCCCCAATGAGTTGGCTAATGAGTCGGATCCGAGTACCATAAAAAAACAATTTCCCCCGTATTAATTTCTAGTTTCGTTAACTAAATATATCTTTGTTAATTTTTGTTTTGAAATCATTTCAGTTTTTATGATTTCATTGCTTTGTCGCACCGATTCTAGCCATTTTTCTACGATTCAAGAGTCAAGCCGTATATCAATCTCTTCCCCTCGCCAAACCCACTAATTTGGTACCCACATTTGTTAATTTTATTTACCACAACGCCACAAATTTATATTTTTGTGTACAGTTCAACACAAATTTTTTGTTAGGCTATCAGCTAATTTTACGCAATTCAAGATGCTAGATATATACTAAATACACCTCTTCTAGACTTTCCAGTCGATGCTCCCAACTGCTAGTTTTTCGTACCACAAAACCACAAATTTGAATTTTTGTAGCCGAATTACTCTTCATTCGAAATATTTTGAATTTTTTAAAATCTAATCATTTAATTATTTTAAGTATTAGAATATTTTTGAAAATTGTATTAATAATTTCAATTTATTACATTTTTTTATTTTATATATTATATATATTTAAAAAATAGACTTAATCACAATTTCTTTCAATTAATTGTTACTTTATAATTTATTCATCAATATTTAGACTTTAATTATATTACTTTTAAATTCATTTATAATATTTAGATTTTTTTTTTACATGTATGACACAGAGGAGGTTGATGTAACACATATTGATGACTTGGAACTTGTTCTGGTGTGATTCGGTTGTCTACAATTCATGCGAGCAGAAAATCATAGACCACGTGTTGCTCACGTGAGATAAGTCAAATTAATAAATTTAATAAATTTTGTCATGCATATAATAGTCTAATGTCCTTGCACCCTCTATCGTGGTGTCCTAAAAAAGTATTTTTCCCTTTATCATTTTACATGTATTTTGCAATTTGATTGAGAGACTGCATTTTTCGATAACTTACATATGATGGAGGCATATATGACATTACAATGTTTACAAGGTTATGGAGATCTTTTTAAAACTTATTTATAATTTTTTACTTCCTTTATCCACAAAAAATGGTACTGCTCTTTTGCACGTAGTTTAATGTATATGTCGGATGATATTACGGGTTATTCTGAGGTCCGATTTTTAATAGCATAACTGATAATTTTATTTAAAAATGGACCTCAAAATACCCTGCAACACCCTCCGATATATCACATTAAACCACGTAAAAAACAGGACCACTTTTTTTTTGTGGACAAAAGAATTAATAATTAAGAGGTCATATGATTAAATTACAAAATTATCGAGATATATATGGTGAATTTTATTTATAACTATATCCCAAAAAAAAATTAGGGTGAATTTTTAATATTATTTTGGAAGAATTTCATATAATGATCAATTATTAGGTTGAGGCTCAATTTAAGCCTTCAATTTTAATCTCAATTCAAAATCTAATAATTTTTTAAAATTTAGAATTTAATTTTATATTCTTCGTCTTAACTCAAGACTCGTTTTTTTTTTTCATTTCTAATTATATAGACCGACTAGTCTTTTTTTATAAAGAATTTTCTTACTAAGTATATTATATTTTTTATTTTTTCATATTTTTAATGAATCCTACCGCATTTATTATATGTACTCAACTTTATCATCCCCAACTTTTTTAACATGAAATTAAATATATCAAATACAATCTAGCGTCAAATAACAATTACAAAATTTTCAACTTTATGTATTGTATTTTGAAAATTAAATAGGAACAAGAAAATTATTATATTTTGAGTTTCTTATAAAAATAATTGAAATAAAGATAAATTTGTTAGTGTTAGTGTCCTAAAGACAATTCATTCTAAGAACATAATACTAAGATAATATTCAGATTTAGTTTAATATTATTGTTGATTTAATATTGAATGTATGACATTGCACTTATCTGAATATTATGTTTGATTGTTTGCATTTATCATTATCTGTGTTCCCATGAATCACTATTGTCATTGAGTGAGAACTCAGATGACTTAAATATGATTCTCAAATAGCCCCGATCAAGGATCATCAAGAATGAGATATTGATGATGCATTTGAGATTGATGTGCAATCTGCATCATACTCTTAGAGAGTATAGTAAGATCTCACTAACTACGAGATACTGGGTATCTCATGATGGAATCATAGATACCTTTGAGGGTATTAATATAACCATATGAGAAATCGTTTGATGTAATTCCACAATATGTATCTACAAGTGTCTCGGTTAGTAGGATTGATATGTCACTCCTCTGACTTGAGGTCATTACGCACGACATGTGTGGAGTGATGAACTTTGACCATGACCGACGCTTGCACCCTTCCACGGGTAGATATGACATGGATTGGGTTCATCACGAAATGCATGTGCGTGGTAGTTGAGCTAAAAATTGGATTCATTCCTCAAATGTGGATTTAGAGAGAATATTCATTTTCTCATCATAATTGAATTTAAATCGTCTACCGACGCACATTAACTTAGAATTTGTGGCTAAGTGTGATATACTTGATCAATTAGTGATTAGAGATATTATGATTAAGTTATTTGAATAGACACTTCATCATGTTCAAGACTTAATCGAGTATTCGTGAATGAAAGGAAGATACCACAATAGCCTACACTAATACAGGTAGTTGCATAATTACTCGCAACGTACCTCGTATATTGAGAATGTTTGATTAATTGTCTAGTGTTCAATTAAGACCGTTAGTTTGACTAACCGCTCGATATACGAGGGCATATGGGTCACACAACAAGTAATGGTTATTTACCAATTATAGTTGGTTGATTAAATATTGAATTAGGTATAATATTTAATTTATGGAGAATATAATAATAATTAGATTTGAAATTAATTATTATTGATATTTAATTAAATTGGATTTAATTAAATAAGAATCCCCAATAATGATATTTGGAATATTGTTATGTAGAAAATTATTCACAAGGAAATAATTTATGTAACGCCCCGAATCCAAAACACATAAATATTTCAGATTCGAGGTGCCACTTGTGACTAAAATCCGAACTATAAAATTTTTGATATAAAAAGGGATGATAAAATGAGAAATAAGTTTTATGCAGCGGAAGAAATGAGTGTAATATTTAAATAAGTATCTCAGACATATATATATATATATTGTTGGAGTTATACGTGAAAGTATGCTTTTACTTTGTATAACTCGTGTATCAAACACTCGATTTATGAGAATAATTCTTTTATCACATTTGCTTTAGATATAATTGAATGTTGAATTTCTATTGCAAACCGTTCAATATATAGTACATGTTACATTGTAGTTAATGTGGTGATACCCGATCACGGAAGACAACATTAACAGTTTACTTGTAACTAAACGTACAATTCACGACCCAGGTGGAATTGAACAATCCGCCGTGAAAGGTCGATGTGTAAGGCTCAGATTGGTCTGTCTTGACTAAGAGATTGCACTAGCACATTTAGTATGTGCTGAAGAGGTCCTACAGCGAGGATAAATTCTTCTGTTCTGAAAGGTGAAGAATTAGACCTCAGTGGTTGTTGATTTCTTAATCTCCGTCACTTAAATAGGACCGTGTGTGTTTAATAGTTACTGCTTTGATTCATGTTGGGTGAGAATCATTGTGACTTCGAACTTTGTGTCTTGGGCAGTAATATTAATCATACGACGGTTGCTAAGATTTAATACGGAGAAACGCGTGCGAGTACGGCTCGTGTGATTAGTCCCCTTGGTGGGCTCAGAAGTTTTATTGTACCAAATCTTGCAAGTGAAGAATTAGTTTCTTCGGTACGAATAATAATGTTGAGCTGTCTTTACTCCAAGGTGAAATATATTAATTAATTTAGAGCTATTCAGAAGCTTAATTAATTAATGGACTTGATAATCTTAAACGCGGGAAATAATAACCGGGAGCCCATATTATCGTAATATGGATTAAAATGGATAGTGCAATATTAATTTATTAGTGGTAATAATTAATATTAATGGGCTGAATTATATTGGGGCTCAATATTGAAATTCAGAAGTCCATTAGGAGGTCCAATCTTAATTCTTCTTAAGGCCCCTCAAGTAGCCCATTAAGTAGCCCAATAATGATAAGGTGATTAAAATAAAAAGAAAATAATTATGCTGATTTTTCAAGTATTATTTTCGAAAATTGCATGATAAGGAGGAAAAAGATTTTGTTGATTTTCTTGGAAAGATATTATGCAAGATATGTATTCTAGGAATACAAGAATATCTCATATATTCAAGAAGATCCAAATCTTGGATTTCTTCTATGTAATTTTCGAGAGTTTCATATTTATTAGGAGAGTGAGATTTTTGTGGAATATTTTATTATGGAGAAAAGAATATATGAGATATATTCAAGATTTCTTAGAGATTAAGAAAAGATTTTCTCCATGCCCATAAAATCTCTACGAATTTCGGTCACTACTCTTATAAATAGGGGATGATTATTTCATCCTCAAGTACATAATTCCATGTGTTGGAAAAATCAAGAGCATAGATATTTTTCTTTTTCCTTAGTTTATTAAATTACTTGAAAGCATCTCCCACCGGTGATCAAGTAAGGCGAAAGGGAAATACTTGAGAAGGTTTTTGGGTTGATAAAGCGAGATCGTGATTGTCCCGTTTATTCAAAGGCCAATTCTATAAGAGGTACGTTAATCGCATATTTAATTGTTTATTCCGCTTAATTAAATATGTGAAATTAATTCAACATGCATGATGATAATTAGTTGTTGGAATTATTATTTGAATTAATTAGGATTAATTCATGCTAGTAATAATTGTATTTAAATTCGTATTTAAAATTCATCCCGAATAGATTCCGGGCACCCCTATTTTCCCAACATATATATATATATATATGAATATAAAGCTTAGTATTTAACAGTATCATTTTACTTAAGTGGGGAACTCCGTGTCGTCTCTATTACTGTCCTTGCTCCACGAAATCATAATCTGCAAGGGTTGTAAAAAGCGGGGGGGGGGGGGGGGTGATTTGCAACGTCATGGGATTGGTAAATCCGAAATATGTTAAATTATACTCATTGAGAAAATATATAATTTATTTAAGCAGTTGACATATAAATATGAATAACATATATCACAGAAGTAACAAGTTCACGTAATAATTAATTGGGCATGACAGGTTTCACATTCACGTAATTGATATATCACAAGTTGATTCACATTAAGGGGTAAAGCCCAAAACCATTTTCACGTATCGGCTCAATCTGCCAAAATCACTTTCCACATATTGTAAATCTCTTCCAAACCATTTTCGTACGACCATACTCGACTTATTCCACTTCCAAAAATCTTACTCCTTCCAACCACTGACAAAATAAGTAACGCAAACCATCAATGGCCTTATTCCCAGTGCGCAACGTAGGCGTCTGACCCGGGGACCAGATCTGTTTGAATCAACAACCTTGATTCTGGGGGCGTCCTCGACAGCTCCCCGGAGGTTGGATTTAATACCCGTACCACAACTCCATACTTACTGACTTTCGGTCCTTTTATAAAACTGACATTTTGAACTGAGGAGAGAAATTTACTCGGTTTGAAATTGAATTGATTCATGCTCACATAATGCCCTTAACCATGCAATGGTGATTGATTTGAATAAAACAACAGGTATTTCGTATCATATATAAGTATATCACATAATTCAAACAGTTATATAATAGGGATACATTTATGTTGGATTAATCGTTTTAGGTTTAATTAGTCGAGTTCAGAAAATACCAGCACAACGTATTATAAGCAGATTGATCAACCGATCATCACCCACCTGTTTGCTCCGGGTCCCGTGAACGATGTTCAAACAGATGGTCGGATCCTTTGTGCGGATTCCAACTAGTATTGAATCCTAATATGAAGTCATTTAATTAAAAGTTGATCTTTGAATTATTAGGAAAACTTGAGAGTTTGTGTTACGAGATTTAATGAGGTCGTTATCTTATAAACCTATTGAATAGACTTACTTTCAAAGGTCACACCCTATTTTGGTAAATACGCCCCCCTTTCTAAGTGGTGGTGTATTGGTGAGTGTACTTACTAATTTACTTGTTGTATGACTATTTCTATTTCTATAATACCAATACTCTAATATTATAAGATTCTTATAAAAGTCTTTATAATTTTAAAAGTATTTCTACAATTATTTTTCACTTGAAAAAAAATAAAGAATTTATAAAAAAAATGCTAATATAATATAAGCCCAAATTAATATTTTTCTTTTCTAAAATTCTCATTCCTTATTTTAAAAGAACTATTGCATATAGTTTTATATTTTATAAATAAAACGCCCTTTATTATTAATTATTTTGCTTGAAGAATTTTGTATTATGAATACTAAAAATAATATAATATATATATTTTTTCCTTATTATTAGTATTACTAATCAAATTGACACTGTGTCATTTTTAAAACAAAAGAATATTATTATTTTCCAAAAATACTATTTTCATTTGTTTATTAACTTGGATATAAAAACTTTTATTTCTTTCAATCTTTTATTCAAAATCAACTAACATAACCATTTTGAAAACAAAAGGTACTACTTTTAAAAACTAATGATATTAGTCTTTTTCCCAAATAAGCAAGAATTAAAATTTGGAGAAAACAAAGATTTTCTTACTAATTCTTCTCACCAATATTTCCATCCAACAACATTAATCAGGCAGTAACATAAGTTAATTTCATTCTCATTTAAAAGAAGTACTTGTTTTAAAAAGGGTTTTTCCATAACAAATAAATTGAATAAAAGTATTTTTTTTTCCTATAATACTAGTATTATTAATTGAGTTAATTTGTATCATTTTCAAAACAAAAGAGTACTATTATTTTCTACTAAATTGTTTTTCATTTGTTCCAACCGTTTAACCCGAGACAAGGGAGAAGACGAGTTTTCCTTTGTCTACGGATTTAAAACAAAAGTGTTTAATCGATTAAAAGTCATCATTCAACAAAAACTAACAACACTAATTTTAAAATATTGTCCAACTATAACAATGATACAAAACTGTTATAGGAATGATACTAAACAACTAAAAGACTAGTACTAGTCCACTAAAGTCCAAATACTCCTACAATTCACAGCATCAATACTCAGGGAAAAATCAATGGGTACAACCCAAAACAAGAACAGAAATAATTCGACAGAAGAAGGAAAAATAGAAAATCAAAGTTCAAAGCATCTCCTCTAATTCTTGTTATACGGCTCCGAAAAGGGTCTCGATAATTTTCGGAATATGAAAAGAAGGAAACGAAGGTAGAGACCTTACGTTTCTCCTGGTTAGAGGTGGAAAACGGGCAGCCATTGGCGTGGTTTCGGTTCTCCTAAAAAATGAACGAGTTCGTCCTTCGGCTTTCATCGGAAAGGGCGAAGAGGGCAACAACAACAGCGTCTCGATTAAACTTGAAAAGGATAAAATCGAGATTAAACAAAGATCGATTGAATCGAAAGGAATTTAATTGAGGAAATGGAGAATCGAGGAGAAATTGAGACTCACTAAAAGAGAGACGACGACGACGAAAGGCGGTGCTGGCGGCGGCGGAGCCGGGAAGAGCGACGACGCTCGGCGGCTGGTGGAGGCAGCGCTGGAGGCGCCTTCGTACGGCAGAGAGAGACGGCCGGTTGTATCGCTGAAAAGGGAGAGAGGCGTCGCGGCGCTGGGTTGAGCGATGCGGTGGCGGTGCCGTGCGAAGAGGACGACGACGTTACTCCTGTGGTGGCGCTGCGACGGCGGCGATTTCCAATCGGAGGAGGAGCGTTGGCGTCGCGGCTTCGTCGGAGGAGGAGAGGTGGAAGAGGCACGGCTTCGAACAGCGTTTGGAAAGGAGAAAGAAGACGCGTTTTGATTGTGGAGAGAGAGAGAATTGAGAGTTCATTCTATAATTGAAATTTGGGGATTGATTTTGATATTTGGGAAAAGCAGTATGCTGAAGTGGAGAGAGTCACGGTTATTTCATTATTTAGAGAAAATATCTTTTAATTATTCAATTAATTTAAAGGAAGGAAATAAGTATGTGGCTATGATTAAAACTCTAATTAATTTAATTCAAAAAGGAAAAGTAATTCATGTGGTTAAGGATTAATCCCCTTTAATTCGGATATTTTCGTTCCCACTTGATACGGTTTAGGGATCGTTTGGTTCACGAATTTAATCCCGATTTAATAATTAATACAGTTTTATAATTCGATTAATATTTAATTGCATTTGAATTATTCTCGATAAATTATACGGATCGAAAACTTTAATTTAAACTTGAATATTTAATTCCTCGTTGTCCTTTATTCGTTTGAAAGATTCAATTCCTTTCTTCGAATTTAGGAATTTATAAATAGGGTATAAATTTAAATTACACAATAGCACACAAAAATAATAAATTAAAAGAAACAAGATAATAATATAAAATAAGGGCTCTAGGAATATAAAAGGTATAAAACGGGACGGGGTGTTACATCCTCACCCCCTGAACAGGAATTTCGTCCCCGAAATTCAGCTTCTAGGTACTACTTAAACATTGAGGGTATTTGGCTAGGATTTAAACTTCTATTTTCCATGTCGGCTCCACTGGACTAGAACCAATGGTATTTCTTGCTTTCTTAACAAGCGTAACTTCCTTCCCAGGATAGTCATGGAACTTCTTCATAAGTCAGGTCATTGCTTAGACCCAATTCTATGTGACTAATAACATGGTTTAGATCGCTCATGTATTTCCTGAGTGTAGATATGTGGAACACATTGTGTACTCGTGACAACTCTGGTGGTAGTGCTAAGCGATAAGCCACATCCCCGTCTCTGTTCAGGATGCCAAGTGGCCTGATGTATCGCGACTTTAGTTTACCTCAATTCCCAAATCGAATTAGGCCTTTCATTGGTGCAACTCTGAGAAATACTTTCTTGTCAATATCGAACTGTAAATCTCTTCTCCGAGTGTCTGCATATGACTTCTGACTGTCCTGAGCCGTCTTGGTTCTATCTTTAATCTTCGTGACTATCTCAGTCGATCTTTCGACTAGTTCGGGTTCGAGAATCTTTCGAATCCCAACTTCATTCCAACAAACTAGTGATCTACACCTCTTCCTGTAGAGTGTTTCGTACGGTGTCATTTGTATTGTCGCCTGATAACTGTTGTTATAAGCGAACTCTACCAATAGTAGGTGGCTTTCCCAACTTCCTTCAAGATCTAAAGCGCAAGCTCTCAGCATATCTTCGAGTGTCTGGATAGTTCTTTCCGATTATCCGTCAGTCTGTGGGTGGTATGCGGTGCTGAATTTCAATTCAGTCTCCAAGGCTCGTTGCAAACTTCCCCAAAACTTGGAGGCAAAATGAGGGTCTCTATCGGACACTATCGAGACTGGTACACCGTGCAGTCTGACTATCTCTGCTATGTATATTTGGGCGAGCCTGTCCAACGTATACGCCATTCTAACAGGGATAAGGTGGGCAGTCTTCGTAAGTCTATCTACGATAATCCAGACGACATCGTGATTCTTCACCGTTTTCGGAAGTTCGGTGACAAAATCCATATTGATGTCCTCCCATTTCCACTCTGGCATCTCCAGATGGTGTAACAACCCTGAAGGTCGTTGATGATCTGCTTTAACCCGTGACAGGTTAAACATCCTTTGACGAATTGAGCTATCGTCCTCTTCATACCCCTCCACCAAAAGTTCTCTTTCAATCCATGGTACATCTTTGTCTCTCCGGGGTGAACGGTGTAAGGAGTGTTATGTGCCTCTTTCAGGATTTCGTTCCTCATTCTTTCATCCTTAGGCACACAGATTCGGTTATCGAACATTAGAGTTCCAGCAGTGCTCAATACGAACCTCTGAATGGTCCCTTCCTCAGAGCGCTTACGTATTCCTCTCAAGAATTTATCGTTCTTTTGCGCTTTTAGGATCCTCTTTCGTAAGGTCGGTTGTAGGATAAACGCGTAAACCATGGAATCTGCACAACACTGTGTGGAAAATTCTAGGTTTAACCGAGATAGTTTCTCCTATTAGTGGTAACTGTGTGGTTGGAACGACGCTTAGTCTCGTATCTTCCTTTCTACTCAAAGCGTCTGCCACTACGTTTGCCTTTCCAGGGTGATAGTGGATAGTGCAATCGTAATCTTTTACTAATTCGGGCCATCTTCTCTAACACATGTTCAATTCCTTCTGCGTGAAGAAGTATTTTAGGCTCTTATGGTCAGTGTATATCTCACACTTTCCCCCATACAAGTAGTGTCTCCAAATCTTCAATGTGTGAACTACTGCAGCCAGTTCTAAGTCGTGTGTTGGTTAGTTCTGTTCGTGGTCCTTAAGTTGTCGGGATGCGTAAGCCACAACTTTCTTATTTTACATCAGAACACAACCCGAGCCTGACAATGAAGTGTCTGTGTAAATGACGAATCCTTCTGATCCGTCTGGGATGGTTAATACAGACGACGTGGTTAGTCTCATCTTTAGCTCTTGAAACCTTTCTTCACAAGTCGAATCACAAACAAACTTCTCAGTCTTCTTGGTCAGTTTCATCAGTGCTTTCGCAATGCTGGAAAAGTCTTGTATGAACCTTCGGTAGTATCCTGCTAACTCAAGAAAGCTTCAAATTTCATTGACGTTAGTAGGCGCCTTCCAGTTCATGATGGCTTCTACCTTTGCTGGGTCCACTTCAGTCCTTTTTGCGGAGATTAAATGCTCTAAGAACATAACTCGGTAGATCCAAAATTCATACTTGCTGAATTTGGCATACAACTTCTCTCATCTCATTGTTTCTAAGACTGTCTTGAGATGTTCTTCGTGTTGCTCTTTGTTCTTAGAGTACACAAGTATATCGTCGGTGAAGACGATGATGAATTGGTCCTGGTACGGATGAAACACTCTATTCATCAGATCTATGAAAATTGTCGGAGTGTTTGTTAATCCGAAAGGCATCACGCTGAATTCGTAATGTCCATACCGAGTTCAGAAAGTTGTTTTTGGGATATCCTCGCTCTTGACCTTTAGCTGGTGGTAACCAGACCTCAGATCGATCTTTGAGAATATGATAGCATTCTTCAATTGGTCGAACAAGTCTTCTATCCTTGGAAGAGGATATTTGTTCTTGATGGTCAGTTGATTGAGACCTCGGTAGTCTATGCACATACGGAAAGTCCCATCTTTCATTTTCACGAACAACACGGTGCTCCTCATGGTGATGCACTAGGCCTGATGAACTTCCTTTCAAGTAGGCCTTGCAATTGTTCCTTCAGTTCTGCTAATTCCTTTGGCGACATTCGATAAAGTGTCTTAGATACTGGTGCTGACCCAGGTATCGAGTCGATGGAGAACTCTATCTGACGATCCGGTGGTAACCCGATTAATTCCTCGGGAAAGCACGTCAAGATATCCATCCATGATTGGCACCTTGATGCGCAACTTGTCATCTCCCTCTCCTGCTGAGGTGGCTCAGGTTCAGCCTGAGAATGTGGGTCCTGTCCTATAGGATCCATTAGTATTGGGATAGGGTTAGCACGAGGTCGTCCACGTCTACGGCACGGTGCTATCTTAGTGGGGGTTCTAAAAATAAAAGAATAATATTGCTAAGTTCATATAGGTATGAGAAAATTACAAAAACAGAATCGAATTACGTAATTAACACAACGCTAGTACTGAGATACGCGTGAGTATGTAGTTCACCGCAACGCACTGCGGCCGTCAATGGTATAGTGATCACATACGCACCATATAATAGAAACTAGTGACATGTCATAAAACAGTAATCAGATAAAATATAACAGTTAATATAGAGCAAGTAGCACGCATTGCCAAGTAGCAATTTCACAACATATATATATAAAGGTCTCGGGTACTATGAGGTTAGTCTTCTTACTTCTTATCCCAAAAGAAACTAAGGCTTCCAGATGTAAAGTTAACTCATCACATCTTCTCTTTATTACGGATTGCGAGCGACAAAAGGAGTCGGGGTTAAGACTATGTTGCTATGTCCCAAGTAAAACGATCATACATCTGACTACTACTATATGTCAGGAAAGGGTGGCACATCTATGTTGTATGTATTTGTGTCTACATTAAAAGGATAACAGTTTAAAAGGTTTTGATCATTCTGACTGATCGGTACTATCATACGGAAATCTCCATCATTGACTTCTACCAGACATGTCTCCAAGTGGATGTGGGGCCCTTGAACTAGGTCTTCTATTCTCATCCGTTCGAGTAGTCTTACAGTGATAGGACGGAGAATAACTCAGTAATCCTTCTGGCTTAACGAATCACGGCTGTCAAATCAATCTTCGTCATTGGGTATAGGAGTGCATCTTGCTTCTGAATGCAGTTTCGCGAACTAGGTTATAAACACAATGATAGCTTTTAAAGTTTAGCTAAGCGTTTTCCAACTATCGGGATATAACTATCTTAGATGGATTCTTATAGGGAAAGGGAATTCCTAGTCAAAATTTTTAGTTATGCAGAAACATAATTTTAACAATTAAAACACAAAATTTAAACAATTATAGCACATAATTCAAACAATTAAAGCATATAATTTAAATAGTCAAATAACACCATTTATGAAATTTATAAACTTACACGAAATATATTTGTTTCTATCATTTACTAATTATCCGCATTTCAATAGTAATATAAACGGTATTTCGTGGTTCTTTCTACACCTCGTAAGTGTTGTTTAGAGTTCTCGATCTTTTGATTGGAGTTTTGTTATGAAAGTCAACTTATCGCAATGACACAAACTTTTAGGCAATTTAAAATAAAATAAGAACATACCTTCGAGGAGCTTCTGACGGTAATAGGAGACACATTTCCCCTCAAGTGATTTAATTAGTGATCTATATTTAAATGATAAGAAAATTTTAATTAAAGAAAAAGAATTTTGGTTTGATGAAAACAATGATTTGGGTTTTGGTCCGAAAGTTTGAACGTAAGCTCTGATACCACCTGTAACGCCCCGAATCCAAAACACATAAATATTTCAGATTCGAGGTGCCACTTGTGACTAAAATCCGAACTATAAAATTTTTGATATAAAAAGGGATGATAAAATGAGAAATGAGTTTTATGCAGCGGAAGAAATGAGTGTAATATTTAAATAAGTATCTCAGACACACACACACACACATATATATATATATATATATGAATATAAAGCTTAGTATTTAACAGTATCATTTTACTTAAGTGGGGAACTCCGTATCGTCTCTATTACTGTCCTTGCTCCACGAAATCATAATCTGCAAGGGTTGTAAAAAGAGGGGGCGTGAGATTTGAATTCTCACGTATGAGTGATTTGCAACGTCATGGGATTGGTAAATCCGAAATATGTTAAATTATACTCATTGAGAAAATATATAATTTATTTAAGCAGTTGACATATAAATATGAATAACATATATCACAAAGTAACAAGTTCACGTAATAATTAATTGGGCATGACAGGTTTCACATTCACGTAATTGATATATCACAAGTTGATTCACATTAAGGGGTAAAGCCCAAAACCATTTTCACGTATCGGCTCAATCTGCCAAAATCACTTTCCACATATTGTAAATCTCTTCCAAACTATTTTCGTACGACCATACTCGACTTATTCCACTTCCAAAAACCTTACTCCTTCCAACCACTGACAAAATAAGTAACGCAAACCATCAATGGCCTTATTCCCAATGCGCAACGTAGGCGTCTGACCCGGGGACCAGATCTGTTTGAATCAACAACCTTGATTCTGGGGGCGTCCTCGACAGCTCCCCGGAGGTTGGATTTAATACCCGTACCAAAACTCCATACTTACTGACTTTCGGTCCTTTTATAAAACTGACATTTTGAACTGATGAGAGAAATTTACTCGGTTTGAAATTGAATTGATTCATGCTCACATAATGCCCTTAACCATGCAATGGTGATTGATTTGAATAAAACAACAGGTATTTCGTATCATATATAAGTATATCACATAATTCAAACAGTTATATAATAGGGATACATTTATGTTGGATTAATCGTTTTAGGTTTAATTAGTCGAGTTCAGAAAATACCAGCACAACGTATTATAAGCAGATTGATCAACCGATCATCACCCACCTGTTTGCTCCGGGTCCCGTGAATGATGTTCAAACAGATGGTCGGATCCTTTGTGCGGATTCCAACTAGTATTGAATCCTAATATGAAATCATTTAATTAAAAGTTGATCTTTGAATTATTAGGAAAACTTGAGAGTTTGTGTTACGAGATTTAATGAGGTCGTTATCTTATAAACCTATTGAATAGACTTACTTTCAAAGGTCACACCCTATTTTGGTAAATACGCCCCCCTTTTCTAAGTGGTGGTGTATTGGTGGGTGTACTTACTAATTTTCTTGTGTATGACTATTTCTATTTCTATAATACCAATACTCTAATATTCTAAGATTCTTATAAAAGTCTTTATAATTTTAAAAGTATTTCTACAATTATTTTTCACTTGAAAAAAAATAAAGAATTTATAAAAAAAATGCTAATATAATATAAGCCCAAATTAATATTTTTCTTTTCTAAAATTCTCATTCCTTATTTTAAAAGAACTATTGCATATAGTTTTATATTTTATAAATAAAACGCCCTTTATTATTAATTATTTTGCTTGAAGAATTTTGTATTATGAATACTAAAAATAATATAATATATATATTTTTTCCTTATTATTAGTATTACTAATCAAATTGACATTGTGTCATTTTTAAAACAAAAGAATATTATTATTTTCCAAAAATACTATTTTCATTTGTTTATTAACTTGGATATAAAAACTTTTATTTCTTTCAATCTTTTATTCAAAATCAACTAACATAACCATTTTGAAAACAAAAGGTACTACTTTTAAAAACTAATGATATTAGTCTTTTTCCCAAATAAGCAAGAATTAAAATTTGGAGAAAACAAAGATTTTCTTACTAATTCTTCTCACCAATATTTCCATCCAACAACATTAATCAGGCAGTAACATAAGTTAATTTCATTCTCATTTAAAAGAAGTACTTGTTTTAAAAAGGGTTTTTCCATAACAAATAAATTGAATAAAAGTATTTTTTTTTCCTATAATACTAGTATTATTAATTGAGTTAATTTGTATCATTTTCAAAACAAAAGAGTACTATTATTTTCTACTAAATTGTTTTTCATTTGTTCCAACCGTTTAAACTGAGACAAGGGAGAAGACGAGTTTCCCTTTGTCTACGGATTTAAAACAAAAGTGTTTAATCGATTAAAAGTCATCATTCAACAAAAACTAACAACACTAATTTTAAAATATTGTCCAACTATAACAATGATACAAAACTGTTATAGGAATGATACTAAACAACTAAAAGACTAGTACTAGTCCACTAAAGTCCAAATACTCCTACAATTCACAGCATCAATACTCAGGGAAAAATAAATGGGTACAACCCAAAACAAGAACCGAAATAATTCGACAGAAGAAGGAAAAATAGAAAATCAAAGTTCAAAGCATCTCTTCTAATTCTTGTTATACGGCTCTGAAAAGGGTCTCGATAATTTTCGGAATATGAAAAGAAGGAAACGAAGGTAGAGACCTTACGTTTCTCTTGGTTAGAGGTGGAAAACGGGCAGCCAATGGCGTGGTTTCGGTTCTCCTAAAAAATGAACGAGTTCGTCCTTCGGCTTTCGTCGGAAAGGGCGAAGAGGGCAACAACAACAGCGTCTCGATTAAACTTGAAAAGGACAAAATCGAGATTAAACAAAGATCGATTGAATCGAAAGGAATTTAATTGAGGAAACGGAGAATCGAGGAGAAATTGAGACTCACTAAAAGAGAGACGACGACGACGAAAGGCGGTGCTGGCGGCGGCGGAGCCGGGAAGAGCGACGATGCTCGGCGGCTGGTGGAGGCGGCGCTGGAGGCGCCTTCGTACAGCAGAGAGAGACGGCCGGTTGTATCGCTGGAAAAGGGAGAGAGGCGTCGCGGCGCTGGGTTGAGCGACGCGGTGGCGGTGCCGTGCGAAGAGGACGGCGGCGTTGCGACGGCGTTACTCCCGTGGTGGCGCTGCGACGGCGGCGATTTCCAATCGGAGGAGGAGCGTTGGCGTCGCGGCTTCGTCAGAGGAGGAGAGGTGGAAGAGGCACGACTTCGAATAGCGTTTGGAAAGGAGAAAGAAGACGCGTTTTGATTGTAGAGAGAGAGAGAATTGAGAGTTCATTCTATGATTGAAATTTGGGGATTGATTTTGATATTTGGGAAAAGCAGTATGCTGAAGTGGAGAGAGTCACGGTTATTTCATTATTTAGAGAAAATATCTTTTAATTATTCAATTAATTTAAAGGAAGGAAATAAGTATGTGGCTATGATTAAAACTCTAATTAATTTAATTCAAAAAGGAAAAGTAATTCATGTGGTTAAGGATTAATCCCCTTTAATTCGGATATTTTCGTTCCCACTTGATACGGTTTAGGGATCGTTTGGTTCACGAATTTAATCCCGATTTAATAATTAATACAGTTTTATAATTCGATTAATATTTAATTGCATTTGAATTATTCTCGATAAATTATATGGATCGAAAACTTTAATTTAAACTTGAATATTTAATTCCTCGTAGTCCTTTATTCGTTTGAAAGATTCAATTCCTTTCTTCGAATTTAGGAATTTATAAATAGGGTATAAATTTAAATTACACAATAGCACACAAAAATAATAAATTAAAAGAAACAAGATAATAATATAAAATAAGGGCTCTAGGAATATAAAAGGTATAAAACGGGACGGGGTGTTACAATTTTTAGGAATTTTATTTACAATGAAATAAAATCTGTAGAGATTTTATTTAATAGGCTAGACCTTCTTTTCTTGATTGGAAATTAAGACAGTCCATCCTTATAAATCTATAACTATATAATACAAAGAACATTGCCTTTTTTAAGTTTGAGCGGGAAACCATTTTGGCCTTTGATCGATTTTCTTTGCTTCGATCTCGATCGTCCATTCTTGATTGTTATCTTGGTATGGTATGTTTTTTTTTTTTGTTATTGTGATTCCACTTTTTCAGCTACGGTTTTAATGGTGTGATGTATTATATATATCACTCTTTGTTGTATTGTTCTAACCATTCTGCTCTTTCATTCTTCTCTCATTTCTTTAGTTTTGTGAATTTTAGTTCTGAGGGTGGCTATTATTTGTGGACGGTTTTGTCATTTACATGACTTCTTTGTCGCTGTCTTCCTTCGGCGTGCCACGTGCGCATCATATGACGTTGTAATAGTCGTAGTTTTGATATTGCCTTTGTAATGATCGGTTACGATTTGATTTTTTTTTTTCCTTTTTTTTGATCGATATTGTATTTTTCATTCATCGTATAGATGTACTTGTCCCATAATTTAATCCAATTTATAACATATATTGAAAATCTTATGCTTTGTTCTTGATGATCGACGATGTGTTAGTGTGTTGTGAATATCTTGCAAAAAAAAATGACATACCAATTATCATGTATATATATATATATATATATATATATATATATATATATATATATATATAGATAAAACATTTTATGGATTGATATCATTTTTCTGTAGTTTAATATAAATAAAAGTGTAATTTAAAACAAATATGTGTATATAGTAAATTTTCAGTATTAATATTATTAAACATAAACTCATTATATTAAATTAGAAAATAACAATGATAATTTTTTTTTATAAAAAAACCAATTATTAAGAAATAAATGTATTTTTCCATTTAATTAATGCTGCATTAATTCTTTGTTCCATTTTCCTAAGTTCAAAGTTTCAATTAGTTTGCTTAAAGTTTGCTCATTCTCAATAAGAATGTATATAATCTATATTAAAGCAATTGACTTAATCTAAAAATATTTAGTAATAAATCACACTCCATAAAATTGGGTATCAAATCTTTTTTATTATATGCGCTGTATAGCCAAAAAAATTTATCTACGAAATATTAATTCAGTTTTTTGGCATAAATTATGTAATAACGGTATATTATGTAGGCAATATAGAGAAGTATAATAGAATACAAAATATCTATCAAGGACTTAATCAAAGATTCTACTAGATTTGTTAATAGTTACAGTAGGTAATCATGCTACTTGATTTTACTAGACTATGTTATAAACTTATCCCTAGTGTAATTAAAAAAAATTTATAATTTTAATTCACAGATTTCTCAAATAAGAAAAAGATAATTACGGTATTAGATATGGTAAGCACACAATCATGAACCAATTAATGACTTGCATAATTTACTTTATCAAGATTTTATGTTGCCATCAACTAAGATTGAGTGCATGATATTTATATTTTTAAATAAGTCACTTTTGTTAATACTTTTATTTGTAATGAACAATTTCAAAAAAAGAAAAGATATTTTTTTGGTAAAGTATATAATGAAAATGATTCATACATGTGTATTAGTTGTTTTATTAAAGGATAGTAATTTTAGAGGGTATTAATTATTTTTACTTAATGATATTAGTTGAAGGGTACAAAAGTATTAGTTGTTTAACTAAAGGATATTAATTGGTTACACTACAGGGTATTAGTTAACTACACTAAAAAGTATTGTAAAGTGATTCATTTAGAAACTATTTTCAATCTATATATACTTTTTTTATTGATTCGAAGATTTATTATTTTATTTGGATGTTAAGGTTTAAAGACAATTCACTTTCTGGTTTGGGAGATTTGAGTTTGTTGACTTTTATTATGACCCGAGGTAAAAAAAAATTAAATCATTTTTTTTTTTGGTGTGTGTGGTTTTGTTACCACTATTAAAATAAAGTTTATTTTTTAAAAATTTTAAAATAACATTGACTTTATTATATGTAACTTTCTTAAAAATAAAAAATTTTGTAATAACTTTTATTTATTGAAAATCAACAATTAAAATTATTAATTCCTAATCAAATAAATTATGAAATTGATTATAAATAAATATATTATAGGCCATAGCATTTGGTCCCCTAGGTTAATCAACTTTTAGGTTGAATACCAAGTAATCAAAAAATTATAGGGCACATCTATTTGACCCACAATTTACTAAGTTCACCTATCTTATTTACATTTTTGTTACTAAATATATCTATTTTAAAATTATAATTTTATCCTACATATAATACTCACACGCGCTAAAAAGAACTCACTCATCAATCTTGTTTTATTTCAATATAACCACTAAACATGGTCACTCTCTAGGAAAATATATCTTTTTATATCTAAAAAATTCTCGCGCAATAGTCTCATTCAATTTCAATATAAACATAAAAATTACCTACTCCAATATCGCTTTAACTCATCGGTGAAAAACATGATTATTGTGTTTGCACAAATATCCATTAGGTGGAGGGGCTGAGAAAATTAAATGTCCCAAAAGTCTGCCCCCAAATTAAATGTAATATTTTTTCATTAAACTACACCCTTCAAACATTATATATAGAGTGAAATTGGATCATACACAAACCACTTTGAAATACTTTTTAGTGTAATTAACTAATATCCTTTAGTGTAACTTACCAATATCCTTTAATGTACCCAACTAATATCCTTTACTGTAACCAATTAATACCCTTTAGTTAAATAACTAATACTTTTTGTACCTTTCAACTAATATCTTTCAGTGAAAATAACTAATATCCCCCATAACTAATACTACTACCTTTTAGTGAAAATAATTAATACTCTATAGTGAAAATAACTAATACCCTTCAAATGATTCATGTATGAGTCATTTTCACTCTATGCTTTATTCTCAAAATTACACCATATGTCATTATTTAACTCTCATAAATCCAAATCTCATACTAAAATCTGTGTCAAACTCTCATTACCCCTATTTTATTTTATGCAATACTAATTAAACAACTCTCACATTAAACTTTGTGTAAACAATAAATGATGCATTTAATTGGGGAGTATTAGTTAATCAGAAGTTAAATTTTAAATTTTTATTACGTGATTACAAAGTATAACATTAGTACATGTTTGTGTTAGATAAAAAAAAAATCACAAATCTTTTTTTTTTCCATATTTTATTATTTCAAACATGGAATGAAAATACTTCAACTCATTTAGTAATTTTGTAGGATAAATAATTTTATTTTAGGCTGTCATTTGTACATATTAAATGTAGGTAAAGTTTTGTGCGAACAATTATTGTATTAAAGAGCGTTATTTATTTTTATTGAAGAATATTATAAGTTTATATTATAAGGTAGTATTAGTTTTGAATGATATTTGGGAGTGTTTTTTAAATCAAAAAATTATAGGACACATCTATTTGACCCACAATTTACTAAGTTCACCTATCTCTTTTATATTTTTGTTACTAAATATATCTATTTTAAAATTATAGTTTTATCCTAAATATAATACTCACACGCACTAAAAAGAACGCACTCATCAATCTTATTTTATTTCAATACAACCACTAAACATATTCACTCTCTAGGAAAATATATCTCTTTATATCTAAAAGATACTCGCGCAATAGTCTCATTCATTTTCAATATAACCATAAAAATTACCTACTCCAATATCGCTTTAACTCATCGGTGAAAAATATGATTATTGTCTTTGCACAAATATCCATTAGGTGGAGGGGTTGAGAAAATTAAATGTCTCAAAAGTCTGCCCCAAATTAAATGTAATATTTTTTCATTAAACTGCACCCTTCAAACATTATATATAGAGTGAAATTGGATCATACACGAACCATTTTGAAATACTTTTAGTGTAATTAGCTATTATCCTTTAGTGTAACTTACCAATATCCTTTAATGTAACTAGCTAATATCCTTTAGTGTAACCAATTAATACCCTTTAGTTAAACAACTAATACTTTTTGTACCTTTCAACTAATATCTTTCAGTAAAAATAACTAATATCCTCCATAACTAATACTACTATCTTTTAATGAAAATAACCAATACTCTTTAGTGAAAATAACTAATACCCTTCAAATGATTCATGTATGAGTCATTTTTACTCTATACTTTATCCTAAAAATTACACCATATGTCATTATTTTACTCTCATAAATCCAAATCTCATACTAAAATTTGTGTCAAACTCTCATTACCCCTATTTTATTTTATACAATACTAATTAAACAACTCTCACATTAAACTTTGTGTAAATAGTAAATGATGCATTTAATTGGGGAGTATTAGTTAATCAGAAGTTGAATTTTAAATTTTTACTACGTGATTACAAATTATTACATTAGTACATGTTTGTGTTAGATAAAAAAAATCACAATTTTTTTTCCATATTTTATTATTTCAAACATGGAATGAAAATACTTCAACTCATTTAGTAATTTTTTAGGATAAATAATTTTATTTTAGGCTGACATTTGTACATATTAAATGTAGGTAAAGTTTTGTGCGAACAATTATTGTATTGAAATTGTTTTGATGAGTGTTATTTTTTTTATTGAAGAATATTATAGGTTTGTATTATAAGGTAGTATTAGTTTTGAATGATATTAGGGAATGTTTTGAAACACTAAAAACAACTTCTAGAAGTATTTTTATAAGAGTTACCTCTCACTAACTTTTGAAAAAAAATACTTCTAAAAGCTGATTAAATGTTCCAAACCACCGGTTTAATTTTTTTTATTATAAAATATTAGTTATTTTTACTATAAGGTATTAATTGTAAATCAATTTCACGATAAAAACGATTCATGTAAAACCAATGTTATATAAAACTAAATATGAAAATATAACATAATTGGTTCAGCTTAATTCAAGATTTTAATTTGACTAATTATAAAATATTTTAAACTTCTTGCTCAATAAAGTAATTAAGATGCCAATCTATAAAATTGGGACATTTATTTAAAAAAAATTACTCTATATAGTTGAGACGATTGAAATATTATTTTATAATTAATTTTGTGCTTTAAAATTAGTAATATATCTTTATAGAGTAGGTTTTGCATTAGACCGTCTAATACCATGAGACGGTGGGATGGATATAAATTGGGCATATTACATTAACACTTTAACAAGAGTGTGCATTAATTTGTGTTGTCTTATGTCATGAGACAATCACACACAATTTTTTTTCATATTTATGTATTAATTTCAATGATTTTTTTATTTATTTATTTTGTTGGGGATTATGAACGAAAATATTATCCAAAATATTTGCTCACTAAGTTTATTGCTCCTCATTTTCTAATTTCATTGATTCTTGCTCCTCTATTCTATTTATTTGATACCATAACAATAATACATCAGAATCGAAAAAAATAATAGTTGGAGGCTATGGATATATTACTATCTATATATAGATACAATCTACAAAACTCAATAAATCTAAAGATATGATAGTCATAACAAAATTGCTAACTTCACGTTTTTCTCTTGATAAGGTTGATCCTATATATTTGCAAAAAAAAAAAAAAATGATGTTTGAAGGTTTGACAAAGTTTATTGATGAAATCTTATATTATTATTTTGTGTGTGATTGTTTTGGAATTTTAATTTAAAAGATTGAAGTATTTTTTTTATTTTTTCTTTGTATCTATAAATGTTTAATTTCTTACCTATAGAATGCTAATTTATTATGAAGTCTATTCCAAAAATACCATCTCCTAACATAAACAGTAAATTCTAATTATATATTTTCAAAATGTTACGAGATAATTATCAAGGAATAGTGGTTCATTTAAAATTAGTTAGTTTATGATCTAGAATACTAATTTTATTTACTTTTGTTGGTTTTGGCCTTTGTGTAGTTTGGTTAGATTAATTTGGAAAAATATATCTTCTCATATTTTGGTAGATAGAAGTAATTGTGCAAACTTATGTAAATTGAAGAAAGAAATATTTCTTCTTAATTTAATTTAAATAATAAAAAAATAAAAGAATCATATGTCACCCATGCACATCCCATTAAATTAGTGAACAAATTTTCTTCACACAAGTTTTAAATTTTACCATTTTTTAGAAGATTTTTGTTTTAATATATATATATATATATATATATATATATATATTGTATTTTACATAAAAAATATTTATATTAATTTAGATAATCAAGGAAAGATTTGAATCATATTTCTCCCTTCACATCCCATAAAATTAGGTAACATATCTTTTCATCCTACTTCATGCATAAATATTAAATGACAAAGTATAGAGTGACTTTAAAAGGTATTAGTAGGGTATTAGTTTCGAATGGTGCAAGTTATATCAAAGAGTATGAGTTGAAATGTACGAAGAGTATTAGTTATTTAATTATATGATATTAGTTGGTTACATTAAAGCGTATTGATTGTTCTATTTAAAGATATTCCATAGTTTGTGTGTGAACAAGCTTCACTCTATGCATACTCAATTATGATTTGAATTGTTACAATATGTCTATGCGTTTAATTAAAATTTGAATAAAAATTTAATATTGAATGATCTACTTTATTTGATGTGAATTGATTCTTGTGGATTTTTCCAATATAACAAGAAACACTTCCATTAACAATTATTCTTTGTTTATGTATTACTGATAATATATTTTTAAAATCAATTATATAAATAATACTCCCTCCGTCCCAAACTCGTTTGCTACATTGCCAAAAAGGTTCGTCCCATACTCGTTTACTACATTGCCAAAAAGGTTCGTCCCATACTCGTTTGCTACATCTACTTTTGGCAAAAAAGTAACAATATTTTTTAATATTATATTCTCCATACACTAATAACCAAAAACATCTACTTTATCACTCTATCACTTTATCACTTTAAATACTATAAACAACTCTTTTCTTAAAACCCGTGCAAACAGTAAATGGAAAATTGAGTTTGGGACAGAGGGAGTAAATTAACTTTTGGTTAAACTTAGCCGAATTAAAAAAATGATTGACATTTTTGTACAAAGTGTCTATTAGATAGAGATAATAAGAAATGGATGTTGGACAATGTATGTTTTGAATTGAATTTCAAAACCTTGAAATGGTTGATGTCACTAACTTGGTCAATCTAATATAGATATCTTTACTTTACAGGTATGTAATTCAGTGGTAACTCAAATGAAGTCATTCAAGGCTAAATATTTGAAGTCAATTCTGAAGCACTAAACCTCTGAGTACAAACCAGATCATACTAAGTTGGTTAGTCTGCCACTCAAGTGAAAAAATAGAATCCTGAAAAGATAAATTTGTTCGAAAAAGTTGATTGTGTAAAAATGATAAAATTATTTTTATGAAGTATAATGGTATAGATGCTGGAGCACGAACTATTTTAATTTTTTATGTACCTCGGCTGAGTATTTCATATTGATCTTTTTAAATAAGTCATATTGTTGGTTCTTTTATCTGTGTTATTCAATTTCAAGAAAAATATAAGATTTTGTTATTATATGAAAATTTATATTTTATGTGGATGTTAAGGTTTAGAAACAATTCATTGATTGATTATGATGAGTTGAGTATGGTGATTTATTATTATAACCATATTTTTTTAATTATTATTTAAGATTGTTCGTGTGTTTATTACAGTTATTAATATAAAAATAATCTTTTTATAAGTTTACAAATAACATTGATTTTATTATTATGGAATAATTTCAAATTGGTTCAAAAAATAAACTGTTTTAGAATATCGAATATTTGACCAGGAGTATAAAAAAGTTCATCAGGAGTATCATTAATCTAGATTCAAGAAAATTTACAACAATTACAACATAATACCATTGACCCAGAATAATGATACTTTTGATGAGATTATTGATACTCTTGATTAAATATTTGATACTTTAAAATTATTTCATGATAAGCTTATCGTGAACTATTTTCATATAATACTGATTTATAATTTAATTGCTCTGTAAATTTATTTTAAAAAAAATAGTTAATTTATTTTAATATTTATCAATTTTTAATTTTAATTTTTTTAATATTTTGTTGATTATTTTTCATATTTTTTTAAAGTATCAATAAAAAATTAAATTTTTTTCTTTAGTTTTAATATATTTTTATCTAAATAATTAATTGGAAAAATTTGCATCGCCGATATTCTAAATTTTACCTGCGATAGCAAGTAAGATGGTACAAAATCAAAATAAATATACAAATAAAAAAACATGTTTTGTGACAAAAATATTTGTGACAATTGATTTTTTGTCACTAAATATACATATGTAGTTACAATGTTTTAATATGTTACAAAATAACGTAATTTGTGATAATTTTTTATATTGTCAATATTTAATATAATATTTGTCACTACAAACACAAATGTAGTGACAAAATTTCAATTTATTATAAAATAACATAATTAGTGATAGTTTTTTATATTGTCAATATTTAATTGAATATTTGTCACTACAAAAACACACATGTAGTGACAATATTTCAATATGTTATAATATAACGTAATTAATAACATCTTTTTATATTGTCTATATTTAATTAAAAATTTGTCAATATAATCACACATATAGTGACAACAATTTATTATGTTATAAAATAACTTGATTAGTGACAATTTTTTTTATATTGTCAATATTTAACTTAATATTTGTTAAAAAAAAAAAATACATATAGTGACAATATTGTATTGTGTTACAAAATAACATAATAAATGACCATTTTTATACTGTTAATGTTTAATAGAATATTTATCACTAATAATGCACGAATAGTGACAATAATTCATTATGTTACAAAATAACATATATTGTGCTAATTAGTAACAACTTTGTACGTTGTCAATATTTTATTTAATATTTTGTCACTAAAAGCAAAGAAATAGTGACAATAATTTATTATGTAACAAAATATCATTATTTTATGTTAATTAGTGATAACATTATATACTATTAATACTATATTGAATATTTTTTTTTAACTAAAAGTACAAATACAATGATAATAATATATTAGGTTACACATAACTAGTGACAAATTTATACATTGTCATTAATTTTCATTCCTAAATGTTTAATTTGGCTAAAATTAACTTGGTTGGTGGAAAAAAGCCTTTGCCATAAACTATAAACAGAGACAACATTTGAAATTATCATTATTTATTCTTTTCTTTTTTCACTATAAGTGATAGTGATGAGAAAATATTATTACCGCTGTAAAAGAATTTCATTGAGTTTTACAAGTTAAAATTTATTTTTTTAATACACACATTAATTTTTTTTAATGTAACTTTTTTTATTGATATGAAAATTATTTTGTAAGTTTAAAAATTTAAATTTTTTATTTGTAATATTAAATTTTACCGTCATATTTAAATTTGAACTAACGAATATGTTTAATTCTTAATATAACTAAAAAATCATACAATTTTTAAATTCAAATTTGAATACCAAATTAGTTACTAATATTTGAATTCAAATACTATATCAATTAACATATATTTATAATGTTAAAATTCTAATATTAACTGGAATGTAATATATTTGATTCTTAATTATATAACTTTGAGTCAATGTTTAGTATATTCATTTCGTATGTAATAAGTTAAGGTATGCACAAATAATAAAAATACAAATAATTAGTTACTCTTTGTGCATTTGCTGAAGACATGAAATTCGAAGTTGCTGATTCTGTGGCAAGTCCGGCTTCCTTCTTTTGAAAGAGATATTTCAAGAGTGAGTACCTGTATGAAGCACTGAGTTACTTACGTTACGGTCTTCAGCAGGTAGGCTGCACTCTAGTGTATCAAAAAACATTCTTTTCGCTAAGCGTATATAATAAAATAGAATGAAAGGGTCTGATTAGGCGTGAAATTGTCATGATTCGTCACTCGAAATACCCTAATTTTGGCCGATTTTGTCGAGTAATTGGAGTCAATTGAGCATTATTTCTATACATTGATGAATTTATCTCTTTAATGCTCGTAGGTGAATCGAGGGCAAAGAACGAAGTTCGTAGGACTTTGAATCGACTCAAACGGATGCCCGGATGAGAAGATATCGAAGGAATACAATTGGTGTTAGTGTTGAAGAAGAAAAGTGCTAGTTGGAGAAATTTTGGGAGCATTCGAGTAAACCACTCGAGCACTAGCGCTCGAGCGCCCCAAAACATACAGAAAAGTTCGAGCGCTCGAGCAGCTCGAGCGCCACCGCTCGAGCGTGTTGCTCGAGCGCTCCAAAACATGCAGAAGATTTTCAGCGCTCGAGCAGCTCGAGCGCCACCGCTCGAGCACTTGTGTCATTCGAGCTATATGCTCGAGCGCGACCGCTCGAGCACCTTCATGTTTCGCGTTTTAAAAGGCATTTTTCGGCCCATGAGTTCACGATTCGGCCCGTGACTTATATATACTCGTCTCAAGCTCGTTTTTTAGGAAGAACACACATCACTTGATAGTTTTAGACTTTTAGAGTTCGTTTTTGGAGAGGAAGGAGAGAAGCAAGCTTTACGTTTACGGTTTTGAGGTTTTCATTACGAATTCATATTACGATCTTACTTTTTAGTTTCGTTTCTTTATAGTTTTGTTCTTGAACACGTTAAGACTTCTTTTCTTAAGTTAATTTTAGTTTATTCTTTTATTTCGTTAAACCCTAGTTTATGTTTGATCTCTTCTTCATTTTAATTATCATGTTCATGTTCGTTACTTATTCAATTGCTATTATTTACGTAAAACCTATGTCTAGCTAAAACCCTTGCATGCTTGGGGTAGGATGAACTCGTAGAAGTAGGTTGTGGGTACGTAATTAGGGTAACTTGTGACGTTAGGTTTTAATTCTCTTGATTAATGAATTCTTAAAATTAATCTTAACTTTACTTTTGAATTTCGTTCGAAAAGTGTTAGAGAGAGGACGACCGTATCACTCTTTAACAACGAGTAGACTTAACTAGAGGGTTTAGAAAGTGTTAATTCATCTACCAGTTTAGCGAAGGAGGACGACCGCATCACCTTAGTTAAATTAGGGTCTTATTAATTAAGCACAATCTATTAACTTGTTAGTGGATTAGTGAAGTCGAGTGTTAGGGTAAAGTATTAGGGTTTAAAATCTTGAGCTTCCACCTTGCATTCTTTTACTTAGGTTATTTCTTGCACGTCACAGTTATTTTGATTATGTACATACTCCATTAGTATACGTAGGGATTCCTATCCTGAGCATCACCATCACCCATTTGAAAACACATTTTAGTTTAATCGTTTCTTTCGTTCTTTAGTTTAATTAGTTTATTTTAGCTTAAAATTAATCTTTCAAAAAACCCAAAAACATTACACTCATATTAGCTACGACGCGTAGATCTTTAATGATCTGTTCGCATACACTCCATCCCTTGGGTTCGATACTACTTGGTCCCTGTACTTGCCCATACTACAGTGAACCCGTACTCTTGCGGGGAAGCTACTAGTAGAAAGCTGGTATTTTCGGTTCAAGTCAATGACGCCGTTGCCGGGGATGGTGTTGTATGCTTTTTGAATAGGACTTGTCGATAGCTTAGTAGTTAGTAGTAAGTGCTTTATTTTCTGTTTTTATTTGTACTTTTATTCATTCGGCAGTTGCGTTTTGATCCTTCTGCTAGTGTGTCAGGTATATGAAAACACGCTCACAAGGCAATACGAGCGAAGAGAGAATACCGTTGGACCCTGAGACGATAGCTAGAAGGAACCGAGCCTTCTTAAGAAGGATGAACACTGTCGGAGGAGGGAAAGAGCCAATGGACATTACTAATGAGTTAGACGATGTCGAGAATGAGTTCAATCAGGCATTGAATCGGGTTGACGGCACTGATGGTAATACCAGTAAGAATCAAGATCCATTAGGAGAAAGCCAGAGCCAAAACCCGGGTACTCAGCCTTACCCACATCCTAACTTACCGCAAAACAACTTACCTTATCCACCTTACCCATACCCACCATATCCGTATCCACCTTACCCGTATCCTCCACCTCCTGCTTACAACCAACCACCTGTTTACCAACCACCACCCCATCAAGTACCCGTACCAGCTGTCAATCCTCAACACATTCCTCAGAACGCAGACCAAAATATGGCTATTCGAGGGATGTTTGCAGCGCAGCCACAACGGTACTATGATGGAGTGGCATTGCCGCCTGTTGAGACAAATAACTTCTCGATTTTCCCGAGAATTCTTAAGCCGCTTACCGAGAATCAATTCAAGGGGGTGATCGGGAAGGATAATCCTCATACTCATCTGAGGAGTTTTCTAATGATAGCCTCCACTTTCAATTACAATGGCATGTCTGAAGATGCCAAGAGGCTTAGGTTGTTCCCATCCTCATTGGCAGGAATAGCTAAAGAGTGGTACGATAATACGCTTCCACGGGGAGGTATTACCACTTGGGCCGAGCTCGAGCGTCTGTTCCTCGAGCGATTCTACCCTCCATCCAGAACGATCAAAGCAAGGATTGAGATCTCTTCCTTCTGCCAGAAGAAAGGAGAGGACCTACGCCAAGCGTGGGAGAGATACTCAAATATATTGATCGAGTGCCCGCAGCACGGGTATAATGAGGGAGATATTATGGCATTCTTCTACAGTGGTGCCAACAAGGCTGGGCAAGACCATCTAGACGCCTGTGCTAGTGGATCATTTATGAATCAAGGAATAGAGAGGTGTAGAGAGATCGTAGACAACATAGTCACGAATGCTGGGGCTTGGAGTGTGGATGCAGACTTCCAGAGAGTGCATTAGGTTGAAGAGGGTGAAGGAACGAGAAGGCTGTTGATGGCCATGATGGAAAAGATTAACAACCTCGAGTTGGGGAAGAATTTAGTTGGAGAGCATGCAGCAGAGAATGAGAGAATAGACCAGCCAAGTGGACAGCAAGAGGTAGCCAATTACATGGGAGGTCCGTATTACAATCAGAATGGCTACCAAGGTGGAAATCAGTATAGAAGGCCTTCTTATGGCCAACCATTTGTACCTCCAGGTCCTCAGCCACCTCAAAATCAATGGAGGAACACTCAAGGCTATCAAGGAGGGCAGCAGCCTCCTCAGAACCAATGGAGAAAGAACGAGAATTTTTCATATGCTAACCCGAAGGCGGGTGTTACAGTTCCTCCGGGTGTTGACCCAGGTTCAAAGCCTCCGAGTGGAGAAGGCGGTTCCTCAACTGAGGAGATGTTGAGAGCGATTCTACAGAAGGTGGAGGAAGGAAGTAAGAGGTTGTCATCCTTGGAGTACGATGTGAAAGAGTTGCATAAAAAGGGTGATCAACGTGATCAAGAGCTCCAGAAGATGAATAATAAGTGGAATAGAACTCAATAAGAGAACAATCGAAGGTTCACTTCCATAGAATTTCAAATGGGGCAGATGGCAAAGTCATTGAATAGAGAACCTGGAAAATACCCTTCAATGCCTGAGGATAATCCCAAGGAGCATTGTAAGGCTATCCAACTTAGAAGTGGAACCAACTATGATGGTCCCCAGATACCTGCTGATTCTGAGACGCCCCAATGAGATGTTGAGATAGAGGGGAAAGAACATAAGAAAGATGGAGATGAGATTGATGAGGTGAGAGTTGAGGGTGAAGGCATCCAGAAGGGAGAAAGTGAGCAGATTGAGAGAGTTCCGAAGTGGAAGAAGGCAAAGGAAGCAAGAGAGAAGGTGAAAGAGACCGAGCGAGACGAATGGGGGGTACCCAAATCTGTGATACCTGTCCCATATCCACAACACTTCATGAAAAAGAAGCTTGATGAAAAATTTGCTAAATTCCTTGATGTTTTTAAAAAAATGCATATTAATATCCCTTTTTATGATGCTTTGGAATAGATGCCCAACTATGCAAAGTTTCTGAAGGACTTGATCGCGAAAAGAAGGAGAGTGGATGAGCCGAAGTTGGTGCAGTTGAACCATGAGGTGAGTGCGTTAGTGCACAAGGCGCTTCCTCCAAAGCTGAAGGATCCCAGGAGCTTCACCATTCTTTGTGATATCGGGAACGGGATCAAGAAAGGAGCTCTATGTGATTTAGGAGCGAGCATTAATCTTATGCCCTTGTCGCTTTTCAAGAAGTTGGAAGGTGGTGAACTTCAGCCCACAATGATGACGCTTCAACTCGCCGACCGGTCTATTACTCGACCTCAAGGTGTGGTTGAAGACGTCCTTGTGAGAGTTGGAGATCACATTTTTCCAGCCGATTTTGTAGTGCTAGAGATGGAGGAAGATGAGCATGTGCCCCTGATCTTGGGAAGACCATTCTTAGCTACGGCGGGGATGATGCTAGACGTGGCAAATGGAAAGATTACGTTGAAGGTTGATGATCAAGAAGTGAAGATCTCCCTATATGAAGCCATGAAGCACCCGAAGGAGGATGAGAGTTTGTATTGCATGGATGCAATTGATCCTAGTGCTGAAGACACATCTCCTATCCCTAATCCTTCTCATATTCATGAATTTTATAATCCTTCACTTGATGATTTAACCAATGTGCATTATGATCGTGATTATTTTGATAGGGATAAAGTGAAGAAGTTGAAGGATGAAGAGGTGAAAAGTGTGGACGTGATCCAGTTGGAGGGAAAAGGAGGAGTTAAGAAGAAAAAGTCCAAATTCAAGAAATTGTTTGGTAAGACCCCTCCAGATAAAGGTGAGAAGGAGTTGAGACCCATAACACTTGCGGATGAGAAGGAAGGAAAAGGGTTCATGATGGAGGGGCATCAAGGAAAGACATGCAAGCACCACTCTTATGAGAGTAAGGGAGGTAAATTTGAGTATGATGTCCCATAAGCTCCTTTGAGCTCGGTCCGGCATGAGGACCTTAAAAATAGCGCTGAATGGGAGGCAACCCATTTTTATTTGCTTTTGAGTATTTTAGTGTTCTTTTATGTTATTTGGGTGTTGTTGAATCGTAAGTGTTAACCTCGTGTGTTAGAGTTTATTTGGTATAGGCTTGCTTAGTGGAGATTGATCGGAGCAAGAGAGCTTAAGGAAGAAAGTCATGAAGTTGAAAACGTTTCGAGTAGAAAAGCATTCGATTTTTGGAGTTGAGGTAAACCGAACCCCAAACGTAGACCTCTTTGCGAAGTCGAAGTTTGGGGGGGTGATGTTTCTTTTCGTTCGTTACTTTGCATTGATAGTGAGTTAAGTTCATAAGAATTTGGTGTACTTACTCGTACGTACTCATTCTTTTCAAACTTTGTTATTGCGTAGCAAGAACAAAGTTTGGGGGGGGGGGGGTGTATTCGTACTTCGGGTTCATACACAAAATTCTAATGAAAAATTGGTCAAATTTTTCAAAAATATCGATGTTTGAGTGGGGATGGATCGAATTGAGTGTGGTCGCTTAAGTTCGGCGTGAATTGGATTGGTGATTTGCACGTTTGGAAAAGACCCCAACTCCTCGGTCGAATGAGCGACCTGGCTTAAATCGAGGAGTTCTCAGGTTAGTTCATGATTTGGAAAAGTGTTTTGATTGTTCGAGTGTGGTTCGTTGGGAAATTTCGAGTCTTGAGCGTCGAAATCTGAAGTTGAAATTTGGATGCGCTCGAGCAGCTCGAGCGCCCCAAATTAAGAAGACGATTTCCACCGCTCGAGCAGCTCGAGCGCGAGCGCTCGAGCACTTGCGTCATTCGAGCTACATGCTCGAGCGCGACCGCTCGAGCGGGTCTGCTCGAGCTGGTCGCGGGTTTCGGCCCAGATTTTGCCCCCTCTATATATTGCCCTTTTCACACGTTTTCACACACTCACACACACTTGGAGGGGTGAATTGGGGCAATTTCCGGCGGATTTCAACGATTCTCACGAATTAATCCCCATTTCATTCGATTTCTTCGCATATTTCCCTTGAATCCTCAAGAAAGGTATGTAATTTCTATCTTTTGTCTTTCAATTCATAGTTTAAAGCTTGATTTAGGCATGAATTGATGAACTAGGGTTCTTGAGTGTTCGAAATTTTGGGGATTTTGCAAGTACTCGTTGATTCTTGATTCCTTGTTGATGAATGTGGACAATATGCTATGGGTTTGCTAATTTTGCTTTCAATTTCATGATTGAATGTGTAGAATGAGTGAATTTCTAGAGTGAGAAAGTAGGAATTTGAGGAGAGGATATGGGTTTTTGCATTTTGAGATGAAATTATTGTGAATTGAGATTGATTGAGCATGAATAGGTAGGAATTGAGTCTTGAGCATGTAAATTACACAATTTGGGGTAATGTTACTTCATGATAGACTTGATTGTAGGCATTATTGAGTTGAGAATGATGAATTATTTGGAATTTCCTTGAGAACTTTGAGATGAAAGCATGTGGTTTGAATTGAGTGAGTAAACTCAAGTTGAGATTGAGAGAAAAGGAAGTGAGATTACTACTTGAGATGTGTGGAATTGATTTGAAGTGCATAGAATGATATGAATGAAATTGAATTGCTCTATGTTGTCTCAGGTACTATGGCACCTAAAAAGAACGAGGATAGAGTATTGAGCATTGCCGAGTTGGAGGAACTCACGAATGATCTTAGGAGGAGGAGTTTGTTGCCCTCAAGGTGGAACAATCTGGACTACCAAGGTAGTTGGAGATACATAGCATATAGATGGAGCTTGATCACGGGGAAGGTAGAAAAGACCAGGAGACCAAGTGTTAGCTTCATGAGAGAATTGGGGATTGAGGAAGAAATTAGGAGCATTTTCGTGAGGAACAATATGACTGAGTTTTTCGAGATGCTGCTATACATGGAGACAAATGCAGACTTAGTTGAACAGTTTCTCGCCACGGTCGAGAAGACGGACAAGAACTCATTCAAATTCAAGTATCAGAATGACTGGCAGTATTGTGAGGTTGGAGCTGTCAACCTCGCATTTGGGCTTCCAGCTTTATCTCGGCCGAACCGTGTGTCGAAGTCGTACAGTGCTAATGGATTTTGGAAGGACATCACGGGAGGAATGGCGGGGGATTATAGAGGCCAGAGTGTACGAGCATCAACAATCAGAAATCCCGTCATTAGGTACCTCGAGCGGATTCTTGAAAATACTATCTACGCCCACTCGGAGACGGGAACAGTGACAAGCAAGCAGCTATATGGGATCTGGTGTCTCTTGTACAAGAAGAACCATGATTTTGGAAGAGATTTCCTAGAGCACCACTACGAGGCTCCATTCAAACTCGGAGCTAGGACTTCGAAGGTTCGAGGAGGAGGACTGATTTCGGTATTCATGAAGAGTCTTGGATTCGAGCCGTGTTCGGGTCCTTTGCCAGGCATGGATTTAGTGTTCGAACAGATGAACAACACTCTAATGTTCGAATATTGGCTTGGAAGCTATTGCATAAGATTCAAGGATGATAGCCTCTTTTTGTTGCCGAACAACAAGCTCGTGACTCTGATTGGAAAGAAAAAGCAGAACATAGGAATGAATGGAGAGCAGCACCTCGCCATAAGTGGTAAGTATACGACAGAGATTGACAGCAGAGGACTTCGAGATGTGAGGCCTGTGAAGAGGAATCGAAGTGAAGGAACGAGTGGTGCCGACACGAGTGGAGCGGGAGCAAGTGGAGTAGCTGAGTTGCAAGAAGAGGAGGAACAAGAGTATGAAGCGGGACCGGCCGAGGAAGAAGAAGCAGCGGGTGAAGGCTCGCAAGAGATGGAGATGGAGCCACCTCACGTGGCTACTCCGGAGCCGTGGTACCCGACTCAGAGTGAGTGTGATGGTATGAGGACCGACATTCGGGACCTGCGAACCGAAGTCACGGATCTTCGTACTACCCAGAACCAGTGGTACACGGAAGCGATGAGTGTACGAGGAGAGTTTCAGGAGGTTCGATCAGAAGTTTCTGATTTGAAGAGATGGATGGAGGCACTCTTTGTCTCCCATTTAGGATTGGACCACCCTAGCTATCGCCCACCACCGCCTCCTGATGCTTGAGGGTCATGGGGGGTCCCCCCAGTTTCTGCTCCTTTGTTTTTCTCATCTTTTGTTTTATTTCGTTTTCTTATTTTTGCTTGAGTGAGCTTCATTGTTTGAGTGATTTGAACTGATTATGGGTTTGTGATGAATTGTTATTTAGAATTTCGGGTTGTGCTTGTTGTTGAACTCAGTGAGATATCTGATTTATTTTGTGCTTATTGACCCCTTCTACTTGTTAGTTGTTATTCTTGAGCATGTTTGATGAGTAGAGTAGATTTGTGGATTTGAGTTAGGGACTCTTTTGTGTGAGTGTTTGAGTTAGAGTAGATTTGAGAGAGGACTAGTATACTTACAAGTTTTCTTTTTGAGTGCTTGTGTGATAAGAGTGAGAATTCACTAGAACTAGCATGGATGTGAAAGCCGTGAGACTTGAGCCTTATGAGATTTTGATATATGAATTAATCTCTTTGTTTGTGAGTGGATCGTCACCTTAGAGGATGCTAGAACTTGTGTGTGCTCTTGCTTCTTGATTGTGTCAAGTTTGATATGCCGAATGTGATCTTAGGCCATCTTTGATTTAATTGAGTCACTTAGCCAAAATTTTCCTTACCATTGACATTTGTCCCTTGTTAGCCCATTTGAGCCTAAAGCCTATTTTATTTACTAGCACATATGAACACTATTCCAATTCCTAAGCCTTTTTGTCCAAAATTGAGTGGAGAATAGGAAAAATGTAAATGTGAAGGGATTGAATTGAGTTGAAAAAGGAAAATGTTGTTGAGTGAGTATGAGAAGAAGGTGTGATGAAGTTATGAGTTATGGGAAAAAGAGAAAAAATTGAGAATGAGCAAAAGAAAAAAATGAGCTCATGTGTTTGTGCGAAAAAGAAAAAAAAGTGAAGTGATTGAAAAAAAAAGGTGAAAGAGTGAGAAAGAAAAAAATTGAAGTGTTGAGAGAATTGGAATTGAAAGTGTGTTGATTGAATATGTTTGAAGTAGTCTGATCCTAATCTCGAAGTACCGAAGTTTGATTTTCTATTCTCCATTCACTTGAGTCACTTTACCATACTGTTATCCCACCTGTCCAAAGAGCCTACATTACAACCTTGAGAAAAGTCCTTTTTTATTCGGCATTGATTTCTAGAGTATGGTCGGAGTTAAGAGCGCTTACAAGCCTATGGCTGCCAATATGTGTGATTAATTGTTTGAGTGAGTCCCTTTATCATTGATATACACTTGTGAGGGAGCGAAACACATCGTAGAGTGCACATCCATGTTTGATTTTGGTGATTCTTGCTGATGTTGCATGAGTACGATGAAGGAAAGTGAGTGAGTATACTTGTGATTGATCTTTGAAGCTCGAGTTCATTTACTTGCATGATTTGATTCTTTGACTCATTCCAAATAATTTCATTTGACTTGTTATTTCGTTGCTTGAGGACAAGCAACATGGTAAGTTTGGGGGGGTTGATTAGGCGTGAAATTGTCATGATTCATCACTCGAAATACCCTAATTTTGGCCGATTTTGTCAAGTAATTGGAGTCAATTGAGAATTATTTCTATACATTGATGAATTTGTTTCTTTAATGCTCGTAGGTGAATCGAGGGCGAAGAACGGAGTTCGTAGGTCTTTGAATCGACTCAAACGGATGCCCGGATGAGAAGATATCGAAGGAATACGATTGGTGTTAGTGTTGAAGAAGAAAAGTGCTAGTTGGAGAAATTTTGGGAGCATTCGAGTAAACCACTCGAGCACTAGCGCTCGAGCGTGTTGCTCGAGCGCCCCAAAATATACAGAAAAGTTCGAGCGCTCGAGCAGCTCGAGCGCCACCGCTCGAGCGTGTTGCTCGAGCGCCCCAAAACATGCAGAAGATTTTCAGCGCTCGAGCAGCTCGAGTGCCACCGCTCGAGCACTTGTGTCATTCGAGCTATATGCTCGAGCGCGACCGCTCGAGCAGGCCTGCTCGAGCACCTTCATGTTTCGCGTTTTAAAAGGCATTTTTCGGCCCATGAGTTCACGATTCGGCCCGTGGCTTATATATACTCGTCTCAAGCTCGTTTTTTAGGGAGAACACACATCACTTGATAGTTTTAGACTTTTAGAGTTCGTTTTTGGAGAGGAAGGAGAGAAGCAAGCTTTACGTTTACAGTTTTGAGGTTTTCATTACGAATTCATATTACGATCTTACTTTTTAGTTTCGTTTCTTTATAGTTTTGTTCTTGAACACGTTAAGACTTCTTTTCTTGAGTTAATTTTAGTTTATTCTTTTATTTCGTTAAACCCTAGTTTATGTTTGATCTCTTCTTCGTTTTAATTATCATGTTCATGTTCGTTACTTATTAAATTGCTATTATTTACGTAAAATCTATGTCTAGCTAAAACCCTTGCATGCTTGGGGTAGGATGAACTAGTAGAAGTAGGTCGTGAGTACGTAATTAGGGTAACTTGTGACATTAGGTTTTAATTCTCTTGATTAATGAATTCTTAAAATTAATCTTAACTTTACTTTTGAATTTCGTTCGAAAAGTATTAGAGAGAGGACGACCGTATCACTCTTTAACAACGAGTAGACTTAACTAGAGGGTTTAGAAAGGGTTAATTCATCTACCAGTTTAGCGAAGGAGGACGACCGCATCACCTTAGTTAAATTAGGGTCTCATTAATTAAGCACAATCTATTAACTTGTTAGTGGATCAGTGAAGTCGAGTGTTAGGGTAAAGTATTAGGGTTTAGAATCTTGATCTTTCACCTTGCATTCTTTTACTTAGGTTATTTCTTGCACGTCACAGTTATTTTGATTATGTACCTGCTCCGTTAGTATACGTAGGGATTCCTATCCTGAGCATCACCATCGCCCATCTGAAAACACACCTTAGTTTAATCGTTTCTTTCGTTCGTTAGTTTAATTGGTTTATTTTAGCTTAAAATTAATCTTTCAAAAAACCCAAAAACATTACACTCATATTAGCTACGACGCGTAGATCTTCAGGGATCTGTTCGCATACACTCAATTCCTTGGGTTCGATACTACTTGGTCCATGTACTTGCCCATACTACAGTGAACCCGTACTCTTGCGGGGAAGCTACTAGTAGAAAGCTGGTATTTTCGGTTCAAGTCAGGGTCCACCCCGAAAGCAAGGGGATACTAACAGCTGAGTCCTCTCCGAACCGCAGGAGATAGTTGCCCATCATACGGCTCATCTTTCATCGGTTCAGTGAACGTTGACCCGTCTTTTGCAGCAATGTTTGAATCAAAATGGGAGCTTGGCGCAAGCCCTGCTAACCCTTCTCGCTTAGAAGCAGTGACGCTAGGGTTATTAGAATATGGGCAAACTATGAACCCTAAAAAACCAGACACCAGGAGCACATGGTCCTAGTGCACACTTTTCTTCCATCAATCATCCGGATCTACGCCGTATATCAACAGATTATGGTTTCGAGGGTCATCCATTACGAAAAGATCTTCCTCTGAGTGGTCGCCTTATGGTCTTTGTCTTCTATCATGTTAGAGAAGGTCTGGCTTTTAGAAAAGAATGGATTTCGGATTTCTAAACATATTAAAGGAGTGAGAAGCTTTCCTCTATGGTAGTTCTTTGGCCAAGTACCTATAGTTGAGCTGCAGGGAATCGGTTTATCCGTCTTTCTCTCTATTTATTCAAGCCCAGAAGGAAGACAATCTCGAAAGGATTCTATCTAGCTGGTGATCAAGTATTAACAAAAGATCTCATTCAGGATTGGACTGCAGAATCTGGATTTTGAACATGGAATTTCCTGCTGTCCCCCCCCCCCCCCCCCGAAGTTAGAACATGTGAAATCGGTGCTCGAACTAGGAGTGGAATGCGCATATCTATTATTTAAGCAATTTCTTGAACTGGATCAAGCAAATCCTCACTTTTGCACCTAAGCGAGTAAGCATTTTTTATTCAAAGCTGGTCCCGTGTGCTAAAATCGACCTCCTATGTTTTGACCCTAGGGGAGTAGGATTTCTCTGATCAAGATCGGGCTCTTAGGCTTCAATGAAAGCACTAATGCTTACTTGCTCTAACGAGATAGAAAGAATGCAGTGATGCATCTCTCCTTGGTGTAATCGTCGAAGGCCAAAAGCGTGGCCTCATTTAAGACCGCGATAATGGTCTTGGGACCTTCAAAGATCCCACGCCAGCCTATAACTAAACGAAACCGACGCACAGAAGGAAAAAAGGAAGGCCAAAGGGGAGGGGAACAACAGCTGGAAACGGCTGCTAATACCCCGTAGGCTGTTTGCCGGTCTCCCCATTTCCAAGTATTGTGCAGGCTCGAGTTGGCAAGATAGACGGGGGTTGGAAAGAAACAGGCACAGGTTCCCCTACGACTACCTTGTTACGAGGAAATCACAATGCATCTTGCTCAGCAAGCCTAGCTTGGAGTGAGAGTGTAGCGGGGGCGATCTTTCGGAAACATTTGTGCATGAACACTCACATGATCCTTCTTATTTCTTCTCTTCTTCTGGCTGCTTCCAAGCCCACTTCCTGGTTGTCATCGCTCGATCACTTCCTTTTCCACTAAGTGATTGCTTAGGGACCTTAGCGTACGATCTGGGCTGTTTCCCTCTCGACTTCTTTTTTTCCTTTCCGGTATGCAGCTCTGCGACTAAGGAGCGTTTCTAGTTAGTTCTAGGCAAAGACTTCAGTGAAGGAACGGAGGAAGTAAGACAATATAGTCTGAGTTTAGCTACCGAAGTTGCTGGTCCTCGGGCATACTCTTTGTCCAAGCAAGCGAAGAGCTAATGAGCAACACATTCTAGACACAGATCATTGGTATTGAATGTATCCTTGGTTTGACCTCCTAATTCGAATGGAGGTCCTTGCGCGGGCGTCTCATCCCTAAGACTTGCTTGCTCTGTATGGAGTGTCCCGTTGTTCCTTGATCGCTCTTCCTCTAAAAATGAAGAAAGACTTTCAATTCAATTGCCTTGGTCCAACCAAGAAAGGGAGTCGAAGGGCATAGCCTGACCCAAAGCCCGATATTCATGATCCTCCTCAGCTAAGGACAATTGGCCAAAGGCCTTGCATCTCGAACTGCTAACGAAGAAGCCTTTCTCTTGGGCTTTTATGATTTTTGCAATTTCTTATTTAACGAAATGGGTGGAAGCGGTCCGGTTGAGGAGAGCGCCGACTTAAATGTTCGGCCAACCGAGAACGATGCCCTTTCTTTTGCTTTCTTAGGCCTAAAAACCCCCCTTTATGCTCTTTTCCATTCTGAAGCGATCCCGGGATTCTTCTTTCGTCAGTTCGACCTGGGGCCAACCCCTTCTCTTCTAGTGAACACAAGAGCACTACAATAGAACGACATCGGTTTGCGGTCCTTTTAGGGACTTATGTCGGTGCATCTCACCCCTTACTCCTTATGCTGTCTCTCTCTAGCAGCCAGCCCCCCTTATCGCCCCTCCATTTTTTGGAGTACGGGGCGGGGGGTCCAAGGGTCTACCTGTATAATGTAATTATTAATGCAAAAATCAATCGTGGGTGAAATATCTCTTGATTCATCTTTCCCGTTCATGTCTCCAAGCCACAAGACAATGTTGATGAGCGGAAGCTAAAGCAATCTGTCAATGGCAGATGAACTGTCGATGCCTAAAGCGAGGAATTCTTTCATTTCCAACCGGTATTTTCACTTTTTCCACCACTGCTGCTGCCGGGTATTCGGCCAAACAAGTAGGAACCGCTTAGTCGACGCTTTTGCATAAGCGGCTGGTCGTACAACGTAATGTGAGATTTGAGATCTCAGGTTTCCGGATTTCAGTAGTCGAGTTAGATCCCTTCCCTGCGTGTATGGCTCCATGATAGCAGCCGGGTAAGCGGGTAAAGTGAAAGCCAGCTCTTACCGAATGATAAGTTTAGCCTAGTAATCCCCGGTCAGCCATACGGCGGTGAATTCGTTCCCGGGCCTTGTTCTGGACTCGCTCACATACCTGTATATTCAACCTATGCAACTCTTATCTTGAGTGGAGAACTACTTTTGTTTGGGATTTTTCAGCTCCAAGTTCATATTAGATAGAGTTTTCACACAAAGGTCTAGACTCGCCTATCCGAATCCTCTTCAATCATCACTTTACTTAAGTAAATATAATAAGTGAATCTTCCAGCAATTGAAAGAGTGTCGGATCCTCCCTACGTCCTGATCGAGCTTGTGTAGGTAGATATTGCCTGGGAGGAGAGGAGTCTTCCCGCCTGAATCCGCAGACCCGAATTTATAGTTATAGGATGATTAGCGGATATTTGCTAGGAATTGTTTTTTCGTTTAAAAAGTACTCCCGAGTCCGGACAAAAGTGTTGGGAAAATAGGGGTGCCCGGAATCTATTCGGGATGAAATTTAAATACGAATTTAAATATAATTATTACTAGCATGAATTAATCCTAATTAATTCAAATATAATTCCAACAACTGATTTATCATCATGCATGTTGAATTAATTCACATAAAATCTAGGCGGAATAAACAAGAATTTATGTGACTTACGTACCTCTTGTAGACTTGGCCTTTGAATAAACGGGACAATCACGATCTCGTTTTATCAACCCAAAAACCTTCTCAAGTATTTTCCTTTCGCCTTACTTGATCACCGGTGGGAGATGCCTTCAAGTAATTTAAATAACTAAGAAAAAAGAAAAATATCTATGCTCTTGATTTTTTTCAACACATGGAATTATGTACTTGGGGATGAAATAATCATCCCCTATTTATAAAGTGTAGTGGCCGAAAATATGTGGTATAATTGGCTTGGAAAAAATCTTTTCTTAGACTCTAAGAAATCTTGAATATATCTCATATATTCTTTTCTCCATAATAAAATATTCCACAAAAATCTCACTCACTTTAATTGCTTGCAATTTTCGAAAGTATTAGTAGAGATCCCAAGATTTGGATCTCCTTGAATATATGAGATATTCTTGTATTCCAAGAATACATATCTTCCATAATATCTTTCCAAGAAAATCAACAAAATCTTTTCTCTTCTAATAATGCATTTTTCGAAAATTATAAAGAAAAATCAGCATAATTATTTTCTTTTTATTTTAATCACCTTATTATTATTGGACTACTTAATGGGCTACTTGAGGGGCCTTTAAGGAGAATTAAGATTGGACCTCCTAATGGACTTCTGAATTTCAATATTGAGCCCCAATATAATTCAATCCATTAATATTAATTATTACCACTAATAAATTAATATTGCACTATCCATCTTAATCCATATTTCGATAATATGGGCTCCCGGTTATTATTTTCCACGTTTAAGAATATCAAGTCCATTAATTAATTAAGCTTCTGAATAGCTCTAAATTAATTAATATATTTCACCTTGGAGTAAAGACAACTCAACATTATTATCCGTACCGAAGAAACTGATTCTTCACTTGCAAGATTTGGTACGATAAAACTTCTGAGCCCACCAAGGGGACTAATCACACGAGCCGTACTCGCACCCGTTTCTCCGTATTAAATCTTAGAAACCGTCGTATGATTAATATTACTGCCCAAACCATAAGGTTCGAAGTCACGATGATTCTCACCCAACATGAATCAAAGCAGTAACCATTAAGCACACACGGTCCTATTTAAGTAACGAAGATTAAGAAATAAACAACCATTGAGGTCTAATTCTTCACCTTTGAGAACAGAAGAATTTATCCTCGCTGTAGGTCCTCTTCAACACATACTAAATGTGCTAGTGCAATCTCTAAGTCAAGACAAACCAATCTGAGATTTACACATTGACCTTTCACGGCGGATTGTTCAATTCCACCTAGGTCGTGAAAATGTACGTTTAGTTACAGGGAAACTGTTAATGTTGTCTTCCGTGATCGGGTATCACCACACTAACTACAATGTAACTAGTACTATTATGAACTGTTTGCAATAAATATTCAACATTCAATCATATCTAAAGCATATGCGATAAAAGAATTATTCTCATAAAACAAGTGTTTGATACACGAGTTATACAAAGTAAAAGCATACTTTCACGTATAACTCCAACAATCTCCCACTTATACTTAAAGTCTGCTTTTTAGTATACATCATGCATGTCTTAGTGTAGTACGTGACATCTCATGTCAACCTACACTAACCTAATAATTCCTCCCACTTATACTTAAAGCAGATTGGCAATAGTCTTGACTCCCATTCCATCCACATGTCTCTCGAATGTACTCTGAGGTAGACCCTTTGTGAATGGATCCGCTAGGTTGTCACCCGACGCTATCTTTGCCACCTCTATATCTCCTCTCTTAACGATTTCTCGTATAAGATGGTATTTTCTTTCTATGTGTTTGCTGGCCTTGTGGGCTCTCGGTTCCTTTGAATTTGCAACTGCTCTGGCATTGTCACAAAAGACAGTTATCTTGTCGGGCAAATTCGGAACAACGTCCATGTCCACTAAGAAGTTCTTGAGCCAAACTGCCTCTTTCGCTGCTTCACAAGCAGCTACATACTCGGCTTCCATGGTCGAATCGGCGATGCATTTCTACTTAATGCTTCTCCATGAAATGGCTCCTCTTCCCACGCAAAACACATTACCCGAGGTTGACTTTCTTGAGTCTATGTCTGATTGGAAATCCGAGTCCGTGTATCCCACGGGAACAAGACTATCTGACTGGTAAATCAGCATCCGCTCACGAGTTCTTTTCAGATACCTCAAGATGCACTTTACGGCAGTCCAATGATCTTTCCCGAGATTACTTTGATATCTTGCCACCATGCCCACGGCAAAGCAGATATCCGGTCTCGTACACAGATTGCATACATAAGGCTTCCTACGGCCGAAGCGTATGGAACACCTTTCATGTCATCTATCTCCGCTTGCGTCTTAGGGCTCATTTCTTTCGATAGATGGATTCCGTGCCTAAAAGGTACAAAACCTTTCTTGGAATCTTGCATGCTGAAACGCTTCAAAACAGTGTCAATGTATGAAGCTTGCGATAAGCCCAACATTATTTTCTTGCGATCGCGAGTGATCTTGATCCCAAGGATGTGACCGGCTTCCCCTAAGTCCTTCATATCAAATTGTTTTGATAGCCATACCTTTACGTCTGACAATACCTTTACATTGTTTCCAATGAGCAGAATATCGTCTACGTATAATACTAAGAATACCACCGCAGTTCCGTCACACTTCTTATACACACAAATTTCGAACTCGCTTTGATCAAACCCATAAGACTTAATCACTTGATCAAAACACTGGTTCCAAGTACGCGATGCTTGCTTAAGTCCATAAATGGATCTCTTAAGCTTGCACACGAGATGTTCTTGGCCTTTTTCAATGAAACCTTTGGGCTGTTGCATATAGATATCTATCCCGTCAAGACTTCCGTTAAGGATGCTGTCTTGACATCCATTTGCCAGATCTCGTAATCTAGGTGCGCAGCGATCGACAAGAGAATACGGATGGACTTAAGCATAGCTACAGGCAAACAGGTTTCCTCATAATCGATCCCTTCTTTCTGAGTATACCCTTTGGCCACAAGCCTCGCTTTGAAGGTCTCAACCCTTCCGTCCGGTCCTCTTTTCCTTCTACCCCATTGGGTGGTTCGACCAACTCCCACACTTGATTATGATCCATCGAACCCATCTCGGTTTCCATTGCCGTTTGCCACGACTCCGCGTCTTTATCTTGGATTGCCTCGTCGTATGTCCATGGGTCTGATTCATCGCCGGGAACCAAATCCAAAGATTCTCCTATCCCCATAAATCTCTCGGGTTGCCTAGCAATCCTCCCACTACGACGGGGTTCTGGTTGTGAAGATGTGACGTGTGGTACATCATCTTGTATACTTGGTATCGAGGTTTGACCTCTCAATTCTTCTAAGGTAATTTCACTTTTAGGTTTCCGATTGTTCATATAGTCTTCCTCCAAGAATTTAAAGTGTGTACTAATCATGGTCTTTTGATCCTTGGGACTATAGAACATACACCCTTTCGTTCCCGCAGGGTATCCTATAAACAGCCTTAATTCCGAACGTGGATCCAACTTACCGGCTTCCTTATCTAGCACGTATGCCGGACAACCCCAAATCCGCAAATGTCTTAGACTGGGCTTGCGCCCGGTCCACAATTCCATTGGGGTTTTAGGAACCGATTTGGATGGCACCAAGTTTAGAATATAAGCCGTGGTTTCCAAGGCATTACCCCAAAACGACTTGGGTAAATCCGAATAACTCATCATGGATCTGACCATCTCTAAAAGAGTCCAGTTTCTTCGTTCCGCCACACCGTTCTGTTGAGGGGTTCCCGGTGCGGTTAACTGGGATACGATTCCTTCGTCCGATAAGTAGTTCAAGAATTCATCGCTGAGGTATTCGCCTCCACGATCTGATCGTAGAAACTTGATACTCTTTTCCCTATATTTCTCGGCTTCGGCCTTAAACTCCTTGAACTTATCAAAAGTTTCAGACTTATGCCTCATAAGGTAAATGTACCCATATCTCGAGTAATCGTCAATGAAGGTGACGAAATACTCATACCCCATTCTCGCTTTGATCATTATTGGACCACACACATCAGTATGAACGAGTTCTAACACTTCCGTGGCTCTATTCCCCTTGGCTCCAAATGCCCTCTTGGTCATCTTACCCTCTAAACAGGATTCACAAGTTGGAAACGGTTCGACTTGGAATGATTCTAAGGATCCGTCTTTCACCAATCTCTCTATCCGCTTTAGATTAATATGACCTAGTCTAAGATGCCATAGAAGTGTTTCGTTCATCTCCGAAGAACGCTTTCTTTTATTACTCGAAATGATCGACGTGTTATTAGATTTATTATTTGAGTGGTTTGCACACTTAATCGTATAGAGATTGTTTACCAACGTTCCATGACAGATAGTATCATTCTTAAAAAAAACAGTAACAACTTTATTAAAAGTAACTGAATATCCATAAAAAAAAACTTAGAAACTGAAATTAAATTCTTCCTAAAGTTCGGAAAGTATAAAACATCTCTTAAAATTAAAACTCTATCTTCAAAAGATAGGTGCACGACTCCCACTGCTTCGGCTGCCACTCTCGTAGCATCGTCCAAAGTGATGGCGATCTCATTCTTGCTAAGTCGCCGGGTTAGCTGGAACCCCTGAAAAGTGAAACAAATATGATCAGTTGCCCCGGTATCCACTACCCAAACGTGGGCAACATACGCCGCAACATATGTTTCAACGACTAAAGCATGAGACTTACCTTTCTTTACCGCCTTCTTAGGCTTAGAACATGTCGCCCTCCAATGTCCCTTCTCACCACAATTGAAGCACTTACCCTTAGCAACTTTCTTTCCACCTCTTTCTCCCTTTGCCTTGGGTTTCGCAACGGTTAGATTTGCTTGGGTCTGGCCTTTCGTCCTTTTTCTCTTCTTCCCTCCCTTGGGACCCGAAGAGGCAGACGGACCGTTTGCCACCATAACAACATTTTGATAATCCATTAGCATCTCCGCCTACACCAAAGCTTGCAAGAGCTCGGTCAAACTTATTTGCCCGGTTATTCATTTAATAGTTCAACTGAAACTGCTCAAAGCTCTTCGGCAGAGAATGGAGAACGAAATCGACCTTCGTAGGGAGATCAAATTCCGCGCCAAGTACTTCCAACTTGTTGAGATAACCCATCATCTCGATAACGTGATCCCTTACGGGCGTACCTTCCACCATCTTCAACGAAAGCATCTTTCGCATGGTGATTTGCCTAGCTATACGGTTCTGATGTTTAAACACCGCTTCAAGATTGATCATTATCTCAGAGGCGGTCTCCATGTGTTGGTGTTGGTGTTGCAACACATCTGACATTGAAGCCAGAATAGTACACCTAGCCATCTCATCGGAGTCAAACCAACTCTTATGCTCTTTCTTGACTGCCTTGGTCGCATCTTCAGCAGGCTCTTGTGGGCTTAGGAGTAGTAAGTACCCATTTGTGGTGTTGAGCGGTTAGGACAATATCTAGATTACGTTTCCAATCAACATAATTCTCACCGACAAGTTTGTTATCTTTAAGTATACTAAACAGTGGGTTAAAAGGTTGCGACATGATGAACTGAGAATAAAACATACATTCATATCAATATCTAGAAAAATACGAAATTATCACATAATTCGATCACATCAATTATATTGAAACCTTAAAACAATATAATCATGCATCAGCCAACATCTCGAAATAATTTAAATGCGCCACGAGGGGTGGTCTATACATTTAAACACATTCAAGCGGATCACAAACTTAAAAAGTTACAAATCCTTAATTCAAAATTAATAGTTGGCTCCCACTTTGACCACATAAAAATTGACAGGGACTCCGAGAGGAGTAAGTTAATATCAATTTCTTATGCCTAAGTAATAACCATAATTAAATACAGGATTATTATTTCGCTTTGAGCAAGCCACTCGTGGTGAGGGTCAATACCGCCACTAGTAATAATCCACAATCATCCTTTCAGAACTTATTCATGTGAAATCCGTCCTTTTGGCCGATCCGAAGGGGAAATGTATTCCAAAAGAACTTCACAGATAAATAAATTATGGAGGCCAAATTAATCCAATTTTAATATCCGGAATAAAATTGCGATTAAATAAACATACTTAGTAATTTTCGAAAGTAAGGTTTTTCTTGGACAATAAAATTCATGCAAACACATATTAACAAATAATAATAAGTGCACGAAATAAAACATTTATCAAAATAAAATTAAACACATTGGAGCACTCAAATCCAATTGTCACGGTTTAATTTCTTCACGTCTTGATATGAAAAATCGTCCTTGTTGCTTTCCATCGTTCGTCTCGACACGCTCCCACTCGAACAACAACACTTCATCAAAAACAACATCGTTTGGGGTTCGGGACGACATTTAAAATCACACGAAAAAAAATACAGAACTGAAATTAATTTTAAAAAAAATTCCACGGCCCGAGATACGACGCGCGTCGGCCCACAGAGTGGGCCGCACGTCACTTGGCACGGCACCGAGCAGCCGCTGAGCGCGCCTACATGCGCGTGCGCTGCCGCGCCCTTCGTGCGCGGGTCGTGTGCCTCGCGCACCCCGTGCACCGGGTTTTGCCGTTCGTTCTCATTTTTCCACCCCATGCATGATTTTACGTCCATGCATGCGCCGCGCATGCATGCGTCGTCCGGGTACGCCATCTTTAATTTTTCGTTCTTCGTCTCGATCCGGTTACAATTTATTTTACAAAAAAAAAATACTAGATCTAGACTAGTCTATTACAATGATCAAATCAAAATAAAACCAACTAATCTACTCGTGGATTTTCTCATGAGAAAAACAAATTCGAACGAATCGAATTAAAAACAATTAATTCACACGCATGAAAAAATATTAACAACATTAAAACCATGACAATTGGATACCTGCAAAAAAGATCTAGCAATTCTACTATCCAATTTCAATTTAATGTTTAACAATTTAAATTCCAATTTAAAGATCTGTTGTTAGGAAAATAGGGGTGCCCGGAATCTATTCGGGATGAAATTTAAATACGAATTTAAATACAATTATTACTAGCATGAATTAATCCTAATTAATTCAAATAATAATTCCAACAACTAATTTATCATCATGCATGTTGAATTAATTCACATAAAATCTAGGCGGAATAAACAAGAATTTATGTGACTTACGTACCTCTTGTAGACTTGGCCTTTGAATAAATGGGACAATCACGATCTCGCTTTATCAACCCAAAAACCTTCTCAAGTATTTCCCTTTCGCCTTACTTGATCACCGGTGGGAGATGCCTTCAAGTAATTTAAATAACTAAGGAAAAAGAAAAATATCTATGCTCTTGATTTTTTCAACACATGGAATTATGTACTTGGGGATGAAATAATCATCCCCTATTTATAAAGTGTAGTGGCTGAAAATATGTGGTATAATGGGCTTGGAAAAAATCTTTTCTTAGACTCTAAGAAATCTTGAATATATCTCATATATTCTTTTCTCCATAATAAAATATTCCACAAAAATCTCACTCACTTTAATTGCTTGCAATTTTCGAAAATATTAGTAGAGATCCCAAGATTTGGATCTCCTTGAATATATGAGATATTCTTGTATACCAAGAATACATATCTTCCATAATATCTTTCCAAGAAAATCAACAAAATCTTTTCTCTTCTAATAATGCATTTTTCGAAAATTATAAAGAAAAATCAGCATAATTATTTTCTTTTTATTTTAATCACCTTATCATTATTGGGCTACTTAATGGGCTACTTGAGGGGCCTTTAAGGAGAATTAAGATTGGACCTCCTAATGGACTTCTGAATTTCAATATTGAGCCCCAATATAATTCAATCCATTAATATTAATTATTACCACTAATAAATTAATATTACACTATCCATCTTAATCCATATTACGATAATATGGGCTCCCGGTTATTATTTCCCGCGTTTAAGATTATCAAGTCCATTAATTAATTAAGCTTCTGAATAGCTCTAAATTAATTATTTTATTTCACCTTGGAGTAAAGACAACTCAACATTATTATCCGTACCGAAGAAACTGGTTCTTCACTTGCAAGATTTGGTACGATAAAACTTCTGAGCCCACCAAGGGGACTAATCACACGAGCCGTACTCGCACACGTTTCTCCGTATTAAATCTTAGCAACCGTCGTATGATTAATATTACTGCCCAAAGCACAAGGTTCGAAGTCACAATGATTCTCACCCAACATGAATCAAAGCAGTAACCACTAAGCACACACGGTCCTATTTAAGTGACGGAGATTAAGAAATAAACAACCACTGAGGTCTAATTCTTCACCTTTCAGAACATAAGAATTTATCCTCGCTGTAGGTCCTCTTCAACACATACTAAATGTGCTAGTGCAATCTCTAAGTCAAGACAGACCAATCTGAGACTTACACATCGACCTTTCATGGCAGATTGTTCAAATCCACCTAGGTCGTGAAAATGTACGTTTAGTTACAAGGAAACTGTTAATGTTGTCTTCCGTGATCGGGTATCACCACATTAACTACAATGTAACTAGTACTATTATGAACTGTTTGCAATAAATATTCAACATTCAATCATATCTAAAGCATATGCGATAAAAGAATTATTCTCACAAAACAAGTGTTTGATACACGAGTTATACAAAGTAAAAGCATACTTTCATGTATAACTGCAACAAAAAGGACATTTATCTGTTAACTAGTACTTAGCATATATATCCTATGAATTTCATTTCGCACCGGAAATGATTCTAGGTGAAGTTCGAATCCGCTCAACGCTCTCTTCTAGCACGAGAGAAGGGGTCTTCTTAGTCTTTTCCATCAACATAAGGTGAAGCCTTTGTTTGAAGTCTCATGGCACACCAACTCAGAGCATGTGCCCTTAGTTCTAGTTCTATCTCGTATGAGAAAGACCGGGTGCGAAATAAGTGGTATTGGAGTCGTAGTCCCATAATATCATTAACCTGATTCACTTGATGTACAAGTACAACCGCCATGAGATGGGTTTTTGGCATAGTTTAAAGGTCGATTCTCGAAAATGCTTATTGATCCCCCATTACTCCCTTCCTTGGCCAGAAGATTCGCAGATGATCGAGGATTCCTTTCTCTTTTTCCCAATCCGCATAATCTTCCCGAACCTAATTGAGGCCTTCCCCTATATCGTTTCACCACCGTCTCACCCGCTTCAGGCTCTCAACATCGAAGGATGCATTCCGATGTAGTGCTTGTTCTTTGAGCTCTGCATGAGGTCCATCCATGTTCAAAGAACAGATGCAGCTAACTTTTTTGATCCTGCTGGAGGGGGAGACCCAATATTATACCAGCATCTCTTTCGGTTCTTCGGGAAGAAATTCCTTCTAACGAATGGTACCTGATCTGGGGTTCGGTGCAAGATATGGATAATCTTCCTCCTTCTTCACCTATGCCGAATTCAATCATTCAATCCTGCCTATTCACATTGCATTCGAAACTCAATTATGCTAAAGAAAATGCAGCTGACCTAGAGAATGTGGAGGACATTGTTCACCCATACGGAGAACTTCGTGCCCCGTGATCAGACCAAAAAGACCACCGCAGCATGGCTATAGAAGATCTTTTCGCTTAACCTCCCATCCTTTATTTATGACCTCGGGAGACCCACTACTGACCAGATTACCTATGGCATCGATGCCCTGGGGTGAAGCAGCTTTCAAGGTCTCGTCGCTTCGGTGAATCACTTGAGCCCTAATACATTTTCTGTGCCTCTTCCCGATCACAAGGAGAGGTTCACTATGATGGGGGTACTTTTCCGAAAAGAATGAAATGCATAGGGGACCATCATTTTCTTTTGTTGCGGCATGCTCCTTAGATTTACCCTTGTGAATGGGCAAAGCCAGGTGCTCTTATTTTACGACGGTAGGGACGATTGCTTTCCATTACTGGCCAGAAAGATCTGCACCCAAGTCTTCAAAAGAAGGGGACTTTCGGTTAGATGAAAGCTGCCCCATTGATTTATCTTCATTTCTATATCTTTTGCTAAATGTGGTATTGCTCAGAAAGGGTTTATAACTTCTCTCTATCAATAAGAAAAGTAAGAGGGAAAGTTGACTCCTGGGTCTGGTTGCTCCGATAAATCCTTTCTTTCTCGTCCACTCAGGGGGGCGAGTCAAAATACTTTCTTTTTAGTCTCATTCAGTTACTTCTTCGGCTCCTCCTTGCAAATGCGGCTCTTCAGGCGGGCATCCTTTGCATGGACGAGCTTCGCCAGCTAATCTTTTACTAGAGGGAAAGAAAGCTAGGGAAAAGCATAGAGCATGCGTGCTCAGCTCTCGCCCTCGTCCCATCCGCGAAGCTGAGGCGGGATAAAAGCGTAACTCTCCGGTGTCATAGATTATCTTTCTATCTTCCTCCCCCGTATTGGTCTTAGCTGATTGAATCCGCATGCAAAATGGAAAAGAGATATTTCCAATTCATCAAAATGGGAAGCTTTTTCTATGATGTGTATCTCCTGGTGTCGGGAAGAGTTGAGTCGAGAGACTGGGTTCAAAAGTGGCATTGGTGTCTAAGTCCCCACCTTTCCTAGATTGTCTCAGGGCGACTGGTAGCGAACAGGAGGAAGAAATGAGGGGGACGTAACATAAATAAGTCCCATCGAGATTGTCTGTCAGGGAATAAAGAGCACTTTATTTCCCTATCGCAGTTAAGAACAACCGATATCCAATGAAAATAAGCGCGTAGCTCCAGGTCTTTGACATAAATAAAGACTGTGAAACGATCTCTCTTCATTCTTTTTTAAGGCAAGTGAGCACGTCGATGCAGGACCAGACACGCCGGTAGAGAGATCAAAGCTTCGTGGATTGATACCTAGGGTTGTCTTATCCACTCTTTATGGCGAAAGAGCGGTCAGTTCGAAGGAAGTTCTATTCAGAGATCCAACAAGGTCGATCAAGTAACGAATCCCTTCTTTGCATTATGCTTGCCCCCACCGTTCGTGCATCTCACCCGAGATTTACTCACTTTAGAAGCGTGTAACGTTAGTTGCAATCGATCATCACAAGTTTCTTGGCTTCAAGATGCAACTTCCTATTCAGAAATGCCGTAAGTGACCATTGAACCTTATGAAGTGCCCTTCGCCGAGTAAAGCAAGGTGCAAATTTCTCGTTTGATGAATGAAGATTCCTCCGACCTATTATTCCGATTGGAAGAGAGCAGAGGTACGAGAGGAAAGGAAGACTCTTACCATCGATTCCATCAACAACGAGATATGAAATAGCCATTGGCGGCCCTTAAGCCGCTATCAAGTATGCCTTTTGCTTTCTATAGTGAAAGCGTTGGAAGTAAGGGGGCTGCTAAATCGGTGTCAGTGGTTGAACTTGAAGCGGTCTCTTTTTTTCCCTCATGCCTTTTCGAAAAAGTGACAACATAAATGCATGACTAAAACATTGAATAACAGTGATAAAAAAAATGTGTGACTAAAATATTGAGCACCAGTGACAATGAAAATGTGTGACTAAGACATCGAGTAACAGTGATAAAAAAATATGACTAAAAGAAAGCTTTGGTGACAAAATATGGGCATGACAAAAAATATAATTTGTTGGTCCCACTAGATTGATAAATTGCAGAAGCTTTAAATTAAATGTCTTAGACAACTTCTTTTTACAAGAGCAGACTATAATAAACAATAATTTAAGTGCAGAAAATAGTAAATAAAACCAGATATATAGTGGTTCAGATTTGAATATCCTACGTCCACTCTCCCTTGATCAAAGGGGTCTCACTATCCACCAAACAACCAACTTACTTACTGGAATTTCAGAAGTACCAGTTCCTTCTTACACTCTCTTTAGATCTAACTTCGATCTAAAGATCAACAACCTTCAACCTTATCTTGTAGATGAACAGGTTGAGGTCCAACTACTCCTTAAGAGTGAATAAGTAATTAAGAACAATATAAGAGTGCTATGTGCGTGGATGAACAAGAGCTTTGAATGTATCTTCGTGCGCGTATATGAATCTCTCTGGCCCTTTTTCTTGCGGATGCACTCTGTATTTATAGAGGTGATTAGGGAGTAGCCGTTGGAGAGCTAATCCAATCAGATCCTCTATTTAGGGAAGCTTCAATCAATCAATTCCCTAATTGATTGATTGGGTTGGTGAGATCCTTGGATTGATTGATTTCAAGACTTTCCAATCCTGATCTTGTTGACTTGATTTGAATCACCAACAGTCAATAACTTCCAATGCCAAACTCCGATTCTCTCCAAAGAAGGCAATACCAGACACGAGGCAATCTTGATGTCTTCTGGTCCTGATCTGGTTATGAAACATATAGCTCATCAGAATCAGGAGATGATTCTGAGCATCTTTTGTTTCACCAGACTCGTATGGTTCTGGGGAAAGTCATCTGCCTTTGGTCAGTCTCATCTGGTGAAGTCCTCTACTGAGTCCTCTGGTGAGTCCTCTGATATGTCTTCTGGTGACTCTTCTGGTATGGCAGTTCCCCTAGACTAAGTCCTAATCTAGATCATCATCTGGCTAACAGGTCCAGATGGTCCTATTACATCTTCTGGTTTGTTTTAACTTATCAAAACTATACAATTTATATCCTAACATAATTTATAGTGACAACTAAGACATTTTCGTCACTAATCTTATAGTGACACTATTTATAGCGATAAACTATTGACAACCTCCAAAATTGTCACTAACTACTTTCAGTGACAAAATCTAAGAATATAGTGACAAAAAATGTCACTAAAAACAATTTTTTTAGTAGTTAAATGACTAATTTTAAAGTGAAAAAGTTAAGTGGATTGAAACCAAAGTTGGGTAAAGTTGGACTAAAAACTTACTTTACCCTAGAATATTAATGTGATAGTCTTTTGTTCTTTGTATTATATTATTATTTTTTATTTCTTTTTGTTTGAACAATGATGAAAAATTTCATGGGACCATGTGTAGGAAATTTAAGTTTTTCTCCAAATGTTTCAACTGAAACAAAATTAATCATTTTTTAATATTATATTGAAGGAAAATTAGAATATGCGAATGTTAACGAAATTGTTGATTTTTATGTGAAATCAAATAATACTGAATTTTAAACATTGTATGATGAGATTTATATTTCTTTGTATATGTCGAGTGTAAAATGTTTTGGAGAAAAATTTAGTTTTATTATATAGGAGTAGGTCAAAACTAAAAAAATTGGTCTCAATTTATTATGTAATCATGTTTATCGATGACATTATCATCTCATGCATTATCTTACTAAAGTTTGGTATAAATATATTAGAAGTAATGCATTGCTTAAAAAATGATAAAATTATTTTAAAGAAGTATAAAAAAAGAGTATGGTAATGTGGATTGAATAAAAATTAAATTATTAAGGATTTATTGAAAAAAAAAAACCCCACTTTTGACAATTAGATCATCTCTTTGTAAAATTAAACAAAAAATTACACCCCTTTCCATTTTAATTCATACTTTTCGAACATCAAAATATTGGACTCAATTTTTTTAATTAAACCGGGAAAATTATGTTAATTTTCCAATTAAAAGTTAATGTGCACGCAACGTTTGGATAAGGGCTTTTGAAGAGGAAAGATGGAAAATAGAACAAGTAAATTTTTTTAAGACCAGAAGCAGCAAAATGGCAAGCAAAAATCTGCAACAGACTATGACTATACCATTAACCTTACTTTTAGGTATTTTAAGAGCAAATAACGCGTTCAAATATGACTTTTTGAGCAAAAGGGTATGAGGATTGAAGGCCAAATAATGTGTACATAAATCTGGTAAGATTTCGTTGAAAGGGGTTAACGAATTCTATCAGTTAATGGTAATATTGTCATTTAACATATGTGCATTTTAGTTTAAAATATTTCGGGGTATGTTTATGAATTTTGGGGGTTTATATAGCCGCACCTGTTGATGGACGAGCAGAATCGTCACATAGGCGACCAGGGTTAGCACAAAGCGCTTAAAGATTAAGGCAAAATTGACTCAAGATACACCTAAGATATCTGGCGAGCAGAACCTGCATACAACACCAAGGAAAATGAGCGAACAAAATCAGATTAAGAGCCACATGATGAACTCAGTTAGCATCCCGCCAACCAGATCCGACCACAAAACCAAAACAACAACTAAGTGAGACAAGAGACCAGTAAAATCAGACTAAAGACTCCTCCAGGACAAGTCCAACATGGCGAGCAACTCTTGACTGCGAGCAAGTCCAACAAGATAAGGATATAATTTAATCTAGATAAGGTCAACTTAGTCAAAGGCCAGGTGTCGTGCATGCAGGCCTGGTAGGCCAAAAGTCACGACACCTCCTGGTAGGCAATTGTCTATAAATACTTAGATTTTTTCAGCTAATAAAACAAGCACAAATTATTATACACGTCCAAACTTTGATTACGAATCTAAAGCAGCTCGATTAACTTACAATTGAACTTAAACACGTAAGCTTTCATACGATTCTAACCCATCTAAACCCGAAAATTCGTATTCACTAATTACGTTAGTGATCAATCACACGTAATTGTTTGATGATCAATTAACCATCTAAAACAGCCATTAATCTTCAAGATTAGAACTGATCGTCAACAAATTGGCGCTAGAAGGAGGGTTCGAACCTCCGAATCATTGAAAACACGAAGGTTAGCTCAAAATCGAAGAACAAGTTTGAGCTTTTGAAGGAAAAATTCAAGAACACTAAGAACAATACTTGATACCTTCTGTGAACATGTTTCAATCACGAGAGACACAACGTTCACAACATATAACCAGGGATTCACACTCCCGGATGTCCCAGGCTGGTGGGCGAGCAGGGGCGAGCAGAAATGACCAAGAGAATCAAACCAATGTTGCTCGTCAGTTAATACCACCGGAGTTGGACGCCATTGCTCGTAACCCTGACGAATTGGCGCGCACAATTGCCATGCTCTAGGCTTTACAAAGACAACAAGCCCAACCTGGCCCTTCTTATGTGCGAGCAAGGCGTAGCCCCACAAAGACTCGTGAACATGAGAAGGCTAGGGAGGACCATTTAAATGAAGCAGACAGTGCCCAAGCTCGTAAGACCAAAGGCAAAGAAAAACAGCACGTCGAGGCCACCAGTCAGGGAGGTTCGACTCAGAATCCGGCCATGGTAGGGAGTCAGGGCACACGCCAAAGTGCTCTTGAAAGATTGGGTCGTCGTGGCCGGGAAATCATGGAAGTTCATCCCACTGCAGGAGCAGCTCGCCCAGCTGTAGTACCTGCTCGCCAATCAGTCCATGACAGGCTGACTAGGTCAGCTTTTGGTCGCCTTGGCCCAAACGCAGAGCCCAATCCTAGGAGGCCAATCCAGGGGGTTCCCGCTCCCAATGAGGGACTGGAGCGAACAGACGGTTGTGCGCCTCTGCTTGCCGGACAGCCTCAGAGTCAGGGGGGATCCTTGGAAGAGCTCACCTCCATGAGAAAGGCCATAGAGAGCATGCAGGGCCATCTAGATCAACAGAGAGGATATGGGAACACAATTCTTCCACTCTCACCTCTATCTGTGGTGATTCTGAAGGCCCCAATTTAGCAAAAGATTCAGTTTCCAGCAAGTATCCAATATGAGGGCACGGCGGACCCCCGGGTGCATTTGATGAAGTATACTAATTTTATGGTATCAATGGGGGCAAGTGACGCAACACAATGTCGCAACTTTCCTTTAACTCTGGGAGATCGTGTCCATAAATAGTTTTCAGCTTTGCCACCAGCTTCAATTCATTCGTTTGCCCAGCTGGGCAAAGAATTCTTGTCCCATTTCTCTACGGCCGGGTCTTATCTGTCCCAAAGACATCGGTTATCCGACTTGAAACAAATTGACGATGAGTCGGACCGATCGTACTTGGAAAGATTCGACAAGGTCTTATTAGAAGGGGAGTCTATTAGTGAAGACACCAAGATTGTGGCCGTCCTGGCTGGGCTCAAAAAGGGCACTGAACTCTGGAAAGATGTACACCTTAGGTGCCCAAAGACATATGCCGAATTTCGGGATCGGGCAGGTGTCTTTGTCTCCATGCATGAAGCCCTGCAAAAGGACATGGGAGACAAAGGAGAGCAGAAAGAGGGTGCGAAGAAGCCTGGAACTGGTTATCGAGCTCCCAAGAACATGAAAGCATTTACTGAAGGAACGGAGCTGAAGGACAAATTGAAACATTCTTACTGTATCAATCAATACAATTTATAATAACGTTCGAGACAAAGAATTGCTCACACCACCCCGTAAAATACGTCAAGATACAAGCAAGTTGAACCAGAATAAGTATTGTGCCTACCACCAGAGCGTGGGACACTTTACAAGCGAATGTCGTGACTTGCTGAAGCAGTTGTGGCGTTTTTACGAAAAGGGAAAGCTATCCGAGTTCGTAAAAAGACAGCCCGGCAAAAGAAAGAGAGACGAAGATTTTGATGAAGAAGACCAGGAACAGGCACCTCATCGGATTCGAGCTGGGCGACCAGCCGGAGGACCAGTTCCAGACATCCAGATGATGGAACCTGCAGGGCCCATAGGTGGTTATTCTGATGGACGACCACCAATTTCTAATCGAAAGAGAAAAACAGAATTACGAGCGATCGGTCATGTACAAGAAATGGGGGTTATTCCACCTACCATGCAAACATCGGAATTAACTTTTACTGATAGAGACTTGGAAGGAGTATTGACCCCTCACAATGATTCGCTTGTGATATGTGCCAAGATTATGGAAACTAGGGTGCATAGATTGCTGGTGGATACTGGAGCCTACACTAATGTCCTTTTTAAAAAGACGCTTGACCAAATGGGAGATTATGCAGGCTACATCAGAGACACAAATCATCGTATTCTGGGGTTCGAAAATGCTGTGACAATCCCATTGGGAATAGTAACTTTCGCTATGCAACTTGTGACGGTCAAAGAGCCCGAGAAAAATATCGCAAGAATGGTGGATTTCTTGGTCGTTGATCAAGAGTCAACATACAACGGATTCTTAGGCCGACCTTTCTTAAATGAATTCAGGGCTGCGTGTTCAACTTACCATTATTACATAAAATTCCCAACAGCAAGTGGAGTTGGCACAGTAAAAGGAGACCAGAGAAAAGCTCGAGAATGCCTCCTGCAAATTCAGTCAAGACAAGGACAAGTATCTATGATGGAAGCGTCAACCAGTCAACTTGAAAATGAACCCTCAATTTTGGAGGACATTCTCGGAGCTCAAAACGATAAGATGGACATAGACGACCAACCTTCGCCCACGGGCGACCAAATGCTGCAGGGCGGTGGGCAGAACCTGCCAGAAGCAATGTTACCCCTCGTAGCCGACAGTCCGTGCCCAAATAATAACCAGGGGAGCCCGACTATGATGGCCGAGTCTAACCCAGAACCCGCGGAAGATTTTGACCCCCGGTTGGGTGCCGAACCCATGAACGTCGAGAATGAGCTAAGTCCGGAAGGACCAATAGTCGACCCTCGATGGAAGGGGCAAAAGCGACGGGCAACTCCGGTCGAAGAATTGGAGGCCATCAAAATTGATTTCAAACGAGATGACCTTGAACTTTACATCGGGTCTGAACTCCCTGAGCCTTACAGAACTCGCATGATGAACGTTCTGAAGGCTAACTTAGACGTCTTCGCATGGTCCCATGCTGACATGGTGGGAATCGATCCGAAGGATGCCTGTCATAGGTTAAATATCAACCCAATCCGAAAACCTGTCCACCAGAAACGATGGAAATATGGACCAGATAAGTATCAAGCTTTAAACGAGGAGGTCAAAAAGTTGTTGGATAACGACTTAATTAAACAAGCATTATGTCCACAATGGGTGGTAAATCCTGTCTTGGTACGGAAGCCGAACGGAACCTGGAGGCTATGCATAGATTTTACAGATCTTAATGTAGCATGCCCGAAGGACAACTTTCCGCTCCCGCACATCGATCAACTGGTGGACAGTACTGCCGGTCACGAAATGTTTACATTCATGGATGCCTTCGCAGGTTACCACCAGATTCCAATGCACCCAGATGACCAAGAAAATACGGCCTTTTATACTAACAAAAATTTGTTGTGCTGGAAGAGAATGCCGTTTGGTCTGATCAATGCTGGAGCAACCTACCAGAGGCTGGTCAATAAGATGTTCGATGAACATATTGGGGAAACGGTGGAAGTGTATGTCGACGACATAGTCGTCAAAAGTGCACAGAAGGAAGATCACATCCATCATCTTTCCCAGGTGTTCGACATACTCCGAAGATATAATATGAAGTCAAATAAAAAAAAAAGTAGTTTTGGAGTACATTCCGGAAAATTCTTGGGCCATCTGGTCAGTAAGCGCGGAATCGAAGCCAATCCAGCAAAGGTAAAAGCGATCGTTGACATGGAACCGCCACGCTCTGTTAAGTAGGTACAAAGGTTGACCGGTTGCTTAGCCGCATTAAACAGGTTCATATCACTGTCGGGAGACAAGTGCCGTCCATTTTTTGAGGCCATCAAAAAGGGCAACTTTGCCTGGACGGAAAGCTGCCAGAAAGCCTTTGATCAATTGAAAGAATATCTTGGGGATGTGAAAATTCTGTCAAAACCTATTCCCGGTGAAAAGTTATATTTATATCTGGCAGCGTCTGACACGGCCATAAGTTCGGTGTTAGTTCGGGCAGAAGGCAAGTTTCACCTGCCAATCTACTATGTCAGCCAAGCCTTACATGATGCTGAGGTGAAATACTCACCAACCGAAAAGCTGGCATATGCACTTGTCATGAGTGTCAGGAAGTTAAGACCATACTTTTTCGATCATCAGGTCGAAGTATTGACAACTTTCCCACTGAAACAAATACTACACCGACCCGATACCGCTGGCCGTCTTTTGAAATGGTCCATAGAGATAAGCCAGTTTGGCGTGACATATGCACCTCGAACCGCGATTAAGGGACAAGCGTTGGCCGACTTTATAGTCGAATTAACCTTCCCTCAAAATCCAACGAGAGGGCTGGATCACCCATGGCATCTTTATGTGGATGGTTCGTCAACAAATCTGGCCTCGGGGGCAGGAATAGTGCTTATCAGTCCTGACCGCCAAGTATTCACTTCAGCAGTCAGATTCGAGTTCATGGCCACCAATAATGAAGCTGAATATGAGGCCCTCATTGCATGTCTCCACTTATCATTAGCTGTCGGAGTAAGACGACTCCAGATTTTTGGAGACTCTCAACTCATTGTAAGCCAAGTACGAGGTGAATATGAGGCCAGAGACGAGCAAATGATCGAGTATCAACGAATAGTTGCTCACTTGGTATCTCTGCTAGACCAAGTATTTATCCAACAGATACCTCGAACGAGTAACACACAAGTTGATGCCCTAGCAAGACTAGCAACAAGCGACGGCCCAGCAGATCTGACAGACGTCATCATCACCAGAAAAGTCCAACCATCAACAATAGATTACGAAATGAACCAAGTAATTGAACAAAACGACGATGATTGGAGAACTCATATAGCCAAATACTTGAAAAATGGGGAACTGCCAAGCAACTCGTTTGAAGCTGTAAGAATCACGAAACAAGCAGCCAGATACACTTTGGTAGATGAACATCTTTACAAAAGAGGCTTTTCGCTCCTACTTCTCAAGTGTTTGTCTAGGGGGCAAGGAAGGACGGTTCTGGAGGATGTACATTCTGGAGTTTGTGGAAGTCACACTGGGGGGCAAACTTTGGCCTACAAAACTGTAAGGTAAATATATTATTGGCCAACCTTACGAAAAGATGCAATCCAGTTAGCCAAAGCTTGCCACCAGTGTCAGATTTTTGCTCCAAGTATTCATGCCCCAGCACAGGATCTTGTATCAATTTACAGCCCATGGCCATTTGCAAGATGGGGAATGGACATTAATGGTCCTTTCCCGGCAGGAGTGGGAAATGTTCGATTTGCTGTCATAGCAGTCGATTATTACACAAAGTGGGCAGAAGCGAAGGCCATGGTAAAAATTACACAGCAGAACATGATCAACTTCATATGGCAGAACATTGTATGTCGCTTTGGAATTCCACGAACAATTGTGACAGATAATGGCCCGCAGTTTGACGGAAATGAGTTAAGAGACTTTTGTACAAAATGGGGGATCAGGAAACACTATTCGACTCCCTATCATCCCCAGTCAAATGGGCAAGTTGAAGCTGTAAATAAGATTATCAAGCATACATTGAAAATACGCCTGGCAGAAAGCAAAAGTAGTTGGTCAGAAAAACTCCCGGAAGTCTTGTGGGCATATAGAGTTTCTCCCAGGTCTAGCACCGGAGAAACACCCTTTGCAATGGCTTTCGGAACAGAGGCAGTGGTACCAATTGAATTAAAGACCAACACTGTTAGGACGACCAACTTTGATGAACAAGCAAATCATTCCGCTTTGGCCACAGAAACAGATTTGCTCGAAGAAAGAAGATTACATGCCGAGCTAAAGAATGCTACGTACAAGCAAAGAGCAGAGCGTTATTATAATTCTCAAGTCAAGATAAGAAAGTTCAAAGTTGGTGACCTTGTTCTAAGAAAGAAGCTTGCCCCACCTCCAGGCATATTTGGCCCGACTTGGGAGGGCCCATACAGGGTAACAGACAGGTTACCCAATGGAGCATATGACATAGAGGACTTAGATGGCAACTTGGCCCAATATTCCTGGAATGCAGCTAACATAAGAAAATTCTTTCAGTAGGCGACCAGTTTTGCCTCATGAAAGAGTGAAGTTGAGTTGGGCGAGCTACTAAGTCCATTGGGCGAACTGGAATGGCAGAGATACAAGATTGATAAAAAAACTTGCCTAATTTTTTGAAATTTTCACCAAGTATAAGTGGTCGAACAAAGTTGAATTGGGTCAAGTTTGGTCGCGGGCTAGAAGGCCAGTATCTTGTATGGTTTTATTTCCTCTTGAGAGTTTAAAGATGCCTTGACAAATTGTATAGTGGTCGAGCAGCTTTGACTCCTGGTGTAAATTATGTTTTTTAATGGTTGGAAGTTTGACGTTGTTTCTGTCGAGCAGGTCCAACCTAGTTTATACAGATTTACATTCTTGGTCGCGTTTGATACTTGTAATTTTTAATATTTGTTCAATGTTAAGTTGTTCGTTTAAGCAGAAATGCAAGCTCAAGGCGCAAGTTGATTATACAACCAAGCCCTTTAAAGGCTGTTCGTTTTTAAATGAACATAGCCTAAGGCCAAAAGCCCATCAAATTCTAAGGCCAAAAAGTTCTTAAGGAACAAGGCCCAACTACATTAAGATTGTTGAAGCATAGATAAAAATGCAAAGAACAATTAATGTAAGATAAAAAAAGACGAGCATATATGCAAAATAGTTTCATTAATAATAAGGCTTAATCGCCCAAGGCATTACAACAAAAGCGAACATCAATAAAAAAAAAAGAGTACAAGTCCCTAGCTAATCCTGTCCGCTAAGATCCTTGCCCAGCAGGTGGAGAGATATTATCATCTTTAGGATCTTCCAGAGGAGAGCCTTCGAGAGCAGGGTCAACTGGGACCACTTGAGTTAGTTCGGCAATAAGCCCCTCGGCGTCAGCTCGCTCTTGGAGAGCTCTCTCACTTTGGTCAGCGGGCTGGATTTGCTCGCCCTCGGCAGCATCGCCCTCTTCTTCTTCCTCGTCCTCGGGAGGACTTGTGATAATTATTTCAGGGCCGATGAAGTCGAGCTTGACTCTATAGTCAGACAGGTCGCCAATTTGGAGAGTTGTGCCCGGGGCTGGAGGGTTTGATTCGATGAAGTTACAGAGCTCTTTGCCGATCTCCTCTACGACAGCGGCATCCTTAAATTCGTGAGCAATTCGAATGCTCTCAGCATAGCCTGTCACGTAACCCAGAATTGAGCTCACCTCCATCTTAGGATTAAGTTCCTCTTGGGTAATGGAGTTGGCGAGCTGAGACTCGAGGTCAGCAATTTTGGCCGTCGCCTCGGTCGCGAATTTCTCCGCGACCTCCTTCTGCTGCTGAGCGCGAGCAAGTTCTGCTCGCATCTACTCGACCTCGGCCGTCTTGACCTTCAATTCCTCGGAGACTTTGACGTGCAGGTCCAGAGCATGCTGCTCGCTGATTTGATGAGCTTTGGCTTTGTTCTCGAGGTCGGCGACAATCTTCTTCGCCTCTGCCTTAGCATCATCACGCTCTTTGGCAATACGGCTAACAGTGGTCGTATGCTGACGAGAATCCTTCTCGAGATCTTCTACCTGGTCGACCAAACGCTGCACATCCGCCAGGGTGTTGCCCGCCTCGACGAGACACAGACGGCCGTTGTCACGGGGCGCTTGTGTCTTGACGGTCTCATTCAGCTCTTTGGCAAACTGCGAGCAACGACCTCAGAAGCGCGACAGACAAAAGAATCCGAAATCTCACGGAGGTTGGTCGGCACCTTTGAGCAGGCAAAACGGTGCACCAAGTTAGACCGCCCTGGGTACTGCTCGGGCAGGTAGCTGGAGAAGAATCCTCAGTTAGTAAAAAAAAAAAAAAGAAGAAGAAAATGCTAAGTGTCCTGGGCGAGGAGAGTTGTACCTGTCAAGACGACCCTTATCCCATCCAAGATAAGTGGGGTCGGTTGAAGGGCCGGATCCTTCGCGAGCAGTGTCGACCAGAGTTTGCTCGGCAGGACGCTCCACAGAGGGAGTTTGCTCGCTACTGCCTTCAGATGGCCGGACGGCTACAATCACCTTCTCTTGAGCAGCTTTTGCTCGCTTAGCCGCCTTCTCAGTGTCAGAGACGGGAGTGCTGTCTCCGCGAAGAAGCCTTTTTGCCCTCGGAGCTAGAGTTTTGGGTGGGCTGGCCACCGGTGTAGGCGGTTTTGCCGAACTCGACCCCCCAGCTTATCTGGGATCGTCTTTTCCACCTTGTGCTGCGAGGGCAATAATCTTTGAGAGGGGGTCAGACTTCTTACGTCCTCATTTCGTCGGTATTTCCCAGACGCGATTATCGAGCTCGTAGAAGGAGGGGTAAAGGGCAACTGTGGCGAGCTGATCTGTAGAGGATATAAAAAATAAGTTAACACCAAGTGTAATGTCGAACAGATCTGTTCGGCCAGCGGGCAAAGGTACTTACCCTCCGGAATGGGTCCCAAAGCCTCAAGATGGTGAGGATAAGTTGTGAGGTGGGCGACACATAGTGTATCCTCGGAAAAGAGATGGCCAATTCTGCGGTCTTCTCGGCGATGAAGGGCGATCAGATACGCAACGAACAAAAATTGATCGCTGACGCAATTCTTGACAGTTCGCCACCCCAAGTTTTTAGGACCTGAAACAAAAGAAAAAGAGAATTAAAATTAGTCTAACCACTTCAAAGTCATAGAAGAGGTAAGACTCACGCTTTAATTCCCTAAACTCCGCCGGGGTCTCAATTCGCTCAGGACCCCCTGGGGAGCGAGCAGAAGCACGCCAGTTGCCTCCGACCCAGAACTAGTCGTGCTTCCAGTCTCGCACCTTCCCAGGGATGTCCTCAACCAGTTTCTGGCCTGGTCGCGCCTTCAAATAGTACCAACCCGCCTCTTCCCCAGTGCAGCCAGTGATCGTCATCAGGTAGCCAACTTCTTCGGTGGATAGCCTATTGGGGTATCCCTCTAGGGCGAACATAACCATCAGAGCCATCAAATTTATCCACCCAACGGGAGTAAGTTGGGTGATAGCCAAGTTCACATCTTGTAAGAATTGGCCGACCAGAGGATGCAGCGGTAGAGAAACTCCAGCATTCAAGGTAGCAAGGTTGATCGCCGTCAATCCACGTGGTGGGCGATCAGCTCTGTCGTCCGCCAAAGGAGCATACATCGGGATGTCGAAAGGAATCTTGTAATCCCTCCGAATCCTAGGCAAGTCCTCCTCGGTAATGGCGGACACGATACAGCTCGCTGCGAACTCGGTCGCCTTAAGCTTCCGTACCCCGCGAGCAGGAATGACAAATTGGCTTGAATGCTCCCTTTCGTACTCGTCCCAGTCTACACGGCGAGCAACCGCAACTGGAACTCGATGCTCGATCAGTCTGGGCGCAGGAAAGTTGATATCTCTTAGGTAGGCCCAGATTAATTCATCGAGGTTCACCGTGGAGATCCGAGCTCGTTTCCTCCAAGATCTTAGGTATGCTCGACCTCTTTGTCCTCGTCCTCGTGGAGATCCGAGCTCATTTCCTCCAAGATCTAGCGAGCAGGATTTGCTCGCTCCTCTCTTTCCCCGGAGGGACGAGCTCTAGATTTAATAGAGCGTGCGACCGAAGCCGCCTCGGGATCGGACTCCAGGTTTACAATGGGAGGATTCTCTTCGACGGGCCGTTTCTCAGAGTTCCGGGGAGGGAAAGATCCGGTCTCGGAATGCGACGACATCCAGTAAGGGGAAGTAAAAAATTTGAGTGTTTTGCAGATTCCGGCGAGGGAGAACTCGGTGGTTTAGGACTTTCCACGGCGGAGTAGGGATGTTTATGAAACAAGAACACACACAACGCAAGAAAAGAAGAAAGAAAAGAAGAAAGCGAAGAAGAAACTACCTCGAAGTCGTTTGAAGGTCGCCGGAAACTGGAAACGTTCGCCGAAAATTTGAAAAAGGGAAGAAGGAGAGAATCACGCTCAATAAACAGTGAAAATGACAAAAAATCGTGAATTTTTTCTTTATATACTCTCTGGAAAAATGGGGTTCCGGGCGAGCAAGTTAAGGAATCGAAGGACTAAAGTGCAATTTCTGGGCGCGTGCAGCACCTGCCCGACAAAGTGGGAAGACGCGTCACCTCGGGATCATGTGCGCGTGGGCGGCAGCAATCATTCCGCCCCCGTCACACCTCGAGCCGTACCCAGACCTTGGGATCCCAACCGTCACCGGCCCAAGTCTGCTCGACCAATGTTGTCCGCCGGTGAAAAGTTGCTCGCCCCCGCGACATTCTTGCTCACACCAGTGATACTTAAAAGTTGCCAACCCAAAAAGTGCTCATTCATCATCTTCACAATTTATTGATCGGCAAGGGGGCAATTGTTGATGGGCGAGCAGAATCGTCACATAGGCGACCAGGGTTAGCACAAAGCGCTTAAAGATTAAGGCAAAATTGACTCAAGATACACCTAAGATATCTGGCGAGCAGAACCTGCATACAACACCAAGGAAAATGAGCGAACAAAATCAGATTAAGAGCCACATCATGAACTCAGTTATCATCCCGCCAACCAGATCCGACCACAAAACCAAAACAACAACTAAGTGAGACAAGAGACCAGTAAAATCAGACTAAAGACTCTGTTAGGATAAATATTGTATAGTTTTGATGAGTTAAAACAAACCAGAAGATATAATAGGACCATCTGGACCTGTTAGCCAGATGATGATATAGATTAGGACTTAGTCTAGGGGGAACTGCCAGACCAGAAGACTTCACCAGAAGAGTCACCAGAGGACTTCACCAGAGGACTTCACCAGATGAGATCTGACCAGAGGCAGAGGACTTTCCCCAGACCAGACGAGTCCAGACCAGACGAGTCCAGACCAGACGAGTCTGGTAGAACAAAAGATGCTCAGTTTGATCCCCTGTTTCTACTGAGTATTCTGGTTGTTAACCAGATCTGGACCAGAAGACACCGAGGTTGCCTGGTGTCTGGTCTTGCCTTCTCTGGAGAGAATCAGAGTTTGGCAAAGGAAGCATTTGACTGTTGGTAATTCAAATCAAGTCAACAAGATCAGGATTGGAAAGTCTTGAAGTCAATCAATCCAAGGATCCCACCAACCCAATCAATCAATTAGGAAATTGATTGATTGAAGCTTCCCTAAATAGAGGATCTGATTGGATTAGCTCTCCAACGGCTATTCCCTAATCCCCTCTATAAATACAAGAGTGCAATCACAAGAAAAAGCTCTAGAGAGATACATACGCGCACGAAGATACATTCAAGCTCTTGTTTATCAAGCACATAACACTCTTATTCTGTTCTTAATTACTTATTCACTCTTAAGGAGTTGTTGGACCTCAACCTGTTCATCTACAAGATAAGGTTGAAGGCTGTTGATCTTTAGATCGAAGATAGATCTAAAGAGTTTGTAAGAAGGAACTGGTACTTCACAATTCCAGTAAGTAAGTTGGTTGTTGGTTGGATAGTGAGACCCCTTTGATCAAGGGAGAGTGGACGTAGGATATTCAGATCCGAACCACTATATATCCGGTCTTATTTAATATTTTCTGCATTTAAATTCCTGTTTATTTTAGTCTGCTCTTGTAAAAAGAAGTTATCTAAGACATTTAATTTAAAGCCTCCGCAATTTATTAATCTAGTGGGACCAACAAGTGATATCAGAGCAGTGTGTCCAACGACCACTGCTTTGAAAAGCTTTTGGTGGTCACCGGGCAGATCCATTGCTCTTTATTGCTTTTGTTCAAATTCTTGTTAAATCCTTATTTTTATCAAAATGTCTGCAAAATCTTCTTACAAGAGTCGTAAGCTTCCAGAATTCTCTTTCGAGGATTACAGCCACTGGAGTTTCATGATGAGCAATCATCTTGGAGCTATTCACCACCGCATGTTAGATGTGGTAGAAAGTGGCCCAATTAAATTTTACTGGTCTCCCATTGATAGTGGCAGGTCAGAGTCCAGGAAAGAAACTAGTGAGACGGCCCAGAAAGCTGCAGAGGACAGAGTCCCCAGGCAAAGAATTCTCAAGAAAAAGGATGAGCTTGACAACGATGAAAGAAAGCTTTACAATCTGGACTAGGTGGCACGGACTGAGATTATCAACACACTCACCAATGAAGTGATAGAGAAGGTCAGAACCTGTGCAACTGCCAAGGAGATGTGGGATAAACTTGCCCTACTCTGTGAAGGAACGGAGAAGATTAAAGATAATAAACTCCAAGTTGTTCAACATTCGTTTGACACTTTCAAGATGAAACCAGACGAGACCATTGACCAGCTGGATATGCGTCTCACAAACCTCCTGAACAAGGCTAGTGCCTTAGGTAAGACTTATTCAGAGAAAGAAATAAATAGTAAAATATTGCGTTCACTAACCAGCAGGTGGAGAATTAAAGTCACTGTGATCAAGGACAACAAGGATCTCAACACTCTGGATCATCATCTTCTGTTGTCTGATCTCAAAGCTTATGAGTATGATCTTCAAGAGGAGGATCAAACAGAAGAGGTTTCCTCTTCTGGTCAGAAAGGAGTTGCATTCTCTTCAACTATCAAGCCTGATGTCAAGCCAAATGAGTCTACTGCAAATGACTTGAGCCTCAAGGAGCAGGTAGCACTTATAACCCGTAAATTGGATAAAATGAGTTCAAAATATGGCAGGTACAAAAGGCATTGGAAGGAGTCTACCAGAGACAGGAAGAGTTCCTTCAAGTCTGCAGAAAATGAGAAGACATTTGGAGACTCAAGGGAGACCAGATTCAGAACTCCAGAAAGGAGGAGAGATGACAACCCTGGCAGCTCTGGGAGATCAGATTATCAGAGGAGGGATGGTAGCTCTGGCAGACCTGACTACCAGAGGAGAGAGAGTAGTCCAGCCAGATCAGACTACAACCAGAGGATGAGAGAGCCAAGTCCTAGTCCCAGAGGAGACAATGTCTGCTACACATGCAACAAGACTGGTCACTACATTTATGATTGTCCTCAACTTACTCCTAGGGAAAGAGAAGAGAAAAGGATCAAGAGAGATATGAGATATGCAGACAAGAGAGCATTGCTGGCAGAAGCAGAGGAGGAGGATACTAGTTCCAATTCTTCTTCTTCTGATTTCGGATCTGATGATGATGTATGTCCGATGGCAAACATCAATGAGGTACAGGAAACTACCTTAGTTTTATCAAATTCCAAATATACTGAATCCTCTAATTCATCTGGTAACTCCAGAGAGTCTGATATGCAGCAAATGCTATCAGATCTCCAAAATTGTGTTCAATTATGTCAAAAACTTGAGAAAGAGAATGGTAGGCTCAGAACTGAAGTTCAATCCTTATCTCATGAACAAAAATCCACCAGAGAACTCATGAAAGATCATTCCAAAGAAGTCTCTGAACTTCAGGATAAGATCAAAGAAAGAGATACTCTGGTAGATCAAATCATAAAGGAAAAGAATTCTCAGGAAGATGAGCTCAATGAGCTTAGAGCCAAATACCAGACTCTTATCAAGGGAAAACAAGTTGAGCAAACTATTGAGTTACCCGTGCCCAGAGAAGATTCCTTGAAACCAGATGTTCTATCTATTATTTCAGGATCTTCTCAACACATAAATGATAAGAGTGGTTTAGGATATCCTGGAATTATTAAAAGATCTCAAAAATATTGCTTTACCAAAGACAAGTCTATAAGATCTGGTGAACTTGTGGAACTCCGGAATGAAGAGGATCCTTCTGATCGCATGGTGGTCCACAGACCTGGTTGGAAATGGGACCCCCTGCTGATAATTCAAAACATAATCCAGAAGAGGTGAATGTTCTGGAAGAAAAAATTCTAGAGCATACAAGTCAGAAAAGAGAACCTATGAAGATTGATGGTTCTGTTCAGATGCCTAATCTGATTAGAGAACCTCAGAGGAATCCTAAAAGAGTGGAACCTAAGCATATTAGGGGACCTAAAAAAGGAGACTCTAAGAGGAAATCTAATCAGAATAGGAGATACCAGAGGAGGTATACTGAACCAGAGAACCTCAATCAGAATCAGGGATCTCAAAGGTGGAATGCTCCAAGAAGATTCCAGAACAGGAAATCTCAGAAGGAATCCTATCATCAGAATAGATCCAATCTTCAGAACCAGAGGAGGTCTTCCAGACCCATCTATAGAAAACCAACTGATCTGGGTAGTTATGACACCAGAGATGGTTCTTCTAGGATGTACCCTTACAACCAGACCTTTAAGACCATGTCTTTGAGGCAGGCCATTCCAAAGGCCAGATTTGAGAAAAGGTACACCAGACCTGTTTATAGGAAAGGTGTCCTTATCAGACCAGTAGCTCAATATGTCATTGTAAGAGGACATGTGCTGGTAGTGTTGGGATATATTTTAGTTTTGATGATTTTCCAAAACAACATGTAATAGGTTTGAAAGCAGTCAGGATAGTATCTTCTAGTTTCAGGTCAGGCTAGGTTATTTTTCAGTAGAACAGGTTATCAGTGGAGGAAGAACTCAGCTGAGGGGGAACTCTACTGAGGGAGAACTCACTGATAGAGCCTGAGGAAGTCAAGATGACATCACAAGGAAAAAACGACTGAAGCCATGTCAGAAGACCTGAAACCTGAAGAGAAGCCTGAAGGAAGTCCCACTGAGTATAAACCTGATCTTTCTAAGCTGGTCAGTGGACTACTCAGTGAAGAGCATGATCAGGAGGATCAGTGCTGTGCCTAGTAGGACCTGAAGGAGTCAGGCTACTGAGGCTGGGAAGCTTGACAAATAGCCTTATGTCAACTCCCCTGAGTGGACTTCAAGTCTACTGAAGGAAGGTATCCTGAGAGGATTACAAGTCAGCTGAAGACAAGTCGCCTGAAGTCAGGTCTACCCTGATCAAGTACCCTGAACAAAAGAGCCGTTGGACTCAGTCCACGTGGACCAATCAAGATAAGGCAGCAAATCTGACAAAAGCTGACAAGGCTGTACTTCACTGTAGAGGAGAATTTCACTCCAGAGATAGTCTGGATTTGAATGTTACTCTCTCCAACGGTAACATTCAAATCCACACTATAAATACAAACTCAAGCTTCATTTGTAAGTGTACGAATGCGAGAGCTGAAGGTGTGAGAGTGGTGCAAGTTCGAGGGAGTCATAAGGAGGCACCATCTCCATCAAGAACACTGACCTGAGTTATTCATAGTCATATTTGAGTGTTCCAGTTTGTATACTCGAGCTCATCATATACATCCTAAGCTTAGAGAGATTTTCCCAATCCTAGCTTTTAGGCTAAAACCATGTAAGGGAAAATCTCACCTAGTTGGAGAAGAACCAAACCAAACTAAACCCTTTCAGAAGATTGTTAGGCTTGTAGTGAGGTGAGGAGAGGCAGTCCCTGAGTGAAGAAGGACGTGAGGCCAGTTCGAGAGGCAGCCCAGGGAGTGGCGTGAGTCCAGTGTACCCGTGCACCTTGGCACGTTAAAAACAAGAATCCCTTGAGTGGATTTCCTGTTAAATCAGGCAGTGGATGTAGGAGTATTGAGACTCTGAACCACTTTACATTGTTGTGTTCATTATTGCCATACATTAGCATACATCAGTGTTTTTAAAAAAAATCTCCTAAATTCCCATTTTGCCCTTCGAAAAACGGGACCATCAATTGGTATCAGAGCAGGTTGTTCACATGACCACTGATCCAGTTTTGTTAAGAAAAATGGTCAACCGAACAGATCTTAAATGTTTTAAACTATGGGAATTTCTGCATTTTTCAAACTATTACCTGTACTCTGACATTATTCTTGTAATAGAAAATCATTTGGTTAGAAGTTTTGAAATCATCAAAAAGGGGGAAATTGTTGGGATATATTTTAGTTTTGATGATTTTCCAAAACAACATGTAATAGGTTTGAAAGCAGTCAGGATAGTATCTTCTAGTTTCAGGTCAGGCTAGGTTGTTTTTCAGTAGAACAGGTTATCAGTGGAGGAAGAACTCAGCTGAGGGGGAACTCAGCTGAAGGTGGAACTCTACTGAGGGAGAACTCACTGATAGAGCCTGAGGAAGTCAAGATGACATCACAAGGAAAAAACGACTGAAGCCATGTCAGAAGACCTGAAACCTGAAGAGAAGCCTGAAGGAAGTCCCACTGAGTATAAACCTGATCTTTCTAAGCTGGTCAGTGGACTACTCAGTGAAGAGCATGATCAGGAGGATCAGTGCTGTGCCTAGTAGGACCTGAAGGAGTCAGGCTACTGAGGCTGGGAAGCTTGACAAATAGCCTTATGTCAACTCCCCTGAGTGGACTTCAAGTCTATTGAAGGAAGGTATCCTGAGAGGATTACAAGTCAGCTGAAGACAAGTCGCCTGAAGTCAGGTCTACCCTGATCAAGTACCCTGAACAAAAGAGCCGTTGGACTCAGTCCACGTGGACCAATCAAGACAAGGCAGCAAATCTGACAAAAGCTGACAAGGCCGTACTTCACTGAAGAGGAGAATTTCACTCCAGAGATAGTCTGGATTTGAATGTTACTCTCTCCAACGGTAACATTCAAATCCACACTATAAATACAAACTCAAGCTTCATTTGTAAGTGTACGAATGCGAGAGCTGGAGGTGTGAGAGTGGTGCAAGTTCGAGGGAGTCATAAGGAGGCACTATCTCCATCAAGAACACTGACCTGAGTTATTCATAGTCATATTTGAGTGTTCCAGTTTGTATACTCGAGCTCATCATATACATCCTAAGCTTAGAGAGATTTTCCCAATCCTAGCTTTTAGGCTAAAACCATGTAAGGGAAAATCTCACCTAGTTGGAGAAGAACCAAACCAAACTAAACCCTTTCAGAAGATTGTTAGGCTTGTAGTGAGGTGAGGAGAGGCAGTCCCTGAGTGAAGAGGGACGTGAGGCCAGTTCGAGAGGCAGCCCAGGGAGTGGCGTGAGTCCAGTGTACCCGTGCACCTTGGCACGTTAAAAACAAGAATCCCTTGAGTGGATTTCCTGTTAAATCAGGCAGTGGATGTAGGAGTATTGAGACTCTGAACCACTTTACATTGTTGTGTTCATTATTGCCATACATTAGCATACATCAGTGTTTTTAAAAAAATCTCCTAAATTCCCATTTTGCCCTTCGAAAAACGGGACCATCAGGTAGATAGATTTGGAAGGAAGATAAGATCTCCTCATCCAACAAGGGATGATCTTTATCTATGGATTCCTACAAAACCTACAACTAACCAATCAGGACCCAGCACTAGTAGGGGACCTAATTGATTTCTCTGCAGGTAGATAAGAGCCCATTGGAGAAAGGACTTTCAAGCAACCATGTCTGGTACATTGATAGTGGATGTTCCAAGCACATGACCTTCCAGAAAGATAATCTCCAAGATTTCAAGCCATTAAATGGGCCAAGAGTGATGTTTGGTGACAACAACTATGGAGTCACCAGAGGAGTTGGAAAGTTGACCTTTAATGGAGTATCTGTAGATGAAGTTTATTATGTTGAAGGACTCAAGCATAATCTGCTTTCTGTATCCAAATTTTGTGACAAGGGATACTCAGTGAAGTTCTCTAGTGATTCATGCACTGTTTTTTCTTCTGATTATAATGATATCTTGCTAATAGGCTTGAGGAAGGGTAACACTTATCTTGCAGATTTTAGCAGTTGCCCAAGAAATGCTTGCCTGGTTGCAAAAGGATCTGCAGAGAACAGCTGGATTTGGCACAAGAGATTGTGTCATCTTAACTTCAAAATACTGAACAAGATTGCCAGAAAAGGTCTTATTCGAGGTCTTTCTAATGAAGTGTTTAAGAAGGACCAGGTTTGTGGTTCATGCCAGAAGGGTAAACAACCCAAGACCTCCTTTAAGGATGTCCAGAGCACAACCACAACCAGAGTACTTCAACTACTTCACATGGACCTGTTTGGACCTGTTTCTCCTCTTAGTTTCAGTGGAAGGAAGTACACCTTGGTGATAGTAGATGACTTTTCAAGATACACTTGGGTAGTGTTCTTGTTTAAGAAAAATGAAACTATCACTAAGCTGCCAGAATTCTTCAAGCAGATTCAGAATGAGCAGAACCAGAGCATAGTCAGAATCAGAAGTGATAAAGGGACAGAGTTTTTTAATTCACACATTGCAGATTACTGCAAGGACCATGGGATCTTTCATGAGACATCTGCTGCCAGAACACCCCAACAAAATGGAGTAGCAGAAAAGAGGAATAGAACCCTTAAAGAGGCTGCAAGAACTCTTCTGGCAGAGTACAACACTCCACAAAGGTTTTGGGCAGAGGCCATTAATACAGCTTGCTACACTCAGAATAGATGCCTAATTGCCCAGAGACATAATAAGACTCCATATGAGGTATGGAAAGGTAAAACCCCATCTGTTTCATATTTTCATGTTTTTGGATGCAAGTGTTTCATCCATGACAATGGGAAATCTAAATTAAAAACCTTTGATGCTAAAGTGACAGATGGAATATTTTTAGGATATTCCAGCACCAGTAAGGCTTTTAGAGTTTTTAATAAGAATTCACTTTGTGTGGAGGAAACACCTCATGTTGTTTTTGATGAATTTGCTTTTGAGTGCAAGGTGGACTCTAAGTCTTCTAATGAGACACAGAATCAGACTACTCCCAGAGTAATCAAGGTCAATCCACCTATTCTTGATTCAGATTCAGATTTAGATTTAGATTCAGATTCAGATTCAGATGGTGACCCATCTCCTGGTTCTCTGAAGCAGAAGTCTTCACAAGGAGCAGAACCAGAAGAGGTTGGAACTCCTGTAGGGGGAAGCTCTTCTGCAGGTGGTGATATTCACCAAGGTATTGCAGAAGATGATCAACCAGACAAGACCATGGGAAGGAGGACCCTGGTTGATCACCCCAATGACCTGATACTTGGAGATCCAGCTAAGGGTGTCCAGACAAGGAGAACTCTTAACTTAGCTGCCTTATTCAGTTGCTATGTATCCTTGATTGAGCCCATGAATATCAAGGAAGCACTGAAAGATTCAAATTGGATTGTTGCAATGCAGGAGGAGTTGAATCAATTCACCAGACAGGATGTTTGGGAGCTGGTAGACAGACCAAGACATCAATAGGTGATAGGCACTAAGTGGGTTTTCAAAAATAAGAAAGATGAGAATGATGTCATTAATAGGAACAAGGCAAGGCTAGTGGCTCAGGGCTATTCTCAGTCTGAAGGAATAGACTATGATGAGACATTTGCTCATGTTGCCAGACTAGAAGCCATCAGATTGTTCTTAGCATATGCTGCTCACATGAAGTTCAAAGTATACCAGATGGATGTGAAATCTGCCTTTCTTAATGGGATTCTCATTGAGGAAGTGTTTGTGGAACAACCTCCTGGTTTTGAACAAGGTGACAAGGTGTTTAAGCTTAAGAAAGCTCTTTATGGGCTGAAGCAGGCACCCAGAGCATGGTATGACACTCTATCTCAATTTCTTCTGGACAATGGTTTTTCTAAGGGTAAGATTGATAGGACCTTGTTTAGGAAAGAAGAAGGAAATGACATCCTTCTCGTCCAAATATATGTTGATGACATTATATTTGGATCCCCTAACAAGAAGCTGTGTGAGAAGTTTGGTGATCTCATGCAGAGTCAGTTTGAAATGTCTATGATGGGTGAAATGAATTACTTTTTATATCTTGGTTGCAGGTAAAACAATCAGAGAAGGGAATTTTTATAAATCAGGCAAAGTACATCAGAAACATGTTAGAAAAATTTGGAGTAGGATCTAGCAAAGCAACAAAGATTCCTATGATGACAAATTTCAACATGGATCCAGATGAGTCTGGAGAGAGTGTGGACCAGACTCAGTACAGAGCACTTATTAGTTCTCCTCTGTACCTGACTGCAAGCAGACCAGACATTATCTTTGCTGTAGGAGTGTGTGCCAGATTTCAAGATAATCCCAAGAAAAGTCATTTGGAAGCAGCTAGGAAGATATTGAAATATCTTAAGGGAACAGTGAACTTAGGATTATGGTATCCTGCAAATGACAACTTAGAGTTGAGTGGTTATTCGGATTCTGATTATGGTGGATGCAGAATAGATAGAAAATCTACAAGTGGAACATGCCAATTTTTAGGGAATAAATTAGTATCTTGGTTTTCTAAGAAGCAAACCTCAGTTGCTACATCAACAACAGAAGCAGAGTACATGGCAGCAGGGAGCTGTTGCTCACAACTACTCTGGATTAGTCAACAGCTTAGGGACTACCAGATTAGAGCCAAGGATATTCCTATATTCTGTGATAGTAATAGTGCAATTGCCATCACCCAGAATCCAGTTCTTCATACCAGGTGTAAACATGTTGACATAAGGCATCATTTTATCAGAGATCATGTTGAGAAGGGAGATATAAGGATGGAAAAGATTGCAACAGAGAAGCAGAGAGCAGATATTCTGACTAAGCCTTTAGCTGAGACCAGATTCAGAGAGTTAGCCTTTGAGTTAGGATTGTTGGATCCAGAGACAGATTTGTTTTAGGGGGAACATCAGAGAAGTATCCTTTATTTATACCTTATTTCATAATCCTTGTTATTTAAAACTAACATGCCTGCAGATTAGAAAAATCAGAGAAGTTACATCTCCAGATGAGGTATGCACCAGGTGACCCTTGTCCCAGATGAGGTGCTGAGTCAGATTCCAGAAAAGGCCAAAGTCTTCTCTGACCAGAACCAGATGGGTTCCATCAGAGGAGATGTAACATCAGACTAGCTGTGGTATCATCTGGTTACAATATCAGGTGACAGGTATGCTTTTACTTCTCTGGCCTCTGATCATTGGGATACACTTTTCAAATTAGTAAGTACACTCAAAACATTTCAACTTCGGAGTGTATTTAAGACTAGGGTATAGGGCCTAGGCAATCATTTCACTTTTTCTCTTGACTGCCACAAAAATCCCTTTATGCCCAGTCCCAATGACCACGCCTACGCACCAGATTAAATCTGTATCTCGCCTTTCATCGTGGCCATCAGATTGAATCGATGTGCAATATGTCAATCAATTCATAAAATTGATTTTGTTCCCTAAATTAAATTTGTTATTACACGCGTTCACACTTCATTTATTAATCAAGCCACGCGTCTTGCCCTATTTAAATCAAATTTCTTTTCAATTTGTCTTTTCACGTTTCCATATTTTTAAAGCCCTAACCTTCTCTCTGCAAAGTTCTCTCTCTCTCTCTCACAGCAATGGCCCCTTCGTGCAACTTCGATCATGAACTGATGATGAAGAAATTGAAAACGGAGATGGTGGTTGACTTCTACACCACCAAGAACTCATCTGCGCTGGCTATTTTGGAGTTACTAAGAAGGTCCGGCGTAGAGAAGTTGATATCCACAATCCCCAAAGATTTTCGTACTTTGGACGGTTATGCGGCCCAGTTTCTGGTTCGTATGAAGATTCATGACGACCACATTTCGTCAAAGATTGACAAAGAAGATCTGGTGTTTTCCAAGCAGGATTTTTGTGCGTTATTTGAGAACATTTCAGCAGAAGGCGTAGATCCTTTAACTTACAAAGAGGATGATATTATTGGTTCTTTCAAGCTTTTTGCTTGTTCCTCTTGCTAGAACATCACAAAAGGATTTTTAGATAAGCATTTGAGGCAGAAGTATAAGGTTCTTTTTGATATTGTGGTGAAGGTGCTTATGTGTGAGAATCACAGCACAGATGCCATTTTCAATGGCAGGATGTGTGTGATGCGTGCCCTGTTTGATGGAGTTCAATGCAACTGGGCTGAATTCTTTTGGGATGTTTTGAGGAAGAATAGATTGAAGGTGAAGAAGGAGGCTTGCCCTTCACAGCCAGGGGAGTTGCAATACTACTTCACTGCTAATGTTTCGTTGGGAACGAAACTGACTCTAATTTTGGACTCATTGCTTCCAGAGAAGAAATGGAAGGAGTCTTGGTGCAGAGGGTTTCACAAGTCCAAGGTTTTGTTTTCAAAGGATGGTCCTCTTCATGGCCATCCTGATTCTGATGGAGAAGAAGCTATTCCCGCCCCTCCCCTTCAAGCAATTCCATCTCCTGCTAAGGGGCAGAAGCAGCAGAAGAAGCAGCAGAGTACGAAGCAAGCTGCTGGAGCAACTGGTTCCTCAACAGTTGTCTTCTCTGGTTCCTCGGAGGAGGACCAGATTCCCCTTCTAAATATCTTGAAGAAGAAGGGTGAAGTTGCTGAGGCTGCAAAGAAGGCTGGAGCAGCCAAGAGGAAGAGGCCAGAGGAGGCCAAGAGAGGCTCTGCTAAGAAGCACAGAACTAGCAGAAAGGCCAAGAAAACTCTTCTTGTGGATGAGCCATCAGAGGAAGAAGAGGTTGAGCCTCTAAAGAGGAAGAAATCCAAGGCCAAGAGAGCCATTCTTCAAGGATCAGACTCTGGCTCTGATCTTGGAGAGGCCTTGGAGAAGGCTATTGATGAGGCTTCTCAGATGATGGAGGATGCTTCTGCTCCAGAACTTATTGTGCCTGCTAACGTTGACTCAGCAGAGGTAAACCCTTCTATCTCATCCTCTATTCCCCCCTCTGATCATGTTAACCTAGTTACCCCCACTACTTCACCACCAGACACCCAAACACAACCCATATCTTCTGCTCCTGGTGCCCCTATATCATCACCAGAGCAGACCTTACCAGACACACCAATATACACTACTTCAGTCATCCCTCAAACACCTTCTCCCCCACCTTCCCAAATACCTCTAAATACAAATCCCTCTCCCCCAGCTTTTGTACCAGAGGTGCCATCAACCTCTTCTGGTGCTGATATTCCCCTTCCAAACATCTTCACTTCACAAATTCCAATCCCACCCTCTGTACCAGAGATCCCAACCTCTTCTGGTGCAGAGCAACCCATTCCTTCCACCTCTACCTCTCAAAATCCTACCCCTCCCCAATCCCATTCAGACCAGGACCCAACCATTTCTATGGCTCTGGGATTCCCTGCCCCTCCCCCTTCTCCCACCTGTTTAACAAGCGATGATAGTGAAGATGAGGAAGCTTCACTTGAGCCTGCTAACTTAGCACTTTCCTCCTCTGCCTCTGGGCCCAAACCCTTCACTTTCTCATCTGCAGAAATGGGTCCCATTAGGCAGAGTATGAGTGTGAGTGCTCAGCTCTGGCTAAGAGAGCATTTCCCAGTTCTTCTGGAGCACTTACCACTTCTGGCAGAGTTGACTGATGCCAAGGTCTGGAGCAAGGCCAGACTTGAAGATGTGGAGGACCTTATGCTGTTGCTTGAGGAAATGGGTCCCTCCAACTTCACTGCTTGGGAGATTGAGCTGAAGTAGAAGATGAATATTCAGAACCCAGCTGAGCTGGAGACCCCTGGTGCAGCCAAAATCTTGATTCGCACCCTGCTCATCCAGAGAGAGGTAATGCTCACTCCAGAGGGCCCCTCTTACAAGTTTGGGCCTCACTTTGTCTTCCCTCCAGAGCTGTACTCAGGCGAGGAAGATTTTGATATGTCTCCTGCCGTGCTCCAGAAGATGAAAACGTTCTTTAATGAACAGATTATGCAGATAGGGCGCTTCTCTAAAGTAATTCAACACATGGCCCCTGCTATGATAGAGCACCAGATCCGGCAGGAGAGGAGGATTTTCCTTAAGCAGATCAAGTCTACTCTAGCTGAAGTCAAGGCCTCATTCAAGGAAAATGGCCTCTTTGTCAAGCTGGATGTTATGCACAACCAGAAGCAGCTCCAGGAGCACGTGCTGGAGCAGATGAGACCAGTCTCTGTGCTGAAGGTTGAGATGGCCAGCCAGATGATCCAGACTGCTAAGATGAAGGACTCCCTCCAGGAGATGTTAGAGAAGCAGGAAAGGCTTGTTGCTGAATCAAAAGCCTACCTGGAGGAGGCAAAGCAGCTGCGTGACCTTCACTCTTCCTCCAACACTGCCTTGCCTGATCTTATAAGGCAGGTAGTGGAGCCCCTCCTTGATGAAGTTAAAAAGGGGGAAGAGAAGGCCAAAACTGATCTGGCGAAGACTACAAATGAAACTCTTTTTAGCCATGGAGCTCGTCTGGACCTGCTAGAGAACACCTTGGCCCAGGCAGAGCTACAGAAGAAGAAGAAGGAAGAGCTTAAATCTCTTACCATGGCTAAGCAGCTTGCTGCAGAAGAGGAGTCTGAAGCAGAGCAGGATCCCATCTCAATCTCTGGACCTGCAAAGAGGAAGATCAGGAAAGTCAAGAAAAGCTTCCTTGAGACTGTTGTTGAAGAAGCTCAGAAGAGATATAAGGAAGAGACTCCAGAGGAGAAGCAGGCAAGGATCAGAAAGAACATAGATGAAGAGCAGAGGCTCAGATATGTTAGGAGGCAAAATAAGAAGTCCAAAGAAGCTGGTGTTCCTTCTGGTGCTGGTGGATCTAGTCAAAGGAGGAAATCTCCTATTGAGGTGATGAACATTCTGCCTCTTAGGACAGAAGGGTCTTTTGACTCTACTGTGCATGTGCCCTTGATTGAGAAATGGAAGGAGGCAAAGACTCTCTGGTTCATTCAACATTATATCCAGAGGCCAGCACCAGAGGATGATGAGCTGATCAACAGAACCTTTCACTCCTGGATGCAAGCTTATGATGCAGATCTGTACAAGCAATTGATGGACTCTACCATTGAGTTCAACCTGGAGGTGACTGCCCCTGAGTTTACTTTTCTCAACACACCCATGGTAGGAGACCAGGTTGATTGGGCTGAGCTGAAGAGATTGTACAAGACCAAGGTGTTGGTGAACTTCACTCCAACATCTTCTGCAGAGTTGAAGGCCGTCCAGGATAGGTTCCTTGACTGGTTTCTTGTGCCCAAGGAAAACAGGAGATATGCATAGAATAGGACTCCGAACTTCAATGTAACTTGTAATCATCTTGTCCTTATTATTAACGAAAATATCATATCTTCTCTGTTCAAAAGACAATCTCTTGTTGTCTTAATTGTTTGCCTGGTAAGATCTATTCTAAGGTGTTATCCTTTATTGTTTTCTTCTTATTTTCTGTTTTGATCAGTTCTGGTAGTGTTTTAACTTCATCAAAAAGGGGGAAATTGTTAGGATAAATATTGTATAGTTTTGATGAGTTAAAACAAACCAGAAGATGTAATAGGACCATCTGGACCTGTTAGCCAGATGATGATCTAGATTAGGACTTAGTCTAGGGGGAACTGCCAGACCAGAAGACTTCACCAGAAGAGTCACCAGAAGACCCCACCAAAGGACTTCACCAGAGGACTCCACCAGATGAGATCTGACCAGAGGCAGAGGACTTTCCCCAGACAAGATGAGTCTGGTAGAACAAAAGATATTCAGTTTGATCCCCTGTTTCTACTGAGTATTCTGGTTGTTAACCAGATCTGGACCAGAAGACACCGAGGTTGCCTGATGTCTGGTCTTGCCTTCTCTGGAGAGAATCAGAGTTTGGCAAAGGAAGCATTTGACTGTTGGTAATTAAAATCAAGTCAACAAGATCAGGATTGGAAAGTCTTGAAGTCAATCAATCCAAGGATCCCACCAACCCAATCAATCAATTAGGAAATTGATTGATTGAAGCTTCCCTAAATAGAGGATCTGATTGGATTAGCTCTCCAACGGCTATTCCCTAATCCCCTCTATAAATACAAGAGTGCAATCACAAGAAAAAGCTCTAGAGAGATACATACGCGCACGAAGATACATTCAAGCTCTTGTTTATCAAGCACATAGCACTCTTATTCTGTTCTTAATTACTTATTCACTCTTAAGGAGTTGTTGGACCTCAACTTGTTCATCTACAAGATAAGGTTGAAGGCTGTTGATCTTTAGATCGAAGATAGATCTAAAGAGTTTGTAAGAAGGAACTGGTACTTCACAATTCCAGTAAGTAAGTTGGTTGTTGGTTGGATAGTGAGACCCCTTTGATCAAGGGAGAGTGGACGTAGGATATTCAGATCCGAACCACTATATATCCGGTCTTATTTAATATTTTCTGCATTTAAATTCCTGTTTATTTTAGTCTGCTCTTGTAAAAAGAAGTTGTCTAAGACATTTAATTTAAAGCTTCCGCAATTTATCAATCTAGTGGGACCAACAGACTCCTCCAGGACAAGTCCAACATGGCGAGCAACTCTTGACTGCGAGCAAGTCTAACAAGATAAGGATAGAATTTAGTCTAGATAAGGTCAACTTAGTCAAAGGCCAGGTGTCGTGCATGCAGGCCTGGTAGGCCAAAAGTCACGACACCTCCTGCTAGGCAATTGTCTATAAATACTTAGATTTTTTCAGCTAATAAAACAAGCACAAATTATTATACACGTCCAAACTTCGATTACGAATCTAAAGCAGCTCGATTAACTTACAATCGAACTTAAACATGTAAGCTTTCATACGATTCTAACCCATCTAAACCCGAAAATTCATATTCACTAATTACGTTAGTGATCAATCACACGTAATTGTTTGATGATCAATTAACCATCTAAAACAGCCATTAATCTTCAAGATTAGAACTGATCGTCAACAACACCCTTTTTTAAATTCAAACTAATTTATAGAAGCTTTTAATAACAAAAATAATGGGATGTTTGTAAAGAATGTATCACTTATCTTTTGTATATTATTAATATATTATAAAGAATTTTATTTTGTATCACTTGAAAATTACATTTATGTTGAAAGTAATAATTAATTTAATGTAAAAAAATGAAAATTAATCAAATATTTTTTTATTATATATGCACAAAATTTAAGAGAATCTATTTTGATGAAACAATGGTTTTTCACACACACAAACACACACACACACATATATATAGTTAAAAAATTATTATAATGTTAATGATATTGTTATAAAAAAATGTTATAAGTTTAGTTAGTATCTAAAAAAAATAAATTGAAAATTTTTAGCATTAAAATTTTAAAATATAATTGTAAAATTAGTTAACTATATTCGGTTTGTTGGTGATCAAATTTAATCGTAAGGATTAGTGGCTGTTTTAATTCGGTTTAAGATCACCAAATAAGAACGTGTGATTGATTATTACCGTAAATGATAAATCGAAGGTTCGGGTTGTAAAATCGTAAATACGAGAGTCGAATCCATATTTATTTCGTATGTGTGCACGTTTAGGTGTATTTGTGTGTGTTTTAGGAGTATTTGTGAATTTGAACTTGTATTTCTTAGCTGGAGAACAACTATTTATAGAGACTAACAAGTAGGAGGTGTCCATGACTTTTGGACTTCCTAGCTTGCATGCTAGACAAGTGTCATTTGATCTTGTTTGACCTTATCTAAGCTGAAACTTAGTTACAAAGTCTTCTTTGGTCTTATCTCGGACTCATTGTTGTTCGTCTTGATGGCCTTGGTGTTGGGAAAAATAGGGGAGCCCGAAATCTATTCGGGATGAATTTTAAATACGAATTTAAATACAATTATTACTAGCATGAATTAATCCTAATTAATTCAAATAATAATTCCAACAACTAATTATCATCATGCATGTTAAATTAATTTCACATATTTAACTAGGCGGAATTAAACAAGTAAATATGCGATTAACGTACCTCTCGTAGTAATGGCCTTTGGATATACGGGACACTTGTAATCACGTTCTATCAACCCAAAGCCTTCTCAAGTATTTCCCTTTTCACCTCACTTGATCGCCGGTGGGAGACGCTTTCAAGTAATTTAATAACTAAGGAAAAAGAAAAATATCTATGCTTCTTGATTTTTCCAACACATGGAATTATGTACTTGAAGATGAAATAATCATCTCCTATTTATAAAGGGGGTTGGCCGAAATTTAGTGAAGATATGGGCTTGGAGAAAATCTTTTCTTAGACTCTAAGAAATCTTGAATATATCCCATATATTCTTTTCTCCATAAAAAAATATTCCACAAAAATCTCACACCCCTAAATAAATATGAGGTCTTCGAAAATTCCATAGAGAAAATCCAAGATTTGGATCTTCTTGAATATATGAGATATTCTTGTATTCCTAGAATACATATCTTGCATAATATCTTTCCAAGAAAATCAACAAAATCTTTTTTCTCCTTATCATGCAATTTTCGAATTTTTCATAGAAAAATCAGCAATATAATTTTCTTTTTATTTTAATCACCTTATCATTATTGGGCTACTTAATGGGCTACTTGAGGGGCCTTAAGGAGAATTAAGATTGGACCTCCTAATGGACTTCTGAATTTCAATATTGAGCCCCAATATAATTCAGCCCATTAATATTAATTATTACCACTAATAAATTAATATTGCACTATCCATCTTAATCCATATTACGATAATATGGGCTCCCGGTTATTATTTCCCGCGTTTAAGATTATCAAGTCCATTAATTAATTAAGCTTCTGAATAGCTCTAAATTAATTAATATATTTCACCTTGGAGTAAAGACAGCTCAACATTATTATTCGTACCGAAGAAACTAATTCTTCACTTGCAAGATTTGGTACAATAAAACTTCTGAGCCCACCAAGGGGACTAATCACACGAGCCGTACTCGCACGCGTTTCTTCGTATTAAATCTTAGCAACCGTCGTATGATTAATATTACTGCCCAAGACACAAAGTTCGAAGTCGCAATGATTCTCACCCAACATGAATCAAAGCAGTAACTACTAAGCACACACGGTCCTATTTAAGTGACGGAGATTAAGAAATCAACAACCACTGAGGTCTAATTCTTCACCTTTCAGAACAGAAGAATTTCTCCTAGCTGTAGGACCTCTTCAACACATACTAAATGTGCTACTGCAATCTCTTAGTCAAGACAGACCAATCTGAGCCTTACACATCGACCTTTCACGGCGGATTGTTCAATTCCACCTAGGTCGTGAAAATGTATGTTTAGTTACAAGTAAACTGTTAATGTCGTCTTCCGTGATCGGGTATCACCACATTAACTACAATGTAACACGTACTATATATTGAAAGGTTTGCAATAGAAATTCAACATTCAATCATAACTAAAGCAAATGCGATAAAAGAATTATTCTCATAAAACGAGTGTTTGATACACGAGTTATACAAAGTAAAAGCACACTTTCACGTATAACTCCAACAATCTCCCACTTATACTTAAAGTCTGCTTTTAGTATACATCACGCATGTCTTAGTGTAGTAGCTCTACGTGACATCTCATGTCAACCTACACTAACCTAATAATTCCTCCCACTTATACTTAAAGCAGATTGGCAATAGTCTTGACTCCCATTCCATCCACATGTCTCTCGAATGTATTCAGAGGCAGACCCTTTGTGAATGGATGTACTAGGTTGTCCTCCGACATTTATCTTTGCCACCTCTTTTTCTCCCCTCTTAACGATTTCTCGTATAAGATGGTGTTTTCTTTCAATATGTTTGCTGGCCTTGTGGGCTCTCGGTTCCCTTGAATTTGCAACTGCTCCGGCACAATGATTGTGATGGGCAAATTCAGAACAACGTCCAAGTCCACTAAGAAGTACTTGAGCCAAACCGCTTCGTTCGTTGCTTCACAAGCAGCTACTTATTCGGTTTCCATGGTCGAAACTGCGATGCATTTCTGCAAACCGCTTCTCCATGTCATGGCTCCTCCTCCCATGCAAAACACACTACCCGAGGTTGACTTTCTTGAGTCTATGTCTGATTGGAAATCCGAGTCCGTGTATCCTACGGGAACTAGACTATCCGACTGGTAAATCAGCATCCGCTCCCGAGTTCTTTTCAGATACCTCAAGATGCACTTTACGGCAGTCCAATGGTCTTTCCCGGGATTACTTTGATATCTTGCCACCATGCCCACGGCAAAGCAGATATCCGGTCTCGTACACAGCATTGCATACATAAGGCTTCCTACGGCCGAAGCGTACGAAACACCTTTCATGTCATCTACGCCGCTTGCGTCTTAGGGCTCATTTCTTTCAATAGATGGATTCCGTGCCTAAAAGGTACAAAATCTTTCTTGGAATCTTGCATGCTGAAACGCTTCAAAACAGTGTCAATGTACGAAGCTTGCGATAAGCCCAACATCCTCTTCTTGCGATCGCGAGTGATTTTGATCCCAAGGATGTGACCGGCTTCCCCTAAGTCCTTCATATCAAATTGTTTTGACAGCCATACCTTTACGTCTGACAATACCTTTACATTGTTTCCAATGAGCAGAATATCGTCTACGTATAATACTAAGAATACCACCGCAGTTCCGTCACGCCTCTTATACACACAACTTTCGAACTCGTTTTGATCAAACCCATAAGACTTTATCACTTGATCAAAACACTGGTTCCAAGTACGCGATGCTTGCTTAAGTCCATAAATGGATCTCTTGAGCTTGCATACGAGATTCTCTTGGCCTTTTTCAATGAAACCTTTGGGCTGTTGCATATAGATATCTATGCCGTCAAGACTTCCGTTAAGGAAAGCCGTCTTGACATCCATTTGCCAGATCTCGTAATCTAGGTGCGCAGCGATCGACAAGAGAATACGGATGGACTTAAGCATAGCTACAGGCGAAAAAGTTTCCTCATAATCGATCCCTTCTTTCTGAGTATACCCTTTGGCCACAAGCCTTGCTTTGAGATTTCAACCCTTCCGTCCGGTCCTCTTTTCCTCTTGTACACCCACTTGCATCCAATGGGTTCTACCCCACTGGGTGGCTCGACCAACTCCCACACTTGATTATGATCCATCGAACCCATCTCGGCTTCCATTGTCGTTTGCCATGACTCCGCGTCTTTGTCTTGGATTGCCTCATCGTACGTCCATGGGTCTGATTCAACACCGGGAACCAAATCCGAAGATTCTCCTATCCCCATGAATCTCTCGGGTTGCCTGGGAACCCTCCCACTACGACGGGGTTCCGGTTGTGAAGATGTGACATGTGGTACATCATCTTGTATACTTGGTATCGAGGTTTGACCTCTCAATTCTTCTAAGGTAATTTCACTTTTAGGTTTCCGATTGTTCATATAGTCTTCCTCCAAGAATTTAAAGTGTGTACTAATCACGGTCTTTTGATCCTTGGGACTATAGAACATGCACCTGTTGATAGGCGAACATAAGTCAATAAATGGCGAACAAGGATTAAAGCTACATCAAGGATTATGAAGAGCCAACCTCAAATCAAGTTGGGGTGCATCTACCAATTTTAGAGGTGAATAAAGTGACGAACAACTCCCCGACGAACAACTAATGGGCGAACAGGTATTCAGACTCGAGACCAAGAATGAGTCAACTGTGAAGTCATCAATGACGAACAACTTGGTCAAACCATGATACAACAAACAGCCAAAGAAGTGTGTACAAATGAACAAAGGACAAAGATCCCAAAGCCATAAGGCGAACAACTTCCAAAGTACACCCTCAAGAGGTGAACAACTTTCAGTTGAAGGGTCATCAAGATCATACAAGCCGACCTAGGCGAACAACAATGAGTCCGAGATAAGACCCAAAAGAAGACTTTGTAACTAAGATTCAGCTTAGATAAGGTCAAACTAAGGTCAAAGGACATATGTCAGGCATGCAAGCTAGGGAGACCAAGAGTCAGTAGCACCTCATGCTTGCTAGCCTCTATAAATAGTTGTTCTCCAGCTGTGAAATACAAGTTAAAAATTCATAAATACTCCCAACACACACAAACACACCCAAAAACTTACACATACACGAAATAAGTCCAATTTCGACTATCGAATTTACAAATTCGATAAATTCATATCCCGATTTACCATTTACGGTGGTAATCAATCACACGTTATTGATTGGTGACATAAAAACATTAAAACAGCCACTAATCCTTTCGATTAGATTCGTTCACCAACAATTTGGCGCTAGAAGGAGGGTTCGAACCTCCGGTTTAATGTGATTACACAAGAACTTCAAGTTGAAAACTTGAAGATTCATAAGAAATCTCAAGAAATATTTGAAGATACAAACAAAAGTGTTCTTGGTGTTCTTGGTGTTCTTCAATTTATAAATTAAGAAGTAATTTAAATTGAAATGCCTCAATCTAAAGAGACCCAAGGATCACGTTTGTCGAAAAAAGCATCTCAGACCCGAGCCACGTCGGCCGACCACCAGGACCGTGACCCGAGACATGCGAACAGGTCACAGCATACAGCCATAACACATAACCTCCCCCCTGAGATGGAGGCTTTGGCGAACAACCCCAACGAGTTGGCTAAAACCATAGCTGCTCTCCAGGCCCTCCAGAGACAACAAGAGCAGGTCAGGCCAACACAAGCAAGGCCAAGGGACAAGTCCCTAGAGGTTGTCAGGCCCAGAACTACCAGGGGCGAACAGCGAGAGGTTGATAGTGCCCAAGTCAGACGAAATAAGGGAAAGGCCAAGGTGGTTGACCAAAGAGAAGTACAGGCTGAGTCTGGTTGCGGACGAACAACTATATCTAGCCATGGAACAACACGTTCCAGTGCCCAAGACAGGCTTAGCCAGCCCCAACGGGAAGCTACTCGCCGGGGAGCAGAAGATGGGCGAGCAACTTTTGAACAGCCTCGCCCATCAGTCCATGAAAGACTCTCCCAGTCAGCCTTCAGGTGCCTGGGGCCAAATGCGGCGAACAACATTAGGAGGCAAGCCCAGGAAGTGCCCACTCCAAGCGAGGGACTGCGACGAGCATAAAGGTTAATGTCTTTGCTCGCCGAACAACCTCCAAGTCAGGGGGCACCTCTTGATGAATTATCAAGCCTAAGGAGGGCTGTGGAGAACATGCAGGGGCAACTAGACCAGCAGAGGGGGATGGGAACGACCAACATGCCATCCTCACCTTTGGCAGCTCACATTTTGAAGGCCCCGATCCAGAAAAAGATTCAATTTCCGGCTAGCATTCAATATGAAGGCATCGCCGACCCCCGGGTCCACTTAACGAAGTATACGGACTACATGGTCTCCGTGGGGGCCAGCGATGCCACCCAGTGCCAGAATTTTCCGTTAACATTGGGCGATCGGGTTCACAAGTGGTTTTCATCAATGCCGCCGGCATCAATCCACTCATTCGTCCAACTAAGTCGAGAATTTCTTTCTCACTTTTCAACGGCGGGGTCGTATCTTTCCCAAAAACACCGGCTATCAGATTTGAGGCAAAATGATGATGAAACTGATCGGGCGTTTATGGAAAGATTCGATAGAGTTTTGCTAGAAGAAGAACCGGTGAGCGAAGATACAAAGATCGTCGCTGTGATGGCCGGATTGAAAAAAGGGTCGAAGTTATGGAAGGAGGTACGTCTGAAGTGCCCAAAGACTTATGCCGAGTTCAGAAACCAAGCTGGCATTTTCGTTTCCATGCATGAGGCCCTACAAACAAATTTAGGGGAGAACAAAGTTGATCCTAAGGAGAATAACAAAAAGCCCGTCGGGACAAGCTACAGGGTCCCGAAAAACATGAAAGCATTCACTGAAGGATCGGATTTGAAGGAAAAATTGAACCAAGTATTGACAGTATCAGTTGATACTGTGTATGAAAGCGTAAAGGAGAAAGAGTTGCTTTCCCCACCACGTAAAATCCGACAGGATACTGGCAAACTCAACCCAAACAAGTATTGTGCCTACCATCAAAGTGTGGGGCATTTTACGAGTGAGTGTAGAGATTTGCTTAAGCAACTCTGGCGATTTTATGAGGAGGGAAAGCTCTCCGATTTCGTTAAAAGGCAACCTGGGAAAAGAACCCGAGAAAACAACTCAGAAGACGAAGAGGATGGTCAACCTCAGAGAAACAACAGACCCGGGCGACCAGTTCCCAGTATACCAGCTGAACCTTTAGAAGATCTTTTCATGATGGAACCCGCAGGTCCCGCGGGAGGGTGTTTTGATGGACAACCACCCGACTCCAATCGGAAGAGGAAAGCAGAGCTACGAGCGATTGGCCAAGTACAAGAAATGGGAGTTAAGTCGTCTATCATGCAAACGGCAGAATTAACTTTCACCGAAAAAGACCTTGAAGGCGTCTTAACTCCGCACAATGATTCACTCGTAATCTGCGCCAAGATTATGGGGACCAGAGTCCACAGACTGTTGGTGGACACCGGAGCCTACACGAACATCTTATTTAAAAAGACCCTCGATAATCTGGGAGATTATTCGGGTTATGTTCGGAATACAACACATAGAATCATAGGCTTCGGGAATGCTGTGACAACACCGTTGGGAATTGTAACATTAGCTGTACAACTTGTAACGGCCAATGAACCCGAAAGAAATATAACAAGAATGGTAGATTTCTTGGTTGTAGACCAGGAGTCGACCTATAACGGGTTTCTTGGCCGACCTTTTCTCAATGAATTCAAAGCTGCGTGTTCCACTTACCATTATTGTTTGAAATTTCCAACAGCTAGTGGAACAGGCACAATTAAAGGAGACCAACGAAGAGCACGAGAATGCATACAACAGCTACGAGCAAAATTTGTACAAATATCCATGATGGAAGCAACAAGTTATCCCGTCGACGAACTATCAATACCGAACAATATGATGGACATGGACAACCACATGGATACGGACGAACAACACTTGGACGAGCAAGTGTTGGACGAACAATTTGTTACCACCCGCGAGGAACCTCCATCTGACAAACAACAAAGGGGTGATGACGAACAACCCTCAGTGGGGGACTTGGAGGGCCAAGTACAAACGAACAACAATGGGACGGAGCCAACTGATGATCTAGAACCCCGCCTGGGGGCAGAGCCCATGGACATCAAAAATGATTTCAACCCTGAGGAACCCATACTTGATCCCCGTTGGAAGGGACAAAAACGACGAGCAACTCCAGTCGAAGAGCTGGAGGCGTTCAAAGTTAATCCCGACAACGAAGATCTTGAACTATTCATAGGATCTGAGCTCCCAGAGCCTTACAGATCCCGAATGAAAGAGTTCCTCACCAAGAATCTAGATGTCTTTGCTTGGTCTCATGCTGATATGGTGGGGATAGACCCGAAACATGCTTGCCACAAGCTGAACATAAATCAAGCAAGAAAGCCCGTCCATCAAAAATGAAGGAAGTACGGCCCAGACAAATATCAAGCGTTGAATGAAGAAGTTAAAAAGCTGTTAGACAACGATCTGATCCGTCAAGCACTTTGTCCACAATGGGTAGCAAACCCTGTGCTGGTGAGAAAATCGAACGGAACCTGGAGGCTATGCATAGACATTACAGATCTGAATGCAGCATGCCCGAAGGACAATTTTCCTCTCCCGCACATCGATCAATTGGTGGACAGCACTGCGGGTCACGAAATGCTAACATTCATGGATGCTTTTGCAGGGTATCACCAAATCCCAATGCATCCTGACGATCAAGAAAGCACAGCTTTTTATACTAACAAAAACTTGTTGTGCTGGAAGAGAATGCCGTTTGGCCTCATAAATGCAGGAGCAACATATCAAAGACTGGTGAACAAGATGTTTGATCAACAAATTGGAGACACGGTTGAAGTCTATGTAGGCGATATCGTAGTCAAAAGTCCCAAGAAGGAAGACCATCTTCAACATCTGACTCAAGTGTTCGAAATTCTTCGACATTATAACATGAAGTTGAATCCAAAGAAAAGCAGCTTTGGAGTTCACTCAGGAAAATTCTTGGGTCATCTTGTTAGCCAGCGGGGAATTGAGGCAAACCCTTCAAAAGTTAAAGCCATCATGGATATGCAACCACCACGTTCGGTGAAAGAAATGCAAAGACTCACCGGGTGCTTAGCAGCATTGAACCGGTTCATATCCAGGTCAGGGGACAAGTGCCGTCCATTCTTCGAGGCCGTAAAAAAAGGAAAGTTTGCGTGGACTAACAACTGCCAAGCGGCCTTCGATCAACTTAAAGATTACCTGGGAGATGTCAAAATCCTATCAAAACCAATCCCGAGAGAAAAGCTCTTTCTATACTTAGCAGCATCAGAAGTTGCCATCAGCTCAGTCTTGGTGCGCGAAGACGGCAAATTCCACCAACCTATATATTACGTCAGCCAGGCTTTGCATGAAGCAGAGATCAAATATGCTCCAACCGAAAAGCTGGCGTATGCTTTGGTTATGAGCGTGAGAAAGTTACGACCATACTTCTTTGACCATCAAGTCGAAGTTCTAACAACTTTCCCGCTCAGGCAAATTCTCCATCGCCCCGACACTGCAGGTCGTCTCTTAAGATGGTCACTGGAGATTAGCCAATTCGGGGTGACCTATGCTCCTCGAACAACGATCAAAGGGCAAGCATTAGCCGACTTTATAGTCGAACTAACTTTCCCACCAGATCCGACAAGAGGACTTGATCATCCTTGGCATCTCTATGTAGACGGATCATCAACCAATATAGCCTCGGGGGCAGGAATAGTTTTAATCAGCCCAGATAGACAAGTATTCACCTCGGCAATCAGATTTGGTTTCATGGCAACCAACAACGAAGCTGAGTATGAAGCTCTTATTGCTGGTCTCCACTTATCTCTCGCAGTTGGTGTCAGACGCTTACAAATATTTGGCGATCACAATTGATGTGAACCAAGTCCGAGGTGAATACGAGGCAAAGGATGATCACATGATCGAGTATCAACGGATTGTTGCTCACCTAATGTCCATGTTGCAGCAAGTTTTCATACAGCAAATTCCAAGGACGAGCAACACCCAGGCAGATGCGCTTGCTCGATTGGCAACAAGTGAAGGCCCCGTAGAGTTGGTAGATATTATAGTTACAAAAATGAAAGATCCATCAACAGTAAGCTATAATGTCAACCAACTCGACGATCGAACCAGTGAAGAAGACTGGAGAACAAGTATAGTCAAATACTTGAAAAGTGGAGAAAAACCAAACAATCCTTTTGAAGCTGCCAAGCTAATAAAGCGAGCCGCCAGATATACTCTGGTGGGCGAGCAACTCTTCAAAAGGGGAATATCAGTCCCACTTCTCAAGTGTTTGCCTAGGGGGCAAGGGCAAGCAGTACTCGAAGAAATTCACGCCGGAGTATGTGGAAATCACACTGGGGGGCAAGCCTTGGCGTACAAAACCATCAGGCAAGGGTATTATTGGCCGACATTACGTCAGGATGCGATCAAGAAAGCAAAAACTTGCCATCAGTGTCAGATTTTTGCCCCGAATATTCATACCCCGGCCCAGGAGCTCGTGTCAGTATACAGCCCATGGCCTTTTGCAAAATGGGGGATGGACATCATTGGTCCTTTCCCGGCTGGAGTAGGAAATGTTCGATTTGCCGTTGTGGCAGTCGATTATTACACTAAATGGGCAGAAGCAGAGGCCATGGTGAACATCATGCAGCAGAAGATGATCAACTTTATTTGGAAGAACATTGTCTGTCGTTTCGGAGTTCCACAGGAAATTGTGACAGACAATGGTCCACAGTTTGATGGACAAGAGTTGAGAGAATTCTGTGCGAAGTGGGGGATCAAAAAACATTACTCCACACCTTATCATCCCCAGTCAAACGGACAAGTTGAAGCTGTGAACAAGATAATCAAGCATACATTAAAAGTAAGACTGGCGGAGAGTAAAAGTGGTTGGTCTATCGAACTCCCGGAAGTCTTGTGGGCATACAGAGTTTCTCCCAGGTCTAGCACCGGAGAAACACCCTTTGCTATGGCTTTCGGAACAGAAGCAGTAATACCTATTGAGTTAAGGACCAGTACGATTAGGACGACCAACTTTGATGAACGAGCAAATAATTCTGCTCTAAGTGCTGAAATGGATTTACTCGAAGAAAAAAGATTAAATGCTGAGTTAAAAAATGCAACATACAAGCAACGAGCGGAGCGTTATTATAATTCCCGTGTAAAAGTCCGGGAATTCAGAGTTGGAGATTTGGTTCTAAGAAAACTGCTCGCCCAATCTTCAGGAGTACTGGGACCAGCTTGGGAGGGCCCATATCGTATAACGGAAAAGTTTGTAAATGGCGTATACGATCTCGAAGATATGGAAGGCAAGCCGGCCTCATACTCCTGGAATGCCGTACATCTCAAGAAGTACTATCAATAAATGGGCGAACAATTGTTTTGGGGGGCAAGGGATGCGTATGAGCTGAAGGAAGGCTATAAAGGGCTAAAAACTTGCCTAATTTTTTTAAAATTTTCTTAAGTATAGATTCAAAAGTTGCTCGGCACATTGTATAGTCTGGTGCTAGTGCTTTTGGTTTTATAGATAGAGTTGCTCGGCAAAAAAATATTATAAGCGAGCAAGTTTTAGTTTGTGTTTAAAGCTGTTCGTCAGGTTGTATATGATAGTGATGGACAGTCTTACAACACTTGTAATTATTTTGCAATGTAAATATAATAGTTGTTCGTCAAAAAAGGAAAAGTCCAAAAGCTCGAGGTACAAGTCCATTCAAAGGTTGTTCGTTTTACAAATGAACAGAACCTAAGGACCAAAGCCACTTGAAGGTTGTTCGTTTTTTAAAATGAACAGAACCTAAGGCTGAACCCTGATTCCACTAAAGGCAAGTTCAATTCGAACAAAAGCCCAACACTATATGTTATAATTGTAAAGGCATTGACAGAAATGTAAAGGCAATTAACATATATAAGAAAATGAGCGAACATGAGAAAGACGTTCCATTAATCAAAGGCATTAAGCCTAAAAAATAGTACAAGCTGGAAGCAGCCATTACAAGTACTACAAAAGGGAGCGAACAACTATCACAAAAAAATTTAAGTCTAAGGCCTATTGTTGCTCGGTGGGTGAAGGATCTTGAGCCTGCTCAATAGGGGGTTCAACAATCATTTCACGGGCCAAATCTTCAGCAGCTTTATCCTCGGCCTCTTTTGCATTCTGCTCGTTAGCCGCGGCCACCCCTTCCTCTTCTTCGCCTTCATCAACGGGAAGAGGAGGATGAGTAATGGAAATACTAGGGTCGAGTTTGTCAAGTTTGACCCCTAGTACTGCCAAATCCGCCAGCTGAATCTCGATATTGTTCGGCGGAGGATAGTTCTCTAGAAATTCATTCAGATCCTTGCTCATCTCTTCAACTAAATCCTTGAAGTCATAAGCATCCGCCGTGCGAATGCTGTCCGCATAGGCGCATATATAACCCAAGTTTGAGATGGGCCCACTCCGAGCTTGAAATTCTTGCTCGGCTTCTTCCCTTGAGAGCATCTCAGACATTTGCTTCTTTAGCCGAGCAACTTCTTCTTCTGCTCCTTCTCTCCTCTTCCTCTCTTCATCCAGCGCAGTCTTAGAGGAGAGCAGCTCGGCCTTTGTATCCTTGAGCTCGCCGGAGACAAGCTGATAGTCCTCAATGCGCTTCTTCTCCAGGTCATCAGCCAACTTCAATTGATCCTTTAGGCGAGCAATCTGACCATTAAAGTTGTTCGCCATTTTATCTTTTTCCTCAGAAAGCTGGCGAATGGAGGCGGCATGATGACGAGCAGTCTCCTCTAGCTCGGCTACTTGAGCCATTCCCCTTTGAGCTGAGACAAGGGAGTTTGCAGCTTGGACCATTGATAAGTGAAAATTATCAATGGGGCCCTGGGCGAGGACCGCTTTGTTCAACGGCCGTGACCAGGCACGAGCAACAATTTCAGTTGCTCGGCGAACATGGTCGTCCGTAATATCACGGAAGCTCGTCGGCGTCCTAGAGCGGGCAAACTGGTGAATCAGATCTGCTCGCCCTGGATAATCGTTGGGCCGGTATCTGCGAACAAAAAGAAGGTCAACACTTGAAAGATTTGGCAAATAAAAAACTTGTTCGCCAAGAAAGAAAACTTACTCAGAAAATTTTCGCTCATCTCGGCCTAAGTATGTGGTGTCCTCGGGGCCTCTGGGGGAACCTATATCTTTGCTCGTCTTGCCGGACCTCTCTGTGAGCTCGACTGATGAACGGCGAACAACGCCCCCTTCTGGGCGAGCATGGCTCGAACCCACCTTCTCCTTCCCCTTGCCAGGGACATCATGGGACAAGGGAGTCCCGTCGGCTCTCTTTAAACGTTTCCCCCCATGGGGGGGAGAGGTAGGAGGAGAACGGATTTGAATGGGGGGAGCAGCCTGCCTTGGAACCTTAGCCCCCTCGGGCTTGTTCGTCATCGCGAGCACCTTTTGTGGAGGATCCCCTCTCCTTTTCTTCCCTCGAGACGGCCCCATTTCGAGAACCCTTTGCTCTAGGAGGGTGTATGAGGGAGGAATGGCGACTGTAACTTGTTCGGCTAAAAAAAAAAGTTAGAATTAGACGAGCAAGTTAAACAGGTTAACGACGAACAAGACTTGAGCAAGGAGTTAGAAATTTTCATACCTGGGGGCACCTCAGCTTGAGCCTCTAGGTGGTGTGGGTAAGTCAAAAGGCGAGCAGCTTTTTGACACCTTGTTCGGCAGAGATAGTCAATAGTTCTATCTGCTTTATTGCGAAGGCCGACCAAGCACGAAGTAAATAGGAACTCCGAGCTCAACTCCTCCTCTTTCGAATTCCACTTGGGTAGACGAGGGCCTGCGAACAAACAAGAAAAGTTAAATTAGAACTACTTAGTCCAAAGGCGAGCAAGAAACAAACTTACGTTTCAGTTTTCCATAGGCTGCTGGAGAATTTATTCGTCCAGGGCCGCCGTGTGGACCAGAAGATGCTCGCCAATCACCCCCAATCCAGAAGAAGTGTTGCTTCCAGTCACGAATCTTGTTCGGCACTTCTTCCACCATTTTCAACCCAGTCCTTGCCTTGAGATAGTGATAGCCTTCTTCTCCCAAGGGGCAGCTTGTAATTGTCATCAAATAATTGATCTCTTCCGCAGTGATCCGATCAACATAACCCTCCAGGGCGAACAAACACATGGAGCCCAAAAGGTTCATCCACCCAATTGGAGTAATTTGGGTGATGGCCAAGTTGGTCGCCTCCAGGAATCGACCAACAACGGGTGGAAGAGGCAACTTTAGCCCGGCAATTAAGGTGTGAAGGTTGATCGCCGTACATCCTGGGGGTGGGCGATCAGCTCTTTCCTTTCTCCGAGGGGCCCACAGGTGAATATCGTATGGGATTTTGTAGTCCTTCCGGATAGAATCCAGTTCATCTTCGCGAACAACGCTTTTTATCTTGCTCGCCTGGTACTTAGTTTTCACCTTATCCATTATTTCTCTCTGAGGACGAGGAAAGCTGTTCGCATACCTTTCAGCATATGCTCGCCATTCAAATAGTCGAGCAACCCCAGCTGGGATCTCATTTTCCCGCATCCTTGGGGATGGGAAGTTAATACTCTCCAGGAACTCGCGAGTGAGTTCGTTAAGGTCTGGATCTCTAGTTTCGGCAGAAGACGAAGAGCTTACGTCCAAATTGTTGTTCGCCGCAACTATTAATTCTCTCCCAGATGGGCCCGCACCGGTGTCCTCCACAGAGCGAACATCAGAGTCCACGTGAGCATTCGACGCTGAAGAAACTTCAACTGGCTCTAGATCGCGAGCAACAATGGGAAAAAGGGGATCTAGGGTCTCCTCAGTTTTATTGCTCGATTGCGAAGACATAGAAGAGGAAGAAAAATCCAAACGGTGGTAGAAAGAATTGCAGACGGCGGCGCTATCCCGGAGAGGACGGTGGAGCTCGAACCCACACGGCGGCGATGGCGTTTTCGAGAAAAAAAAAAGTAAAGAAGAAGATAGGAGAAGAAGAGTAACTACCTGGGAGTTGAAATTTGAGGTCAAATACTGTGGAACGGACGCCGGAAAGCTCGAAATCGCCGGAGGAAGGAAGGATTCGCCGGAGCACTGTATCAAGAGGGGGAAAAGTGGGAAAATTTTCAGTTTTCCCACTACTTATACCCCAAGCAAAAACGGGGTCCCGGGCGTAATTTCCCAAAAGCCCCGGGGCCAAATTGAGAGAAAACGGGGTAATTTCCAAACAAGTTCAAAAATTTAGGGACCTATATGTAAGTATAGGGGCGCGTGGCCTCGGGATTGCTCGCGCGTGGGCGGCGCACAGCCATGCCGCCCACGTCATCTTCGTATAACTCCCAGACCTTGAGAAGACGAAACGACAGACCATATGTTGCTCGCCCAAGCCAATGATGTTCGCCCCAACCCTCATCATTTTGATATCCTAACTATAGTTGCTCGCCACAAAGTTGCTCGTCTGGGGCAACATATAGCCAGGATAGGGGGCAATTGTTGATAGGCGAACATAAGTCAATAAATGGCGAACAAGGATTAAAGCTACATCAAGGATTATGAAGAGCCAACCTCAAATCAAGTTGGGGTGCATCTACCAATTTTAGAGGTGAATAAAGTGACGAACAACTCCCCGACGAACAACTAATGGGCGAACAGGTATTCAGACTCGAGACCAAGAATGAGCCAACTGTGAAGTCATCAATGACGAACAACTTGGTCAAACCATGATACAACAAACAGCCAAAGAAGTGTGTACAAATGAACAAAGGACAAAGATCCCAAAGTCATAAGGCGAACAACTTCCAAAGTACACCCTCAAGAGGCGAACAACTTTCAGTTGAAGGGTCATCAAGATCATACAAGCCGACCTAGGCGAACAACAATGAGTCCGAGATAAGACCCAAAAGAAGACTTTGTAACTAAGATTCAGCTCAAACTAAGGTCAAATGACATATGTCAGGCATGCAAGCTAGGGAGACCAAGAGTCAGTAGCACCTCATGCTTGCTAGCCTCTATAAATAGTTGTTCTCCAGCTGTGAAATACAAGTTAAAAATTCATAAATACTCCCAACACACACAAACACACCCAAAAACTTACACATACACGAAATAAGTCCAATTTCGACTACCGAATTTACAAATTCGATAAATTCATATCCCGATTTACCATTTACGGTGGTAATTAATCACACATTATTGATTGGTGACATAAAAACATTAAAACAGCCACTAATCCTTTCGATTAGATTCGTTCACCAACAGCACCCTTTCGTTCCGGTCGGGTATCCTATAAACAGTCTTAATTCCGAATGTAAACATCATGCTCAATAATATGATCAATTATAAAAAATTGCATATTCAAATATAAAAGTAAAAAATAACTAAATAAGATTCATGCAACACACCAAATAGTTTTTTAAAATTAACTACAAACCATATGTCCATAAAAATAAAATTTGAAATGTAAATCTATTACAATTAAAAATGATTAATAACAATTACGAAATTCATTCAATCCCAATCATCGTCTCCATCTTCTTCCATCATATTGGAACCATTGTAATCCAAATGATCAGGTCCCTGTAAATTGGAACCACTAGGTCCACTACCACCAACACCGCATTCACGAACAAAATTTTGAATTTCACGATCATCAACATCATTTTCCTTATCTGAAAAGAAAAATCAAGACTTAATAAATAATGAGAGTCCAATAAATTTTAAAAATACATCCAAAGAAAAATAATAATAATCTAACTCAATTTGTACCTTGCTCAAAGTTTGATTCATTTAGATTTCCAGGCACTTCTTCTTCATGCATATTTTCCAACTCATCATAATCAAGCTCACCGTCAATTGTTTCTTCCATTATCCAGAACTCCATCTTGTCAATGCACTCATAATCAACTGGATCATATGGTCGCTTACTATATTTAACCCTATAAAGTTTAAAGCATAATATATATATATATATATATATATATATATATGAAGTATGGTAAACTTAAAGTATAAAAAAGAAGAATTTAATGAAAAACAAAATGTACGATTGTCAAACCTGTTTTGTAAGCGCAAGTTATAGTGAATATAAACTAAATCATTCAACCTTTGGTGCTCCAACCTATTTCTCTTTGAAGTGTGAATGCGCTAAAAAACACTCCAATTCCGCTCACATCCAGAAGAAGAAGTTGTTTGACTTAGAATCTTTATAGCTAACTTCTGTAAGTTTGGAGCATCAATACCAAACAATTTCCACCAATCATCTACCACAAAAATTCACGATTTAATTGGAGGAAAAGAAAATAAGGAATGCAAATTAAATTAAATAAAACTAATAATTAGATGCTTTTATGAAGTCTAAGAAATATAAGTATAGATTTTCCTTGAAATTATGGAGTATTTTAGAAAATATTTTTTAACCATGAGATACAAATGTACTTCATCTTTTATTGATGAAGAAGACTTGTATATGTATATATATGGTGGGTTCATTTGTAACCAACATATTTTTAAGTAAGTTCTAAGTAATTATTAAAAAACATGTAAATTAAATATATTTACCTGGTCGAGTTGATCTAGCAGTTGTTAGAGCAGCTGGCCTTGAAAAACTCTTAAGTCTATCTCGAAAAAGTGATATCTCATCATATATTTTTGGATTTGCACCCCCAACTTTTTTATCAATAATATCCAACAACCCATTCATAATTTCTGGATTGTTACAGAAAGTTTATTTATCATATTGGAAGGTCGGATTCAAATAATACGCTGCTGCATGTAAACTTTTCCTCAACATCCTATCCCATCTTCGATCAATGATATCAACATATGGTTGATACAGATTTTTTTTGTTCCTAAATAACTCCATGATACCTTTCCTAGCTCTGTACATCCCTTCATAGACGTAGCCCAAAGCTGGTTTCTCATCGGAATCACAAATACGTAACAAATGTAATAGTGGTGCACCAATCCTCACAGTAATGTTGCAATTATTCCAAAATCTTTCATCCAAAACAATTTGTTTGACTGATTTTGCAACATCCTTCTTCAAATATTTTTTAAACTCTTGAGATGTCACCATGACTTGCAAATCATCCTTATGATCATTTAAGCTTTTCAAGGCAATAAAAGTAGTAGCAAAACGAGTATCACCTGGGCGAAGAATTTCCCTCCAACCTTCTTTTTTTCTCAATCAATTCAAAGGCCACTTGTTATTATAAACAAAGCATGTGATTTTAGATGCCAAAATAGCCAAATCCTTAACATGAGGCAATTCACCGATGTCCTTCATTATCAAATTAATACAGTGTGCTGCACAGGGTAACCAAATAATTGATGGATATTTATCAGACAACAAGTGACCAGCAACCTTGTAGTTACTTGCATTATCAGTAACCAAATGAATCACATTATTAGGACCAACCATCTCAACTATTTCAGAGAACAAATTACAAATATTTTCAGCATTTGTCTCAATACCAGATGTATCAACATATTTAATGAACGATATTCCAGTGGGGCAATAAACTAAAAAATTAATCAATGGTCTCTGTCTAGAATCTTTCCAACCATTACCCATTATTGTGCAACCAGTTTCTATCCACTTGCTCATAAAAGAATCGACAATCATTTGAACTTGTTTTTTGGCATCTTGCAATAAAGAAACTCTTAAGGCATGATAACTAGGTCCAGTGTAGTCATGACCCATACTTGCAACCTTACTCATGACAATTGGAAAATATTTAAAATTAATTGCATTAAGAGGTATGCGAGAATCATAGAACCACATAGCAATTGCAAGATCAGTATCATGCCACTTTTCTTTACTTTGTAAACAAACTTTTATTGAAGGTTGAGAAGGATCAGGAGTACCACGTTTCAGAAAGTTGTCCAATGGAGATGTGGCTTTCCTTTTCTTCAAGAAAGATTGTCCAACTCCTCCTGTTCTTTGAGTTGGTGATGACATATTTTCATTATCATCATCATCATTGACTTCACATTCGGCACTCTCGATATCTCCTTTTCTTTCCTTTGCTTTCCTTATGTTCTCTTTTAAAGACCCTTGAATCAAAAATTGAACATTATCTGAAACTTTTTTGCAAGAGACAATATTTCCTACTGTTCCGGCAAGATGCTGCTTCATGCGATTAATACCCCCACCTCTAAATGATGTACGACAAAACTAGCAAGTTAATATCTTCCTCTCATTGGCATCTATCGCCTCAGTCACATACCTCCATGCTATATCTCTCTTTTGTCTTGGATTGTTGTTGGGTAAGGGTCTTTGATTATCTTGTGCTTGAGAATCAGGCTGTTGAGAATCCGACCCCGTAGGCTCCATCACTACGGATTACAAAAGAAAATATTAATTATTAATTTATTCATAATTCTATATATGAAATATAATACATAATGTACATTTATCTTTCTCTCAGTGCATTAACCCCACGTTCAAATATACACCAGTAAAAAAAAAATATATATATATATATAGAGAATCCCACGGTTATATTGTACACAAAGTCATATATATATATATATAATCTCACGTTTAAACCTTAAAAGTTAAAACAGAGACATACCTGTTCTTATGCGCTGACCTCTATGCACTTATGCAGTACGAAGTGCGCACAAAACTCAAAAGCAGAAAAGTGGCCACCGATCGATTCACCGTTTGAGAGATTTAGGTTAACTGTGTATGACTGTGAGTGAGAGGTGTGAAGGGATGGCCGTACTGGTAGGGTATGGAGAAGACAACGTTTCATCTCCCGACTTCCTCTGTTTTTAATTTTTAAAATTTATTTTCAGATTTCAATCAGACCGGGTCAACTGTGAACCCGGGTCGGCGGTCGAACCACGGTTTTTAACGGTTCACAATGGTTTTTTTGTAACCCAGTCTAAAGTATAACCCGTACCGGTGCCGTGACCGATTCCCGGTTAAACCGGTCGAACCGGCCAGTCCGGTCCGGTTTTAAAAACATTTTAGGAAATAGGCTGCATCCTTTCTTGTTGGGCCTACTTAAATGCCTTGGGCCATTTTGGAATTGATATGGGCTCAAATAAATGCTTCCGATATTAAAAGAGCCCAATTAATTCTTCTTGACTTTGACACTTCTCGACTCATTATAAAAATTGGCTCGTGTTTGATAAAAATAATCAAATTTTCCTGCAAAATAAATTACAAACACTTTTCTCGACAATTAGACACAAACAATTAAATTAATGTAAATAATCACACGAAATCCAATAAATTTAGCAAAAACAGTACATGAATTTTAAGCAATTATCACACTAATCACCCCCCAAGATATTTGTTCGCCCAATAATTGTGAATAGAACAACTTGTTCGGCTTATTGATAATACTTCTTTAAATGTACAACAGTCCAGGAGTATTGGGCCGGCTTGCCTTCCATATCTTCGATATCGTATACACCATTAAGGAATTTGTCCGTTATACGATACAGACCCTCCCAAGTTGGTCCCAATACACCTGGAGGTTGGGCGAGCAACTTTCTTAGAACCAAATCTCCAACTCTGAATTCCCCGACTTTAACATGGGAATTATAGTAGCGTTCTGCTCGCTGTTTATAGGTAGAATTTTTTAGCTCGACACATAATCTTTTTTCTTCGAGCAAATCCATTTCAGTAGCTAGAGCAGAGTTGTTCGCCTGCTCATCAAAGTTGGTCGTCCTGATTGTGTTGGTCTTTAATTCAATTGGTATCACAGCTTCTGTTCCGAAAGCCATTGCAATAGGTGTTTCTCCGGTGCTTGACCTGGGAGAAACTCTATACGCCCACAAGACTTCCGAGAGTTCTTCAGACCAACTACTTTTGCTCTCCGCCAATCGTACTTTTAACGTATGCTTGATAATCTTATTAACAACTTCGACTTGTCCATTTGATTGGGGATGATAGGGAGTAGAATAGTGTTTTTTGATCCCCCACTTCGTACAGAAGTCTCTCAACTCTTTTCCATCAAACTGCGGGCCATTGTCTGTCACAATGGTTTGTGGAACCCCAAAAAGATAGACAATGTTCTTCCATATGAAGTCGATCATCTTTTGTTGCGTAATCTTTACCATGGCCTCTGCTTCTGCCCATTTCGTATAATAATCGACTGCCACGATGGCAAATCGAATATTTCCAACTCCTGCTGGAAAGAGACCAATAATGTCCATCCCCCATCTTGCAAATGGCCATGGGCTATAAACTGATACGAGCTCTTGAGCCGATGTATGAATGTTCGGGGCAAAAACCTGACATTGATGACAAGTTTTTGCTTTCTTGATTGCGTCCTGACGTAAAGTCGGCCAATAATAACCTTGTCTGATAGTCTTGTATGCCAAGGCTTGCCCCCCAGTGTGATTTCCACACACTCCAGCATGTATTTCTTCGAGTATTGCTCATCCTTGCCCCCTAGGCAAACATTTGAGAAGTGGAATTGATATTCCCCTTTTGTAAAGCTGCTCGCCTACCAGAGTATATCTGGCGGCTTGCTTTGTTAGTTTGACAGCTTCAAAAGAGTTGTTTGGTTTTTTTCCACTTTTCAAGTATTTTACTATGTTTGTTCTCCAATCTTCTTCTTCTCTTTATTGTTCGTCTAGTTGGTTCACATTATAACTTATTGTTGATGGGTCGTTCATCTTTGTGATTATAATGTCTGCCAACTCTGTAGGTCCTTCTCTTGTTGCTAGTCGGGCCAATACATCTGCCTGAGTGTTGCTTGTCCTTGGAATTTGTTCAATGAAGACTTGATCCAATAGGGACATTAGGTGAGCAACAATCCGCTGATATTCGATCATGTGATCGTCTTTCGCTTCATATTCACCTCGGACTTGATTCACAATCAATTGTGAGTCAATGAATATTTGCAAACGTCTGACACCTACTGCAAGGGATAAGTGGAGACCAGCAATAAGAGCTTCATATTCAGCTTCGTTGTTGGTAGCCATGAAACCAAATCTGATTGCCGAGGTGAATACTTGTCTGTCAGGGCTATTAGGACTACTCCTGCCCCCGATGCCATGTTGGTTGAAGATCCGTCAACATAGAGATGCCAAGGATGATCTAGTCCTCTCGTTGGATCTGGTGGGAAAGTTAGTTCGACAATAAAGTCGGCTAAAGCTTGCCCTTTGATCATTGTTCAAGGAGCATAGGTTACCCCCAAACTGGCTAATCTCTAGTGACCATCTTAATAGACGACCAGTTGTGTCTGGGCGATGGAGAATTTTTCTGAGTGGGAAAGTTGTTAGCACCTCAACTTGATGGTCGAAGAAGTATGGTTGTAACTTTCTCACACTCATAACAAGCGCATATGCTAGCTTTTCAGTTGGGGAATATTTGATCTCCGCTTCGCGTAAAGCTTGACTGACGTAGTAGATTGGTTGATGAAATTTGCCGTCCTCCCGTACCAAAACAGAGCTGATGGCCACTTCTGATGCTGCCAAATACAAATAGAGTTTTTCACCTGGGATGGGCTTTGATAAAATTTTAACATCTCCCAGGTAGTCTTTAAGTTGGTCGAATGCCTTTTGCCAGTTGTTAGTCCATGTAAACTTTCCTTTCTTGATGGCCTCGAAGAATGGACGGCACTTATCTCCTGATCGGGATATGAACCGGTTCAATGCTGCTAGACATCCTGTAAGCCTTTGCACTTCTTTTACTGAGCGTGGTGGTTGCATATCCACGATGACTTTGACTTTTGTTGGATTGGCCTCAATTCCTCGTTGGCTAACAAGATGTCCCAGTAACTTTCCCGAATGAACTCCAAAGCTGCTTTTATTTGGATTCAACTTCATGTTGTAGTGTCGAAGGGTTTTAAACACCTGTTTTAAATGTTGGAGATGATCTTCCTTTCGGGGACTTTTGATCACGATATCGTCTACGTAGACTTCTACGGTATCTCTAATTTGTTCATCGAACATCTTGTTCACCAACCTTTGATATGTTGCTCCTGCGTTGATGAGGCCGAATGACATTCTTTTCCAACACAACAAGTTTTTGTTTGTGTAAAAGGTTGTGCTTTCTTGATCGTCTGGATGCATTGGGATTTGATGGTATCCGACAAAGGCATCCATGAATGTTAACATCTCGTGACCCGCAGTGCTGTCCACCAACTGATCAATATGTGGGAGAGGAAAATTGTCCTTTGGGCATGCTGCATTCAGATCTGTAAAATCTATGCATAGCCTCCAGGTTCCGTTTGGCTTTCGTACAAGGACTAGGTTTGCTACCCATTGTGGACAGAGGGCCTGACAGATTAGATCATTGTCTAACAACTTCTTCACCTCTTCATTCAAAGCTTGATACTTGTCTGGACCGTACTTCCTTCGTTTTTTATGGACTGACCTTTTTGATTGGTTGATATTAAGCTTGTGGCAAGCATATTTTGGATCTATCCCCACCATGTCTGCATGAGACCAAGCAAAAACATCTAGATTCTTGCTGAGGAACTCTTTCATTCGGGATCTGTAAGACTTAGGGAGCTTAGATCCTATGTACACTTCAAGATCTTCATTCCCAGGATTAACTTTGAACGCCTCTAGTTCTTCAACTGGAGTTGCTCGTCGTTTTTGTCCTTTCCAACGAGGATCTATTATTGGTCCCTCAGGGTCGAAATCATTTTCAATGTTCATGGGCTCTGCTTCCAGGCGGGGTTCTAGATCATCTATTGGCGCTGACCCACTGTTGTTAGTCAACATCTGGCCCTCCAAGCCACTTGTTATATGTTGCTCATCACCATCCCTATGTTGTTCGTCAAGTTGGAGTTCCCCATGGGTGGTGACGAGTTATTCGTCCAACACTTGCTCGTCAGGAGGCTGCTCGTTAGTATCCATATGGTCCTCAGCCATGTCCGTCATGTTCTCCAGTACTGATGGTTCATCAACTGGGTAGCTGGCGATGGCTTCCATCATGGATACTTGTGCCTGTTTTGCTTGCAGTTGTAGGAGACATTCACGTGCTTTTCTTTGGTCTCCCTTTATTGAGTCTGCTCCACTTGTTGTTGGGAACTTTATACAATAGTGGTAAGTTGAACATGCAGTTTTAAATTCATTTAAAAAGGTCGACCAAGAAACCCATTATAGGTCGAATCCTGATCAACGACCAAGAAATCTACCATTCTTGTTATATTTTTCTCGGGTTCCTCGATCGTTACAAGCTGAACGGACAATCTAATCTCCCCTAACGTGACTGTTATAGCATTTCCGAAGCCTAAGATCCTATGATTTGAATCTCGGATATAGCCTGCATAATCCCGCAGCCGATTAAGTGTCTTCTTGAAAAGGATGTTGGTGTATGCTCCGGTGTCCACCAACAATTTGTGCACTCTGGTCCCCATGATCTTAGCACAAATCACGAGCGAATCATTGTGGGGGGTCAATATTCCCTCCAAGTCTTTTCCAGTAAAGGTTAATTCCGATGTTTGTATGATGAACGGTTTAACCCCCATTTCTTGTACTTGGTCGATCGCTCGTAATTCAGCTTTTCTTTTTCGGTTGGAAATTGGCGGTCGTCCATCAGAACATCCTCCCGCAGGTCCTGAGGATTGCATCATGTATAGATCCTCTAATGGACGAGCAACAATGGCGGAAACTGGTCGCCTGGGCTGATTATTCCTTTGAGGTTGACCATACTCCTCATCCTCTGAGTTGTTCTCCCGGGCTCTCTTTCAAGGTTGCCTTTTGACGAAGTCGGAGAGCTTTCCCTCCTCGTAGAACCGCCAAAGTTGCTTGAGCAAATCTCTGCACTCGCTAGTAAAGTGCCCCACGCTTAGATGGTAGGCACAATACTTATTAGGGTTGAGTTTGCCAGTCTCTTGGCGAATCCTACGGGGAGGGGAGAGCAACTCTTTCTCCTTTACATTTTCATACATAGTATCGATCGATACTGTTAACACTTGATTCAACTTTTCTTTCAGCTCCGTCCCTTCGGTAAATGCCTTCATATTTTTAGGGACCCGATAGCCTGTCCCGCCAGGTTTCTTATTGTTCTCCTTGGGATCAGCCTTGTTCTCTCCCAAGTTTGCTTGTAGGGCTTCGTGCATGGAAACGAATATGCCGGCTGGGTTTCTAAATTCGGCATAACATTTCGGGTACTTTAGACGTACCTCCTTCCATAACTCCGATCCTTTCTTTAACCCGACCATGACAACTATGATTTTTGTATCTTTGCTAACTGGCTCCCCTTCTAACAGCACTTTGTCGAACCTCTCCATAAATGCCCGATCTGACTCATCGTCATTTTGCTTTAAGTCCAACAACCGGTGTTTTTGGGATAGATATGATCCAACTGTTGAGAAGTTGGAGAGGAACTCTCAACTTAGTTGAGCAAACGAGTGGATTGATGCCAGTGGCATTGCAGAAAACCACTTATGTACTCTGTCTCCCAAAGTCAAGGGGAAATTTCGGCACTGGGTGGCATTACTGGCTCCCACTGAAATCATGTAGTCTGAATACTTCGTTAAATGGACTCGGGGATCAGCAATGCCTTCATATTGTATGCTTGCCGAAAACTGAATCTTTTTCTGGATCGGGGCCTTCAATATGATAGATGATAAGGGAGAGGATGGCATGCTGGTCATTCCCATCCCTCTTTGTTGGTCAAGCTGCCCCTGCATGCTCTCCACGGCCTTTCTTAGGCTTGACAACTCATCCAGAGATGCCCCCTGGCTTGGAGGCTGTTCGGCGAGCAAAGACACATGCCTTTCTGCTCGTCGCAGTCCCTCACTTGGAGCAGGGATTTCCTGAGGTTATTTTCTAGGGTTGCTCGCTGGCATTCGGCCCTAGGCGCCTAAAGGCAAACTATGATAGTCTTTCGTGCACCTATGGACGAGGTTGCTCGAAAGTTGCTCGCCAATCCCCTGCTCCTTGGCGAGTAGCTTCTTTCTGGAGTTGGGGTTGGCCAAGCCTGTCCTGTGCACTGAATCGAGTCGTTCCGTGACTGGACATTGTTGTTCGTCCTTGTGCAGACTCAGCCTGACCCTCTGTTTGGTCGGCCACCTTGGTTTTGCCCTTTTCCCGCCGGACTTGGGTACTGTTTACTTCATGTTGCTCGCCCCTATTTGACCTGGCTCTTACAACTTCCACTGGTCTAATCTTAGACCTTGCTTGTGAGGGTCTGTTTTGTTCTTGCTGCCTCTGGATGGTTTGGAGAGCAGCAATGGTTTTAGCCAGATCACTAGGGTTGCTCGCCAGAGCCTCCAATTCTGGTGGAATGTTATGGTCTACGGCCGTAAGCCTTGATCTGTTTGCATATCTAGGCTCACGATCTTGGTGGCCAACTGACGAAGCTCGAGTGGGAGAAGCTCTCCTCGATTGACGTGAAACTTATGTTTCTTTAGATTGAGGTATCTTGATTTGAATTATCTTCTCAATTTTTGAGTTTTCAAATTTAATATTGAAGAACACTAAGAACACTTTTGTTTGAATCTTCAAGAATTTCTTGAGGATTTCTTCAAATCTTCAAGTTTTTAAACTTGAAGTTCTTGAACTATCACACTTAATCGGAGGTTCGAACCCCTCCTTCTAGTGCCAATTTGTTGGTGATCAAATTTAATCATAAGGATTAGTGGCTGTTTTAATTTGGTTTAAGATCACCAAACAAGAACGTGTGATTGATTATCACCGTAAATGATAAATCGAAGGTCGGGTTGTAAAATCGTAAATACGAGAGTCGAATCCGTATTTATTTCGTATGTGTGCACGTTTAGGTTTGTTTGTGTGTGTTTTGGGAGTATTTGTAAATTTGAACTTGTATTTCTTAGCTGGAGAACAACTATTTATAGAGACTAACAAGTAGGAGGTGTCCATGACTTTTGGACTTCCTAACTTGCATGCTAGACAAGTATCCTTTGATCTTGTTTGACCTTATCTTAGCTGAAACTTAGTTACAAAGTCTTCTTTAGTCGTATCTCGGACTCATTGTTGTTCGTCTTGATGGGCTTGGTTGGTCCAAATTGTTCTTTTGGTAAAAGTTGTTTACCTCTTGAGGTTATGGCTCGGAAGTTGTTCACCCTTGTATTCTGTAGAGATAGGCTTAGAGATCTTGGTCCTTTGTTCGTCAACATACTCCTCTTAGGCTGGTAGATGCACCACCTTTTGATAATGTTGCTCGTCATCAATGATTTGATGTAGGGTCCATATCTGGCCTCGGATCTCAGGACCTGTTCGCCAGTATGTTGTTCGTCGAAAGAGTTGTTCGTCGTTTCATACACTTTCCGGGTTGATTGATGCACTCCCCTTTGATTTTCTTTGTTAGTCATCTTTAATTTGGGGTTGATGTTTTGTAATATTCATTTGGACTTTAATTTCTGTTCGCCAAATAGTGATTGATGTTCGCCCATCAACACGGTTTACATCTTTTGACTTCCTAATTAACTATTTGTAATGTGTAATTGATTATAGGTTGGTACAAGTGTATTGATATCAAAGTACCCAAATTTATCCGAAGTCTTTTTTTAATCGGACATAAAAAAAGGAAGTCTAGTAAGTTTATACATTATTTTATCTTACATGTATTTTTTTTTTTTTTACAAAATATAAATTAAAACACTAATAATTTAGTGTGTTATAAATGGATTTTCTTTCTTATATAATTTTTTTCTATCTTATAATCTATACCAATTGCATTCTGAGAAAAACACATACACAATTATTATAGATTTTACCCACATGTTGAGGTTAGGTGTCAGGACAGATGCTGGACTGTTTCTTTCAAGAATGATCATGATCATTATCTAATATCGGCTGGATTCAGGAAAATGATTAATTATCATGTTACAAATATTTTATGTTATTTTTAGTATGAGGCATAATTTTTTTCATACATTGTCATAGAAATCCTTTTTAAAGAGTTGTTATAATTGGTTTGATTTGATTATCGTTTTTTAATTATTTGTAGAGATTCATCTCATTCTTTTAACCAATAATTTTTTTTTTTACAAATATTCAATAAGTCATATATTGATATTATGTGTTTGATCTTAACCTTTTTTTTTCTCCTTCAAAGAAAATGTATTATTTAAAAAAATGTTATATTTTAGGTTATTGTGTAAAATATTTAAATATAGTTTAAAATTGTATGAGACTGTCTCTTAGAACTAGATAATAATACACATACGTTGAAATGTTAGAGTGATAGGTCCAATCCATATCCTATCCCATAAGTCAGTTTTATATAAAAATGGTTAATTATAAACTTATCATAAAACTGTTTTAAAATATTGGATATTTATTAGAAGCAAAGTTAATTTGAGTCCAAGAATTTTTTTAGTTATATTATTTTAAAAAAAATTATATATTTTTAGTTTTATAATTATTATAGTGTAAACAATGTAACAAATTCCGGCCGTGCGAAGCACGGGATTTACGGTCGAAGATAAAAAGAATAAAATTGAATCTTTGAGAATAAAACAAATACTAGACCATAATTTAAGACACTTAATTAAAATTGAAGAGTTAAATTAAATGTCAACATTAAAAATTAGACTCTTATATGAAATTCTTCTTTATTATTTTTAGCTAATGTATCCAAACTTTACCTCAACGCAATCATGGGAGCAAATGCACCTAGCAATATGTGACAAATGAAATCCCTTAAATTTAAGAGCAGATCTCCTCTAAATTGAAGTTCGTGTGATTTTTTTTTAATAATTACTGGTTTGCATGTACACTACCACTACCACTGTTCTACTTATCAACTATCTCTGTTTAAAAAAATATTTTGAATTTTTGAAACAGTAGTATGTTTACATAATTGTGATGTTTAAAGAAATTGAATTCATATTTTTATGTAAATTTAATTACTCTGCATTCATGACCGAATTTTCATTATCATCCTTAGATCTTCACACTCTGTATTTACATCTCCCATTAAATTAATTACTCTACATGCCTCTATATATGAGCGTATTTTCATTATCATCTGTAAATCTTCTCACTCTATATTTTCATCAATCGCATTCATGGCCAGGTTTACCTTTCTTGTTGTTATATTTGTTCTAATTTCCATTTCCACTAATTATGTGAACGCAAAATTTGCTCATAAAGGATGTAATATATTCAATGGAAATTGGGTTTTGGACGATTCGTACCCATACTACGAACCGTCACAGTGCCCTTTTATTGAAGATCAGTTCAATTGCCCGAAAATGGGTCGCCTCGATAACGGCTACACCAACTACAAATGGCAACCGGCCGGTGGATGCATGTTACCCAGGTATTTTGCATGACATTAATACTAGAAAACCTCTATACGTATTTTTATTCTAGAGTAGGTCTTGTATGAGACCGTCTCATGGCATGAGACAATGGGAATGAGTGTAATTAGGGCATTGACTCATTAACACTTTGGTAGGGGTAAGTGTTGATTTGTATGGTCTCATGTCATAAGACAGTCTCATACAAGTTTTTGCCTTTATTCTATTATATATTCGCGGACTATTTGGTGAATGTATTTAACATTTTTTAAAGTCAGTAGAAAATTACATCTCTGTTCCAATTTACTAGTCTTTTCTAAGAATTTTTTTGTTGCTTTTTGTTTTTCAAGAGAAATTAATTTTTTTTTTTTTGTAAATTTTACACTTTTCTTAATTTTTGTGATATATCTTATTTATTGAGATACAAAAATCTATATGAAACATTCAGAATGATATATTTGTCGTGTTATAAATAAAAGTTATGGATATTAAATAATTTTTTAAATTTATGTGGAACACCAAAAAAATAAGTTGGAATGGAAAAAAGAGCGACTAACATAAACATGAGAATTTGATGCGTGACAACAATATCCTAAAGACTTGGCTTGAATATTACGATATGAAATTGATACAATTTTGAAATAGAGAATACGGTCCCGTCTTCTGTAGCTATTTCTTTTTTCTTTTTCTTGTTTGTGATGAGATCTCTTATTACGTAATTGTCTAATACTTCTATTCAAATGAATTAATGATACGTATGCTGCACAATTATTCACATTTAATTTAATGGTTTCAAATTAAGTACATTGTTTATGTGTCATTCATCTAAATATTACTCACTCCGTCCCAAAATCAAGTTCCCGTTTACTGTTTGCACGGTTATTAAGAAAAGAATTGTTTATTAGTATTTAAAGTGATAAAGTAATGATAAAATGATAAAGTGATAAAGTAGATGTTTTGGTTATTAGTGTATGGAGAATATAATATTAAAAAGTATTGTTACTTTTTTGCCAAAAATAGATGTAGCAAATGAGTATGGGACGAACCTTTTTGGCAATGTAGGAAACGAGTTTGGGACGGAGAGAGTATAATATAATTGTGTAATATGAGATCCCGTTTGCTTCTCTTATTGATATCTCTATTTTTAAAGTTGTGTTTTATTGGTTGCTAATTTATTATTTTGAGACCCAAGAAGATTTCATTAAATTGTTGAAAATTATTTGATAAATATTTGTGTGAGACAATCTCATAATGAAATGGTTCATAAACCAACACAAATTAACACTCATTTCTTTTAAAGTGTCAAAATATTATTCCCAAATTATATTCTGTCTAACAAGAGCTACACAAGCTATTCTTTTAATAGTTTTTGTTTTTCCCCTAAAACACATTCTCTGTTTTCCTCTTTTATATGATAGAATCTCGAGTATCCATTTACCAACGAAATAAATATATTTAAATTGTTTACGTATACTTTAAATTCCATTAGGTTAAGATTAAACATGACATGGGGTTAATGTTTCTTCATGAATGTAATGGGAGTCAATTTGGACAACGGTTTTCTTGGGACCATTCGTATTTATCTCAATCATCAACTAGTTTTTAAAGTCATATCATGATTAAGACTGGACAACGATTTGCTTGGGACCATTCCTAACATACCAACTAATTAATTAACATAAAGCAAATGCAACCTCAATCACACTAACCGATTTCTTACACGGCTTTTTATATTTCAGATTTCAACATCTGCTGGTGTTGCGTTCTTTTCATCTATTTTTTCTCAACATGTTACTTCTGTTTGTCTTAATTAATTTGAAAATGAAGTTGACTTTGATTTTTGAACAATTTTCTTCCTCCAGCTACTTTATCCCTTAATGACCTTTTATTTGGCTATATTGAATGAATAAACAAAAAAAAATTAAGACAAAAAATTTCATGTGAACGTGAATTTGAGTTTCAATGTTATGTATAAATATATTATCACTGTTTTAAAAATCAAGCAATTTTTCAACAATGATAACAAATATACAAAATAATGATACTTTGTATGCATATATATGATATCTAGAAAAGTGAGTTTCGTGAACTTGAGTTTATAGGAGACCTGTTCAAAATTTAATATGGGTCAAAAATTATTTTAGCGTCTATGTAAATCGTGTTTAGCCACGTTTAAGTAATAACAATACAACATTCTTAATCCCGCCAAAGTGTCTAAACCATTTCTACCTACTAACTATATTACTAATAAAATTCACTTAAATTGAATTGTTTTTCAAATTATGATTCTGGAGAGAGTGTGTGTATATGTATAATTGATGTAAAGCATATGCTGGGTTTTCTACGGAGGTAGTCTTTCATAACACAAACTTTGGGAAAATTGCTCTTTTGATCCCGGTGAATGGGTGCCATGCAAAAGTCATTTTCCAATATTTGTGGTTTGATAGTTTTTTTTTTTTTTTTACATTTTTTGTCCCAAGAAAGTAATAATATTGGTCTAAAGCAAATAAATAGTTTACCGTGTTGGTCTTGAAATAACTAATGAGACCAAAAAAAAACTTTAAATATATACCAAAAAAGTATTGACTCGTTCTCTTGGGACGAAAAGTGCTACTTTCCCTACAAAATTCTAATACATTGCGTTGAAATTGGCTTCATAGAAAACGAAATGTATCAGATTGGTATTTTTCCATCTTTATATTTCTCCTTTTCTATATATATACACATACATGCGTGACTAGTTATTACTATAGCTTGTAGATTAATGTGTGTTGAATTGATGTAGGTTAGATGCGTTGGATTTTTTGGAAAAATTACAGGGAAAGCGGCTAATGTTTGTGGGCGACTCACTGAGTCTTAACCAGTGGCAATCTCTAACGTGCATGCTTCATGTGGCACTGCCCCAAGCTCATTACACCTCCCATACCATACAAGGCCTTTCTACTTTTACATTTCCTGTGAGACTTTTTTCATTTTACCATTTTTTAATTGGATTTCTGCATAATTAATTATGCTTATTTTATAAGCTTTAAATTTTAAGCCTTCCTTTAGGGTAAAAAAATAGGTACGACATTAACTAATCTAATGACAGGCTAGCTTGATCGATCTTTAAAAAAAATTTACAATGTATAGAAGATTAAATATAGATGCTTTATCATATTGAATCATACCAAATTTTAATGAAAATTAGTAATGAAAAACAATAAAATAGATCCGCTTGCACAATTCCGGATGAAATAATCAAGTTTTGGATCCTGTGCAGTACAAAACCGATATATGCAATAGAACTGCACAATACATGACACTTAATCTAATTAAATCTATAACTGAACAATGTGGTTTTGTTGCATAGGACGGTGTTGTACCAAGTCCGTAATAATCATATATATATATATATATATATATATATATATATATATATATTCGTAGACACATATATGCATGCATATGTGTAAATAAGGAGATATTCCTATATATTTTATGTAAATATGCTCCGTTACTATACACAATGTTTTGCGATGTATTTATTTTCTATATTGATGGTGTACAATTGTATTTTAAATATATAGGACTATAATGTGTCGTTAATGTTCTACCGAAATGCATTCTTGGTGGATATAGTAAATGAGGCAAGAGGGAGGGTAATGAGATTGGATTCGATCAGTTCTTCCAAAATATGGGGAGGAATGGATTACGTAATTTTTGACTCTTGGCATTGGTGGCTTCATAATGGCCATAAACAACCGTACGTCTATCTCTCTTGGAACTTTGCTATACATATTGATCTCTCATGAAATTTTATAAGGTTTTTTTAGGGCTATTAAGGACCTTAAATTTTGGGGCTGACAAAATGAAGAATGTGACTTTTTTGAACTGGCGTCTAAAGGACTGTAACTTCTAAAAATGACACATTGAGGCCCAATTAACACAAATCGTGCCCAAATTGGTTTTCAGCTCAAATGGGGTCAATTAGCCAAATTGGGCTGATTCAGGTTGACGCGGCCTCAATTAACTACTTTTAAAATTTTCAATTCTTAATTTGTCTACCCAAAATGTTAATCCTTATTTTGTCATCTGATCCCCTAAGTTATAGCCCTTAAAAAAATATTTTTTTCCCCTTTTTTTAATTTTTTTTATAAATAGTTTTATTAATATGTAGGTTGAACTAGGTTACATGATTTTTTTTCAAAGTAGTTACAAAGTACCACATTTTAAAAAGGGTTAATTCCGAAAAAAAATCACAACCTCTATGATTTTTATCAATTACATATTCTTTTTTATTTGTAATTCGAGATAACACCTTTTAACATTTTAAAATTAATGCATTCGGCAATTTTCCGGCAATAATTAAATGATGTAACTATCGTATATGCCACATAGAGTTCATCTACGCCTATAAAGATTTTTTTTTTATAAAAAATAAAATAATATATTTAAAATATGTTTTAAACTTCAGAAATATAACCTAAAATGGTTTTTTAAAGACACTATTTACGTTTTATTAAATCGATTTATTTTGTTGGCATCTACGTGGACACTATGTTGTATATTCGACAGTCTCGTCATTCAATTGTTGACGAAAAAAATATCAAATGCATTGAGTTGCAAAACTTGAAAAGATAGTGTCTTGAATTGTAAAGAAAAAAAAAGGATATGTTGTAATCAATAAAAGCCATTAAGTTCCAAATCATTTTGTATCTTTGTCCGAGTTCAGTTTCAATCCTTTTCTTTTACTTTATCAATTTTGATAATGTTTGTGTCTATTTTGGTCCTTCCCGTCTGATTTTATTTATTTATTATTATTTGAAATGTTGGCGGAAAAAAAAAAAATTCAGTCCTATACCAAACATTTCATCTCGTCCATCCCTTTACTTCTAATATCTTAATCTGATTACCACAACTCCGAAAATTTTGTTTTTAGTGGACGAATCATTATTGTTCATTCTCAAATTTTAACTTCTCGGCTGATTTCAGACCGTTTTCCTGTGAGTCGGAGGTTGTGTCATACCAAACTCTTCATTTTGTCCAACCTATTATTGCTACCTCCAATTTTTCAATCTGATTACTACAACTCTCGGAATTTTAATTATTTTAGGTGCAATTCTCACTGTCAAATTTCGCTGGAGAGTGACAAAAAGAAAAATCCCCAAATTGATTTGGGGAAAATTGAAATTTTGGATGAAAAGAATAAAAATTAATACTAAAAAACCAAGATTTATAATTAAAGTAAAACTAAAAAAAGACAAAAATTGAATTCAGCTAGCAAAAGATATATACATGACGATTAGTGAAATTAACAGATACACGTAATTTTATTTGTTATGCATTTATCTTTGTGATGCATGCATATATACACAGCATACAATATATGTACGAACTTTTGTGTATAATTAGTTATATTATATCAAACACAACATTTTTTTTTAGTTGGGATTGGATTGTGTATGGCAATACTACATTGAGGGACATGGATCGTATGAGTGCATATGAGAAAGCATTGAATACATGGGCGAATTGGATTGATTCAAATATAGATCCATCTAAAACTCAAGTCTTCTTCCAGGGTGTTTCTCCAGATCATGCCGGGTAAGTATACACATTTATTCAGTGTCTGAAAATACACACACTATTTACGCTTCTAATTTAAATTGGTATACGTACGTATTAGGAAAGAGCTCCAAATACATTTAAGTAATAAATTGCAATAGCTATAAATATGAAGATTTAGTGAATGTACCCATATATACACATTAATTAGGTAATGCTTTCTGAATCGATATATATGAGAATTTTATGTGAACTCTTTTCTTTAAAAATTATTAAATGCATTTAAAAAATATTTAATTTTTCGTGTTATTCCTTTTCAAAATTACTAGACTGTAATGCCTCTTATGTTATACACTATTAATTCATATACTAATTAAATAGTATGTCGATCTCACCACAAAATGTCTACATGTGAATCAAGATCCTAAATTTTTTTGTAAATATATTTAGCTGTGTATTGTTAATATATAAGAGATAATCACATGTGTATCGGCCAGTTGTACTGCGCAATTGGACACAAAGGTGAAACATGACTCCAATTTTGACTAAAATGTGATACTAATTTAATATATATAACTGAAATGTGATAATAGATTAGACTCAAAAAATGACACTATATAGTTTTGACGGAAACATTGTGAGTTCAAGGATCTAATATCCGCGCACTTGAGATTTTGTCTTTACTTAAAATCATTAGTATATTTATCGAGAATTAATTAATTAATGATTTGTTTTTTGTTTGACTGTTAATTTTTTTTAAAATTTGTTTGATTTGCGTTTCTTTAATTTTTTTTCAATAGACCGCACATACAAGAAAATATATGTATGCATGATTGGGTATAAATAAATTAAAGAAAGTTATTATCCTAATATCAACGGGAAATTTCATTAATTATATATATTTATTGCAGTGGCGGGCAAGGAGCAGATGCACAAAACTGTGTGGGACAAGCACAGCCACTGAAAAGACCAGGAGACCCTCATCCAGCAGAGGTGGTGCTAGAGAAAGTTCTTAAAGCCATGATCAAACATGTCTACTTACTGGATATAACCCGACTTTCACAACTAAGAATAGATGCGCATCCGGGGAATAAACGCCATTTCGATTGCACCCATTGGTGTCTCAGTGGGGTCCCTGATATTTGGAATGAAATGTTGTATGCGTTGATTAATTAAATGAAAATAGAAAAGAAAGTATAAAAATATTTGACCATTTCAAATTTTTAATGCATAATTAGAATAGTATCCGTTCAACTTCACGATTTGTGAGTTTAAAATGATTTTGAAATAATGTAAGTTTATTATTGTGTTATATGAAGTTGAAAGTGTTGCTTTTTAATATCCTCATTGGCTTTATTTGTTCGTCCACCAATAATATGTTGAAATTGTCGAATTTTATAGATTTGTGTGATTTATATCTGAGATGAACTTATTGACATTTTTTAAATGTTTTTTTTTTTAATGTTAATTTCATTTGGTTATGGTGGTTGTTGTTCTATTGAATTTATTGGTGTGGCGATTCTTAGAATGCTAGTTTTTTTTTTTTATGGAATTGTTAGTCTTGGTCCCTATCTACTCATTCTGAGAAATTGGCTTTTGTTATGATTTTATGAGATAGAACCGAGTCTATTGGTATGGTTAGGAATTTTTGTATTACTTTCTCTTAAAAAAAAATAGTGTTGTATTCATTAAACTCTTCAGGTTGATGATTTGAAGTGGAAATAGAATATATAAAGTAAAGAATTAAAAGGATTATTAATTAAGGATCCACTTGGTTAGGGGTGATGATTACAGTGTAATGAAAATTAAAGTGATTGATGAGTCATTATAGTAGCGGACAATGAATGATGAGTTATTTGATAGGTAAATTATAACTCATTTTCTATCTTACTACAATGTATTGATAATATCAAGCACTACTAATGAAATAATTCTCATTACCCTATAATCATTACCCCTAGTCAAACGGCCCCCAAGAAGATACAAGCTTCAAGTGTTGTTGATGCATGCTCAGTTTCATGGTTATGGTTATACTATTATTGTTGATGCATCAAATCTAGTTATTTCATGTTGGGACTAAAACAGTCACAAATCGGACCATTTTGAAATAGACCTAATCTCTTGGAATTAAAAGTGTAATTTTTCCACTCGTGGTTGCTCTGCTGCTTTTGATACTTTTTTCCCAACAAGTTTTGAGATCGAATTTTGAGCATCGAACTAGTGGCCCGTCTCAAAACGCTATACATCTCCTAGAATTAAAACGCATGCATCTACAGTTTCAATTGAGAGTATTAAATTATCATCCAACTTCATTGAATTTTATGATATTATAAAAACACATAGCATGCATGGTTCATTTAAGCAGAAGAAGAAAAGAATTTAAGAATTTATTCCAAATCTAAGGCCATATCCGAGGTAATAGCCATCATCGTGATTAGTTAAATCGGGAGCGATAAGGCAATCGAGCTTGGAAGAAGGAGTGTTATGGGAAGCTCAGGAACTTGATTTTCGAACCCTGGGGGGACTGTTGTTGGCAACTAATTGCTAATGTCACAAGTGAATGCTTCTATGATGTAATGCTAATGTCACAAGTGAATATAATTAGTTATATTATATCAAACACAACATTTTTTTTTAGTTGGGATTGGATTGTGTATGGCAATACTACATTGAGGGACATGGATCGTATGAGTGCATATGAGAAAGCATTGAATACATGGGCGAATTGGATTGATTCAAATATAGATCCATCTAAAACTCAAGTCTTCTTCCAGGGTGTTTCTCCAGATCATGCCGGGTAAGTATGCATATTTTCAGTGTGTGAACATACACATACTATTAACTACTTTTTACGCTTCTAATTTAAATTGGTATAAGTACGTATTAGGGAAGAGATCCAAATACATTTAAGTTTCAAGTAGTAAAAAATTGCAATAGCTATAAATATGAAGATTTAGTGAATGTACCTATATATACACATTAATTAGGTAATGCTTTTATTTGAGAATTTTATGTGAACTCTTTTCTTTAAAATTTATTAAATACATTTAAAAAATATTTAATTTTTCGTGTTATTCCTTTTCAAAAGCACTAGACTGTGATGCCTCTTATGTTATACACTATTAATTCATATACTAATTAAACAGTATGTCGATCTCACCACAAAATGTCTACACGTGAATCAAGATCGTAATTTTTTTTGTAAAAATATTTAGCTGTGTATTGTTAATATATAAGAGATAATCACATGTGTATCGGCCAGTTGTATTGCGCAATTGGACACATAGGTGAAACATGACTCCAATTTCGACTAAATATGATACTAATTTAATATATATAACTGAAATGTGATAATAGATTAGACTCAAAAAATGACACTAGTTTTGACGGAAACATTGTGAGTTCAAGGATCTAATATCCGCGCACTTGAGATTTTGTCTTTACTTAAAATCATTAGTATATTTATTGAGAATTAATTAATTAATATATATATATATATATATATTTTTTGTATTTGACTGTTAAAAATTTAAAATTTGTTTGATTTGTGTTTCTTTAATTATTTTTTTTTTAAATAGGCCGCACAGACAAGAAAATATATGTATGCATGATTGGGTATAAATAAATTAAAGAAAGTTATTATCTTAGAGTAGGTCTTGTATGAGACAATGAAAATTGGTGTAATTAGGGCATTGACTCATTAACATTTTGATAGGGGTAGGTGTTAATTTGTGTTGTCTCGTACCATGAGATCGTCTCCTACAAGTTTATGCCATTATCCTAATATCAACTGGAAATTTCATTAATTATATATATTTATTGCAGTGGCGGGCAAGGGGCAAGTGCACAAAACTGTTTGGGACAAACACAGCCACTGAAAAGACCAGGAAGCCCTCATCCAGCAGAGGCGGTGCTAGAGAAAGTTCTTAAAGCCATGGCCAAACCTGTCTACTTACTGGATATAACCCGACTTTCACAACTAAGAATAGACGCGCATCCGGGAAATAAAGGCCACGGTTTTATGGATTGCACCCATTGGTGTCTCAGTGGAGTCCCTGATATTTGGAATGAAATGTTATATGCTTTGATTAATTAGATGAGGATATAAAAGGAAGTATAAAAATATTTGACCATTTCAATTTTTTAATGCATAATTAGAATAAAATCCGTGCAACTCCACGATTTGTGAGTTTAAAATGATTTTGAAATAATGTAAGTTTATTATTGTGTTATAAGAAGTTGAAAGTGTTGTTTTTTAATATCTGATTGGCTTTATTTGTTCGTCCACAAAAAATATGCTGAGATTGTCGAATTTTACGGATTTGTGTGATTTATATCCACTACAAAAAAACATTCATTTGGAGAGGGCAATTAGTGAGGGGAGTGGAGCCCTCACTATTTGGAGAGGGCATTAGAGAGGGGAGCACAAAACGAGGGTATTAGAGAGGGGAGCACCCTCATCAAAATTAGAGAGGGCCGTCGCCCTCGTTAATTAGGCGCTGTCAGAATTAGTGAGGGCCTTCGCCCTCGTTAATTTTCAGGTCAACATGACCGTTCTGCGCGTGTGTCAGCGGCGTGTGTCAGCGCATGGGGGGCCGCGGAAGTGGCATTTGGCGAGGGCTTTGACCCTCGTTAATTCCAAAACATCAGCACAAATTCGAAACTCCTTCACCATTTTCCCATTTCCACATTCTGCTCAAAAACGAAAGAGGAGGAGAGGAGGAAAAAGAGAAGAAAGAAAAGGAGAAAAAAGTGGAGGAAGAAGAGGGGGTTGCAACTTCGCCGTCCGGTGTTCGTTCTCCGTTCACAAGTATATTTATACGGTTAGTTTTTTTTTTTAATTAACTATTTAATTAGTATTAAGCTTGTTGAATTATTTATTTCAATATTGTTTAGTATTAGTATATTGATTAATTAGTATTAGTTGTGTAACTGTTTAGTATTAGTTGTTTATGTATTTATTATTAGTTTATTTAATTGTTTAGTATTAGTTGTGTAATTGTTTAGTATTAGTTGTCTTATTGTTTAGTATTAGTTGTCTTATTGTTTTGTATTAGTTTTTTAAATGTGTAGTGGTTTGTATATTGTGCGCATGCATATTTAGTATTAGTTGTGTATTATTTAGTATTAGTTGTTTATGTATATAGTATTAGTTTCCTAGCTTATACGTCTAAACTAGCTAATACGTCTAAACTCGTGGATATTATTGCTTGTTTCCTAGCTTAATTTAGGGTAATTAGCTTTATTTATCTTATTTATGTGTAGTATTAGTTGTTTAATTAATTATTTAGCATGTTTATTTATCTTATTTGTGTATATATAGTATTAATTAGTTTAATTAATTACGTTGGAGTGGAGGGATGGATGTTGATGAATTGGTTGCTTGTTGTAGATATTAGTGCGTTCCGACTTAATTAATTTTAATTGATTAAGTCGGAAATGGATGCACGTAGGATCTTGATTAATTGGGGAGCACGATAAAATGAAACGAAACTCTGCCGAAATTTTTAGGAATTATAAATAAATTAATTAATTAATGTTTTGGTTGGAATAAAATTATTAATTAGACTTTTGAATATTAATTAATTCGTATATGTAAAATAGGTTGATGATATGGATTATTCTAGCCGTTTTAGTTGGATGTATGGTCCAAGATCGATTAATGGTATTATATCTCCCGATTTTTACAACGGACTCCAGTCATTTATAGATTTCGCCATTAGTAATGGGATGAATATTGAGGGAAAGATTAGGTGTCCCTGCAACAAATTTAGATGTAGGAACAAGATGTATCATGAAACTGATTCTGTGAGAGCACATTTGTATACAAATGGGTTCATGCCCAATTATTGTAATTGGATTGATCACGGTGAGGAAATATGGGGTCTATACGATGATCATGCGTCTGCATCGACTTCACACGGGCCGCGGGTTGATAAGACATTTGGATCTAGCTCGTGTCACGACATGATGACAGATTTAACTTTTGGTCCCCACTTAAATGTGGATGATGGGCCCCCTAATGAGGAACCCCCTAATGAGCATGCTGCACATTTTTATAACATGCTTAATGCAGCGAATCAGGATATATTTCCTGGTTGCGAAACACACTCACAGTTGTCATACAATGCCCTATTGTTGAACATTAAAACTGAAAATAGGATGTCTGAAAGGGGCTATAATCAAATGGTTCAGGCGATTCGTGATCTTTGTCGGAATAGTTTGGTGCCGAAGAAATTTTCTGATAGCAAACAGCTGATGAGTGAGATGGGTCTTCCGGTGGAGAGGATTCATTGTTGTGCACAGAACTGCATGCTATATTGGGGTGCAGACAGTGAACTTGAATGTTGTAAGTTTTGCAGTCTGCCACGGTTCAAACCTGTTAGACGTGATGCAAATGGTCGATTGAAAAAGAACCGTCCTTTCAAGGAAATGTTCTATTTTCCTATCATTCCTCGATTGCAAAGATTGTATCAATCGAATGCTACTGCGAATGATATGACATGGCATGCACGTTGCTCTAATGACCACTCCGGCGTTATGCGTCACCCTGCAGACTCGCAGGCTTGGAAGCACTTAGACCAGTCACATCCTGAATTTGCTTTAGAAATTCGGAACGTGAGATTGGGCTTGAGCACTGACGGCTTTCAACCGTTCGGGGCGCATGGGAAACAGTACTCATCATGGCCAGTGATAGTGACACCATACAATCTACCCCCATGGTTGTGCATGAAGGATCAATTCATGTTTCTGACGGTTCTGGTGCCCGGTCCAAAAAATCCAAAGGATAAATTGGATGTATTTTTACAACCACTGATCCGTGACTTGATATTTCTATGGGAACATGGAGTGGTAACGTATGATGTTGCTACAAAGCATAATTTTACGATGCGGGCTGCACTAATCTGGATCATCAGTGACTTTCCAGCCTACTCGATGTTGTCTGGATGGAGCACAGCTGGAAGGCTTGCTTGTCCATACTGTGCAGAGTATACTGATGCTTTCACTCTAAAGCTCAGTCGCAAGCAGTCTTGGTTTGACAACCATCGTAAGTTCTTAGAGAGACATCATCCGTACCGAAGGAATAAAACTGCATTCAGAAAGAATGTAGTAGTTGAGGACGATCCACCTCCCATGGCGCATCTAAAGCCACTATGAACAGTGGAGTTTGCATTAAGGGAACAAACTACGATTCAAATGAAAATGACTTCTACGGGATACTCGAGGAGGTGGTGGTATTGGAGTATCCGGGACTTACTGAAAAAAAGTAGTGTTGTTCAAGAGCAGGGGTATCAAGTACCGGTTCCTTCGATGGAGACAAATGAAGATGACCCACCTTCCAGTACTGCTGATGAGTCTACTGAAGGAGGGGACCATGAGTCTACTGAAGGAGGGGATAATAGTTCATTGAATGCCCTCGAGGCCGAGCTCAGAAACCATGGTCCACCAACCACGCAATTACAGATCGAGGTGTTTCAGGATCAGTATGTTATATCTCTTTATCTTTGATTTATATATATATATATATGTACATGTGTAACACTGTTTTAATTTAATTTACAGGTTGGTGCCATCTAATAAGTGCTCAAGGATAATCCGGAACATCATGTCCCGGAACATGGAGTTGGGCGGATTTAATTGGGCTGCAGTCAGTGATGATAGAAAAGAAAGGTGGTGGGAAACCTTTCAGGTATATATATATTCGTTTGATTAATTTAAGTATATCGTTCAATATATTATTAATTACCTATATTTAATCAATTAATGTTTAATTTGTTAGAGGGATGTTATCTGGGATCAGCAGAGGTTTAATACGCAGCATGTAAAGGAGCTATTTACGCGGAAGGCAAGCCAACAATATTCAGATCTCCTCAACAAGTGGAAGACGTTACATGCCAAGAAAGGAAGGGTGCCCCCGTGGGACAACAAGGTGTGGTTGGCACTGAAAGATTACTGGAATCGGCCTGACGTAAAAGCCAAAAGCGATCAGTGCCGTAAAAATCGTGCATCAAAAGGGGCTATGCACAAAGGCGGTTCAAAAGGAGCCGCAGATTATTCATATGAATTTGTAAGTATTTTTTTGCATATTTAACAAATTTATATTTTAATTACATTAGTTCATCATATATAATAACTTAATTATAATAATTAACAAAAAATATTCAATATTACCAGTACAAGCAGCATGGACGCCTCCCAGGTGCATGGGAGCTCGTAAAGCGCTTTCACAAGAAGGGAGAAACATATGAGGAAATGGAAGCCTTACTTGTAAGTGCTTGAATTTACATTTTTTTTTATCCAACATACAACTTAATTACTTGTAAGTGCTTGAATTAACGTTGTTTATCCAAAATATTTATATGTCAGGAACGTGTTCATCAGCGCATCCTGAATGAGATAGCCGAGGAGGCGGACGAGCTAGAGCGAGTTCGACAAGCCAGCCAGTTTTATACGAGTGAGGTGACCTATAGCCACGGGAAATACAAGGGCTTGGGTCAAATGGCGCAAATGGGGCGCATTCAATCTGGCCCAGGCGGGAGCTCTAGGGGCACCAGTTTCGACGGCTACTCTCAAATTGACGCTGAGCGCTTGGAGGCACAGGAGCGTGAGCTCCAAAATGAAAGGTTGCGACGTGAGGAGTTGGCTAGACAGGTGGCAGCCCAACAAGAGATTATAAACACCATGCAGAGTCAATGGAGCCAGGTGAGCCAATTTCTAGGGCTATTCCAGGGAATCGGTGGTTCCCAGTCGACAGGTGCTACTTCTATGCTGGGGCAGGGAATGCTTGGTTCCCAACAGCAGGGGATGCAGGGAATGCAGGGAATGCTTGGTTCCCAACAGCAGGGGATGCAGGGAACCGGTGGTTCCCAACAGTGGGGTTTTGCTCCACAGGGGTGGCAGGGAACCGGTGGTTCCCAACAGTTGGGTTTTAATTCCCTATTAGGGATGCAGGGCACCGGTGGTTTTCCCGTTCCCACTCCTCAGTTTCGTGCTCCTTCAGGTCCCAGTGCTTCCAGCGCTCGCAATCGTCGTCGTAATTCCATTGACAATCCCACTCACAACCCTGCTTTATTCACTGAGCTTCTCAGAACAGGCACATATGATCCTAATTCATTGGTTCGCCAAAGAGATGCTGATGATTCCCAAGGACATGATGCTGATGATGATGATGATGATCGATGAATATTTGAACAATTTGTTATGTTATTTTATTTGTTATGTTTAATGTTTTATGTAAAATTTGTCATGATGATCACCGGGATATTTTATTATGTCTTAGGTTAATTTTTGAACATGATGCGGATAATTTAATTATGTCTTGATGAATATGATTGATGAATTCAACATTGTTTTATAATATTTTATTATGTATTAATTAATAGCTCATGTGAGTGTTAATTATTATTATGTGAGTGTTATGATTATTTGTGAGTGTTTTATAATATTTTACTATATATGATAACATATATAACAAACAATTAAATTAAATGAGAGAAAGAAAAAAATAAAGAAAACATAATATATGATACCATATATAATATTTTACTATATATGATACCATATATAACAAACAATTAAATTAAATGAGAGAAAGAAAAAAATAAAGAAAACATAATATATGATACCATATATAACAAACAAATAAATTAAATGAGAGAAAGAAAAAAAAATAAAGAAAACATAATATATGATAACATATATAACAAACAATTAAATTAAATGAGAGAAAGAAAAAAATAAAGAAAACATAATATATGATACCATATATAACAAACAATTAAATTAAATGAGAGAAAGAAAAAAAATAAAGAAAACATAATATATAATATCATATATAACAAACAATTAAATTAAATTAGAGAAAGAAAACATAATATATGATACCATATATAACAAATAATTAAATTAAATGAGAGAAACAAAAAAAATAAAGAAAACATACTATATGATACATATATTAATAAAAAGAAAAGATAAGCAATAACTTGTCTAGCTCAATCGGTTAGACGGGAACACATAAGGCCTCCACATACCGGGAGGTCGCGTGTTCGAATCTCATGGGAGGCGAAAATTCGCCTATAATGCTACAGTGCCGCGGTGTCCAGTGGTGGGGGGTGCTCGTGGTGCCCCAGTGTCGCGGGGTTCGAATCCGGGTGCCCACAAATTTTTTTTTTGGAAAAAATTGGCAAGGGGCCTGCCCTCACCAAAATGGTCACCAAATTGGAGAGGGCCCCCTCGCCCTCGTTAATTTCAGCAGAACCGAGGGAGTCAAACCTGCAATGTAATACCCCGTCGCCTCTCCTCCTCCTCCGCGGAACCGCCGTCCCCCTTCGACCCAGCGCCTCCGTCGCGACCAAGGAGGAGCACCGCCGTGCTCAGTCGCTCACCACCGCCGTGGCCTCCGCCCTCCGCCGCGGTCCCAGCTCCGTCGCGCTGCCGCCGTCGCTCCTCGCCCGAAGCCGCCCGCCTCCTCTTTCTTCCTTGCTCCGTCGCGACGCCACTGCAAGCGCCGCCTCTCGCTCTCCCTCTCGCCGGCGACAAGCGCCGCTCGTCTCCAGCCCTCTTCACCCAGACGGCCGCCCTTCCGTCTCCAGCCGTCGCGACACGGCGTCGCGCTTCACGAAGCACCGCCGCTTCAGACGCCGCCGCCGTCGCGCCTCTCATGCCGCCGCGACCGTCCCGCTTCCAGACCAGAATCACTCCAGCGCCCCTGCCCTGCTCCGCCGCCGTGCGACGCTGCCCGCCGCCGTGCCTCACGCCTCTCTTGCTTCGACGGCCACCGCTCCGCCCAGCCGCGCCGCCGTAGCCGCCGCCGCTACCGAAGTCTCCTCCTCTCCTCTTCGATCGGAACAGCCGAAGCTCCGCCTCTTTTTCCTTTTCCGGTAATTGAAAATCCCTCTTTCAATTTCTACTCGTTAAAGCTCAATTTCAATTTTGAGTAATTCGATTTGTACCGATTAAACTCGGTTTCTAACCGAAGCCTTTTGTCGTTCAATTTTCCGATTTGATTTGACGCCGTTGAACCGGTTGATGTTGCCGAATTTCTAGAAATCCCAACCGACGCCGTTAGGCTGTTCGATTCATTTTCCCGAATCCCGGAACGACGCCGTTATGCTGCCCAAATAATCCGACGAATAACCGATTTCTTTTAGGACGCCGTTAGGCCGTTCGTTTACCACCCCGAACCGGATTCGTAAGGTTGCTAACCTTATTTCAAATTCTAGTATTAGTTGAGATAGGAATTGATCAATTTTAGTTCGTTGTTGAGACGTTGAGAGTTAAGAATATTTATTTTTGGTTTGGAGCCTGTGAGCTTGTTATTGATCTTGTAGATGGACTGTTGGTATTTTATCAATTAGTATTGATAAGTTGTTGTTTAGTATTATTTGAATTAGTTGTTTGGTGCTATTGGTTAAGTTGGTTGGTGTTATTGTTTTGACAATTTAGTGTTGTTGGCTTAGTTGGTGAATATTAGTGAATTAAGATGTTTAGTATTTTTTGGATTAATTGTCTAGTATTCTTAGCTTTGGTATTTAGTATTATTTAGTTGGATAATATTAATGAATAGATAAATTAGTTTGGTTTGGTTAGCTGTTGATATGGTGATGAAATTAGTTGTTAGTAATATTAGTTGAGTTTTTGGAGACAAAGGGAAACTCGTCTTCTACTATTCAAAATTTAGTAAACAAATGAAAATAGCATTTTGGGAAAAATTAATATAATCCTTTGTTTAAGAAGTATTACAAATCAATTTTAGAAGTGTCACTAATATTATAAAAGAAAAGTACTTTTTATAAACTTCTTAAAAAGTCTAAGTTTATTAATAAGTTTTAATAAAGGGTTTTTATTTATAAATATGATTAATTATATTCAAGATTTCTTTTAAAATGAGGAATAGAATTCTTAAGAAAGAAAAACCATTTCTTTAATTTTATTAATATTTTTCTAAGTAATTCCAAGATGAATTCTTATATTTTCTTCCTTAAAGGGCCTTTATTAAGGACACCCATAAATTCAGTAAATACACCCCCTGTTACACCACAGAAATCAGTAAATACACCGTCCTGTTACACCACCGTCCTGTTACATCACTGCTTTCAGTAAATACACTCCCCCTGTTACACCACTGCTTTCAGTAAATACACCCCCCTGTTACACTACTGCTTTTAGTAAATACACCCCCCTAATACACCTCCTCTTAAAAAGGGGTGTACTTATCAAAAGATTGTTTTTGTTTTGTAGTAATCGAGATAGTCATACCACAAGTATACTAGTAAATACACCCCCCTGTTACACCACAGAAATCAGTAAATACACCGTCCTGTTACACCACCGTCCTGTTACACCACTGCTTTCAGTAAATACACTCCCCCTGTTACACCACTGCTTTCAGTAAATACACCCCCCTGTTACACTACTGCTTTTAGTAAATACACCCCCCTAATACACCTCCTCTTAAAAAGGGGTGTACTTATCAAAAGATTGTTTTTGTTTTGTAGTAATCGAGATAGTCATACCACAAGTATACTAGTAAATACACTCACCTTTTTAGAAGTGGTGTATTTACCAAAATAAGGTGCGACCCTTAAGCAAGTCCTTTTTTAGTTTATAAGACCACAACTCTCTCGATTCTCGTAACACAAACTCTCAAGTTTTCCTAAACGTTTTCAAAGGTCAACTTTTAATTAAATATCTTCCTACTAGGATTCGGTACTAGTTGGAACACGCACCGAGGACTCGACCCTCTGCCTACACATCATTCTCGGGACTCGAAACAATCAGGTGGGTGATGATCCGTTGATTGATCTGCTATAAATAACGTCGTGCCGGTATTTTCTGAACTCGACTAAATTAAATCAAATCAAAAATATCTAATCCAACATAAATGTAACACCTATCTATATAACTGTTTGGATTATGTGATATAACTACATATGTTATATATTAGCCTGTTGTTTTGTGAATCGATCACCACTGCATGAATAAACACCTTACGTGAGCATGAATCTGTTCAATTATCAGTCAAGTATTTTCTCAGTAAAGTTGTTGTGTCAGTTTTATGGAAAATGAGTAAGTACGGAGTTGTGATTTGAGTATTGTTTCCGACCTCCGGGGACGCTGTCGTTGGACGCCCTCGGAATCAAGGTTGTTGATTATTTTTCCGGTCTCCGGGGACGCTGTCGTTGGACGCCCTCGGAATCAAGGCTGTTGATGGTTGGAGTTGAAAAGGATCACTATGATGGAAGGAGAATGATTGTACATTTATGGTTTGATAATTGTGATAATATGTGATATGATTTTGGGCTTTGCCCTAATGTGAACCAACTTGTGTTATTTCAATTATACTATGCGAAATATGTTTAAATGCCGTTTAAATATTATATGTCAACTGATTAAATAAAATAAACATTTTATCAATGAGTATAATTTAATATATTTCGGATTTACCAATCCCATGATGTTGCAAATCACCCATATGTGAGAATTCAATTCTCACGCCCCATTTTCCTAACCCCTTGCAGATTATGATTTCGTGGAGCAAGGACAGTAATAGAGACGACACGGAGTTCCCCACTTAAATAAAATATTACTATTGATACTATGTTTTATGTACACATATATGTGTGAGAGATACACATTAAAATTATTCTATTCATTTCTTCCGCTGCATAAAAACTCATCATCTCCCATTTCCGTTATATTTCCTTCAAAAATTTTATAGTTCGGACTTTTGATCACAATAACACTTCGAATTCGATATAATTAATATATATTGGGTTTGGGGCGTTACATGCAACTTTAGAGAGGGCTTTAGAGAGGGCCCCGCCCTCACTAATTTGGAGAGGGCCCTAAGCCCTCTCTAAAAAGATTAGGGGTGTGCAAAGTACGGTCCAAACCGGACCAAACCGTAAAACCGGACCAAACCGGACCGAAATTTGAAATTTAGGTCCAAATTTCGGTTTACGGTTCGGTTTACGGTTTGAAAAAAAAACATTTTTTTTTCGGTTCGGTTTCGGTTTTTATTAATAAAAACCGTTCAAACCGAACCGTAAACCGAAATAATTATAAAATATATAAAATTATATTTTTTTTTAATTTTTTTTAAATGTAAATTTAATTTCAACCAACCTAAAATTAGGCGGGTACGAACTTTTAAAATTAAAAAAATTTGGGATTCGTTTTGCAAATTTTTAAACTAAATTTAAATTAATAAACTTAAAACAAAACAAAATTATTAACTCTCCAATCTCTCTATCGTGAAAACTGAAAAGGATAAGAAGGCAGAACCTCTTTTTCAAAAAAAAAAAAAGAAATTCGTGAAGAAAGCCGCCGAGGCGCCGACCCCTGATACAAGTGTTTGGTTCCGTAATTTCCAAAGCCGTTTTGTTTATGGGTGATTCAATCACACACGTTGAAGATTCTCTGTTAGTGTAAGGTGGATGAAAATGGAAGGACCGAGAATTGGGCCTTCGTTTCTTTTGTATTTCTTCATTAGAAATTATACCGACGAGGGAGGTAGAAAGTAGGACCCATTGGTATTTGGTCTAATTTGTGTATACTCCCTCCAACTTCAATAGAAGGTTTTCATTAGGAGTGAATATATTTTTTTAGTGTGGTTCATGAAAAAATCGTATGTTTTTTGTCCTTACTTTTGAAAATTAAAAAAAAAATTAAAAAAAAAATCGGTTTTTGGACCGAACCGACCGAACCGAACCGAAATATTTCGGTTTTGGACCGTTCGGTTTTTACAAATACGGTTCGGTTTCGGTTTGGTTAAAATATTTCGGTTTATATTTCGGTTTTATATTACGGTTTGGTTCGGTCCACCAAACCGCCTTTTGCACACCCCTAAAAAAGATGGTGTCAGAACCCTCTCTAAAGCCCTCTCTATTTAGAGAGGGCTCACTTTTGCCCTCACTAATATGCTAACGACCAGCACTTTGGAGAGGGCTAAAAACCCTCTCCAAAGCCCCCTCTAAAGCCCTTCCCCTCTCCAAAGCCCTCTCTAAACTCCTCTTCAAATTGAACATATTTTGTGGTGATCTGAGATGAATTTGTTGACATTTTTTAAATGTTTTTTTTTGTTAATGTTAATTTCATTTGGTTATGGTGGTTGTTGTTCTATTGAATTTATTGGTGTGGCGTTTCTTAGAATTTATCTAGTTATTTCATGTTGGGACTAAAAAATGGGACCATTTTGAAATTAATGGACCTAATCTCTTGGAACTAAAAGTGTAATTTTTGCACCGGTGGTTTCTCTGCCTTCTTTTCTATCAAGTTTTAAGCAATAGCTTTTGAGCATCGAAATAGTGGCCCGTCTCAAAACGTTATACATGTCCTAGAATGAAAACACATGCATCTACAGTTTCAATTCGGAGTATTAAATTATCATCCAACTTCATTGAATTTTATGCATGATTATAAAAGCACATAGCATGCATGGTTCATTTAAGCAGAAGCTAGAAACGAATTTAAGAATTTGATCATGGTTTCCAAATCTAAGGTTATATCCGAGATATTAGCCATCATGGTGATTAGTGGAGCATTAATTAATCCTGGATAAATCGGGAGCAATAAGGCAATCGAGCTTGGAAGGCTCGTCGTGTTATGGGAAGCTCACACAAGATTGCAGTAACTTGATTTTCGAACCCAGACTGTTGTTGGCAACTAAATGCTAATGTCACAAGTGAATGCTTCTATGATGTAATGCTTAAAGAAGCCCCTTGCCAACTTGGATTTGGAATGATTGCCATGATTAATAATTAATTAATAACCACTCTGGATTAATTTGCTACATCACTTTTACATACTAGCTCTTGTACATATGGATTACTAAAAGAGAAGGAAGGACGGATGAAATCATATTTTTGCTTTTTATTGTTTTCCAAGAATTTGAGTATGTTTAAATTATCTACACTCTAAAAATAAAATTAGAACTTGTTTTATTGGTTTGTTGACGTGCATGATTTACATTTGCATATCGACTGAAAAAGAGTACTGCAAATATATAAAATTAGAACAGCATACAATTACATGGTGCATGGATTTGTATATATATTCAGCCACACAACAACAACCGCATCCTCGGCCGCCTCCTCAACACCCCCCACCACCGCCTCCGCCGCCCCCACCCCCACCACCACCTCCGCCAACTCCACCCCCAAACGCACCACCTCCACCAAATACACCCCCAACACCTCCACCAGATCCACCCCCAACACCTCCATAGACCCCAACATCCTTCAGTCCACTGCTTTTTCGCTTTTCGCCTCTTTCAACATCACGATACACCGGCAGCTGAGGAGCGGTGGCCGTTGTTGCCGCCGCCGGATGAGGAGGAGCTGTGACCATGGTTGCCGCAGCCCGACGATTCAATTTGCGACGAAAATTGCAAAGACAAGACATGATCAGAACTACGGCGGCCACATTGCCACATACGATGATCAAGATTGCATATATTTTCATTCCAATTCTATTTCTATACCTAACCTCTCTCTCTCAGGAGATTCATATATATAGTACTACTAGTACTAAACCCGCGAAATTTCGCGGACTTGAAATAAACATATTTTTTTTAAATCTTTTCAAACTTTGTTGATTTTTTTGTGTTTAAATATTTTAAGCAATATAAACATTTATTACACATGATACTATTACTTTAAAATTGTAATATGAAAATATAAATTGTAAATGAAAAATATATAAAACGTTAATGAAATCACAAAATATTGCATTTAAAAATAGTAAAAACAACTAAATAGAAAAATAAATTTAAGTATAATATTTTACCAATGATATTACTCGACTGCATCTATTCTATTCGTGACTTTATTTTTGGTGTCATAGCAGTATAATTGGGAGAATTTTGGCTTGTTTCCAAGTTGAGGCACCAAACTTCTTATTTTATGGTAATTGACTTCATGTTATCTATACACACACGGTGCACTGTCATTGTTTATCGTGTCATCAACTTTACTGCACTTGAATGTAAAACTGTCATATCATAGGCTTGAATTTACTTGGGATTCAAAGTCTACCAAATATTGTATTCTAGTTAAAATAATTATTTATACTTAAAAAAAAAGGTAAAAAAATAATTACGTGGAATCATTATCATCCTAAAAATTGATATTTTTTGTTGTATTCTATTTTGTGCAACAATACTTCTCCCAACAAAAAACATATATATAATATATATGTATATACACGCTTAAAATCACATAATATAAATTATAGTGCTAAACTTGCGAAATGGAAGTAAACTTTTATGTAAAACTGTTGAATTTTAATATAATATTTTTGTTTAAATTTTTTTAGTAACCTAAACATTTATAATACGCGGTACCATTGTTTTAAATTGTAATATGAATATGAAAAATAGTACTTGAAAAACATATAAAACGTCCTTGAATTCACAAATTTAATTATTATGTAAAAAAAAAAAACTTGCAATCAGGTACATACATTGATTTGAATCTGTTATTTATCTGCAATAGTTACCTAAACTCAATTAAGGAGCAATTCTTCAACTCCTTGTTGCTTAGACTCAAATCTGAGAAAAAATATTAGATTTATTTTTAAGAACAACATATAAATATGTTTTTATTAATTTGGTTATCTAATTATTAATTATTTATTTTTGAAAAATGTATTAACTTTTTTTGGCATATCGTAATCGGACTTTATTTGACCCATATTTTATAAAATTTGGCCTAAATTGGACAAAATAAAAAGGAGTATCCTAGTTTTGTGAAGATATTGTCCTAATTTTGCAAGTTTGTAAAGATATTATTTCAATCTTGTAAGCTCGTAAAAATAGTTTCTAATTGAACAAATACTAATAAAAATAGTGTCCTAAATAACAAATTTTCCGTTATAGCTAATTTAGTTGATGGTAAAACGAATAGTATTAATTTTAATTTAAAGAACATTAATTGGTTAAAGTAAAGTGTATCTAAAAATAATTATAAAATGGTTCATATATGAAATAATTTAATTCCAAAACATACATTCAATACTCATATTTTAATGTTAAAATAGGTAATACCAAGATGAGGTTAATCATGTTTCTATTCTATCGCCAAAATTATCTGAACTATGAATTGAATTGTATTCAATAAATCATACCTTATAATTCATAACTAAATTAACTCATATAAGCAAGAAACAATTATTTTTTTGCATGTTAGTAAATATATTTTCTCAATTTTACACGCCCGCAAAGATAGTGTCCTATTTTTTACAAACAATCATAAGATAGTATCCTAAAATAACAAAAATTTTCGTATAACCAATATATTTTACAAAAGAAAGAATTAGAAATAAAAAAATAGGATCAATTCGTTGTGTCTTTAAATAAACTTTTTAATATGTGAACACTATCAAAATCAATGAATGGAACAAAAGTTAAAGGACCATAAAATTAATGGATGGAACAAAATTGCTAAAAAAAAGAAAAAGGATCAAAAAGTTGCAAAAAAATTGCAAAAAATTTGATACCATGATTCTGTTATCTAATATATATATATATATATATATATATATATATATATGTGTATATGTAAAAGTTAGAGGACCATAAAATTAATGGATGGAAGAAAAATGAATATATATATATATATATTAATAAAATTAAGGACCAAAAATGAATGTGGACCGAAATTATTCTCCTGTTTGTACATATACTTCTATTGTAACTCGAATACTATTCTTATATATTGACATCATATAAAAAATATCAACAATGTATAGACACCACTCAACTTAAAACAACATCATGTGAATAAAAAATATAAATACACAAATATTAAAGTAGAGACAAATATATGCCAAAGACAGTGAAAATTTAAATTTTTGGTCCTATGAGAACAACCAGTTTGCAACAATGGTGCTTTTTTTATACTTCATTGCCCGTAGTATTTTTGAAATTTGGTCTCACAAATAATTACAAGTAAGTCCCAAAAGAATGCATAAACTGCGATTTTGGTCCAAAAAAATTCAATCTTCAGTCCAATGTCTACAAATTTGCAAAAAGTAGGTCAGAAGTGGAAATGAGTACAACAAAATTATTACATATTTGTACATATATTTTCATTATAACTGGACTACTACCGGCACAAACTGATGCCATACCAAAAATATCACTTACAAAATATAGACGACACTTAAGTTAGATAAAATCACGCAAATAAAAAAAATAAATCTCCAAATATAAAGATAGACACAGATATACGAATCATAACGTGGGAATCTTAAATTTTGATCCCATGAGAATAGACGGTTCGCAACAATGGTACTTCTTTAGATATCTTAGGTCTCATAGTTTTTTTTCCAAATTTAGTCCCATAAATAGTTGTAGTGAAGTCCCAAAAGAATGCATAAGTTGCAATTATGGTCACAAAAAATTGTAGCCTCAATCAGTAAAATTAATGGATGACAACAAATCTGAAAAAAAAAATACACACATAGAAAAATAAAAAGACCAAAAAGGAGTGTGACCAAAATTATTACATATTTGTACATATATGTAACGCCCCGAATCCAGAATATATTAATTATATCGGATTCGAAGTGTTATTGTGATCAAAAGTCCGAACTATAAAATTTTTGAAGGAAATATAACGGAAATGAGAGATGATGAGTTTTTATGCAGCGGAAGAAATGGGTAGAATAATTTTAATGAGTATCTTACACACATATATGTGTACACACAACATAGTATCAACAGTAATATTTTATTTAAGTGGGGAACTCCGTGTCGTCTCTATTACTGTCCTTACTCCACGAAATCATAATCTGCAAGGGGTTGGGAAAAGGGGGCGTGAGATTTGAATTCTCACGTATGGGTGATTTGCAACGTTATGGGATTGGTAAATCCGAAGTATATTAAATTATACTCATTGAGAAAGTATATAATTTATTTAAGCAGTTGACATATAAATATGAATAACATATATCACAGAAGTAACAAGTTCACGTAATAATTAATTGGGCATGACAGGTTTCACATTCACATAATTGATACATCACAAATTGATTCACAGTAAGGGGCAAAGCCCAAAGTCATTTTCAAGTAACGACCGAATCTGCCAAAATCATTTCCAACACATTGTGAATCTCCCCCAAACCGTTTCCCACCAACAAATCATGTGACCATGAATTTGAATAATTATTATCACTCATGGTCACCACAAATAATATCAGCGACCATGAATCTGATCTATTATCACTCATGGCCGTACGTGTCAATCCACAAACATAACTGCTCAATGATTACTCGCTTTCCTCTTTCTCATAAAAACTGTCATTTCAAATCGTGGGGAGAATTCACATAATTCACACTTAAATTGGTTCATGCTCAGATAATGCCCTTAATCATGCAGTCGTGATTAATTTGAATAGAAACAATAGATATTTGTATCATATATAAATATATCACGTAATTCAAATATTTATATAATAGGTGTACATTTATGTTGGATTAGTTGTTTTAGATTTATTTAGTCGAGTTCAGAGTATACCAGCACAACGTATTATAAGCAGATCGATCAACAGATCATCACCCACCTGTTAACTCCGGGTCCCGAGAGTGATATACAACCAGAATGTCGGATCCCTCGTGCGTATTTCGATTAGCACAAAATCCTAGTACGAAACCATTTGATTAAAAGTTGACCTTTGAATTATTAGGAAAACTTAAGCGTGTGAAACTCGAGGATTGAGTAGATTGTTGTCTTTAGAAAACTATTGAAAACTAAAGTTTTCAAAGGTTGATTTCTAATTGATAAGTACACCCCTTTTTAAGAGGAGGTGCATCAGGGGGTGTATTTACTAATTTTAGTTGTGTAACAGGGGGGTGTATTTACTGGATTCAGTGGTGTCCTTAATAAAGGCCCTTTAAGGAAAGAAATATAATTATTAAACTTGGAATTACGAGTCCTAAATTCGGCAGCCTAACGGCGTTCGATTGGTGGCTCGTCGGATAATTTCGGTGGCATAACGACGTTGTTTCGGTCCTTCTAAAATCAAATGGGCAGCAGTACGACATCTCGATCGGAATTGGAAGTAAACAAAAATCAAACCGTGAGTAATTATCATTTCGAAGGAATTCATGAATTTAAACCGAATTGGAAATTGTAAGAAATCGAAATCAAAGGACCGAATCGGTGAATGAATCGGGAGAACGAGTCTCACCAAATACAAGAAGCATACGACAATGCTCGTTCGGGAGAGGCGACGGCGCGGCGGCGCTGCTGGAGGCGGTGGTGGCGCTGCGGCCTGGGTACGGTGGCGCTGCGCCGTTCGAAGAGGTGGCGGCGGTCGCTGGTGGTGGAGGCGACGCTCGCGGCTTCCGGGCGAGCGGTGTGAGGAGAGGAGGAGGTCGGCTGTGCGACCGAGAGAGAGAGAGCGAGAGGCTCGTGGCGGTGACTGGAGGGAGACGGCGGAGAGAGGCGGGCGGCTATTCGCCGGAGGAGGAAGAAGGAGGCGGAAGCTTCGTGCTTGAAGAGAGAAGGCAGAGAGAGGGCGATCGGGCTGGAAAGGGGCGGCGCTGCGATGGCCGCCGTGAAGGGAGGAGCAGCGCGGCGATCGCTTGGTGGATAAGAGAGAGAAGAGGAATTTGGGGAAAGAAAAATGAAGAGGAAGATAAGAGTATGCGTATGTGTTTTGGGAGGAGAGGATAATTAATGAAAATTAATTTCTTAAAAGATTAATTATAAAGGAGGAATAAATATGTGGTGGAAATTAATACTTAATTAATTTAATTCTAAAAGGAAAGTAATTTATGTGGCCAGAAATTAATCCCCTTTAATTCTGATATTTTCGTTCCCACTTGATACGGTTTAGGGATCGTTTGGTTCACGAGATTAATCCCGATTTGAAAATTAATACAGTTTTAAGATTCGGTTAATATTTTATTGTATTTTAATTATTCTCAATAAATTATGCGGATCGAAATCCTAATTTCAAACTTGAATATTTAATTTCTCGTAGTCCTTTATTCGCTTTAAAAGATTCGATTCTTTCTACGAATTTAGGAATTTGTAAAAAGGGTATATATTTAAATTACACAAAAGCACGCAAAATAATAAAATAAAAAGAAACAAAGATAAGAAAATAAAATAAGGGTTCTAGGAATATAAAAGGTATAAAACGGGACGGGGTATTACAATATAAGTCCATTCTAACTTCACTACTATTTGCACATACTGATCCCATATAAAAAAATCACAGATAAAGTACAGAGGGCACTCAAGGTAAACAGTATCACGCAAATAAAAAATATAAATCTCAAAGTATAAAGATAGAGAAGGATATATGAATCTTAACCTAATTATAATTTTTGTTTTGGTCCCATGAGAACAGGCGGTCTGCAACAATGGTCCTTCTTTAGATATTTTAGGTCCTATAGTTTTTCTAAATTTGGTCCCATAAATAATTACAGTTAAGTATCAGAAGAATGCATAAGTTGCATTATTATCCTATAGATATTTTAGAAATATTTCAAAAACTTGAGAGAAGTTTTTATATTACAAAGAATTTAGGACTAATTTCAGAATTTTTAACACAACATTTTTTAAGAATTTTAGTCATCCACTTTAAAAACTCGGCGCACATTTTTAGGAATATCCTATAGGACTAATTTCAGACTAATTTAAAAACTCAGCACATGTTTTAGGAATATCCTATATTTTAGGAATAATCTAGGACTAATTTTGGATTTTTTATAACAATATTTTTTAAGAATCTTAATATAATACCAAAGAGACATTAGCTAAAAAAAATAGAAAACAATCGCTAGAAATCTGTAGTCAATATGACTGATATTGGTCCTTCAAGTTTTTTTTATTAATTGAAAAAGCTAGAGGACCAAAATGACAACATGTATAGTAATTTCAATGCGGGAGAACCCTAAAAAATAGAAATAAATATTTTTAATGTTGGCGAAGATAGTTTGAAAAGATATTTGACAAATATCTTCCGTACCAAAAATGAATGTTACATGTTTTTTAAAGGATTAACCATTTTAGACATAGAATATTTTAGGACCCAACCAATACTAAGGAGAATTTAATATCAAGGTACACAAAATTAGCAAGACACATTATACTCCATAATTATACATTTGTCATATGGACATTAAATTATATTAAAGGGACAGTAATTTATCAAGAGGAATTAAATCATAGTCACAAACTTGTTGCATTCCTAAAAGAGTCGACACGGACTAAAACTGTTGCATTCCTAATACAAGTCTACATCCCAAATTTCACAACATTGGTCCAATAACCCCATTAAACGGCACATCAAGTCCCATAAGCTTCCAAAATTTTTATCAAAAGATAAATGAAATATTTGGCCAAAGAGGAATAATTAAACTTGTACTAAAAATGATTAGCACTAATTAACATGGAAACATGACAACACAAATCACCAAAACAATAGTTAATAGGATCATTTTCGAATTATTTAAAAAAAAAAACAAAATAAACAAAGGAAACGATTATGTTTTTAAAAGATTAACATTTTAGACAAAGAATATTATAGGGCCTAACTAATACCAAGTAGAACTTAATATCAAGGGACACTAAATTAGCAAGAGACATTATAAATTAGCAGGATACATTATATTATAATTATACATTTGTCATATGGACACTAAATTATATTCACACAATTGTCACAACACCCACCACGCTCCTACCGTCCATGACATGACCTATTATTGTTGCATCCTTAATACATGGCTAGAGACCTCTTACAAAGTAAGTTATAATTTTAGAAAAATGGTCCAATAATTGTCGAAGACCTTTGATAAAAGGAGAATTTAATTTTTAGTGATTGGCATTCCTTATCATGGTAACATTGCAACATAAATCACCACAACAACACTTAGTAGGACCATTTTCGAGATATTTAAATAAAAAAAAAAATGAAAACAAATCATATTTTTTAAAAGATTAATCATTCCAGACATAGAATATTTTAGGGCCTAACCAATACTAAGGAGAATTTAATATCAAGGTACACAAAATTAGCAAGAAACATTATACTCTATAATTACACATTTGTCATGTGGACATTAAATTATATTAAAGGGACAATAAATTATTAAGAGGAATTATACCATAGTCACAAACTTGTTGCATTCCTAAAATTGTCGACAAGGACTTCTCCCTTGCATTCCTATACACGTCTACATCCCAAATTTCACAACATTAGAGGAATATGGAGACTAAATTATATTTACACAATTGTCACAACACCCAACACGCTCATGTCGTCCATGTCATGGCCTAATATTGATGCATCCTTAATACATGGATAGATACCTCGTACAAAGTCAGATATAATTTTACAAAAAATGGTCTAATAATATTCGAAAACCTAGGATAAAATGAGAATTTATTTTTTACTGATTGACATTCCTTATCATGGTAACATTGCAAGACAAATCACAACAACTAACTTAGTAGGATCATTTTCGAATTATTTAAAAAAAAAGGGAAACAAATTATATTTTTTAAAGAATTAACCATTTTAGACATAGAATATTTTAGGACCTAACCAATAATAAGGAGAATTTAATATCAAGGCACACAAGATTAGCAAGAAACATTATACTCTATATTTAAACATTTGTCATATGGACATTAAATTATATTAAAGGGACAATAAATTATCAAGAGGAATTAAATCATTGCCACACACTTGCTGCATTCCTAAAATTGCCGCCATGGACTTCTCCCTTGCATTCCTAATACACGTCTACATCCCAAATTTCACAACATTAGAGGAATATGGAGACTAAATTATATTCACACAATTGTCACAACACCCAACACGCTCCTGCCATCCATGCCATGACCTAATATTGTTGCATCCTTAATACATGGATAGATACCTCGTACAAAGTCAGATATAATTTTACAAAAAATGGTTCAATAATTTTTGAAAACCATGGATAAAAAGAGAATTTAATTTTTACAGATTGACATTCCTTATCATGGTAACATTGCAAGACAAATCACAACAACAGAACTTAGTAGGATCATTTTCAAATTATTAAAAAAAAATAGAAAGAAATTATATTTTTTAAAGAATTAACCAAATTAGACATAGAATATTTTAGACCTAACCAATAATAAGGAGAATTTAATATCAAGGTACACAAAATTAGCAAGAAACGTTATACTCTATAATTATACATTTGTCATATGGACATTAAATTATATTAAAGGGACAATAAATTAGAATTAAATCATAGTCACACACTTGCTGCATTCCTAAAATTGCCGCCAATAAGGAAATCTAAGCAGGATTAATTGCAACATATAATAAAATTAAATAACATAATTAATTGCCACATTTAATTAACTTAAATTTATTCAGGATTAATTGCCACATTCAACTAAAATAAAAGAATGTATATTATTATGGAAACGACCACATTCATTCACAAAATATACAGTAAGACCTTCTTATCCATATATGCATATTGTAATTGCAAATAAATACATATTTCATTGAAAATGGGAATGAAAATGCTAATTTGTACGCAATAATAACATAATTTATAAGGAATGGAAATGCTATAATAACTTTAATTTATTTAAACTTAACACAATATCTCAAAACGCTGGACGTGCTAGTACAATCGTCTCTTTCGTTTAATAAAACTAAGTACAATTACCATGACATGTACAATCACATATATGCCCCACTTCAAACATTCTAGTAAGTTTAGGGTCTTTAAAGTGGTACTTGCAGAAATAAAGGCATGATTTATTTGAGCAACTGCCAATATATTGAAATCGAACATCATAACATGTCTTACGTAAAGAAAGAAGGTGGCCTCAAAAGACATTATTACACATTAGTTGGTTTACATACAATTCTGTCCGCACATCGTTATGTTTAATGAATTAATTTTGTCCGCATAATTACTAAACAAAAAAATTATAAATCTGGTCCAGTGAAATTTGACCTTTCCGTTAATTTTTTGGACAATGATACAATTTTTGGGGACTAAAATTCATCAAAAGCTAGCTCAATATCAATATTAACCATCAATTAAAGCATGGACATTTCCTGACCAATTCTGCAAATATATTTATATTCACGGCACATCTAGACCAATAAGGAAATCCAAACAGGAATAATTGAAACATATAATAAAATTAAATAACATAATTAATTGCCACATTTAATTAAATTGAATTAAATCAGGATTAATTGCCACATTTAATTAAATTAAAATAATGTATATTAATTAGATCATGGATTACTCCGAGCATAAAGTCGTTGGCATGAAAACAGTCGCACAAGACCTTGATGCCATAATGGAAAAATAAAATAGAGGACAAATTTTGAAAAATATGTAAACGACCACATTCATTCACAGAGGACCAATTCCACATAAACTAAAAAAAAATAGAGGACCAATTCTGCAAATATATTTATATTCACGGCACATCTAGACCAATAAGAAAATCTAAACAGGATTAATTGCAACATATAATAAAATTAAGTAACATAATTAATTGCCACATTTAATTTAATTAAATTAAATCATTATTAATTGCCATATTTAATTAATTTAAAAGAATGTATATTAATTAGATCATGAATTACTCCGAGCATAAAGTCGTTGGCATGAAAACAGTCGCACAAGACCTTGATGCCAAAATGGAAAAATAAAATAGAGGACAAATTTCGAAAAACATGTAAACGACCACATTCATTCATAAACTATATAGCACATTTAGTCCAATTAAGAGGTTTAAACAAAATTAATTGCATATTTAGTGTATTAAGTATTTACTATTCATTATCATTCATGTTAATTGTAGAATACACTAATGTTAAACACTCTCATGCCTACATAAATAAACAAAGACACACCCCCAACTCATGAATCTAATGAATCTTCATATACCAAGATTATAGGACCTAAATAATAAAATACTGGAAAGTTGCAATATTCATTAATTCCAATTTATGTAGCATTCAAATTAAATCGAATTAACACTAACATAAACCCCCAACTCATGAATCCCATCTAATAGAAATGATTAGTAATTATTAGACTTTAAAACAATTTAACTACATTTATATGGCACATTTAATCAAATTAGGAGATTTAAACACAATTAATTGCACAATTAATAAAATTAAACAAAATAATAATTTCGGACGAGACAAACTTCATCTAATCTCAATTTTATAATTCACCCATATTAATCATACTTTAAACGTTATTATGACACAAAATGGATGTTTGTACTGCTTAACTAAAAAAAATAGAGGACAAAAAAAAAATACAATTGCACATCTAGTTCAATTATGAGATTGAAACAAAATTAATTGCACATTTAGTCCGATTAGGAGATTTAAACACAATTAATTTTTTATACAAGAATGCGGCTGTAGACTTATATATGGCAACAAAATTGATTAAATAGCGATCTTATCATTTGTCTCTCATTCCAGTAAAAAAATTATATCCACGACACATTTAGACCAATAAGGAAATCTAAACAGGGTTAATTGCAACATATAATAAGATTAAATAACCCACATTTAATTAAATTAAACACTACAAAAAAAACACTGTTTTGCGACGGAATTAGCGACGGAAAATCCGTCGCAAACAGTGTTTTGCGACGGGATCTGCGACGGACATGTATCCGTACCTAAAACAGCCGTAGCAAATTTTTGCGACGGATTCAGTCATCCGTCGCAAATTAACGACGGAAAAATCCGTCGCAAAATCGGCGGGTCAGATCCGGCCGGGTCACACAGAATTTGCGACGGACAGTAGTCCGTCGCAAACTTTTTGGGTCAGACCCGATCGGGTCAACAACATTTGCGACGGCTAAATTCCATCGCAAATGTTTTTATATATTTTTTATACTTTTTTGTGTTATAATTTGCGACGGGCTGTTTTCCGTCGCAAAATTCAATATTTGCGACGGAATATGGCCGTCGCAAATTACCGAGCCTATACAAAAAAAAAAGTGGCTCGCGTGGTTCGAGTCCGGGCACCCGAGGCGGCCGGGGCGGGCGCGGACCACTGGGCCAACCGGCCCATTCCTTATTATATGCAGCCCACCTTCTATATTAGTCTTATTAGGCCTGAAACAATTAATCCATTTTTTGCGTCCAAGGGGAATTGAACACGGGACCTTTTGTGCAAGAGGAGAGGGCGCGCGCCACTAGGGCACAAGCTACTTTCGTTTATTTTTTTGCAATTAATTGTATATGTATTCAAATTAAGTCTTTTTTTTTATAATTCACCAAATTAATTTCTTTTCGTATCTAAGTTGTTTATTAAAATATTTTGCCCAACTATTTTTTTTATTTTGTAAAATTATTTATTTCGACTCCCGCTTAAATTTATAATTCGTTCATTTGTACGCAATTAATTGTATATGTATCCAAATTGACTCATTTTTTCTACAATTCACCAAATTAATTCATTTTCGTTTCTAACTTGTTTTTATAAATATTGGGGCCATTTAATTTTTATTATTTCTGTAAAACTATTTATTTCGACTCCCGCTTAAATTTATAATTCGTTCATTTGTACGCAATTAATTGTATATGTATCCAAATTGACTCTTTTTTTTTTCTACAATTCACCAAATTAATTCATTTTCGTTTCTAACTTGTTTTTATAAATATTGGGGCCATTTAATTTTTATTATTTATGTAAAACTATTTATTTCGACTCCCGCTTAAATTTATAATTCGTTCATTTGTACGCAATTAATTGTATATGTACCAAATTGACTCATTTTTTTTCTACAATTCACCAAATTAATTCATTTTCGTTTCTAACTTGTTTTTATAAATATTGGGGCCATTTAATTTTTATTATTTCTGTAAATTTATTTATTTCGACTCCCGCTTAAATTTATAATTCGTTCATTTGTACGCAATTAATTGTGTATGTATCTAAATTGACTCTTTTTTTTTTCTACAATTCACCAAATTAATTCATTTTCGTTTCTAACTTGTTTTTATAAATATTGGGGCCATTTAATTTTTATTATTTCTGTAAATTTATTTATTTCGACTCCCGCTTAAATTTATAATTCATTCATTTGTACGCAATTAATTGTGTATGTATCCAAATTGACTCGTTTTTTTTTTCATAATTCACCAAATTAATTCATTTTCATTTTTCACTTGTTATATATACAATAATTTAGTAATTCTAATCGTCGTCTTCTTCCTCGTCATCCTCATCCTCATCATCATCTTCATCCTCTTCCTCTTCCTCTTCCTCTTTCTCTTCCTCTTCCTCTTCCTCTTCCTCTTCCTCTTCCTCTTCCTCTTCCTCTTCCTCTTCCTCTTCCTCTTCTTCTTCCTCCCCACCGCGCTCTTGTCCATCACCCTCATGATCACTTTCAATCATTATCATTTCTGGATTTGCAGCAAGTAAGTCGACAAAAATATTCACACCTGCTTGATCAACCTCTGTTTGAGCCTCTTGTATCTCTGTTTGAAATGGATCTGTTGGTTCTACACCGTCTTTGTTTGACGGATTAGAAACTTCAACCAATGATCTTGCCTTTACTTTGCAAACTGTCCTCAAGTTGGGCCTACTTGATCCGGGGTATTTGCAATAATATACCTGAGATGCTTGCGTTGCAAAAATATAAGGATCGTATGCCACCGGAAACTTCTTTCCGGTGTTGATATCAACAATCTTGTAGTTTTTGTCGACTCTTGTTCCTTGGTTCCCTGGATCATACCATTCACACAAGAACAACACTATCGTCCTGCTCGGCCAACCCGGATATTCTATTTCAACTACTTCTTGCAGCACTCCATAGTAATCGATGGGTTCTTCGTTGTAGTTTGCACCGATAATGCAAATACCACAGTTTGTAGTCGATTTCGTTGAAGCATACGCTTCAGTATGAAATTTGTATCCATTTGCGTAATATCCGTGGTATGATACCACACTACGTAGTGGTCTTTTGCTCAGAGCTTCAAGATGTGGGTTGTTATTAAGTAGGCCATTTTGTCCCTGTAAATATTAAATTATCATGTATAAAAATAATAACATATTTGTTATAAGGTAAAAATCATATAATTATGTGGTACTCACGTAACGTTGGAACCAAAACATAAAATCATTGCGGATGGATTGAAAAATTGTTGCATCTGTGATGTCTGGTTCTACTTGACGCTTATACTCACAGAACATGCTTATATATCAGAAAAAAGAAATTAATTACTTTTCAGATATCAACAGTATACATATTGTAAAAAACTCAACTATAAAATTAAATTACTTACTCTATATACGGTTGGACTTCAGGACAATTCATCAAAACATATGAATGTATTGTTTCCTCTTCAATACTGCCCCTGAACGGTCGTTTGGTGCCCTTACCCATTGGTTGACCCGGATGCAAAAATACAGATAACATACCTTCAACATCACGAAGGGGATGGTCTACTCCACGACCATCGTAGTTGCGAGGCACATTTCTGATTCTGGTTTGAACTTGATCGTCGAAGTAGTAAGAACAAAATGCTCCAACCTCTTCAGTAAGGTATGCATTAACAATTGATGCTTCGATGTGGGCCGCATTTCCAATATTGAGCTTTAAATTGTACAAATACCTAAAACATTCTTGTGTTAGAAAATTTATTCAGTATTGATCTTAAAAGTCAATTTAAAAAAGGTATAGAATTACCTCTCAAAAGGGTACATCCATCGATACTGTACGGGACCAGCAATTGAGGCTTCATACGCTAAGTGTACGGGTAAGTGCTCCATCGAGTCGAAGAAGCTGGGTGGAAAAATCCGCTCAAGTTTGCATAGAATAACAGGGATCTCCTCATCCAAACGCCTCATGTCCTCAACTGTAATCGTTGATGCCGTTAAGTGTCTGAAAAAGAGACTTAATTCCGTGATGACACTCCATACATTCTTGGGAAGTGAGTACCGAAATGCAATAGGTAAGAGTCGTTGCATGAACACGTGACAATCATGACTCTTCATTCCAGACACCTTTCCGGTTTCCGTGTCAACTCTGTCTCCCAAATTCGACACATAATTGTCAGGGAAGCTCAACTCTTTCACCCACTTACACAAATTCTTCCTTTCTGCTTTACTAATTGTGTAAGAGGCCTGGGGATATGTTCTTGTCTGCTCATCCTTGTGTAGGGAAGCACGAGAACAGAAGAGCCTCAACTCATCTCTGGATTTTGAAGTGTCTTTGGTCTTCCCTTCAGTACCCACGACCGTATGAAACAAGTTGTCGAAAACATTCTTCTCTATATGCATCACATCCAAATTGTGTCGAATCAACAACTTGCTCCAATAAGGTAAGTCCCAAAAGATACTTCTCTTCTTCCAACCACCCTGGATACGTTTATTGTGCTCCATTGCACCCGCCTCAGTTGTCTTCATCAAATCAGTGACTGTAACCTCATACAACAACGAATCACCTGAAATAATTAATTTATATATGGTTAACTTATATATATGAGACACATAGACATCAGTAGTGATTTAGTACCCAGACACATACCTGATCGAATCCGTGGTCTTGGGCGGCCTACTGCATTTTTACCCTTTAGAAAGTCTGTTTTGTTCCTCCGAAAGAGATGATCAGGAGGAAGAAACTTGCGATGGTTGTCGAACCATGACACTTTTCTACTCAACGGAAGATAGAATGCATCAGAACCGTCCATGCAATACGGGCATGCTAGTTTTCCTGCTGTTGACCACCCAGACAACATAGAAAATGCTGGAAAGTCACTAATGGTCCACAAAAGTGCAGCTCGCATCGTGAAGTTCTGCTTCCTATGAACGTCGTAGGCCTCCACCCCCGTAGACCACAAAGATTTCAACTCTTTAATCAATGGCTGGAGATATACATCCAATTTATGCTTGGGGTTGTGTGGTCCAGGCACCAAGATACTAAGAAATATATGTTGAGGCTTCATGCACAACCAAGGAGGTAGATTGTACGGGGTCAACAGCACAGGCCATAATGAATACTTTTTTCCGTGCATTCCAAATGGGGCAAAACCATCCGTGCACAAGTCTAACCTCACATTTCTCGTCTCCCTTGCAAAATCTGGGAACTCCCTATCAAGATGTTTCCATGCCTCCGAGTCTGCAGGATGCCGCATCTCTCCAGAATTCTCACCAGAACACTCCTCAGCATGCCATGTCATGTCTTTAGCCGTGGCACTGGACTGATACAACCTCTCTAGACGAGGAGTGATGGGAAGGTAATACATTGCCTTATAAGCCTTCAACTGCACTTTCTTCTTACTTTTTGTACGACCAGATGGTTTGTACCGTGGGTGACCACACATCTTGCAATGATCCTGATCCTCATCCTCATCCCAAAACAACATGCAACCGTTTGTACAACAATCAATCTTCTCAAAGGGTAGACCCATATGTTTCAAGAGCCTCTTGCTCTGATAGAAATTATCAGGCGCCGTGTTGTCTTCAGGTAGAGCTCGTTTGAATAATTTAGCAAATTGATTGAACACTTTTTAACTGACCTTGCCTTCAGTTTTTTATGTTCAACATTTGAGCATTGAATGACAATTGCGTCTCAGTCTCACAACCAGGAAACAACTTTTGATCAACGGTTTTAAGCATATCAAAAAACTTCTTTGACCGATGATTTGGTTCCTCCTCCATAGGTGTTTCATTGAATTGTGGTTGACCACCCAAAACAGATTCTGCAATCATCATCCGATATCTATCAGGTTCATCCTCTATTTGTGGTTCAAATTGAGTATACGGAACATAACTTGAACCACCAACATCAGAACTTCCACCACCGCTCCACCCAGTATACCAGTATTCTACGGTTTCGATGTCAACATTCCACCGTTGTTCACCGTGACTGGTCCAGTTGTAATAACGGGGAACAAAACCGGAAATCACAAGATGAGTTCTAACCTCACCAACACTCAAGAATCTCATATTTCTGCATCTTCTGTCTTTACACGGACACCTAATATTACCCATACAATCCATATTGCATGGATGTTGTAGTGCAAACTCAATAAACTCATCAATTTTATTGCAAAAGACAGAGTTAATGTCTCCTCCTATCACTCTAGGTATTGAGTACATCCAACCACGATCTGGAAATTGCATCTGTTACAAATTAAAAGTAAATATCACATGAGTTGTAAAAAATTGGGCAGAGTTTGCCTAAAAATAAGGATATACACAATTTTTCTTCACAAAAATCAATCCAACGCAACCATATATATCAATCATAGTAAACCAATCAAATAAACAAATATCACACAATTTATCTAATAGTGTACAGAAAAATTGAGCAGAGTTTCGACTAAAAATAGGTATAAAATATCACACAAACTAAAATTAACCTAAACCCATCAAATAAACATATATCATCAATCATACTAAAACCCATCAAATAAACATATATCATGCTCATTACCTAATAGTGTACTAAAAAATTGAAACAATAAAAATATGACAATTAAACGGTTAAAAATGTGAAAACGTACGGTGAAGTTGAAGGCAATGACAAATACGTACGCTGAGGTTGAAGGCAATGACAAATACACCAATTATACGTGAAGAACATATTAAAACCGTATCATTTCTTATTTTTTTTCGTGAGTGAAAGTGAAAGGGAAGGAAAAGGAAGGAGACTGGTATAAAACTGCGTAAATTTGCGACGGCCTAAATTTCCGTCGCAAATTGCATAATTTGCGACGGCTATTCCGTCGCAGAGCTCTTTTGCGACGACACGGGTCAATTATTGGCCACCAACCCGCCTGACAAATTTCAACCGCTCACATTTGCGACGGCTTTAGTCCGTCGCAATTACAAAGTTTAAAATTGCGACGGCCTCTTCCGTCGCAAATCAGTCAAACGGGTCGCTTCCCGAACGGTCACCTTTAAACGGGTATGTTTTGCGATGGAATTGACCGCCGCAAACTCAAAATTGAAATTTGCGACGACCTTTCCGTCGCAAATGTAGCCGATTCAAGACGAAGTCGGTGGGCCCTAGATTTTGCGACGGCTTATCCGTCGCAAATTACTATCTTTTGCGACGGACTTCCTAAGCCGTCGCAAATTGTCATTTTTTGCGACGACTTACAAAAATCCGTCGCAAATTCAGGAATTTGCGACGGATATTCTTGCCGTCGCAAAATTCCCGTCGCTAATCTCCATCTTTTTTGTAGTGAAATTAAACCAGGATTAAATGCCACATTTAATTAAATTAAAAGAATATTACTTATAGTGCAACACAAGGTGTCGAAGGTAGTTCAAATTTTTGCACGTAGTTACGTAGATACAATTCTTATTCTTTTTTTTTAATACAATTTGGTAGGTATCGCACGTAGTTTCAAATTCTTACTATAAGAAAAGTACAATTAATGTGAAACAAATTCATAAATCCGTAGAAATTCAGGGCAAAACTTATCCAGGGATTACAAACAATGCAAAGCAAAAACCACATTGATGAAAATCTAATTAATACATTTACATCATATTGATTAGGCAAAAAAATTATTGCGATGTACAATTTGGTAAGCGACCGAGGAAATTGTGGGATTGAAAAGAATAATAAACCGACATCTAAAATTACTTGCTCCTCGTGGCCCTAACAATCTTTCGTATGAAATATTACGATAAATAAAAGAACCCTATAGATATACCAAATAAAAATGATCGGAAGTCCCGCTCACTACCACCAACCATATCGACGATGGCATAGCTGTTGCTTTGGTCTGAGCCCAGGTCTCCACTCTTCCCCGCACTTGATAACGTATCCAGTACCCAATGAAAACTGCAAACAACACAGACGGCCACCAGACATAACTCGGCTAACACATCCTCAAATCGCCGGCACAATAAACGTGACAAAAATCTTATAGTACAATCGAAACCGACACCAAATCGGATGATAAAAAAAAACAAAAGGAGAGAACATGGGAGGAGAGAAAAAAAGATGAGAAATGAGATTGACCAATGGACAAATTTATAGGAAAATACTCAATAACCAACGGTCGAGATTAAACATGAAATGAATCAACGGTTACAATTTTTGAACACTTATATTGAAGGAGAAGCCAAGGATGGTGGAATGGGTGAGAAAGGGTGATGTCACATAGCCAAAAATCGTTTTCCCAATATAAAGGATTTGATTTGATTTGATTATCTTACCTTGAGAATTTAAGTTGTATAAAAATTAGATTAATTGTAGGCCCGATCGAGTACTTTTCATGGTAATTAACATTGACTTACCGCAATATTCTTTTTCATTGTTTCTCTATTGACTTTTGTGTATTATATATTTATTGACGACTGCCGATATAATTATGTTAATTCCGGGGAAATGTCAATGCAATTTTGTGCCACAAGAATATTGGAGATTTCATTTTATATATGTATACATAGCGACAGCGTGACAATTAATATCGTACAAGATAACACAATACGGAAAAAATAATTATTAAGGATTAGTCAATAGATTAGGCACATAATTAGTGACCGGCAATTATTGTATAGTGGACCGGTATTAATTTAGGTTGATTATTTACCTTGTATATCTTGTAATTTACTCTTTAAATTAGTGACTAATCATATCATACTCATTCAAGGAGTGATTCTCAAATCATTCACAATAATACAATTTGATGGGGACCAAAATCAGCCCACCATCAAACTTTAAAAGAAAATTTGATAGAAATTCATACTTGAGCAAATACTTCAGATAGCTAAGGATATGTCCATCAAGGGCTCCCGCATGGATGAAATCTTTCCATCGAATGATGGGCTGGAGAGGAGCTCCCAACCGATGCTCAAGTCAGTAAAGACTTAAAGAAAGAGATATTCAATGTAGAAGTTAGTTAATGAAAAAAAAAAAACAAGTTACCTTTGGCAAATTAAAGGGAGATGTATTTATACCTTATTTCTGTGAGGGTAATATAATATTTTTTGATTCTGGAAGTGTCCTAAAGCATGATTAAATAAACATACAAGACTAAAAAACATCTTTGCTATTTATGATTCTGACAAAATATATTTGGACCCTAAATTACATGGTAATACAAGTTGGATCTTAAATTGCAATAAAACCTTTCTTTTTAAATTTAACAAATAAAACCCTCAACTATAGTTAAGTCATAATTGTTTACAAGACTTCTGGCAGATAAAACAACTATCAAACCTATGCTTGAGTGCTAGTTTAGCTCTAAATTGGGATTTCAGGTTGGTTTACTCTCTTTTCAAACAGTAGACTTTTCATGCAATTTTTGCCAGTTTTTGTGGCTTTGATTTAGGGTGAAGATACTAATGTAACTCTTTGAGTTAAAAATATTTTTCGTCCCGATCGATAAGCCCGATTGATACCTTGCTAAACATAAAAATTGTTCGAGTTTATTTAACATTATATACCTTAAAATAAAACTCAAACAAACATTTATCGAGTACCAAATTATATTGTTTGATTTTAGCCATGCTCAGTGGAAGTACACATTCTTTGAAACGTAAAAAGAAAATAAAGAGACATGCAAATATAAATTGTGTTTTCATATTATGTAAAATATAAATGGTAATTATAAGTCATGGCAATTATACCAAGCAAATCCCGCACGTGGTTTGCACGGGGCATCTTTAAAAATTACATCGTAGAAGCAATCCTCCGTTACTTTCAATAGTTCAAAACAACAATAATAGTAAGGCATCATATCCGGGTACGGCTCATTGCAATTTCCAAAAACCAAGCTACTACATTTTGTTGTGATATTATTGTTATTGTAACACTCATTCTCCTTACTCTTTGGGGCCGGTGCAGGTGCCCAACTCCACGACGAGCCTTCCAAACTCGACGGCTCGATTGCTTCAGATATATTCAGGATTGCTCCGCTGATTACGACCATAGCCACAAGTATCTCAAATATGGTCTTAAATTTGATCATGACCATGTTGAAATTCTTGAATTATTCTCCTCCTCTCTTTTGGGCAGTTGTTGTAATGTGTCATGGTATGATGTGTTTTTTTAATAATTCAATTCAGTGAAGTAGGACGAGTTTGTAGAATCTAAATGCTATTTAAGTATATATGTAAGTTTTGCCCTCGACATTAATTATGCATGACTTCTTTGTATTTGTGTATTTGTAAGCATTTAATTTATTAAATGAAACGCGTTACATGCCACTCGTTTTGATATATGCTCATGACTTTGCGTTAAAGTGATATAGTATGTGAATTAGTTCTTTTATCTTAATTAGTTGTATACACGTGCATTGCACGTTGTATGTAATTTAGTTGAAAAAAAAAAAATTAGAAATCAAGATTTCAGAATTCTAATTATTCAAGAAAATTGTGTAGGGGCTTCGCTTATACACATATATGTGACTCACAAGGATTTTTCAATGAATTTAATATAATTTTTTTTAAGATGGATTGAAAAATTATCTATCACGTGATCTTCTACATTCGGGTATAATTTTTAGATTGTCAACTTTTTCATGTTATCTTATTTGATGTAGGTGTGTTCTTAAATTTTATTTGATAATTTCTTAAAACTATTTATGAATTATAAATTTTTTGTTTAGATTTTTTTATCTTTTAATACTAAAAGCTCTAATTTATATCATACTGGTTTTAAATTTTGTTTATTTAATTTTAAAATTTAAAGATATTTATCATAATATATTAAATTCTTTTCTTGATTAAAGAATTAAGCAAGTTCTTTGATTCTTAATCAAACATCTTAGATACATCTATGATTGATCGTGCCAAATTTGTTAGTAAATATGAAAAGTCGGAGAATTGAAAAATAGAATAGTCGATTAATAATACTTTTCTTGGATGAAAAAAAAAAGGATTTTAAGCATAAATAACAATGTCAATTTTAAAAACATCATATTAATAAATTAATTTGTAGAATACTCTTCCGATATAAATTAATAGTTAAGACTATCCAAAGTTTGTAATTAATAATTTTCAAATTTAAGCTATCCTCTGCCCTTTCATTCTCCGAGCTTCTGTAATGAATGTACAAGAGAAGTTGCTTTGAAGATTGTTCTCGTCAAGTGTATGTGACTGCTAACATCAAAATTAAGAAGAATAAGATTTTGTTAACTTATAGAAAATATGTAGTATTTGAATTTTGAACTTGAGGCCAATAATAATCCACTAATAAACATATACCCCGCAACTAATAAACTACGACCTCCTCGTTTCTATTACATTACATATCTCACCAACCCCCTCAATCTTTCTGATATGATTGTTGCTTAATTATAATAACACCTTGTAACAGAAGAAGTCTTCATTCTATCTTTTTTTTTAGCACATTATGCAACTTTCTGAGTTCCTTCATCAATCATTAGTTTATCTCCTTACATTGGTCGCACTTAAAACCAAACACTTCACTTAGAAAACAAAGAAAATAACAAATTAACATTTATTGTGAAATTAATCTAATTGAAGAGAACTATTCGATATATTTTGCAATTGAAAATAGTGAGAGCTAGAATTTCTGAATATATGAATGAACGAACTCAAATTCAGAAAAATTAAATTCGAGTTTTGAATCATTAATTGCTACCACTCATGACAAATTAATATTTACTGTGAAACTAATCAAATCAAAGAGAACTATTCGACATATTTTGCAATTGAAAATAGAGAGAGCTACAATCTCTGAATATATGAATGAATCCAGAGTCAGAAAAATTAAATTCGAGTTCTGACCCGTTAATTGCTACCACTCATGCTAATCTATGAAATAAATAAGAAATATTTGTATTATAATTATAGAAATAGAAAAATATTGAGCTGACTTAATGGAGGAGTACTCGACAAAAATGGTCTTAGGGCTTATTAGATTACTGCAAAGACGGTATAAATAATACCAATTATAATTTTTAATGTAAGAATTTCAAAGGTTGTAAAACAAATAAAATAGATAGTTAGGAGTCAAGATTAAAATATATCATGGATAATTTATTGTAAGAATTTCAAAAGTTATAAATATAAAATAAATGAATATAGGTAGTTGGGGTGTAATAGTAAAGATTAAAATATGCTAAGGACAAAATTGTACAAAAATATTTCTCAACCTCTTGTCACTTTTTAATATAATAATTTATTGTAAGAATTCTAAAAGTTATAAATATAAAATAAATGAATATAGGTAGTTGGGGTATAATAGTAAAGATTAAAATATGCTAAGGACAAAATTGTCCAAAAATGTTTCTCAACCTCTTGTCACTTTTTAATATAGTATATATAGATTTACTAATGTGCAACAATTAATTATATGTGTTCACCATAGGTATTTCATCATTGATGTTAACAAGTTACCAAAGTAAATTGACATATATACTTCAATTCTAAATTAATGTCATATTAAATGTCATTTGTGCCCTTACACTACAAAAATAAGCTGATTTAAAGAGGGTTTTGGAGAGGGTTTTAACGAGGGAATTGAAGATAGAGAGGGTATTGAAGAGGGATTTATTCTCTCTCCAAAATGCTCGTCGCCAATCTGTACACGAGGAAAAAACGAATCCTCAAAAAATGGAGAGGGTTTTAACGAGGGAATGAAACCCTCGGGAACGGGGCACGAGGAAAATATTCCTCTTTAATGCCCTCGGAAACAGAGCGCGAGGGAATTAAATCCCTCTTCAACCCTGACGTGACAGGCGGGCATTGGCGAGAGAATTTTCCCTCGGCTGACGTGGCGAGGGAAATTCCCTCGTGCACTTCCCTCGTGTTGTTCCCTCCGAAAAAAATTGAAATTTCGTGGGTTTCGAACCCACGACCTCAAGCACAACCCTTCCCCCGCGGATCCGCTAGGCTAGCACCCTCCCATCTCACTCTTAACTTTAATTTGGCGAAAATTGCCCCCCTCAAGTTTCGAACACACGACCTCCATGTATGCGGAGGCCTTGCATGTTTCGCCGTGCCGCTTGGACAAGACTATTTACTTGTTATGTTTTAGGGTGTAATATATATATATATTTCATATGTTTTTGTGTTATATATTTTAAATACCATACTAATTAATATTAATTGTTTGTTATACTTTATATGTAAATTATTATTACATATAAAATTAAACTATCACTTGTATATATTATTTTTATTATTTATAATATTAAAATATTTTTAATGAACATATCAATAAATTCTTTTTCACTACTTACTAATATGTGTACATTTATATTTAGCTTTTTAAATTCTTTTTCACTAATTACAATATGTGTGTGTATATATATATATATATATATATATAAATGATCTTTTTTTTAAATCAATTAAATTATAAAATACATATTTTTTAAATTATTTTTCACTACTTACTAATATGTGTACATATATACACATATATTGATCGTTTTAATTTTAAAAAAATCAATAAAAATATAAAATAAATACTTTTTATATTCTATTTCACTATTTACTAACATATATCAATATATACTCATATGATTGTTTTTAAAATATATTCAATAAAGTTGTAAAATAATTTTTAATTTTTTTTTTCACTATGTATCAATATAAACACTTATATTCGTCTTTTTTTATTATAAAATTCAATAAAACTATAAAATAAATATCTTTTTATAATCTTTTTCACTATTTACTAACGTGTATTTGTTAAATACAGATGAAAACACATTCTTCCACTAGGGCTCGGGGTCGGTGAAACCTATGGGGTGCCCGATCGTAAATATTTTACAACACATATTCTACAACAAACAACAATTATTCATCATTGATCACCACTCCTTCCACTCAACATGTATAATTCTTTTCATCAAAATAAACCAAATTCATTTCCATAATTAATATAATATATATATATATATATATATATATATTAATCAACTATATATATATATATATATATATATATATATATATTAACAAAATTAATCATTTAATTAATGTCCACTAATGATTTAATTATAATACTACACAAGTATAACAACTATTTACTTAGACAAATTAATTAATTAATCGGTCTTATACCTTCATGCATGTATGTATTATATATATATATATATATATATATATATATATATATTTTATATGTATATATATAATTAACAATTAATACTTAAATAATTGAACATGTTAATTATATATATCTATATACGTACACTTAATTATACATATATACGTACACTTAATATATATATATATATATAAATGCATGCATGATAATTAACAAATAATTTAAAATGGTGAGGGAATGAAAATCCTCATGAAGAGAAACTCAAAGTTGGAGAGGGAAATTTCCCTCGGGAAATGGAATCCAAAATTGGTGAGGGAAATTTCCCTCGTGAACCGGTCGTGTCAGACCTGGACGAGGGATAAATTCCTCGTGAATTTGCAGAGGGTGTTTCCCTCGTTAAATCCCTCGTCTTATGCTCGTGGGACCACACTTTACTCGCTAGTTCCCTCTTTGTAGGCGAGGGAAATTGTACCCTCGTGAATTCCCTCGTTCAAAATATTTGCTCGGGAATGCCCTCTTTAATGTCGAGGGCTTCATTTCCCTCTTTAAATTTCCTCGGCAAATAAAGGTTTTTTTGTAGTGTTAAAATACTTTTCAATACTTATAAATTAGTAGTCTATAGGTTCTTTTGAACCAATGAAATTAATATATTCCAAAAAGTTAATTACTTATTTAAGGGTAATTATGACAAAATTAAGTGTTTTAATATGTGTGAAGAATTGTATTAATTAATTATTAGGGATGATGTAAGTCGTGACAATTTTTCCAAGCATAGGCAAAATTGAAAATGAGACCAAAATTGGACGAATTAAGTTTTGAGATTAAAATTGAAAAGTTAAAATTTTGGAATCAAAATTGGACACTATCCAAGTTATGGGACCAAAAAACTATTTTATTCCTAGTATATGGAAACATGCCCAAATGATATGATCATAATTTAATTATTTAATTGTTACCAAGTGTTATAATATAATTTTATTCGAATAACACATGTTCTTGAATTAAAATAATGTAACAAGTTGTGCCAATTAAATTGTCACATGAACACTAGCAATTAAATGAATTCATATGAATTTGTTAAAGTGAAAATATCTAAATTGTTAAATGCTTTTAAAAATTAAAATAAAATTATAAAAACAGCAAATTGTTGAGGCATATATCTCCTAGAATAAATTAACGCATATAATTAATTAAAGTTGAATTGAGATCCTTAATTAATTGAGTGGTTACAAAGTCATCATGTAACTCCATTTTTTTATTATAAAAGCTGAGCTGACAGGAATAGGATACATAATACAGTCCAACAAATTAAATTTGTTCGAAACAGAAGCTAGCATACAAGATGGTTTCCAAATGTGGGATCATATTTGAGGTAATAACTTTGGTCGTGATTAGTGTAGCATTAATTCTGAATAAATGTGAAGCAGCATCGCCGAGTCCGGCGCCATCGGAGAATCATATTGGTGATGAGTGCTACAACAAACTCACTCCGGATTGCCGGAGTTTGATATTTGAAGGGAATTGCGGCCACATTAGAGACTCATGGGGAAATTGTTGTTGGCAACTTGATTTTAACGTTACGGACGAATGCTTCTACAACGCAATGATTCCAAAAGCCCTCTGCCCAGGTCGTGCTGACTATATTTGGCTAGATTGCCATGATTTATAACTAGCAAATTAATTTATATACATATATATATGTACAATGTCACGGAATACCCCCAACACCCGAAAATTAATTTTGAGTTAATACCAAGAATTATTCTGTAACTTAGGTTGTGTCAAATTTTAATTCTATATGTTTTCCTTTTTTCAAATTACTAAAAATAAAGTTGATGCTCAAGTTATTGAGTAGGACCCAAAATTTGCAAATATGTTATGAAAAAATAGAGAAAGAGAAGAACACACGTTTGTTTACCCAGTTCGTCAAGAATGACTACACCTGGGGGCATACCAAGTCAGGAGGATATCACTATTACTTGTGTATTCTATTTTACTTTCATCTTACAAATGCATTCATATAAAGTTCTATTTATACACATATATTGACACTAAATATGTAAACTAACTAATGGACCATTATCAAATGGCTAATCTCACGAGCTAATGGCTAATCTCACGAGCTAATCATACGAGCCAATTAAGTGGTATATAAATGAAACAATAATGGTGTATAATGACAAAACATTCACTAGTTATTCAAAACTATTATTCATAACACTCCCCCTTGAATGTCCATTGTCCACAAATAATATGTCTTGTTAAAAACCTTATTAGAAAAATTAAATTCAGTGGACAAAATCCCCAGTAAAGGGAAAATAGTACATAGGAGTATTGTTTAATGCAAAAATTCTCCCCCTGATTCAAACATCATTTGGAATAATTTAATCGATGCATTTTAATATGTTTCACCAACTTTCTAAATAGTGCAGTCGGTATTGACCAATGTCTTGTATAATTGACAAGATAAATTAGTGCACGAGATATGGTACTTCACGACCAAATATCTCTTCATATTCTACCCGTGGTCTAAAAGTGGGTCCTTATTATGATCAAGCGACCCGAACAACCATTGAAGTACTTAATGGATGTAAAATCGCTTTAATACCTTTTGAGTATAAACAATTTGTGAACCAAAATACCACCTTTAAGATGCTCAATTTGTAATCTAAGACAAAATTTAGTTTGTCCAAAGCCTTTGATCACAAATTCTCTCTTTAAATATGCAACTGCCTCTTGGAGCTCTTCAAGACTCCAATTTAAATATCTTCAACATATATTGTAATTTTCACAAAATTTGACTCATTTTCTTTATGAAAACACATGGGCATATTGGGTCATTGGTATCACCTTCTTTAACTAGACTATTATGCCGTATATGTCCAGATTATTTGAGCTAATACAAGAAATTTTGCAACTTTAATAGACAATCTTGTTTTGAATTGATTGACATGCTTCAAGCATGTTAAATCTTCCGAGTATTTTCATATATAATCATTTTCAAGATAATTGTATAAATATGCAGTTGTTGCATCATTTGACGCATTCCCAAATTTTTGTATTTGTTGCCAGATATATTAAATAGCGGAATATTATTCTATACATAACATGAGAATATGTTTGATTAATATCCGGTCTCTGCGAAAACCCTTGAGTTACTAATCTCGCTTTGTATTTTACCACCTTATTATTCATATTTTGTACAAATACACACTTCAGGGTGTATGTACTATAAAATCAACACTTTGTTTTATTTAGCGAGTCTAGCTTTGCCACAATTTGCTTCTAACTATTTCACCTAGTCAAAATGCTTTTGCACCCAACTTAGGTACTGGATCCAGATTTTTATTTGTGATAGTAAAAGCAATAGTGGACATGAACATGGTGTCGACAACAATGATATTTCTATTGTAAGTTTCTCATGTATATATAAATTTATGTCAACCAGATCCTTATCATTTTCCAAAATATTTTGATCTGATTGTTCCGCAACCCAATATTTTTATTATTTTGTGCACGTGCTTTGTTACTAGGATTTTCGTCTTCAGGACGAATCTCTTCAGGAGATACCTGGAGTGACTTTAGCAGCTTTTGTTTTACCTCGGATTTACATATTTTCATATTAAGAGGTTCCTTACGCTTCAGGAGTGCAAGAACATTAGCAAATATACTTAATTTTTATTGGAACCTCTATACATTGTGGTGCATATACTGCAGATATATGCAATGTAGTCACTCATTTATAATTGATATAATCATCTGGCAGAGTACTTGCTGAATCTTGCAAGTTAATTATCTTTTGAACTTTTAGTTCAAATTGACTAGTGTGTGGGTCTAAATATTGAAGATCTTTTCCTTCTGAGAAATTTCTCGACATTCATTAAATTTTGAATTCTTATCTCCCCCTAATATCGAGATATAATTTGTATCAATGTGTAGTCAGCCTTCTGGGCAGTTGAGATACATTGTGGGAAATATATATTTCATTCCCACACATTAGTTGTTAAAGATAGCTCTTCAGGAGCAATATATTTAGAGACAACCTCTTTAGGAGGTTGGACATTATCTCGTTTACCTTTTGACTCATTACTTTTATTTAATCTTCGGACCAAGAGGTCTCTCACGCTTTAGGCATTTTCAAGTTTATCACTTGTTATTTGTCCTTTAAGAACATCAATCTTTACCATAATCTTTTTGACAAGAAAACATGATTTAGTAACTCTTTTGGAGCTCACATTGCCTTTTTTTTTTCAAAGATCAAGGAAATTAAATGTTATTTTCCAATTGATTTTCCTTTTTCGTTGATTTTTAAAGCTCAACAAATTTCTTCGAGGATTGGGAGACGATAGTGCAACAAATTTTTAGTCCCTTCAGGGAGAAATATTCTGACTCTTCTGGAGCCATAAACAAGTTTGCACTATGACTTATATTATTAATATTTGTTTCTCCCTCTTTCAAATGATAAACATATTTTCTATAGTTAAGCATAATTTGTGCAAAAATACTTCATCATCATCATTGTAAAAATTATTTTCATCCAAGATATATCACAACATCTTCATCCTTCTTTTTCAAGGATACTTAATAAATTTTAACAAGATGATCCGGTGTTTGATAGATACAGGACCAATAGTCTTTCATGTCACATCAATAACATTGTTCCTCAAAATTTTTATAGTCTCTCTTCTGGGAGATAATTTATTTCCTGTGACGATCATGATTTTTATTGTTAGATGGGATAAATATACCACGTCCACATCCACAATTATAATGGTCACGTTTACGACCATGTCCATTTCTTTTATATTGAGCCGCATTCACTTCAGGAAATGGACTAACATCAGTATGCCATGACTAATAATTTTTCAACAATAGTTCATTGTTTTGTGTAGTTAAGAGAAGGGAAGTAGTTAATTCAAAATATTCCCTAAACTTTTTTTTTTCTTCTCGATATTGCTGCTGCAGGTGCATATTCGAGACATGAAAAGTAATCTTCTCAAACATATCATCATCAATTATGGTTTCACCACATAATTTTAATTGTGAACTAATTCTGAACATGACCAAGTTATATTTATTAACAAAATTTAAATCTCGAATCTATAAGTGGTGTGATCCCTCCGCAAAATATGTGGATAATTTACTATTAGATATTCAATTGTAAAAACCTCAAAATATATCAAGTATATGATATTTGTGCTTGCTTTCTTGTCTAAGAGACAAGGACAGTATCTTAGACATGTCTCCAAACAAGTATACATAGTAACCAATATCGAGTTCAAAATAATCTTCAATGCAAAAACGAGGTAGTCAAATAAACAAGTAACAATTAAAATTTAAGAGAATCATGTCATTTATAAAATATAGCATGTTTGTTGATCAGTTCATATACTTGTATCAAATAACTTGCTCCTAATCAATTCAATTTTCTGTTGGGAAATTGTATAGACTTAAGTTTTGATTAAGATGCCAAAATATTACTCTTAGGTTATTTGTAAGTAAAATTATTTAGTAGAGTTAGATTTTTAGATAGTCAGTTCAAATGTTAAGGAACTGGAGTGCAGTTATAAATTTCTAGAGTGTATTGAAGAATGAAGTCCACTGAAGACAAGTGATCTGAGAATTAGTCTAAGTCTTGAATGTTTTCTAAGTGCATTCTCACTAAGACTAAAACCATCAGGAGAGGACCAAGGTCCACTGATGTGAACTAACAAAGCACATTCAATGCTAAACACATTAAAAACTGTTAGTTAATCTGGTTGGAACAAGGCAAAACGAATTTCAGTGAAACTTACAGTAAATGAAGAATTAAGAAGGTTCTCTCAGAGGAGTTCCACCTTAAAGCAGGACAGGATTCTGAGCAAGCAGACTGAACGGCCCAATGAGAAGATGACACGTAGATGTACTCTACTGACAGCCGACCTGTCCCAGACTGACAAGTACCAAAAGTCTTTCCCTAGCACTCTATAGGAAGTTGGTGAACATGCATGGTCTTTCAGCTGTTTCTTGACAAGACTTAAAGCTTCAAATAGAGCCGTTTGAACCAATCAGATACAAGGAGACTTACTTGAGAAGATTCAAATCCAACGGGAAGATTTTCAAGGAAGCCTATAAATACAGAAGGACGTGCTCATTTCTATGCACGGGAAACTCACAAGATCAAAGCTATCTCTACATTCATAACTATCTAGAAGCACTCGAAATTACCTTTTTTTCCCAAGTGTTTCACATTAGTAGAGAGCATAACAAGCCTTCTGTAACCAAGCTTAAAAGCTATATCCAAACCTTAGAAAAGAGATAATACATCCTAAGCTTAGAGCTAAATTGTAAGGACTATCTCACAACAGTTGGAACCAAAACCCTACTCAATTGTTAGGTTGAGAGTTAGTGTTAACTATGACTAGTATGTTACCCGTGCGATGCACGATCGACAATATATAATGTGTGTTATAATTTTTTTAAGGCAAAGTATTATATGAAAATAGTTCATCATAAACTTTTATAAAACAATTATAAAATATCATTAATCTCACCAGGAATATCATTAATCTGGGTCAGTGCGTGGTATTATGTTGTAATTGTTGTAAATTGTCTTGACCTCAGATTAATGATACTTATGATGAGACTAATGATACTTTAAAATGATTTCATGATAAGCTTATCATGAACTATTTTCATGTAAAACTTACTCATATTTAAAATTTAAATAGTTAATAATATATGTTTGAGGGAGTCTTGACGTGTGAGACAATCAAAATCTCATATATTAGATGGGGCTTCAATTTGTATTTACGTCATATTCACCTTTAAAACTTGACAAATGAGTTTCATTTAATGTATGCAATTGTCTCATATAAATTTTTGTCTATTTATTTTTGTACACCTATTTTTTTATTATGAATTTATCACCATTATAGGCAATTCGTAGGCCATTTCCACTACAAATTTTTTTGTTGGAATTTTTGTAGTCATATTGACAATTTTCGTAGGCAATTTTATGTTTTCTTATAGTGATATACACTATTATTTTTTCATTAATTCTTTTGTTTCTTATTTTTTCAAGCACATAAAATTAATATATATTTATATTTTTGGAAATATGATTTATAAAAATATTATCGGATAATAAAATATTATTAAAGACCAAACACAGTCCTAAAATGAGTAAGTCTAAAATTAATATTGTTATCTTTTAAGGTCTGAATCGATAATTTTCAATCTTTCAAGTCCAGAATGGATAGAAAAAATCTTTCAAGTCTTAAATTGATAATTTTACTATCTTTTAGGTCCTAACACTACAAAAAACTCGCGTTTTAGCGACTGAATTTAGCGACCGCCACGAAGTCGGTCTCTAAACAATAAATTAGCAACCGATTAGCGACCGAAATAGACCACCGGTCTCAGATTAAAAAAATTACGACCGCCTAAAAAGTCGGTCGCTAAATCGAAGATTAGCGACCGCCTTCGACCACCTAAACGGTCGCTAAAACTCAAAAGCCGGTAAAAAATAACCAAGGCTTTTTACCGCCTGATCAGCGACCGCATAGGCGGTCGCTGATTTCAAATTTAAACTCTGCGACCGCTGTCTGGCGGTCGCAGACTTGTAACGTTTGACCCGGGAATTGTAATGGTTGAAGGTCATTAATGCGGGCGAATTAGGCGGTCGCAAACCAAAAACTGGTCAAATATCGGTAAATATCCGGGTTGGCCGAAGAGGACGATAGTGTTGTTCTTGTGTGAATGGTATGATCTAGGGAACCAAGGAACAAGAGTCGACAAAAACTACAAGATTGTTGATATCAACATCGGAAAGAAGTTTCCGGCGGCATACGATCCCTATATTTTTGCAACGCAAGCATCTCAGGTATATTATTGCAAATACCCCGGATCAAGTAGGCCCAACTTGAGGACAGTTTGCAAAGTGAAGGCAAGATCATTGGTTGAAGTTTCTAATCCGCCAAACAAAGACGGTGTAGAACCAACAAATCCATTTCAAACAGAGATACAAGAGGCTCAAACAGAGGTTGATCAAGCAGGTGTGAATATTTTTGTCGACTTACTTGCTGCAAATCCAGAAATGGTAATGATTGAAAATGATCATGAGAATGATGGACAAGAGCGAGGTGAGGAGGAAGAAGAAGAAGAAGAAGAAGAAGAAGAAGAGGAGGAAGAAGAAGAAGAAGAAGAAGAAGAAGAAGAAGAAGAAGAAGAAGAAGAGGGGGAGGAGGAGGAGGAGGAGGAGGAGGAGGAGGAGGAGGAGAAGGAGAAGGAGAAGGAGAAGGAGAAGGAGAATGAGGAGAAGGAGAAGGAGGAGGAGAAGGAGGAGGAGGAGGGGAGGAGGAGGGGAGGAGGAGGAGGAGGAGGAGGAGGAGGAGGAGGAGGAGGAGGAGGAGGATGAGGACGACGAGGAAGAGGACGAGGACGACGAGGAAGAAGACGAGGACGACGAGGAAGAAGACGACGATTAGAATTACTAAATTATTGTATATATAACAAGTTAGAAACGAAAATGAATTAATTTGGTGAATTATGGAAAAAAAAGAATCAATTTGGATACATATACAATTAATTGCATACAAATGAACGAATTATAAATTTAAGTGGGAGTCGGAATAAATAATTTTACAAAACTAATAAAAATTAAATGGCCACAACATTTATAAAAACAAGTGAGAAACGAAAATGAATTAATTTGGTGAAATATGGAAAAAAAATGAATCAATTTGGATACATATACAATTAATTGCATACAAATGAACGAATTATAAATTTAAGCGGTAGTCGAAATAAATAATTTTACCAAACTAATAAAAATTAAATGACCACAACATTTATAAAAACAAGTTAGAAACGAAAATGAATTAATTTTGTGAATTATGGAAAAAAATAAATCAATTTGGATACATATACAATTAATTGCATACAAATGAACGAATTATAAATTTAAGTGGGAGTCGAAATAAATAATTTTACCAAACTAATATAAATTAAATGGCCACAACATTTATAAACACAAGTGAGAAACGAAAATGAATTAATTTGGTGAATTATGGAAAAAAAAGAGTCAATTTGGATACATATACAATTAATTGCGTACAAATGAAAGAATTATAAAATTATGCATTGTCGAAATAATTAATTTTACAAAATAAAAAAAATAGTTGGGCAAAATATTTTAATAAACAACTTAGATACGAAAAAAATTTATTTGATGAATTATAAAAAAAAAAGACTTAATTTGAATACATGTACAATTAATTGCATAAAAATGAACGAAAGTAGCTTGTGTCCTAGTGGCGCGCGCCCCCTCCTCTTGCACAAGAGGTTCCGTGTTCGATTCCCCTTGGGTGCAAAATTGGATTAATTGTTCAAGGCCTAATAAGACTAATATAGAAGGTGGGCCGCATATAATAAGCAATGGGCCGGGTGGCCCATAATTTGCGACGGCCAAATTCCGTCGCAAATTTTGAATTTTGCAACGGAAAACAGCCCGTCGCAAATTCTAACAGAAAAAAATAAAAAAAAATATATATAAACATTTGCGACGGAATGTGGCCGTCGCAAATGTTGTTGATCCGATCGGGTCTGACCCGAAAGATTTGCGACGGACTACTATCCGTCGCAAATTCTGTGCGACCTGGCCGGGTCTGACTCGCCAATTTTGTGATGGATTTATCCGTCGGTAATTTGCGACGGATTTATCCGTCGGTAATTTACAACGGACGGCAGAATCCGTCGAAAAAATTAGCTACGGCTGTTTTAGGAACGGATACGTGTCCGTCGCAGAATCCGTCGCAAAATACTATTTGCGACGGATTTTCTGTCGCAAATTCCGTCGCAAAACAGTGTTTTTTTTGTAGTGTTAATATTTCACCAAATATTAATTTGGATACAATCTCGAAATATATTGAAAAATCAAATGTTTTGAAGTTACACTTCAAGTCCGAAATTTAATATTGGTCAAATACCAAATTAAATTCAATTTTCATTATGGCCGTAATTGCCACTTTTGACTCTCAAATAGATGATACGATTCAAATCTTGTGAATTAAATTCACATTGCTCATGCTCTCAAAGCACATTTTCAAATAAGGTCTTAATGCCACCATTTATTCGCGAGCAAATCTCAAGCGAATTATATGACGTCTCAAATCATTTGGACTAAATCCAAATAGTAATTTGTACTCTCAAGCACAAAGTATTTGATCCCATATCAATATTTAATTTGATATCAAGGAATCCAAACTCAGGGAATAATATATAATACCTCGAGTATTATTATTATTTTCATAATATTACCCGGTCCAAAATTCAATTAATTTTGTTTCATGTTTCTTTTAGCAATTTAGCTAAAATTTGAGTTTAAGCCTTAATTTACCAATTTGGCCAATTGAGATCAACAACAGGCCTACGCACCCAGCTAAACTAGTCAATATTCTCATTAATTTAATTTGGACCAATCATATAAGTATGATCTTCAACCCAAAATAAATTAAAACGCATGGCTCAACTTATTTGTCATTTAACATTTCAAACGGCAGAGAGAGACACGACCATTCATGTCACTTTCTCTCGAAACAATAACGTTAATCGCCGATTTACTCAAATCGGGACAGAGTCGAATGCCACCGCAGGCATTTCGATTCAATCTTTTCCTGATAAGCCACCAATTCTTATTTCAAATTGTTGATTCATTCGGAAAAAACCTCATTGCGATTCGGTTCATGATTCTCATCAACAACCGACTTTAATCTCAATCACGAGACTTTATTTCCATCGCCACCATTTGTCACTGACATCCTCATTTTGCGTATTTTTCTCAACGAACGCAAGCGGATCCTCAGTGAAAAATCTTTCCAACCACAAGGTGGTAAGAAAAAAATAGCATTCTCTTCTGCCATTTTTTTTAATTCTTACCCGGGAACTTCTCGAGTCTCACTTTATGGACCATGAAAGGTCTAGCATCATTAAAGGGGAAAAGGTTCACCACATTGAGATTCAAAGTCTGCCCAACTTGGACAGTTACAAAGGAGATATGGGTAGTGGTGCCCAGGGGAATGGGAGTACCAGAAGGAACAATAGTGTTTCCCTGGTTCGAAGACTCGAAATTATTATTTCCGTCAGTCATAAACTTTCGTCTTGCGATTGTTGGAATTTTGATGACTGTGAAAATAATAATTCAATCACAAAAAAAATTAAATAAATAAAATTACAACTCGAAACTTAAAATTACACATAATACAAAAAATAGTAAGACTGCAGTGTGTCGAGTCGAGGAAGACCTCTTCCCGCAAGACAAAATTTCCCCGGTAGTGCTCTTCGGTTCTGGAAATACGTCTCCAAAGGTAAAACGACACTTTCATCTTTAAGAGTGCAGCACCAAAGGTCTTGAAGCTCCGGCGAACAGGAAGAACGTATGAACTGGACTGATTTCTTAAAGACTCTATATGCTAGAATACTTAGGGAGAGAGTGAGAGAGATTTTATGTGTGGCGCCAGAAACTATGCATGAAGACACCTATTTATAGGCCTCCAAGACCCACATATGCATGGAAGGATTGTTAGTCAAACTACGAACCTGGACCTTTCTGCATTCCGGTTCGTCTCAGCCAAAATTAGGGAGACGCAAGTCACTCTCAATTAAACGAAAATCAGGGAATTTGCCAACAATTGAATTGCATCACATATTTTGCACGTTTATCATGCACTTTTATATCCTCTTTTCAACGAATCTGGACTCTCCAGATTTTCGGGCTAAGTCCAAACTTTGGGCTCAACAAACTTAAAAAACTCTTCTAAGGCCCAAATACAACCCAAAAATCAATTGTCAATGACCAATAACCAAGATCCAAGGTCCAACATCTTCAGTCCAATCTCAATTAAATTCTCTTTTAATTTTCACTCATATATTAATATTGGTAAACATCAATAATTTCCAACAACTCTCTGGTGCCAAAGTCGACGAGCATTCCAAACTTGATGGCTCGATTGCTTCAGATTTATCTACGATTGCTCCGCTGATCACGAGAGTAGCTACAAGTGTCTCAAATACGATCTTAGATTTTATCAATGCCATGTTGAAATTCTTGAGTTATTCTCATTTTTTTTTTCTCTTTTGGAACTTTGATGTGCAATGTCGCTATGAGTTTTTATAATAATGTAATTCGCTAGTGAAGTAGGATGCATGACTGTGGTAAAGTCTAAGGGATGAATACATATATATGTAAGTTATATGTTATAACCTCGACATTAAGTATTAATTATGACTTCTTTATTTTAGTTTTTGTAAACATTTAATTACTTAATTAGACGTGTTACACTCAACTCGTTTTAATATGCTCACTTTTAAGTACTTGAACGTTAAATATGCGCTCTCTTTAAGGTGTTTAACGTTATATTAGTATTGCTACCCATCTAAAGATGTTTTACATGAATTAAGAAAATAATATATCCAATTGGTATGTACTATTTCTCATACATTCTTTAATTTTGTAGATATGGATAATAAGGATATAATAATTGTGACTGATGGGTATTGGGAAGGAGACTTATAACAAGGTGGTATGACGGATTATATTATATTGTCACCAACTTTCACCTAGTATGATTTAGTGAAATTAGTTAGTGAAATAATGTCGACAACATTTAATGTAAAAAGCAGATTTTTTTTTTTTTTTTTTTGCCTCAATCGTACGAGTGCCACCAGGGAAACCAAAAACTAAGGGGCACTTGGATAGCAATTCTTCAATGGTAATGAGAATGAAAATTGATTTTCATCTATGCCCTCATAATAAAAATGATATGTTAGGGGAAGAAGTGTTCCATGGTAATTGGAATAGAGGTGGACAACAAATAGCTGTTGGTGGAGGAATAGGGGGTGATTGAGGAGGATGATTGTAGGAAGAAAATAAGGTAATCAAAATATAGTAGTGGTTACCTTATTTAGGAGGGGATGTAGTGATTTTGTTCACATGAACCATGCTAATTACACTAATTTTCAATCTCATTTTCATTACTATTGAAGAGTTGTTAGCCAAGCGTCCCTAAGAAAGTTCCTTCCGCAGGGAAAAGACGAAACAAACATCATCACTCAAGATGCAAGCAACTAGGGCATAATAACGTAACTTATACAAATATCATTGAAGGTCCTAAAAATGAACATGTTGATGAACCATCTAGCAATTAATGTAAGAGTAAAAGAACACTACATTGCAGAGAAACTGATTTTTTTTTTTTGGTCCATATTAGATGAATATTTGAGTATCAATAGACAACATTCAATTCTTTTTTTTTTCTTTTTTTTTTTTTTTGACAGGTAAAAATAAATTGTATTAGTCCATTGTAGGCTCACGCCTTACATCAGTTTGAAAGACAAAGTTACAGCCATTAGGAATCTCCTCTAACCATATTTCCTCATAATTTCCATAAGTTCCTAAGTGTGCTACCTCATGTGCAAAGGTATTTGCTTCCCTTATAATAGCCAAAAAAATCCTTGCATTCAGCATCTCGTGCCAAAGCCCATATATCCTCCACAATTAGCCCAACACAAGAGCTATCCGCAGACTATCTTTGGAGATAGTTGGCCAGTATTTTCGAATCCGTTTCAACAATGAGACAAAAGAACCCTCCATCAATGGCCTGCCGAAGGGCAAACCGGAGCAAACCAAAAGGTAGAATATTTTTGTCTCAGTCACACGAGTGCCACCAAACAAACCAAAAGGTCAAAGGGTTCATTTTATGGAGAAAAGACGAAATATACATCAATAGGTGTAAGTATGCTGAAGATTCAAGCAACCCGAGCATAAGAGCAACCACAATGGTTGCAAAGTTATAACTCACATCTCTCTTCAACATCATTGCCAACTCAGCTTTTCACTAACACTAACCTATTCACAATAACTCCCACAACCCTTACATGGTTATAACTCATTTTTCGGTGGGACCCACTATCAACTCATTTTATTTTATCAATGATTTATATTAGTACGATATTATTTATTTAAAAACTTATAATTGTTTTCTTCTATTTAAATATATATATTTATTAAAAATATTCTTTTTCATTATTTCACACTATTTATTTAATATAGATTTAATATCAAATAAATTAAGTATTAATTGTTTGGTTACTATTCAATTTTTATATTATATATATACATACCAAACAGTTATAGTATTATCAATAAAACACTAATAATCGAAAATAATATATGGAATAACATATTATTAACAATAGCCTGATTCGAAAACTTATTCTTCCTTCTCCCTGCAAAATAACAGCCGCCCACAGAAAAAAACGCCTCCTCCTCTTCATTCCATTTGAGAGCTGCCGCCTCCCTCTTCACTCAATTCCTGCGGGACTTCCACCATCACCACCGATCGCTTCCCTCTCGCCTCTTTCTTACATTTTCCCTTGAAATTTTTTTAGGCACTTGACTCCATAAGTCCCGCCGCCACCGTCGTCGCTGTCACCGCCACCACCACCCACTGTCTATTTGTTGGTTTAAGCCAAGGTCTTCTCACTACAAAAAGGGGATGATTTAAAGAGGGGGCTTAAAGAGGGGGATTGAAACCCTCGATATTAAAGAGGGCATTAACGAGGGGGATTTTTTTCTAAATTTAACGAGGGATTTACCTAGGGCAAAAATTACCCTCGTTTCTAACAAGGGACTTAACGAGGGGTAAAATAACCCTCGGCAATTAACGTGGGACTTAACAAGGGTGAGAGTCCCCTCTTTAGTTAAAGAGGGTGCTCCCCTCGCCTCGGTCAAACGAAAACAACTTAACGAGGGCGTGGGCCCCTCGTCACTTAACGAGGGTGTTCCCCTCGCCTCGGTCAAATGACATCCTACTTAACGAGGGCATTGCCCTCGCTAACTAACAAGGGCAAATTTTCCCTCGTTAATTAGCGAGGGCAGTTCCCTCGTTAATTAATACCCTTGCTAAAGCCCTCTTTAAGTGATATTTTAATTTCATTCTAAATAGTTTAATTAAAATAAATATTTATCTATTAATTTATAATTAAAATAAATATACAAGTGATAATTTGATTTTATATTAAATATTTTAAATATAATAAAAATATGTGTGTTAATATATAATTAAAATGATCATTGTATGTGTTAATTTATAATTAAAAATAATAATTTACAAGTGATAGTTTAATTCTATTCAAATGTTATAGTTAAAACAATTAATATGTGTATATACATGTATATACAAGTGTTAATGTATATTATTAAAAAAGAATATATAATTAAGTGATAATTTAATTTTATTTGAAATATTGTAATTAAAATGATCAGCATATGTGTATAAATGTAAATATGTGTTAATATATAATTTAAAAGAATATAAAATTATAATTTTATTTTATTTTGAATATTATAGTTAAAATGATTAATATATGTGTATACATGTGTTAATATATAATTAAAAAAAATATATACAAGTGATAATTTAATTTTATTCAAAATATTATGATTAAAGCAATCAATATATGTGTATAGAGATAAAAAGTTATTTGGCCCATAACTTATCAAGTGTCCGATTTTGGTCCCAAAAATTTAGAATCTTCAATTTTTGTCCCGTAACTCCTAGGGATTGTCCAATTTTTGTCCCATTTTCTTCAAAAATACAAAAATGGTGCCCTTTTTTGTCATGCTCAACTCGCATTCTGCCCGAATTTGGGACTTTACGGTACCTTCGAAGATGTGTTCGGAAAATGATTATTTTTTTCATTTTGCATTTTTAATCATTTTTTTCCATATCATTAATATGTGGTTGGAAAATTGACAAACCTTAGGAGTTACGGGACCAAAATTGAAGAGTAAAATTTTTTGGGACTAAAATCGGACACTCGATAAGTTATGGGACCAAAAAGAAATTTCTCAGCAAGAACGGGACCAATATTGGGCAAACCATAGAAGTTATGGGACCAAAATTGAAGAGTCAAAATTTTTGGGACTAAAATCGGACACTCGATAAGTTATGGGACCAAAAAACTTTTATTCTCTATGTGTATATATGTTTGCACATGTGTTAATATATACTTAAAATGAATATATAATTGAACATTTAATTTAATTATATACATGTGTTAATGTATAGGTAAAAATTAATTTGCAAATGATAACTTAGTTTTAAATGTGATAGTAAACAAATGATTATAATAATTTTATATACAAATGAATATATAAATATATTACAAACATATAACAAACATATAAAATAAATGATATTATATGATATATATATATATATATATTTAAAGTGAAAGTATATCGAATGACTTGCCTTGCCCAAACGGTAAGGCGAAATGCTTAAAGTCCTCCCCATGTGGGAGGTCTTGGGCTCGACCCCGAGCCCCAGCAAAATTATGGGAATAACATGTAGTTGGGTCGCGGGTTCGATTCCTGAACAACACATATTTTGCATTAATGAATTAGCGAGGGCACTGCCCTCTTTAACTAACGAGGGTGCGCCCCCCTTGCTAATTAACGAGGGCCGAAACGAGGGAATGCCGAACAGACTTAACGAGGGCACTGCCCTCTTTAACTAACGAGGGCGCGCCCCCCTCGTTAATTAACGAGGGCCGAGACGAGGGACTTGCTAACGAGGCTCATTTTGTCGAGGGTTGTTGTCCCTCTTTAAAACCCTCTTTAAACCCTTTCCCCTCTTTAAGTCCCTCTTTAATCCCCTCTTTAAATTAGTCTTTTTTTGTAGTGTCTCTTACTGTTGTCTTTTTAGATTAACGGGTTGATCTCCTCCAACGGCGTCGTGGCTACGGTGTCCGATTGGTAGGTTGACCCGTTAGATCTTTGTTTTCCTTTTCTTTTTAGTTTTTTCTATTTTGTTATTTAGCGTATGTTCGTCTGTTTTTTATTTTTCTCCACTCCCCTAAGTTCTTTGTATAAGTTCTTAGTGGTGAGGCCTTCCACGCCTTGTGCGGTTTGTTTTTTTTCTGGGTTTTTTGGTTTGCTTTTATTTTACTTTGTTTGGGATAGACTGTTGGGTGCTTCTTCTTTCAGATCTGTGAGCCAGACACTCATTGAGATTCTCAGTCTCCCACGGTGGCTTGTTGATCAAGAAGAGGACGCAATGAATTTGAAGATGGTGAAAAACACCTTAGTGTGGGGTGTTTTATTTGCCTAAAGATCTTTTAAAATTTTTACGCATTTGCCTCTTGTATTTACTCTCCAGTTCCTCACGCTTGGAATGGAGTAGTTCTGCCTCACTGTTTGAGGATATAGCCTTTGGTCGAATTTGTGGTATAATGCTCATGTATTAGACTGTGCTGTAAAAAAAAAAAAAAAACAATAGCCTGATTCGGAAAAAAAGAGTAAGAAGAAAACCTAAAATAAAAAACAAAAGAAAAGAAAAGAAAAAAACTTGAATGTTGTTGGCAGGCATGTAGCAGAACTTGTCAGATTAAATACACATACTTTTTCTATGCGTGTCCCCCAAACGATTTCCTCAATGCATGCGTGTTCTACACCTGCTAATACAATAATTGTGCTTATTTTTTTAGTTTAGAGTTACTCTGTAGTAACTCATTTGAGGAGAGAGAAAATAAATTTGAGTTATAACCACAGGTCACAATGGTAGTAACTGGTTCTTGGTCAGTTATAACTCACAAAATGGCAATGTTGTAGATGCTCTAATAAGAAAACTTGTACAAACATCGTAAAAAGAGGAATGCAAATAAATTGTCGTTCCAATAAGTTAGTTCAATTTTTTTTTTTAATTCATTTGTATAACACCATTATTTAACTCACTACCACTATTATTTTAGTTTGTATCACCTTTTAATTAAGGTATATACAACTTTTTAATTAATTTTGTACCGCCTTTTAATTAATCCCGGCTGTACTATCATCGTATCAACTCGTACCACCTTAATTAATCATGTACCACTATTGAATAAACTTGTACCACATTTTAATTGATAATTCTACTATTATTTCTGCCCATACCACATTTTAATTGATCATACCATTATTATTTCAGCCCATATCACCTTTTACTTATTTCGTACCACTGATTATGCGTGAAATTGTTAGATTTTAGAGCTCGAGATGCCCGTGTTTTGATTGATTTCGATGAGTATTTAGAGTCAATTGAGTACTATTTTCATGAAGTAATAAAGTTGTCTATTTGATGCTCATAGATGGATAGAGGGTGAAAGGAGGAGTTCGTAGGACTTTGAATCTACTCGAACGGATGCCCGGATGCCCGGATGAGAAGATATCGAAGAAATACGAATAGTATTAGTGCGAGAGAAGAAAAGTATCAGTTTCAAGAAGAAGGAGACCACTCGAGCTAGGAGGGCTCGAGCGCCACCGCTCGAGCAAGTGCATGGATCGAGCGTCGTGACTTACAGAGCACTTTGGGCACTCGAGCAGCTCGAGCGCCTTCATTCGAGCCCTTGTACCGCTCGAGCTCTAGGAGCTCGAGCGCCCCTCGTTCACATGAGGATTCGGCCCGTTTACTTCCAAATCGACCCATGGTCTATATATGTCCATTTCGAACACGATTTTGAGGACCACTTCACGCATAGAGTTAGTTTTTGGAGAGAGAAGAGCACCGAGAGTTCGAGCAAGCGTATTTTACTTTTAATCGAGGTTTTTAGCATACGAATTCTTAGATTAATTCATTCTTTTGAACCAGTTAGTGTTAATTCTTTCTTTCTTGAATTTTTTAGACGATTAAACTTAGTTTTTCAGATCTATATAGATTTCTTTTGAGACTTTAATTTGTTCTTACTTTTATGATCTTTAGTTTATTAGTTAATTCAATTATGCATAAGTTTATTGTTCTTGTGATTGCTTTTATTATTCAAACCACCATGCTAGGCTAAAACCCTTGTATGCTTAGGGTAGGATGAACTCGTAGAAGTAGGATATGGGTACATAATTAGGGTAACACGTGATGTTTAATTTTAATTATCTTAATTAATGAACACTTAAAATAAATTCCAGATTCACCTTTGAATTTCGTACGAAAATTGTTAGAGAGAGGGCGGTCTAATCACTCTTTGATAACTAGTAGGCTTCACGAGAGGGTTTAGAAGGGATTTATTCATCTACCGGTTTGTCTAGGGAGGATGACCGCATCACCTTAGTTAAATTAGTGTCTCTTTAGTTAAGCACAATCTATTAACTTGTTTAGTGGATTAGTGAAGTCGATTGATAGGATAAAGTATTAGTATTTCATTCTTGAGTTTTTCATTCTACAATCTTATACTTAGGTTATTTCTTGCACATCACGGTTATTTTGATTATGTACCGGCTCCGTTAGTATACGTAGGGATTCCTATCCTGAGCATCACCCATTCATATTTGCACACAACCTTTAGTTAATTAGTTTAATTCAATTCTTTAGCATAATTAGTTTAGTTTTAGTTTATAATAATTCTTTAAAAACTCAAAAACACACACTCATATTACTTACGACACGTAGATCTTCAGAGATATATTCGCATACAACTCATCCCGAGGTACGATATACTTGGTCGCTATACCTGCTTATACTACAGTGAACCCGTACGCTTGCGGGGAAACTACTAGTAAAAAGTTAGTAAAGTTCAGTTCAAGTCAACCACCTTTTAATTAACTTGTACCATCATTACTTCAATCTGCACCATTTTTTAACTAGCCCTTTACCACCACTAGATAAGCTCGTACCATCTTTTAATTAACTAGCACTATCATTATTTCAGTCTGTATCACGTTTTAATTACCCCATACCACTACTGAAGTGGTTGTACCACCTATTAATTTACTCGTACTATCATTATTTCAACCCAAATTGCCATTTAATTACCTCGTACCATATTTTAATGACCACTACCACCATTGAAACAACACACATCACATTTTAGTTAACCCCCTCGTACCCTCATATTTACAGCCCATACCACCATTATTTTAGCTCGTACTATCATTTAATGCATCAAATCACCACGTTGTCATATTCAACCAATACTTTTAAATACTAAAATTACACAAGATATATAAGGGCCCGCTTGGTTGGGGGTAATGATTATAGGGTAATGGGAATTAAAGTAAATAAGGAGTCATTCAAGTAGAGAATCATGAACGAGGAGTCTTTTGATAGGTAAATTATAACTCATTTTTAATCTTATTACAATATATTGATAATACCAAGCACTACTAATGGAATCATTCTCATTACCTTATACTTATTACCCCCAACCAAGCGGGCCCTAAATAATATCATCATGCATTAGTTAAATTAAAATTTTCTTGACATGTTTATGTTAAATGCACCCTTATCCTCACTATGTAAAAAAAATTAGGAAATGTTACCTTCTTCGTGATCAACAACTAATCTCATTTTTTATTTTTTATTAAAAAAATTGTTACACATGGAAAAAAAATTGAACAAAAGGAAACAAATATAATCTTTTTAGAAAATAAAACCAATCAAAATCTTAGTTGATTCAGTCTCACTAAGTTAAATAAACCAATAGAAATCTATTTCGAAATATAAACAAACAAACAACGCAAATATTTTAAAATATTCTGGTACAATTGTTGTTAAAGTGTAAATAACGTGAATTGTCTATACATCAAACTAGACACTACAAAAAAAACGCGGATTAGCGACCGACTTAGCGGCCGAAATTCGGTCGCAAAATATGATTAGCGACCGATTTCTGACCGAAAAAAGTCGATCGTTAAAAAGATGGTAGCCTTTTGAAGTCGGTCGCTAATCTGAAACCGCCTAGAATTTAGGCAGTCGCTAAAATTTAGCGACCGCCACCTGTTAGTCGCTGAACTGACCATGTCGAGTCAGGTTTTAGCGACCGCTAAGAAGGCGGTCGCTAATTTATTTTTAAATAAAATTAAACTTTTAATTTGATTTTTGTGATTATAGCGACCGACCTGTAGGCGGTCGCTAATCGACGAATCTGTTAAAAAAATGGCTCAGCGGGTTCGAACCCGCACCCATTGGGGTCCGGGCGGGGCGCGAACCAGTGAGCCACTGACCCACTAGTTTATATTAGGCGAGTCATATAGTATATAAGCCCTTATGAAGCTTGTAGAAATAAATGGGCAAATATGCGCCCAAGGGAAATTGAACCGCCGACCCCCGAGTAATCCGGAGGAGGCATGAACCACTAGGACACTTGCTATTATTGTTCGTTTATTTGCATTTAATTGTATATAACTTCAAATTGACTCCCGTTTATTTTTTAAATTCATCAAATTAATTCATTTTTGTTTCTGAATCATTTATATATATATATATATATATATATATATATATATATATATATATATATATATTTACTAACTTTTTATTTTATTTTATAAATTTAATATTTTAGACTATTATAAATTATTAATTCATTCGTTTTTATGCATTTAATTGTATATAGATTCAAATTAACTTCTGTTTTTTTAATTTATCAAATTAATTCATTTTTGTTTCTAATTTGTTTATATATATATATATTTACTAACTTTCTTTTAATTTTGTAAATTTAATATTTTAGACTATTATAAATTATTAATTCATCCGTTTTTATGCATTTAATTGTATATAAATTCAAATTAACTCCCATTTTTTTAAATTCATCAAATTAATTACTTTTTATTTCTAACGTTTATATATATATATATATATATATACTAATTTTTTTAATTTGGATATAAAATATTTTAGACTAATATAAATTATCAATTAATTAGTTTTTATGCATTTAATTGTATATAACTACAAAATTATTCACCCTTTTTTTAATTCATCAAATTAAATCCTCTTTTTGTTTCTAGTTCATTTATATAGATTCATAAAATATATGAAAATCTATAATATTCAACAAAAAATAAAATATTCGACAAAAAAGAACTGAAATATTCAACCAAAAAACCCTCCCTCCCCTCTCTCTTCACCTAATTTTCATCATTAGAGAGGAAGTAGTTCACCCGCGACTCCTCGTCCTCGTCATCCTCGCCACCTGGCCCACCGGCTGCACTCCCCCCGGCACCGTTCCCCCCTGCCTCGAAATTTTGTGGGGGTGGAGGTGGATCGTTGATTACCACCCGTTGAGAGATGGAGGTAAACCAGTTACAAAGAGTCTCGTTGTAGCTCGTCAGGGCCTCCATCTACTTTCGGACGTCTCTCAGCTCACGCTCCATCTGAGGGGGAGCAGAGTCGATCGAGAAGGACGATACACTGGTCTGGCGGTAGGACTACAAGACGACCTTACTGTAACCGCCCTGCCAAACGACCTTCCCCTTCTTGACTCCGGCCACATCTAAATAGATGCGGTCCTCGTCAATTCGGGGAAGGGTGGGGTTCTCCCCGCTGTTGTCGGTGGGAGCCACCTACTGCGAGGCCTGGTGAGACGATCCTTAAACCGGTTCTGAAATTATATAAATAAAATACAATTATAATAGTTAAAATTTAAAAAATACTTACGTGGATCTCGGTGGTGCGGGCGTAGCTAGACGTCCCAGTCTCCGGATTCACTGGGTGGGAGATCTCCATCTGCTCATAGAGAGAGGACTTTCGTCAATGCTTCCTCTCCTGTTGCTAACCAAATTCAATAGATATTTAAATATTAAATATTTAAAAAATTATTAATATTCAAATGTAAATAAAATTTATAATGCTTACAAAGGCGAGGGAATGCTCATAGATGGACCGAGACCCAGGCCTATGTCTGGCGACGCCATGCCGGTTGTGTCCTTCAACCGGTTCTCCCTAGACTTCGTGGACTTGGCTTTGAATACATCACTATTCCAGTGAGTAACCAAAGCGTCCCAGACGGAACGTCCGTCTGGCCCTCGGCCCAGCTCCAGCTGCTTCCCATCATCAAACTACTTCATCAGATTGTAGATAATGTTTTTGTACAGCTCATACGCTTTTGTGCAGAACAAGTTGTACACAACACTATCATGGGCAGTGTCCCAAACCCACAACTTCTGCAATTAAATTAAAAATAAAATATTAACAAATAAATTCAAAATAAAATATTACATAATTAAAATCATAATAAATATACCTTGAACTCCTCGAATTAGTCCATCCTCTTTCGCTCGGACACCATGGACCACGAGAAGGCACCAACCTCGAACGGGATCTTCTTAATGGCCTCTGAGACGCGAGAGCTAGTCTCATGGCCTGAAAGCATACTGTGACATAAAAAAAATTCAAGTTAATATTAATAATTAATATTAATGAATATAAAAAAATATTTAATTCATTATAAAATACTTACATGTTGTCGTGAGGGACAACAGTGAGACGGCTATCCAACGGGGGATGCTGCCGTGAAGCCAAAGATCCGGCTACTGAAGTAGAGCCAGCAGCACTGGACTGCTGTGAAGAGGACGGTGTCATCTCTGGGGCCGGTCAAACCTCTGGGATCTCCGGTCTCAACGACCTCGACCTCGAGCTCCTCTTCCCTCTCCCCCTCCCCCGACCCTGCCCCCCAGTCTGATCAGTGTTATCTTGAGAGCTCATCTGTAATAATTATAAATTCAACAGATCAGCATACCATATTATATTTATACACATTCAACTAAATTCATACCTACGTATATCAATCAACTAAATTCATATATACCTACATATACCAATCAACTAAATTCATATATACCTACATATACCAATAAACTAAATCCATACATATGTATACCAATCAACTAAATTCATACCTACACATGGCAATCAACTAAATTCATACCTACATATATCAATCAACTAAATTCATAATTACGTATATCAATCAACTAAATTCATACCTATATATATCAATCAACTAAATTCATACGTATTTCAATCAACTAAATTAATACCTAGCTACACATGTAGATCAACCAACTAATGCAATATCTAAGAATATCATGAAACTAAATATATATCAATCAACTAACATACCAATCAAATTGATGCAAGGATGTATATTCCTAATTAAACTAACATACCAACTAATTAAATATATCAACTAACATACCAACTAAATACAATATTTACGGTTATTGTGTAGACATATATATACATGATTTAAAAATATATATACATATATATAAATCCTATAAACAAACATGCATGATTTATACAAACATATACATATAACTTCATGTATAAATCCTATAAATTTTAAAAAATGATATACAAAACATAATAAATGGTTAAAATTTAAAAAACTTATGGTTATTGTGTAGACGGGAAAGCAACAAGTGATTTGACCGGAATGGATTGCTCGACGGAGGCGGCGGCAGCGATGGCGGCGGTTTTTCAAAGAGATGGGCGAAAGTGAATACAGATTGTGCCTAAAAAAGGGTAAAGAAATTAGCGACCGCCTAATCACAGATTTCAACGGTCCCGATTGACCAAATTTATGATTAGCGATCGCCTAGTAACAGGCATTAATGACCATTGCCCGTTTCTAAGAACGAGTCAAACTGAACAATTTGCGACCGCCACGGCCGTCACTGATCAGGCAGTAAAAATTATTGGTCAACTTTGACCGACCTTTGAGTTTCGGTCGCTAATCTTTCGATTTAGAGATTGATTTTTCTGTCGGTCGCAATTTTTTTTAGTTTGAGACCAGTGGTCTTTTTCCATCGTTGATCGGTCGCTAATACATTATTGAGAGATCGATATCTATATGATCGCTAATTTCAGTCGCAAAAATGCGAGTTTTTTGTAGTGACAGAAAAATAATTTTTTCATCTCATAGCTTGTCTAGTGTCCAATTTTCATCCAAAAAAATTTAACTATTCAATTTTGATCTCATAACTTATTAAATCGTCCAATTTTTGCTTGATGCCATTTAGTACGTTCCCAAAACGGCATAAGTTTTTACTCTGGCGAAAATGAGACCATAATTTGACGATTCAATATGTTATAAGACCGAATTAAAAAAAAAATTACATTTTTGGTACCAAAATTGGACATTAGATAAATTACAGAACAAAAACACTATTTTTCTCTTTCGATGCTTTGTTCAACATAAAAATTGTTCGGAGTTTATCGAACACTTATGTCGAACAAATTAAATTCAATATAATGAGCATTTATTGAACGGTCTCGAATCGAGTATAAATAATAATGTTTGATCATTTCAACCATGCTCGAGTATAAATAATAGGCCTAATTGCATTAAACTTACCAAACTATTGGCGATTTTACACTTAAACCACCAAATTATATTTCTTGGCACTAATACATACAAACTATCAAATTTTGGCACATAAACCACTAAACTTAATTTTCAGCCAAAATTTTCTTCGATTTCAACATGGGGGGAGAGGGGTATTTTTGTGGAAAAAAAAGTGCAATTGATAGCAAATGACACAAGAAGGTGGAGCGTGAGACGGAGAACGAGGTCAAGGAACGACATACGAGGATATGTATGGGAGCGAAGACGCGAAGCAGTAGACAATGAAAGTGGTGATGAGTTTTGTGTATTTCTCGTTCCAATTGGATTGAACTTATGAAGAGGCTAGAGAAAAATATCATTTTCTAAGGAACATGCGTGATAACATTTTTTTTTTTTTTGGATAATTGATTAAAAATAAGTTTAGCAATTTTTGTGCCAAAATTTAATAGTTTGTATGCATAGGTTAAAAAATATAGTTTAATGGTTTAGGTGCAAAATTTGCGATAGTTTAGTGAATTTCGTGTAATTAGGCATAAATAATATTTTGAGAGTATTTCGGCCATGCTCATGAGTGGAAATTAAATACTACATGCACACACTTTGAAAAAGTAAAAAGATAAGCGCCAAGTTGTGTATTATTATGTTAAATAATTAAGGTTTATCATATAATTCATGACAATTATACCAAACAAACTCAGCACGTTGTTTGCAAGGGGCGTTTTTATAAATTACATAGTAGTAGCAATCCTCCGTGACTGTCTTTAGTTCTAAACAACAATCATTGTAAGCTTCTATCCATGGTAACGACACTGGCCGGTCATTGCAATTTCCAAACAAAAAGCTATTGCAATTTGTTGTGTTGTAACAGTACTCATCTTTGTTACCCTTCGGTGCCGGTGCAGGTGCAGGTGCTGAAGTCGACGAGCCTTCCAAACTCGATGGCTCGATTGCTTCAGATTTATCTAGGATTGCCCCACTAAACACGAGGATAGCGATAAGTGTCTCAAATATGGTCTTAGATTTGATCAAGGCCATGTTAGAGTTCTTGAATTATTCCCTTCTCTTTTCGGCACTTTGATGTAATGTATCATGCTATACATGAGTTTTTATAGTAATTGATCGATCCAATGAAGTAGGATGACTTTGTAGAACTATAAATGCTATTTAAGTCTAAGTGATGAATAAATATGTAAGTTATAACCTCGACATTAATTATGCATGCCTTCTTCGCACTTGAGTTTTTGTAAGCGTTTAATTAATTAAAAGAAATGTGTTACACTCAACTCGTTTTGATATGTATGCTCACTTTAAGGTGTTTAAAGTGATGTGATATGTGAATAGTTCTTATATCATTCTTGTTAGTTAAGTACCAAAGTAGACTGACATATATATATATATATATATATATATATTTTTTTTTTTTTTTACAAAAGAAACGGACTGCAATAGATCAAATATATAGTACAAGTCCAGTCCAAGAGACCACAGAGAGTCCGAAAATGGCCTACCTCGAACCAATCGTGAGGAAACGAGGAAGAATAAATTAGCCTAAATACACATCCAAGGTGAAGGTACATAGAACAATGAGAAACCCCACACTAAGGGAACTCAACTTCCAGAAGGATGAGACCAAGGGTGCATAGGACCAACCCAAGAACACAACCAGTGCACATCCAAGGTGAGAGCACAGGGAACATGGAGAAACCCCAAACTAAGACATATCCAATTCCAGTAAGATAAACCGAGGATGCACGAGCATTACAACAGAGAGAAATAAACTCAAATAACAACAAAACAAAAGAATCAACAAAAGGAAAAAACTGACAACTAAAAACCTACAACAAAGCCATAATAAACAAATAAACATAAATCAAAGGAGTTTAATTAATCGATCCATCCACCGGTCACCGTAACTCCAGTGGATCATATCGATCCATTAGACCCATATGGAGCCAAGGAAGCCTGAAACCGTTAAGAACTCGGGCTAACTCGGTCAACTCAGTCGAGTGACTCATTGAGTCGGAGATCTGGAACAACTCGGACCTCTCCGAGCAGGGAGTGGCGGCGGCGATAGGCGGACGGCGGGCGGCAAGAGCGGCTTAGACGGGCAAAGAGAATCCAAGAGAGAAGAAAAATTCAATGAAAACGGTAGATCGGAACCAAAAAAACGGTCGGAGAGATGCACATCGGAGGCGGCGCCGAGAGTTTCACAGAGAACCCTACAAGAGGATTCTTAGGAGAGGAGAGGATAGACGGTGCCGCTCAGGTGTTCGCCATTAGAGCCGAAGAAGGGAAATGAGGTTTAGCTTTCATAATTTGACTGACATGTATTTCTTAATGTTCCTCATTCATAAAAAGAATCTCGCAGTAGAAAAATAATTAATTCAATTATTAATTACTTATTGTGATTCTTTAATTTTTTTTTCTTTTATGAATAATTACTAGCAAGTTGGAGAAAATAATATATGCAATATTAAATAATTATGCAATGCAATCTATAACGTATATGTTTTGAAATAATTATGTTTGCATGCTGAAATAAAATTATGCATGATTTTTTAATTCAGAGTTCCCTTCAGAGTGGTTCATATATGAATCAGTTAGATTCTATAATTTGCCTAAATTTAGAGGGGTGTATTGGTTATAGAGTTTGTAGGATTTTTTTAGACTTTTAAAGTTTGGGGTATTCAATCTTGATTTTCAAAAGTCTTTAAAAATCCTGAGATATTCAATACGGATTTTTAAAAAATCTTAAAAAATCTTTAGATATTCAATAGTTTATGGATTTTAATACACCATTGATTTTCTTTGATTATCTTCCAAAATATAAATAGATTTCATTCTCCCAAATCTCTTCTAATAACCAGAGATTTCTACGGATTTTAAAAAGTCTTAAAAAATCTTTAGATATTCAATAGTCTATGGACTTTCTTTGATTCTCTTCCATTGGGATGTCAACGGGCGGGGCGGGGGGTCATTCCCCATCCCCGCGAAATAAATGGGAATTTTTTTCCCCATCCCCGCCTCGCTGGGGATCCCTATTTTTTTATCTCATTTTTAAAATATAAAAATATAAAATAATAAAAAATTTAATCATACATAACAATTACTTTAAGTTGGTGTTAAAAAAAACTAATTTGAAGAATCTCTAATTCTAATATTTTTAATTAACATATATAGATTTTCTAAATCTACAGACTTTTTAAAGTCCAAAAAATTCAATAAAATCCCAATTGAATACACCCCTTAAATTCAACTCTCAACACCACCATTGTGAGAAGGATTTAGAGTACATATAGCGTGAACAAGTTTCACAAAGAAACTAGTTTGCAACTAATACCCTTTAGTGAGAATAACTAAATATCTACAGCGAGAACAACTAATAATCTTCACAACTGATAGCCATTAATTAAAAAATCTATACCCTTAAGTGAAACCAACTAATTCCTTTAATGAAAAAATAAATATCCTCAAACTTGTCCATACTACACTTTGTCAAGGATTTATTGTAAAAGAATGCAATTAAAAATAATTCGGGTTAAATGCAAAATGAATATAATTTTCAAAGCACTTTTCGTAGCATATATATCGAAAATGGTCCTTTTGTGTGCATCTTAATTACAAAGCTAATCCCACATGAATCAATCTTTACACCTTTTTGTTCTAAAAAGACTATTTTGCAATTTTGTTACAAAAAGACCACTCTTACAATAACATTTTTCGTGTACGTCCAATTTTGGATTCAACTCAAACATTTCTAGTGCATACCTACGAATCTCATGTACAACTGTTTCTTATATATATATTTTTGAATTGTAATACGATAATTAGGTTTAATTCAAATATATATTTGGGCAATTAAGTAGGGCACGATAAAATATATGAAGATATGCATAAATTTTCATCTAAAACTTAACTTGATCCTTTATTTATTGTTGGAATTTTGATGACTGTGGAAATAATAATTCGATCACACACTACAAAAAAGAAGGAGATTAGCGACGGGATTTTTGCGACGGTCAGAATTTCCATCGCAAATTCAGTGAATTTGCGACGGATTTTTGTAAGCCGTCGCAAAAAACGACAATTTGCGACGACTTAGGAAGTCCATCGCAAATGATAGTAATTTGCGACGGAAAAGCCGTTGCAAACACTAGGGCCCACCGCCTTCGTCTTGAACCGGCTACATTTGCGACGGAAAGGTCGTCGCAAATTTCAATTTTGAGTTTGCGACGGGCAATTCCGTCGCAAAACATACCCGTTTAAAGGTGACCGTTCGGGAAGCGACCCGTTTGACTGATTTGCGACGGAACTGGCCGTCGCAATTTTAAACTTTGTATTTGCGACGGGCAAAAGCCGTCGCAAAGCTTACATTTGTATTCGCGACCTTTCGGGAAACGGCCCATTGACTGATTTGCGACGGAATTTCCGTCGCAAATCCGAACCGTTTTACGCGTCTTATTGGGAAACGTTGCGTTGACTGATTTGCGACGGAAAAGCCGTCGCAAATCAGTGAAAAACGGCGTCGTTTTGCGTTTGACGGGCAAAATTTGCGACGGACAGGCGTCCGTCGCAATTTTTTTTCCACTTATTTATACAGAACCGCCGCTTTACAGGCGGAGAAAGAGAGAAAAGAAGAGGAAAAAGAGATGAAAAGGAAGGAGAAGTTGGGTGTCGTCGTTGTAGAGCCAATCCGTCCCCACCGAGTTCTCGTTTCGTCATCTTCTACAAATAAACCGTAAGTTTTCTTCATTTTTACCGTTTAAAATTTAATTTTAAAGCATGTTTAGAGAATTGATTTTAGTTGAATTATTTGAATTATATTAGTAATGAATTGATTTTAGTTGATTTAGTTGATCGAATTTTAATTTAAAGCATGTTTAATTTTTTTTAAGTGGTATTAAATTGAATTAGTTGAATTGTTTGAATTATATTAAAAATAAATTGATTTTAGTTGAATTAGTTGAATTATAATTTAATTAATTGATCGAATTTTAATTTAAAGCATGTTTAATTTTTGTTAAGTTTAGAATTGAATTAGTTGAATTGTTTGAATTATATTAGAAATGAATTGATTTTAGTTGAATTAGTTGAATTATTATTTAATTAGTTGATCGAATTTTAATTTAAAGCATGTTTAATTTTTGTTAAGTTTAGAATTGAATTAGTTGAATTGTTTGAATTATATTAGAAATGAATTGATTTTAGTTGAATTAGTTGAATTATAATTTAATTAGTTGATCGAATTTTAATTTAAAGCATGTTTAATTTTTGTTAAGTTTAGAATTGAATTAGTTGAATTGTTTGAATTATATTAGAAATGAATTGATTTTAGTTGAATTAGTTGAATTATAATTTAAGTTGATCGAATTTTAATTTAAAGCATGTTTAATTTTTGTTAAGTTTAGAATTGAATTAGTTGAATTGTTTGAATTATATTAGAAATGAATTGATTTTAGTTGAATTAGTTAGATGAGCGGACAAGGCAGTGGCAGTGGCAGTCAGGAGCCTCCGAGGGATGAGGAGGCTCGTCGAGGAGAGCGAGGAGGGAGGAGACGACGGGCCTCACTGAGACCCGTGGTTCCACCTATTTTCAGACCGAGGTCTCAATCAGAGACCTCTACACAGCCTGGTGCGGGCTCCTCCTCCTCACAGCAGACTGCTGAGGGCTCATCCTCCTCCAGACAGCATCCGGTTGTTGAACCACAGATGACTGTTCAGCCACATGCTTCAACGTAAGTTTTAATATTTTATACTAATTTTTTTATTAATTAAAACCTAATTATTTTACTAACTTTGAAGTTTTAATTTTACAGTTGGATTCCTGGTCATGAGGCTACTAATCAGGTTTCCCGGTCCATCCTTGGATGTGGATTCGAGCCCACCGCTTACACCTGGAGGCTAGTGTCTGATGCAAAGAAAAGGACATACTTCGAGGAATTTAAGGTATTAAATTAATTTATTAATTCACCGTTTATTAATATCAAATATATAAATATATATTTACATTTAAATTGTAATTGCAAAAAGAATGTGTCTGGGCACCGGAGCACGATGACCAGATGTGGAAGAATTTCGAAAAATATGCGGCGGAAAGGTACAAAGACCTCCTTTTTAGAATGAGGGAGAAGTGGTACAAGAAGGGAGAGGCGACCGACCTAGGGACTGACAGTGAAAACCGGCCGATTTGGGACCAATTCCTCCACTACTGGGATTCCCCTGAATTCCAAGAGAAGTCGGCGAAAAACAAGGCGAATCGGCGTAGTGACCCTGATGGAGAAGGGATGGCGAGACATCGGGCCGGTTCTCGGTCCATTTATGAGCACGGTTAAGATTTGTAAGTTTCGTCTTTAATTTTGTAGTTTTTGAATTTATATTATTTTTTTCCTAATTTTTTATGAGTGGTATTAATTTTTACTATCTTTTTTTACAATTAGGCGGCGGAGCAAGGACGCGAGCCCTCTCATTTTGAGAGATTGCAGCTCGCCCACCCACTCGTCGAGGAGACTGGGAAGTCTACCTACGGCCGTACTACCGAGATCCACGTAAGTATTATTTCAATATTAATAGTATTATTTTAATTTTTAAAATTAAAAGTATTATTTTATATTCTGTGTTCAATTTATTTAATTTTTTGTATAATTAATTTGCAGAGAAAGATGCTCGAGGACCTTGCCTCCCAGCCTCAGCCTGAGGAAACGGCAGAGGGGTCGGGGTCGATGCCCCCCACACAGCCTTCTGTTGACGTTCAAAATGAATTGTACTTCAAGAACGTCAAGGCTAAAAAGGGGCGGTTCGCTGGATTGGGCAGCTTCGGAAAGAACTTTTTCCGACCTCGTGGCTCAGGCTCATCCTCCTCTCAGTCTTCCATCGACTCTCATCCCAGTGAGGTCGAGAGGCAGCTTGCCACGGTGGTGGAGCAGATGAAGAACATGCAGAGGCAGCAGCGAGAGAAGGAAGAGTATGAGAGACAGCAGCGAGAGGCGCACGACCGGTATACAGCTGAGGTGGAGCGGTATCGGGTCGAGCTGCAGGAGTATACAGCCGCCATGCAGGCGTGGTGGCAGATATTAGCCTCTGATTCAATGCCACGAGCGCAAATGCCTGCGCCACCGATGCTGCCGATCCCGCCGACCCAGCCATCGATGCCGCCGATCCCGCCGACCCAGCCATCGATGTCGCCGATTGTTAACCTGGGCGAGGATGAAGAGGAAGACGGATTTAATTCCGATTGTTAAAAAAATTTGATTTTTAATAACTATGAAGTACAATTTTTTTTTTAGTTTGAATTGTTACTTTAATTTAATTTTTGAATTGTTACTTTAATTTATAATTTTGTGAATTTATTAGTTTGAATTTACTTTTATTTAATGGACACAACATTTATAAAAACAAGTGAAAAACGAAAATGAATTAATTTGGTGAATTATGAAAAAAAAAAACGAATCAATTTGGATACATACACAATTAATTGCGTAAAAATGAACGAATTATAAATTTAAGCGGGAGTCGAAATAAATAATTTTACAGAAATAATAAAAAATAAATGGCCCCAATATTTATAAAAACAAGTTAGAAACGAAAATGAATTAATTTGGTGAATTATGAAAAAAAAACGAGTCAATTTGGATACATACACAATTAATTGCGTACAAATGAACGAATTATAAATTTAAGCGGGAGTCGAAATAAATAATTTTACAGAAATAATAAAAATTAAATGGCCCCAATATTTATAAAAACAAGTTAGAAACGAAAATGAATTAATTTGGTGAATTATAGAAAATAAATGAGTCAATTTGGATACATATACAATTAATTGCGTACAAATGAACGAATTATAAATTTAAGCGGGAGTCGAAATAAATAATTTTACAGAAATAATAAAAATTAAATGGCCCCAATATTTATAAAAACAAGTTAGAAATGAAAATGAATTAATTTGGTGAATTATAGAAAAAAAATGAGTCAATTTGGATACATATACAATTAATTGCGTACAAATGAACGAATTATAAATTTAAGTGGGAGTCGAAATAAATAATTTTACAGAAATAATAAAAATTAAATGGCCCCAATATTTATAAAAACAAGTTAGAAACGAAAATGAATTAATTTGGTGAATTGTAGAAAAAAAATGAGTCAATTTGGATACATATACAATTAATTGCGTACAAATGAACGAATTATAAAATTATGCATTGTCGAAATAAATAATTTTACAAAATAAAAAAAATAGTTGGGCAAAATATTTTAATAAACAACTTAGATACGAAAAGAAATTAATTTGGTGAATTATAAAAAAAAAGACAAAAATTTGAATACATATACAATTAATTGCATAAAAATAAACGAAAGTAGCTTGTGTCCTAGTGGCGCGTGCCCCCTCCTCTTGCACAAGAGGTCCCGTGTTCGATTTCCCTTGGATGCAAAAAATGGATTAATTGTTCAAAGCCTAATAAGACTAATATAGAAGGTGGGCCGCATATAAAAAGGAATGGGCCGGTTGGCCCAGTGGTCCGCGCCCGCCCCGGCCGCCTCGGGTGCCCGGGCTCGAACCACGCGAGCCACTTTTTTTTTTGTATAGGCTCGGTAATTTGCGACGGCCATATTCCGTCGCAAATATAGAATTTTGCGACGGAAAATAGCCCGTCGCAAATTATAACAGGAAAAAATAAAAAAATATATATAAAAATATTTGCGACGAGATTTGGCCGTCGCAAATTCTATTAACCCGAACGGGTCTGACCCGAACGATTTGCGACGAACTACAGTCCGTCGCAAATTCTGTGTGACCCGGCCGGGTCTGACCCGCCACTTTTGCAACGGATTTATCCGTCGGTAATTTGCGATGGACGCCGAAATCTGTCGCAAAAATTAGCTACGGGTGTTTTAAGGACGGATTCGTGTCCGTCGCAGAATCCGTCATAAAACACTGTTTGCGACGGATTTTCCGTCGCAAATTCCGTCGCAGAACAGTGTTTTTTTTTGTAGTGACAAAAGAAATAATAAAATTACAACCCTAGAATAATTACACAGAGTACGAAAAAAAACAAGAAAGCAGTGTGTCGAGTCGAGGAAGGCCTCTTCCTGCAAGTCGAAATTTCCCCGGTAGTGCTCTTCGGTTCTGGAAATACGTCCCCAAAAGTAAAATGACACTTTCGTCTTCAAGAGTGCAGCACCGCAGGTCTTGAAGCTCCGGCGAACAGAAAGAACGTATGAACTGGACTGATTTCTTAAAGACTCTATATGCTAGAATACTTAGGGAGAGAGTGAGAGAGATTTTTTGTGTGGCGCCAGAAACTATGCATGAAAACACTTATTTATAGGCCTCCAAGACCCACACATGCATGGAAGGATTGTTAATCAAACTACGAACCTGGACCTTTCTGCATTCCGGTTCGTCTCAGCCAAAATTAGTGAGACGTAAGTCACTCCCAATTAAACGAAAAACAGAGAATTTGCCAACAATTGAAATTCGTCACATATTTTGCATGATAATCATGCACTTTCATATCCTCTTCAATGAATATGGATACTCCATATTTCTGGGCTAAGTCCAAACTTTTGGGCTCAACAAACTTAGAAAACTCTTCTAAGGTCCAAAGGCAACACAAAGTTCAGTTGTCAAGGACCAATAACCAATGTCCAAGGTCCAATTTCTTCAACCCAATCTCAATTTAAATTCCCTTTTCATTTTCACTCACATATTATTATTGGTACACACCAATAATTCCAACAATCCCCCACATGAGTGGAAATTAGAGCCTATAATATGCAGACTCACAGTCCAGTTCAAACGAGACGTTATTGCATCTGGATAGGTAGTTTGTGGCTTTGAACCTTCCATAGTCAAGCATTACCGAGTACACCGGAAGCCTGGTGGACACATTGCCTTGAACCATTCCGCCTTGGTGTGCACTTAGACAGTAATACTGACACAATAATATCTCTACGCTCATTTCTTGTTCTCACGTTTTTATCCGTTTCGGCCATGGACACCCTTTGGATTCATAAGTGTTTAATATCCACTGATATTTGAGGCGGCCTCTCACCTCACACTTACATAGGTGATCTCCTATCTTGAGTATCCCGTTATACTCTAGGAATCATTAAAAGTCAAAGACTTAACCTATACCACAACTCATGAGTTCCAACACTTGGTGTTGTGTGACTTGAAGCGAATATACCAGCTTTCTACTAGTAGTCACCCCACAAGAGTATGGGATCCCTGTATTATGAGCAAGTATAGCAACAAAGTATTATCGAACCCAAGGGATGAAGTGTATGCGAACAGATCCCAGAAGATCTACACGTCGTAGCTAATATGAATGTAAGTTTTTTTTTTTTGGATTTTTTTAAAAAGAATTAAGTCTAAGCTAAAATAAACTAATTAAACTAAGAACGAAAGAAACGAATTAACTAAGGTGTATTTTCAAATAAGTAATGGTGATGCTCAGGATAGGAATCCCTACGTATACTAACGGAGCATGTACATAATCAAAATAATTGTGACGAGCAAGAAATAACCTAAGTAAAAGATTGTAAGATGAAAGCTCAAGAATTAAAACCCTAATACTTTATCCTAGCAATCGACTTCACTAATCCACTAACGAGTTAATAGATTGTGCTTAATTAACGAGACCCTAACTTAAACTAAGGTGATGCGGTCGTCCACCTTAGATAAACCGGTAGATTAATTAACCTTTTCTAAACCATTTCATTAAGTCTACTCGTTGTTAAAGAGTGATAAGGTCGTCCTCTCTCTAACACTTTTCGAACGAAATCCAAGAGTAAAGTTAAGGTTGATTTTAAGAATTCATTAATTAAGAGAATTAAAACCCTAACGTCACGAATTACCCTAATTACGTACCCACAACCTACTTCTACGAGTTCATCCTACCCTAAGCATGCAAGGGTTTTAGCTAGACATGATTTTTACGTAAACAAGAACAATTGAAGAAGAAACGAACATGAACATAATGATTATGACGAAAAATTATCAAACATAAACTAGGGTTTAAAGAAAATAATGCTAAAAACTGAATTTAAATTAAGAAAAACGAAGTCTCAAAGTAGTAACGAACAAAGGTCTTAAGAAACGAAATTAAAAAGTAAAATTGTACTATGAATTCGTAAAGAAAACCTCAAAAATGTTAATCTAAAGCTTGCTCTTCTCCTTCTCTCCAAAAACGAACTCTAAAAGTAATCTCGTATCAAGTGGTGTCAAGGTGTCTCGGTGTCTGTAAAAATGAGCTCGAGACAAGTATATATAAGCATCGGGCCGAATCGGGAACTCGTGGGCCGAAAAACGCATCCGGAAGCACAAAATTTGGAGGTGCTCGAGCTAGCACGCTCGAGCGGTGGCGCTCGAGCTGTGTAGCTCAAATGATGCAATCGCTCGAGCAGTGGTGCTCGAGCTGGTTGAGCGCTCAAATTTCTCTGTATATTTGAGGGCGCTCGAGCAACACGCTCGAGCGGTGGCGCTCGAGCTGCTCAAGCGCAAGAAATCTTCTGTAAGTTTTTGGCGCTCGAGCAACGTGCTCGAGCGCTAGTGCTCGACCTGAGCCACTCGAGTGACTCCAGAATTTCCCAAAGTAATACTTTTCTTCTTCCGCACTAATACCAATCGTATTTCTTTGATATCTTCTCATCGGGGCATCCGTTTGAGTCGATTCAAAGTCCTACGAACTCCGTTTTTCGTCCTCGATTCACCTATGAGCATCAAAGAGACAGATTCATCAATGTATAGAAATAATGCTCAATTGACTCTAAATACTCGATAAAATCGATCAGAATTAGGGTATTTCAAACGATGAATCATGACAATTTCACTCCTAATCGACCCCCCAAACTTACCATATTGCTTGTCCTCAAGCAATGAAATAATAAGTCAAGTGAAATTGTTAGGAATGAGTCAACGAATCAAATCATGTAAGTGAATGAACTCAGGCTTCAAAGATCAATCACAAGTATACTCACTCACCTTCCTTCCTCATACTCATGCAACAATAACAAGAAACACCAAGATCAAACATGGATGTGCACTCAACGATGTGTTTCACTCCCTCACAAGTGTATATCAATGATAAAGGGACTCACTCAAACAATCAATCACACATATCGGCAGCCATAGGCTTGTAAGCACTCTTAACTCCGACCATACTCTAGAAATCAATGCCGAATCAAAAAGGAATTTTCTCAAGGTTGTAATGTAGGCTCTTTGGACAGGTGGGATAACAATATAGGTAAGTGACTTAAGTGAATGGAGAATAGAAACTCAAACTTCGGTATTTCGAGATTAGGAACAGACTACTTCAAACATATTAAATAAACACACTTTCAATTCCAACACTCTCAACACTTCAATTTTTTTTTTCTTTCACACTTTTTTTCACTTTTGTCAATCACTTTTTTTTTTCTCTTTTTTTTTTCACAAACACATGAGCTCATTTTTCTTTTGCTCATTCTCAACCTTTTTTGTTCTTTCTCACAACTCAAAACTTCATCACACCTTCTTCTCATACTCACTCAAGCAATCACATTTTCCTTTTTCAACTCAATTCAATCCCTTCACATTCACATTTCCTATTCTCCACTCAAATTGGGACAAAAGGCTTAGGAACTGGAATATTGTTCATATGTGCTAGAAAATGAAATAAGCTTAAAGCTCAAAGGGGCTAACAAGGGACAAATATCAATGGTAGGGAAAATTTAGGCTAAGTGACTCAATCAAAACAAAGATGACCTAAGATCACCTTCGGCATATCAAACTAGACACAATCAAGAAGCAAGAGCACACACAAGTTCTAGCATCCCCTAAGGTGATGATCCACTCACAAACGAAGAGATTATTTTATGCATCAAAATCTCAAAAGGCTCAAAACTCACAGCTTTCACATACATGCTAGTCCTAGTGAATTCTCACTTTCATCACACAAGTACTCAAAAAGAAAACTTGTAAGTATACTAGTTCTCTCTCAAATCAACTTTAGCTCATATACTCACACAAGAAAATCCCTAACTCAACTTCACAATTCAAGAAATGAAATAATAAGTCAAGTATTGTTCTTAGTGTTCTTGAATTTTTCCTTCAAAAGCTCAAACTTGTTCTTCAATTTTGAGCTAACCTTCGTGTTTTCAATGATTCGAAGGTTCGGACCCTCCTTCTAGCGCCAATTTGTTGACGATCAGTTCTAATTTCGAAGATTAATGGCCATTTTTGGTGGTTAATCGATCATCAAACAATTACGTGTGATTGATCACTAACGTAATTAGTGAATACGAATTTTCGGGTTTAGATGGGTTAGAATCGTTTGAAAGCTTACGTGTTTAAGTTCGATTGTAAGTTAATCGAGCTGCTTTAGATTAGTAATCGAAGTTTGGACGTGTATAATAATTTGTGCTTGTTTTATTAGCTGAAAAAATCTAAGTATTTATAGACATTTGCCTAGCAGGAGGTGTCCTTTGACTAAGTTGACCTTATCTAAACTAAATTCTATCCTTATCTTGTTGGACTTGCTCGCAGTCAAGAGCTGTTCGACATATCGGACTTGTCCTGGAGGAGTCTTTAGTCTGATTTCATTGGTCTCTTGTCTCACTTAGTTGTTGTTTTGGTTTTGTGGTCGGATCTGGTCGGCAGGATGTTAACTGAATTCGTCATGTGGCTCTTAATCTGATTTTATTCGCCCATTCGCCTTGGTGTAGCATGCATGTTCTGCTCGCCAGATATCTTAGGTGTGTCTTGAGTCTATTTTGCCTTAATCTTTATGCGCTTTGTGCTAATCCTGGTCGCCCAATTGTTGATTCTGCTCGCCCATCAACAATTGCCCCCTTGTCGATCAATAAATTGTGAAGATGATGAACGAGCACTTTTTGGGTTGGCAACTTTTAAGTGTCATTGGTGCGAGCAGGAATGTCGTGGGGGCGAGCAACTTTTCACAGGCAGACAACATTGGTCGAGCAGACTTGGGCTGGTGACGGTTGGGATCCCAAGGCCTGGGTGTGGCTCGAGGTGTGACGTGGGAGGAATGATTGCTGCCGCCCACGCGCACACGATCTCGAGGCGACGCGCCTTCCCGCTTTGTCGGGCAGGTGCTGCACGCGCCCAGAAATTGCACTTCAGTCCTTCAATTCTTCGAGTTGCTCGCTCGAAACCCCGTTTTTCCAGAGAGTATAAAAAGAAAAAATTCATGATTTTTTGTTATTTTCACTGTTTATTGAGCGCGAATCTCTCCTCATTCCCCTTTCAAACTTCCGGCGTACGTTTCCAGTTTCCGGCGACCTTCAAACGACTTCGAGGTAGTTTCTTCTTTGCTTTCTTCTTTTCTTTCTTCTTTTCTTGCGTTGTGTGTGTTCTTATTCCATAAAAATCCCTACTCCACCGTGGAAAGTTCTAAACCGCCGAGTTCTCCCTCGCCGGAATCTGCAAACATTCAAATTTTTTACCTCCCCTTACTGGATGTCGTCGCATTCCGAGACCGGATCTTTCCCTCCCCGGAACCCCGAAAAATGGCCCATCGAAGAGAATCCTCCCATTGTAAAACTGGAGCCCGATCCCGAGGCGGCTTCGGTCGCACGCTTCGTTAACTTTGGAGCTCGTCCCTCCGGGGAAAGAGAGGAGCGAGCAAATCCTGCTCGCCAGCTCTTGGAGGAAACGAGGTCGGACCTCCATGAGGACGAGGATGAGAGGGTCGAGGTGCTTCAGCCGGTGAATCTCGATGAATTAACCTGGGCATTTCTTAGGGACATTGACTTTCCCGCGCCCAGATTGATCGAGCATCAAGCTCCAGTCGTGGTTGCTCGCCGTGTAGATTGGAACGAGTACGAAAAGGATCATTCAAACCGATTTGCCACTTCTGCTCGCGGGGTATGAAATCTTAAAGCGACCGAATTCGCTGCGAGTTGTATTGTGTCCGCCGTTACCGAGGAGGACTTGCCTGGGATTCGGAGGGATTACAAGATTCCCTTCGACATCCCGATGTATGCTCCTTTGGTGGATGATAGAGCTGATCGCTCACCACGCGGATTGACGGCGATCAACCTTGCTACCTTGAATGCCGGAGTTTCCCTACCGCTGCATCCTCTGGTCGGCCAATTCTTAAAAGACGTAAACTAGGCTATCACCCAACTTACTCCTATTGGGTGGATAAATTTGATGGCTCTTATGGTCATGTTCGCCCTAGAGGGATACCCCAATAAGCTGTCCGCTGAGGAGGTTTGCTACCTGATGACGATCACTGGTTGCACTGGGGAAGAAGCGGGTTGATACTATCTAAAGGCGCGACCAGGCCAGAAACTGGTGGAGGATATCCCCGGGAAGGTGCGAGACTGGAAGCACGACTGGTTCTGGGTCGGGGGTGACTGGCGTGCTTCTGCTCGCCCCTCTGGGGGTCCTGAGCGAATTGAGACCCCGACGGAGTTTAGGGAATTAAAGCGTGAGTCTTACCTCTTCTATAACTTTGAAGTGGTTAGACTAATTTTAATTCTCTTTTTCTTTTGTTTCAGGTCCCAAAAGCTTGGGGTGGCGAACTGTCAAGAATTGCGTCAGCGATCAATTTTTGTTCGTCGCGTGTCTGATCGCCCTTCGTCGCTGAGAAGACCGCAGTATTGGCCATCTCTTCTCCGAGGACACACGTGTTGCCCACCTCACAACTTATCCTCACCATCTTGAGGCTTTGGGACCCATTCCGAAGGGTAAGTATCTTTGCTTGCTGGGCGAACAGATCTGTTCGACATTACACTTAGTGTTTTTTAACTTGTTTTTTATTTCTTTTACAGATCAGCTCGTCACAGTTGCCCTTCACCCCTCCTTCTTTGAGCTCGATAATCGCGTCTGGGAAATGCCGACGAAACGAGGTCGCAAGAAGTCTGACCCCCTCTCAAAGATTATTGCCCTTGCGGCACAAGGTGGACAAGGCGATCCCAGACAAGTTGGGGGGTCGAGTTCGGCGAAACCGCCTGCACCGGTGGCCAGCCCACCCAAAACTCTAGCTCCGAGGGCGAAGAGGCTTCTTCGCGGAGACGACACTCCCGTCTCTGACACTGAGAAGGCGGCTAAGTGAGCAAAAACTGCTCAAGAGAAGGTGACCGTAGCTGTCCGACCATCTGAAGGCAGCAACGAGCAAACTCCCTCCGTGGAGCGTCCCGCCGAGCAAACTCTGGTCGCCGCTGCTCGCGAAGGATCTGGTCCTTCAACCGACCCCACTTATCTCGGATGGGACAAGGGTCGTCTTGACAGGTACTACTCTCCTCGCTCAGGACATTTAGCATTTTCTTCTTCTTATTTTTTTACTAACTGAGGATTCCCCTCCAACTACTTGCCCGAGTAGTACCCTGGGCGGTCTAACATGGTGCACCGTTTTGCCTGCTCAAAGGTGCCGACCAACCTCTGTGAGATTCCGGATTATTTTGTTTGTCGCGCTTCTGAGGTCGTTGCTCGCTGTTGGACCAAGGAGCTGAATGAGACCGTCAAGACACAGGCGCCTCGCGACAATGGACGTCTGTGTCTCGTTGAGGCGGGCAATACCCTGGCGGCCGTGCAGCGTCTGGTCGACCAGGTAGAAGATCTCGAGAAAGACTCTCGTCAGCATGCGGCCACTGTCAGCCGTATTGCCAAGGAGCGAGATGATGCTAAGGCAGAGGCGAAGAAGATTGTCGCTGACCTCGAGAACAAAGCCAAAGCTCATCAAATCAGCGAGCAACGTTCTCTGGACCTGCACGTCAAGGTCTCCGAGAAATTGAAGGTCAAGGTGGCCGAGGTCGAGCAAATGCGAGCAGAACTTGCTCGCGCTCAACAGCAGAAGGAGGTCGCGGAGAAATTCACGACCGAGGCGACGGCCAAAATTGCTGACCTCGAATCTTAGCTCGCCAACTCCATTACCCAAGAGGAACTTATTCCTAAGATGGAGGTGAGCTCAATACTGGGTTACGTGACAGACTATGCCGAGAGCATTTGAATTGCTCACGAGTTTAAGGTTGCCGCTGTTGTTGAGGAGATCGGCAAGGAGCTCTGTAACTTCGTCGAATCGAACCCTCCAGCCCCGGGCACAACTCTCCAAATTGGCGACCTGCCTGACTATGGAGTCAAGCTTGACTTCATCGGCCCCGACATTATTATCACAAGTCCTCCCGAGGACGAGGAAGAAGAAGAGGGCGATGTTGCCGAGGGCGAGCAAATCCAGCCCGCCGACCAAAGTGAGAGAGCTCTCCAAGAGCGAGCTGACGCCGAGGGGCTTATTGCCGAACTGACTCAAGTGGTCCCAGTTGACCCTGCTCTCGATGGCTCTCCTCTAGAAGATCCTAAAGATGATAACATCTCGCCACCTGCCGGGCAAGGATCGTAGTGGACAGGATTAGCTAGGGACTATGTACTTTTTTCTCTTTTTTGTTTTTGTTGTTCGCTTTTATTGTAATATTTTGGGCGATTAAGCCTTATTAATTAATGAAACTATTTTGCACATCTGCTCGTCTTATTTATCTTACATTAATTGTCCTTTGCATTCTTATCTATGCTTCAACAATCTTAATGTAGTTGGGCCTTGTTCCTTAAGAACTTTTTGGCCTTAGAATTTGATGGGCTTTTGGCCTTAGGCTATGTCTATTTACAAACGAACAGCCTTTAATGGGCTTGGTTGTATAATCAACTTGCGCCTTGAGCTTGCATTTCTGTTTGAACGAACAACTTAACATTGGAACAATCTTAAAAAATTACAAGTGTTGAAAGCGACCAAAAATGTAATCCTGTACTAGCTAGGCTGGATCTGCTCGACAAAACAATGTTAAGCTTCCAACCATTAAAAACATAATTTACACCAGGAGTCAAAGCTGCTCGACCACTATACATTTTGTCAAGGCATCTTTAGACTCTTAAAAGGAAATAAAACCATACAAGATACTGGCATTCTAGACCGCGACCAAACTTGACCTAATACACCTCAGTTCGACCATTTATACTTGGCGAAAATTTCAAAAAATTAGGCAAGTTTTTGGATCCATCTTGTATCTCTGCCGTTCCAGCTCGCCTAGTGGACTTAGTAGCTCGCCCATCTCAACTTCACTCTCTCATGAGGCAAAACTGGTCGCCTACTGAAAGTACTTTCTTAGGTTAGCTGCATTCCAGGAATATTGGGCCGAGTTGCCATCTAAGTCTTCTATATCGTATGCTCCATTAGGTAACATGTCTGTTACCCTGTATGGGCCCTCCCAAGTCGGGCCAAATATGCCTGGAGGTGGGGCAAGCTTCTTTCTTAGAACGAGGTCACCAACTTCGAACTTTCTTATCTTGACTTGGGAATTATAATAACGCTCTGCTCTTTGTTTGTACGTGGCGTTCTTTAGCTCGGCATGTAATCTTCTTTCTTCGAGCAAATCTGTTTCTGTGGCCAAAGCGGAATGATTTGCTTGTTCATCAAAGCTGGTCGTCCTGATTGTGTTGGTCTTTAATTCAATTGGTATCACCGCCTCTGTTCCGAAAGCCATTGCAAAAGATGTTTCTCCGGTGCTTGACCTGGGAGAAACCCTATATGCCCACAAGACCTCCGGGAGTTTCTCTGACCAACTACTTTTGCTTTCTGCCAGGCGTATTTTCAATGTATGCTTGATGATCTTATTTACAGCTTCTACTTGCCCGTTTGACTGGGGATGATAGGGAGTCGAATAGTGTTTCCTGATCCCCCACTTTGCACAGAAGTCTCTTGACTCCTTTCCGTCAAACTGCGGGCCATTATCTGTCACAATTGTTCGTGGAATTCCAAAACGACAGACAATGTTCTGCCATATGAAGTTGATCATGTTCTGCTGTGTAATTTTTACTATGGCCTTCGCTTCTGCCCACTTTGTGTAATAATCGACTGCTATGACGGCAAATCGAACATTTCCCACTCCTGCCGGGAAAGGACCAATAATGTCTATTCCCCATCTTGCAAATGGCCATGGACTATAAACCGATACAAGTTCCTGGGCTGGGACATGAATACTTGGAGCAAAAACCTGACACTGGTGGCAAGCCTTGGCTAACTGGATTGCATCTTTTCGTAAGGTTGGCCAATAATAACCTTGTCTTACAGTTTTGTAAGCCAAAGCTTGCCCCCCAGTGTGACTTCCACAAACTCCAGAATGTACATCCTCCAGAACTGTCCTTCCTTGCCCCTAGACAAACACTTGAGTAGTGGGAGCGAAAAGCCTCTTTTGTAAAGTTGTTCGTCTACCAGAGTATATCTGGCTGCTTGTTTCGTGATTCTTACAGCTTCAAACGAGTTGCTTGGTGGTTCCCCCTTTTTCAAGTATTTGGCTATAGGAGTTCTCCAATCATCGTCGTTGTTTTGTTCAACTACTTGGTTTACTTCGTAATCCATTGTTGATGGTTGGACTTTTCTGGTAATGATGATGTCTGTCAGATTTGTTGGGCCGTCGCTTGTTGCTAGTCTTTCTAGGGCATCAGCTTGTGTGTTACTCGTTCGAGGTATCTGCTGGATAAATACTTGGTCTAGCAGAGATACCAAGTGAGCAACTATTCATTGATACTCGATCATTTGGTCGTCTCTGGCCTCATATTCACCTCGTACTTGGCTTACAATGAGTTGAGAATCTCTAAAAATCTGGAGTTGTCTTACTCCGACAGCTAATGATAAGTGGAGACCTGCAATGAGGGCTTCATATTAAGCTTCATTGTTGGTGGCCATGAACTCGAATCTGACCGCTGAAGTGAATACTTGCCGGTCGGGACTGATGAGCATTATTCCTGCCCCCGAGGCCAGATTTGTTGACGAACCGTCTACATAAAGATGCCATGGGTGATCCAGCCCTCTCGTTGGATATTGAGGGAAGGTTAGTTCGACTATAAAGTCGGCTAACGCCTGTCCCTTAATCGCAGTTCGAGGTGCATATGTCACGCCAAACTGGCTTATCTCTATGGACCATTTCAAAAGACGGCCAGCGGTATCGGGTCGGTGTAGTATTTGTTTGAGTGGGAAAGTTGTCAATACTTCGACTTGATGATCGAAAAAGTATGGTCTTAACTTCCTGACACTCATGACAAGGGCATATGCCAGCTTTTCGGTTGGTGAGTATTTCACCTCAGCATCATGCAAGGCTTGGCTGATATAGTAGATTGACAGGTGAAATTTGCCTTCTGCCCGAACTAACACCGAACTTATGGCCGTGTCAGACGCTGCCAGGTATAAATATAACTTTTCGCCGGGAATTGGTTTTGATAGAATTTTTACATCCCCAAGATATTCTTTCAGTTGATCAAAGGCTTTCTGGCAGCTTTCCGTCCAAGCAAAGTTGCCCTTTTTGATGGCCTAAAAAAATGGACGGCACTTGTCTCCCGATCGTGATATGAACCTGTTTAAAGCGGCTAAGCAACCGGTTAACCTTTGCACTTCCTTAACAGAGCGTGGTGGTTACATGTCAACGATCGCTTTCACCTTCGCTGGATTGGCTTCGATTCCTCACTTACTGACTAGATGGCCCAAGAACTTTCCGGAATGTACTCCAAAACTACTTTTCTTTGGATTTAACTTCATATTGTACCTCCGGAGTATGTCGAACACCTGGGAAAGATGATGGAGGTGATCTTCCTTCTGTGTACTTTTAACGACTATGTCGTCGACATACACTTCCACCGTTTCCCCAATATGTTCATCGAACATCTTGTTGACCAGCCTCTGGTAGGTTGCTCCAGCATTGATCAGACCAAACGACATCCTCTTCTAGCATAGCAGATTTTTGTTAGTATAGAAGGCCGTGTTTTCTTGGTCATCTGGGTGCATTGGAATCTGGTGGTAACCAGCAAAGGCATCCATGAATGTGAACATTTCGTGCCCGGCAGTACTGTCCACCAGTTGATCGATGTGCGGGAGCGGAAAGTTGTCCTTCGGGCATGCTGCATTTAGATCTGTAAAATCTATGCATAGCCTCCAGGTTCTGTTCGGTTTCCGTACCAAGACAGGATTTGCTACCCATTGTGGACACAATGCCTGTTTAATCAAGTCGTTGTCCAACAACTTTTTGACCTCCTCATTTAAAGCTTGATACTTGTCTGGTCCATATTTTCGTCGTTTCTGATGGACAGGTTTTCGGACTGGGTTGATATTCAACCTGTGACAGGCATCCTTCGGATCGATTCCCACCATGTCAGCATGGGACCATGCGAAGACATCTAAGTTAGCCTTCAGGAAGTCCGTCATGCGGGTTCTGTAAGGCTCGGGGAGTTCGGACCCGATGTAAAGTTCAAGGTCATCTTGTTTGGGATCAATTTTGATGGCCTCCAATTCTTCGACCAGAGTTGCCCGTCACTTTTGCCCCTTCCATCGAGGGTCAACTATTGGTCCTTCTGGACTTAGCTCATCCTCGATGTTCATGGGTTCAGTACCTAACCGGGGGTCAAAATCTTCCGCGGGCTCTGGGTTGGGTTTGGTCACCATAGTCGGGCTCTCCTGGTTATTACTCGGGCGCATACTGTCAGTTACAGGGGGTGACGTTGCTTCTGGCAAGGTTGGGTTTTGTCGTCTATGTCCATTTTATCGTTTTGGGCTCCGAGAATGTCTTCCAAAATTGAGGGTTCATTCTCAAGTTGACTGGTTGACACTTCCATCATAGATACTTGTTCTTGTCTTGACTGAATTTGTAGGAGGCATTCTCAAGCTTTTCTCTGGTCTCCTTTTACTGTGCCAACTCTACTTGCTGTTGGGAATTTTATGCAATAATGGTAAGTTGAACACGCGGCCCTGAATCCATTTAAGAAAGGTTGACCCAGGAACCCGTTGTAAGTTGACTCTTGATCAACGACTAAGAAATCCACCATTCTTGTGATATTTTTCTCGGGCTCTTTGACCGTCACAGGTTGCATAGCGAAAGTTACTATTCCCAGTGGGATCGTCACAGCATTTCCGAACCCCAGAATACGATGATTTGTGTCTCTGATGTAGCCTGCATAATCTCCCATTTGGTCAAGCGTCTTTTTGAAAAGGGCATTAGTGTAGGCTCCAGTATCCACCAACAGTCTATGCACCCTAGTTTCCATGATCTTGGCACATATCACAAGTGAATCGTTGTGAGGGGTCAATACTCCTTCCAAGTCTCTGTCGGTAAAAGTTAATTCCGATGTTTGCATGGTAGGTGGAATAACCCCCATTTCTTGTACATGACCGATCGCTCGTAATTCTGCTTTTCTTTTTCGATTAGAAATTGGTGGTCGCCCATCAGAATAACCACATATGGGCCCTGCAGGTTCTATCATCTGGATGTCTGGAACTGGTCCTCCGGCTGGCGCCTGAGCTGGTCGCCCAACTTGATTCCGACGAGGTGCCTGTTCCTGGTCTTCCTCCTCAGAATCTTTGTCTCTGTTTCATTTGCCGGGCTGCCTTTTAACGAACTCAGATAACTTTCCCTCTTTGTAAAAATGCCACAACTGCTTCAGCAAGTCACGACATTCGCTTGTAAAATGTCCCACGCTCTAGTGGTAGGCACAATACTTATTCTAGTTCAACTTGCTTGTATCTTGACGTATCTTACGGGGTAGTGTGAGCAATTCTTTGTCCCGGACATTATTGTAGACTGTATCGATTGATACGGTAAGAATGTGGTTCAATTTGTCCCTCAGCTCCGTTCCTTCAGTAAATGCTTTCATGTTCTTGGGAGCTCGATAACCAGTTCCGGGCTTCTTCGCACCCTCTTTCTGCTCTCCTTTGTCTCCCATGTCCTTTTGCAGGGCTTCATGCATGGAGACAAAGACGCCTGCCCGATCCTGAAATTCAGCGTAAGTCTTCGGGCATCTAAGGTGTACATCTTTCCAGAGTTCAGTGCCCTTCTTGGGCCCAGCCAGGACGGCCACAATCTTGGTGTCTTCACTGACAGACTCCCCTTCTAACAGGACCTTGTCGAATCTTTCCAAGTACGATCGGTCTGACTCGTCGTCAGTTTATTTCAAGTCGAATAACCGATGTCTTTAGGATAGATAAGACCCGGCCGTAGAGAAATGGGACAAGAACTCTTTGCCCAGCTGGGCAAACGAATGAATTGAAGCTGGTGGCAAAGTTGAAAACTATTTATGGACACGATCCCCCAGAGTTAAAGGAAAGTTGCGACATTATGTTGCGTCACTTGCCCCCATTGATACCATATAATTGGTATACTTCATCAGATGAACCCGGGGGTCCGCCGTGCCCTCATATTGGATACTTGCTGGAAACTGAATCTTTTGCTGAATAGGGGCTTTCAAAATTACCAAAGATAGTGGTGAGACTGTAAGGGTTGTGTTTCCATATCCTCTCTGTTGATCTAGCTGGCCCTGCATGCTCTCTATGGCCTTTCTCATGGAGGCGAGCTCTTCCAAGGATCCCCCCTGGCTCTGAGGCTGTCCGGCGAGAAGAGGCGCACAACCGTCTGTTCGCTCCAGTCCCTCATTGGGAGCGGGAACCCCCTGGATTGGTCTCCTAGGATTGGGCTCTGCGTTTGGGCTAAGGCGACCAAAAGCTGACCTAGTCAGCCTGTCATGGACTGACTGGCGAGCAGGTACTACAGCTGGGCGAGCTGCTCCTGCAGTGGGATGAACTTCCATGATTTCCCGGCCACGACGACCCAATCTTTCTAGAGCACTTTGGCGTGTGCCCTGACTCCCTGCCATGGTCGGATTCTGAGTCGAACCTCTCTAACTGGCGGCCTCGACGTGCTGTTTTTCTTTGCCTTTGGCCTTACGAGCTTGGGCACTGTCTGCTTCATTTAAATGATCCCCCATAGCCTTCTCATGTTCACGAGCCTTTGTGGGGCTATGCCTTGCTCGCACATATGAAGGGCCAGGTTGGGCTTGATGTCTTTGTAAAGCCTGGAGCATGGCAATTGTGCGTGCAAAGGCGTCCAACTCTGGTGGTATTAACTGACGAGCAACATTGGTTTGATTCTCTGGGTCATTTCTGCTCGCCCCTGCTCGCCCACCAGCCTGGGACATCCGGGAGTGTGAATCCCTTGTTATATATTGTGAATGTTGTGTCTCTCATGATTGAGGCATGTTCACAGAAAGTATCAAGTATTGTTCTTAGTGTTCTTGAATTTTTCCTTCAAAAGCTCAAACTTGTTCTTCAATTTTGAGCTAACCTTCGTGTTTTCAATGATTCGAAGGTTTGGACCCTCCTTCTAGCGCCAATTTGTTGACGATCAGTTCTAATTTCAAAGATTAATGGCAGTTTTTGGTGGTTAATCGATCATCAAACAATTACGTGTGATTGATCACTAACGTAATTAGTGAATACGAATTTTTGGGTTTAGATGGGTTAGAATCGTTTGAAAGCTTACGTGTTTAAGTTCGATTGTAAGTTAATCGAGCTGCTTTAGATTCGTAATCGAAGTTTGGACGTGTATAATAATTTGTGCTTGTTTTATTAGCTGAAAAAATCTAAGTATTTATAGACATTTGCCTAGCAGGAGGTGTCGTGACTTTTGGCCTACCAGGCCTGCATGCACGACATCTGGCCTTTGACTAAGTTGACCTTATCTAAACTAAATTCTATTCTTATCTTGTTGGACTTGCTCGCAGTCAAGAGCTGCTCGACATATCGAACTTGTCCTGGAGGAGTCTTTAGTCTGATTTCATTGGTCTCTTGTCTCACTTAGTTGTTGTTTTGGTTTTGTGGTCAGATCTGGTCGGCAGGATGTTAACTGAGTTCGTCATGTGGCTCTTAATCTGATTTTATTCACCCATTCGCCTTGGTGTAGCATGCAGGTTCTGCTCGCCAGATATCTTAGGTGTATCTTGAGTCTATTTTGCCTTAATCTTTATGCGCTTTGTGCTAATCCTGGTCGCCCAATTGCTGATTCTGCTCGCCCATCAACAACGTATTGCACTCCTTGGTCTCGACTTGGTCCCTTCAATCTGAATAACTTCATGATACCTTTACTCCTTCGAGACAAGCCTACAAAATAAACTCTCAAGTACGAGGTTAAAACTTACGATTCAACAACACCCTAATAACATGAAAACACTGAAAAACAAATAAAAATAGGTTGTCTCCCATTCAGCGCTATTTTTAAGGTCCTCATGCCGGACCGAACTCAAAGGAGCTTATGGGATATGATACTCAAAATTACCTCCCTTACTCTCATAAAAGTGGTGGTTGAATTCCTTTCCTTGATGCCCCTCCATCATGAGCTCCTTTGCTTCCTTCTCATCCCCAAGTGGTGGGGGTCTCAACTTCTTCTCACCTTTATCTGGAGGAGTCTTACTGGACCATTTCTTGAGTTTGAACTTTTTCTTCTTAACTCCTCTTCTCCTTTCCAACTGGACCATTTCCACACTTTTCATCTCTTCATCGTTCAACTTCTTCCCTTTATCCCTATCAAAACCAGGCGCGCTTACTTCATTCCTCCGAACAGGCATTGATAGTTTCCTTTCAATCTCGTACCTGTGTCTTCGCTTTGGTCCATGCACATAACAGTTATGTTCTTCGTCGCTCTTTATGGACGGAGTTACTCCCTTTTTCAGATCAGAATTTTTGTGCTATTGGGGATTTTAATGCCGTGGTCGGCACTCATGAGCGTATAGGTTCCCAGACAGTTCAACTTTCCTCTCATGAGTTTCGAGAATTTATTGATACTGGCAAATTAGTGGAGATTGAAACTCCGGACCAGGTCTTCACTTGGTCCTCTCGACATGCAACTAGGGGCTTCATGGCGGCACGTCTCGATAGAGCACTCGTTTCTGAGAGTTTCCTGGATTTATGGCTTCGGGTTGAATTGAAAATACTTTGTAAGCACAGCTCGGATCATCATCCTCTTTTGTTAGAGCTGGACAAATCTATTGCCCGCGTCCGTCGTTCATTCCGATTTCAAGACATGTGGTTTCATCATTATAATTTCCTTGCCACGGTCGAGAATTCTTGGAATTCCCCCACCGCCTCTTGCGATCCTATCCGGCGGGTTATGTGTAAACTTAAACAGCTCGGTTTTTGTTTAGACAAATGGAATAAAACGGATTTCCGTAATATATTTCACGAGATTGATTTGGCCACGGAAAGGTTGGGTTTAGTACAACGACGCATCCATGCTCTGGGGGATTCGGACGCTCTTCTGGATAAAGAGGTTGCCTGTCAGATTACCCTTAATACTCTTCTTGCACAACGTAATGAGTTCTTTACTCAGCGAAATCACCTGCAATGGCTTACTGATGGCGACCGTAATACGAAATTCTTTCAGGTTATGCACAAAACTAAACAGCCTCCTAAACCTATTACTGAGTTGCTAATTGATGATACTTTTTCTTCTGATCCTGGGGTCATCGCATCACATATTATTTCCTACTATGAGGATCTTTTTGCTGCACGTTCGGATCATCAGGATTTCAGCATTCTATCCGAGCTTCCTTTCAATTCTATTTCTCGGGAACATAATAATTTTCTTTGCTCTCCTCCTTCGGCTGGTGAGATCAAGACTGCTATTTTTGCTATGGATGGTGCCAGTTCGCCGGGACCGGATGGTTTCCCCGGAACTTTTTTCCATAAATGTTGGAATATTATTTGTGGAGATGTGGTGGGGGCTGTTTCCTATTTTTTCGAACACGGATTTGTTCCGGAAGGTCTTAATGCTACTTTGGTTACCCTTATCCCGAAATTTCAGGGGGCGAATCGTGTGCAGGATTTTCGCCCCATTGCTATGGGTAATTTCTTATTCAAGGCCTTTACCAAGATTTTGGCTTCTAGACTTGGTTCGTTCATTGGTCAGTACTTGTCCGACTTTCAGTATGGGTTCGTTCCGGGACGCCGTATCCACACTTGTATTGTTCTTGCTTCCGTATCCATAAACCGGTTGGGGGTTTATAGGGTGGCGGCAGATATGGCCTTGAAGGTTGATATTACAAAAGCTTTTGATACTATAAGTTGGGATTTTCTGCAGCATGTTCTTGGTCGAATGGGTTTTCATAGCAAGTTCTTATATATGGTCAAAGAAATTCTCACTTCGGCTAGGCTTTCCATTCTAATCAATGGGAAGCCCGAAGGTTATTTTGGGTGTTCTCGGGGTGTTCGTCAGGGTGACCCTCTTTCTCCGCTTCTCTTTTGTCTTGCAGAGGAAGCCTTGGGCCGCTGGTTGGAGTTCTATGAGACTGTGGGTTATCTTTCGAGTATTAAGGGTTACCCTCGGTATTTATTTTATGCAGATGACATCATGATTTTTGCTAAGGCTACTCCCAAAGATGTGGATGGTATTTATCGAGTTCTTACTGCCTATGGGAATCTCTCAGGCCAATTCTACAATCCTGCTAAGTCTCGGGTCTTCTTTGGCCCTTCTACTAGGGTAGCCGTGAAACACCACCTAACTCGGACGCTTGGGATGATGGAGGGTCGTCTCCCATTTATCTATTTAGGGGTCCCGATTTTCATAGGGGCCCCCAAAGTCTTGCACCTTACTTCTATTGCGGACTCTATTTTGGCTAAGTTTGCTCGATGGAAAGGACATATGCTTTCTATGGCTGGTCGTATTTGTTTGGTAAATTCGGTTATCAGTTCGTCTCTTGTGCATTCGATGATGATTTATCGTTGGCCACCCAGTTTGCTAACTAAAATTGATAATGCCATGCGGAATTTCGTGTGGACCGGGAATCTTTCTAAACGACCTACTTCTTGTTCGATTCGTTGGGCCCGCTGTTGTTCTCCTAAGGATGAGGGTGGCCTTGGCATTAGGTCTATCAAAGTGGCTAATGCCTCTTATACCGGCAAGCTTGCATGGGATATATACTCTTGTCCTTCTTCAGATTTCCAAATTCTTCGTGGTAGGTTCTATTCTAAGTCTGGGGAACCAAGGAGATATCATTGTCTTTCCTCAATTTGGCCGGGAATCCGACCCCATTTTTCGAGGATTGCTGCGAATGTGCGGTGGTTGATTGGTGCGCATTCTAATATCAGTTTTTGGCATGACAACTGGTTAGGTTACTCGATTGTAGAACGGCTTGGGATTCCTCATGCTGTTGCGCGTTCATTGACGGCTAGAGTTGGTGATTTTTATTTTGACGGCTGTTGGCATTTTGAATTATCTTTTGTCCTCTCGTTTGTTGATATTGTTGAGGACATCCTGAGTATTCCTATTACACATGTTAATGATCATGCAATTTGGGCGGATACAGTCTCCGGCGAGATTACGTCTCGTCTTATGTATGATATAATTCGGCAGCCATTTCCTACTGTTCATTGGTCTTCTTGGATTTGGAAACCTTATATCCCTCCTTGTAGATCGACTTTGATATGGCGAGCTTTGTGGGGCAAGCTCCCCACTACTGATTGGGTGATCAAATTTGGCACATATGGCCCTTCTCGTTGCCCGTTGTGTGGAAATGCTGTGGAGACACAAACACACATCCTTACTCAATGTGTTTTTACTCAGTCGTTACTTGGTTTTCTTACTACTCTTTTCCATACGCATATTGATTTTGGTGAGGGTTTCTTGAGTATGTTGATACAGGCGACCTCTCATGAATCTAATACTCAGGTTGGCGAGCTTTGGCAGGTTGGTTTTATTACTGCTATATGGGCGGTTTGGTGGATGAGGAATAAATCAGTTTTTGAGGATGTCACGCCGTCGATTCATGCTTGCAAAACGATGATTTTAATGGCAATTAGAGAGGCTGCCCCTCTCTGCAAGTCTCCATCGAAAGGCCCTTCTCATGACATAATTTTATCTTCTTTGCGAGTTGCTGCTCATCATAGGCAGACTCGTCCTCCTCTTTATTTTCGGTGGTTGCCCCCTTGTGATCCTTGGCGAAAGGTGAATACTGATGGGAGCGTCCTTCAGGCTCCCGGGAATATTTTTGTTGGTGCTGCTTTTCGTAATTCTTTGGGAGGATTTATTGCTGGTTTTTGTTCCGAATACGGTGTTGGTTTTGCTCTTGAGGCTGAGATTGCTGCTATTCTTTTGGCCATTCGTTTCGCCCATTCTAAGGGGTGGTTGCGTTTGTGGGTTGAGTCGGACTCCAACCTTGCTATTAAAACCATGCTTCGTCAGATTCCTTTTGTCCCATGGCGTCTTCGTAATCTTTGGAACATCGTACATGTACTTATGAACGGAATGGAAATACGTTTTACTCATATATGGAGAGAAGGCAATCAAGTGGCGGACTACGTAGCTAAGATTCGGAATGCGGTTGTTTGGGATGATTTTGCGCCGGAATGTATTGTCGGCTCTTAGTTAATGATATTTTTACTACCTTTGTTCGGTTGTGAATATTTGGGCTTTGTATTTCTGGGCCTTCTGTTTTTATGTACTGGACATTACGACTTTGTACTATTCCTATTTAGGTTTAGTGGTTGGGGTGGTTGGCAACTCTTTTTCGCCTACATCGGTTTGTCCTCAAGGGAGGTTTACGATGAGGTTTTTAATGAGGCCCACCCTTTCCACTAATCCTAGTGCCGGGTTGTAGGATTTTTTCTTTCTTTCTCAATAAAGATTTCCTTTACGTGCCCTATCAAAACCATCAAGATCATATGGGTTAACTCATCAAATGAAGGATTATCAAAATCATTAATACAAGAAAGGTTAGGGATAGAAGGTGTGTCTTCAACACGAGGATCAATGGCATCCATGCAATAACAACTCTCATCCTCCTTCGGGTACTTCATGGCTTCATACAGGGAAATCTTCACTTCTTGGTCATCAACTTTCAACGTGATCTTCCCGTTTACCACATCTAGCACCATCCCAGCCGTCGCTAAGAACGGTCTTCCCAAGATCAATGGTACTCGCTCATCTTCCTCCATGTCGAGCACTATAAAGCCGGCTAGAAAAATGTGATCCCCAACTTTCACGAGGACGTCTTCAACTACACCCTGAGGTCGAGTAATAGACCGATCGGCGAGTTGAAGTGTCAGCATTGTTGGCTGAAGTTCTCCACCCTCCAACTTCTTGAATAACGACAAGGGCATAAGATTGATGCTCGCCCCAAGGTCGCACAATGCTCCCTTCTTGACTCCATTCCCAATATCACATAAGATCGTGAAACTCCCGGGATCCTTCAACTTTGGGGGCAGCGCTTTGTGGACTAATGCACTCACCTCATGGTTCAGCTGCACCAACTTGGGCTCATCAACTCTCCTTCTCTTCGCTATCAAGTCCTTCAGGAACTTAGCATAATTCGGCATCTGTTCCAAAGCATCATAAAAAGGAATGTTAATATGCAATTTCTTAAAAACATCAAGGAATTTAGCGAATTTCTCATCAAGCTTTTTCTTCATGAAGCGCTGTGGATACGGGACAGGTATCACCGATTTGGGTACCCCCCATTCATCACGCTCGGTCTCTTTCACTTTCTCCCTTGCTTCCTTTGCCTTCTTCCACGTAGGAACTCTCTCATTCTTCTCAATGCCTTCCTCTTCAGGCTCTTTGCTCTCATGGGACTCCTCCACATCTTTACCCTTCTGAATGCCTTCACCCTCAACCCCTTTCTCAACTGTCTCACCTCCATCTTTCTTATGTTCTTGTCCCTCCATCTCAATCTCTCCTTGAGGCGTCTCAGAATCAGCAGGCATCTGAGGACCATCATAGTTGGTTCCACTTCTAAGCTGGATCGCCTTGCAATTTTCTTTCGGGTTCCCCTCCGGCATGGAAAGATATTTACCCGGCTCTCTTCCCAATGATTTTACGATCTGGCTCATCTGGTACTCTAATGAAGTGAACCGCATGTTGTTCTCTTGCTGAATTCGATTCAGCTCTACATCTCTCTTCTGGAGTTCTTGATCACGCTGATCATCTTTCTTATGCAACTCCTTCACATCGTGCTCCAAAGAAGACAATCTCTTGCTACCTTCCTCCACCTTCTGAAGGATAGCTCTCAACATCTCCTCAGTTGAGGCACCGCCTTCTCCACCAAGAAGTTTCGAACCTGGATCAACACCTGCAGGAACTGTAATTCCGGCATTCAGATTAGCATATGAAAAATTCTCATTTTTCCTCCACGTGTTTTGAGGAGGCTGCTGTCCTCCTTGATATCCTTGTGTGTTCCTCCATTGATTTTGAGGCGGCTGAGGACCTGGAGGTACAAATGGTTGGCCATAAGAAGGCCTTCCAAACTGATTGCCACCTTGTGGATACCCACCTTGTGGATAGTTAGGCCTTCCCATATAGTTAGCCTTTTCTTGCTGACTCATGGGTAGGTCCACTTTCTCATTCACTGCTACATTCCCTCCAACCAGATTCTGCCCCATCTCAAGGTTGCTGATCTTCTCCATCAATGTCATCAGCAGCTTCCTCGTACCCTTATTCTCTTCCAACTTACAAGCTCTCTGAAATTCCGGATCCTCATTCCATGCCCCGGCATTCGTGACAATGTTGTCGACGATTTCTCTACATCTCGCTATCCCTTGATTTAGAAAAGCTCCACTGGCACATGCATCGAGATGGGCTTGACCAGCCTTGCTTGCTCCGCTATAGAAGAATGTCATGATATCTCCCTCATTGTACCCGTGCTGCGAGCACTCAATCAACATATTCGAGTATCTCTTCCAAGTCTGACGTAAATCCTCTCCTGGCTTCTGACGGAAAGAAGAGATCTCTATCCCTGCTTTAATGGTTCTAGATGGAGGGTAGAATCGCTTGAGGAACTGACACTCGAGCTCGGTCCATGTGGTTACACCTCTCCGTGGGAGTGTGTTATCGTACCACTCTTTGGATATTCCCGTCAAAGAGAATGAGAACAGCCTGAGCCTCTTGGCATCTTCAGACATGCCGTTATAATTAAATGTGGATGCGATCATCAGGAAACTCCTCAAATGAGTATGAGGATTCTCCTTCCCAACCTCCCCCTTAAATTGATTCTCGGTAAGCAGCTTAAGAATTCCTAGGGAAATCGAGAAGTTATTTGCCTCTACAGGGGGCAATGCCACTCCATCATAGTACTTCTGCGGTTGAGCCGCGAACCTTCCTCTAATAGCCATGTTCTGATCTGCATTTTGAGGAACATGCTGAGGGTTAGCAGGTGGTACGAGTACTTGTTGGGGAGGTGGTTGATAAGCTGGTGGTTGGTTGTAAACAGGAGGTGGAGGATACGGGTATGGTGGATATGGATAAGGTGGGTATGGGTATGAATAAGGTAAGTTGTTTTGTGGAAAGTTATTCTGTGGGTAAGAAGGGTTGTTCTGAGGATGTTGGACAAGATTATGAGCTAGATTGTTCACGTTCTGTGTACCCGGGTTTTGGCTCTGGCTGTCCCCTGACGGATCTTGGTTCTTACTGGAATTGCCTTCAGTGCCGTCAGCCCGGTTCAATGTCTGATTAAACTCATTCTCGACATCATCCAACTCATTAGTAATGTTCATTGGTTCTTTCCCTCCTCCGGCAGCGTTCATCCTTCTTAAAAAGGCTCGGTTTCTTCTTGCTATTGTCTTAGGATCTGACTGTAGTCTCTCTTCGCTCGTATTACCTTGCGAGTGTGTTTTCATAAACCTGAAACACTAACAAAAGAATAAAACACAACTGCCGAACACACACAAATAAATAGAAAAGTAAAGCACTCACTACTAATTACTAAGCTATCGACAAGTCCTATTCAAACGACATACAACGCCATCCCCGGCAACGGCGCCATTGACATGAAGCGAATATACCAACTTTCTGCTAGTAGTCACCGCACAAGAGTATGAGATCCATGTAGTATGGGCAAGTATATCGACCCAATATTATCGAACCCAAGGGATGAAGTGTATGCGAACAGATCCCCGAAGATCTACGCATCGTAGCTAATATGAATGTAAGTTTTTTTTTTTTATTTTTTTCAAAGAATTAAGTCTAAGCTAAAATAAACTAATTAAACTAATAATGAAAGAACCGAATTAACTAAGGGGTGTTTTCAAATAAGTAATGGTGATGCACAGGATAGAAATCCCTACGTATACTAATGGAGCAGGTACATAATCAAAATAATTGTGACGAGCAAGAAATAACCTAAGTAAAAGATTGTAAGATGAAAGCTCAAGAATTAAAACCCTAATACTTTATCCTAGCAATCGACTTCACTAATCCACTAACGAGTTAATAGATTGTGCTTAATTAACGAGACCCTAATTTAAACTAAGGTAATGTGGTCGTCCTCCTTAGATAAACCGGTAGATTAATTAACCTTTTCTAAACCCTTTCATTAAGTCTACTCGTTGTTAAAGAGTGATAAGGTCGTCCTCTCTCTAACACTTTTCAAAAGAAATCCAAGAGTAAAGTTAAGGTTGATTTTAAGAATTCATTAATTAAGAGAATTAAAACCCTAACGTCACGAATTACCCTAATTACGTACCCACAACCTACTTCTACGAGTTCATCCTACCCTAAGCATGCAAGGGTTTTAGCTAGACATGATTTTTACGTAAACAAGAACAATTGAAGAAGAAACGAACATGAACATAATGATTATGACGAATAAATTATCAAACATAAACTAGGGTTTAAAGAAAATAATGCTAAAAACTGAATTTAAATTAAGAAAAATAAAGTCTCAAAGTAGTAACGAACAAAGGTCTTAAGAAACAAAATTAAAAAGCAAAATCGTACTATGAATTCATAAAAAAAACCTCAAAAACGTTAATCTAAAGCTTGCTCTTCTCCTTCTCTCCAAAAACGAACTCTAAAAGTAATCTCGTATCAAGTGGTGTCAAGGTGTCTCGGTGTCTAGGTGTCTGTAAAAACGAGCTCGGAACAAGTATATATAAGCATCGGGCCGAATCGGGAACTCGTGGGCCGAAAAACGCATCCGAAAGCACAAAATTTGGAAGTGCTCGAGCTAGCACGCTCGAGCAGTGGCGCTCGAGTTGTGTAGCTTGAATGATGCAATCGCTCGAGCGGTGCGCTCGAGCTGGTCGAGCGCTCAAATTTCTCTGTATGTAAATCTTCTGTAAGTTTTTGGCGCTCGAGCAACGTGCTCGAGCGCTAGTGCTCGACCTGAGCCACTCGAGTGACTCCAGAATTTCCCAAAGTAATACTTTTCTTCTTCCGCACTAATACCAATCGTATTTCTTCGATATCTTCTCACCCGGGCATCCGTTTGAGTCGATTCAAAGTCCTACGAACTCCGTTTTTCGTCCTCAATTCAACTATGAGCATCAAAGAAACAAATTCACCAATGTATAGAAATAATGCTCAATTGACTCTAAATACTCGACAAAACCAACCAGAACTAGGTTATTTCAAACGACGAATCATGACAATTTCACTCCTAATCATTGTGCTCTTCTAAAGAATGGTGAAATTACCAAGTGTTCTTAACAACAAACATCCACAGCTTAGTTTTCCTATTGAACCAAATTCTTGGGATCTCCAGTCATCATGGTTGGGTTACCACTGCTTCAGTTTTTAATTTGTGGATTTTAGACTCATTCTTTCTAGTACTTTATTTGATCTCAGCTAGCTCTTTTCATGAGTGGATCCACTATCACTAGAGATCAAATTTTCATCACGCACCCCCACATTTTAGGGTATACACCTCTAAGTTACAGCAACTTCAAATCACACACGTCTGTGTGATCTAAGTATTAGAGGTAAAGTGTTCCAAACTAATGACAAATATTTGTCATTTCCCTTCCACATATATCATACACCTTTTTAGGTTATTGATATTAGGAATGTTAATGAACAAATTTTATTAATCACTTTATAACTTTAGACTTATACACCTAAACCTCAAAAGTTATAAAATTGGAACACTAAATGTTGCCACGGTGAACTTTTTCGTTCCAACTTTCTTGACAAAGTATTTCCATTTAACTTGTGGAAACAATTTTGCAAGACACCAACTGCTTTAGGTTTTCCATTTAAATTCAAAGTCACGCCACACATCAAATTCAAATATATCAATGGAGAGACCTCTTCTCCCCCACATTCGAATCTGTCCATGGTGTTAACCCATTCCCTATATTCGAGATTGTTCGTCCATTTCATTTAATATTTCACCAAATATTAATTTTGGACACAATTTCGAAATAAATTGGAAAATCGATATTTTAAGTTACACTTCAAGTCCGAAATTTAATATTGGTCAAATACCAAATTAAATTCAATTTATCATCTTTGACTCTCAAATATATCGTCATTGGTACGAGTCAAATCTTGTGAATTAAATTCACATCGTTCATGCTTTCAAAGCACAGTTACAAATGAGGCTTTAATGCCACCATTTATTCGCGAGAAAATCTCAAGCGAATTATACGACGTTTCATATCATTTGGACTAAATCCAAATAATAATTTGTACTCTCAAGCACAAAGTATTTGATCCCATATCAATATTTAATTTGATATCAAGGAATCCAAATTCATGGAAAAGTATTTAATACCTCGAGTATTATTACTATTTCCATAATATTATACGGTCCAAAATTGAATTAATTTTGTCCCATGTTTTTCTCAGCAATTTAACTGAAATTTGAATTTCAGTCTTAATTCATCAATTTGACCAATTGAAACCAACAACAGGCTTATGCACTTCGATAAACTAGCCAATATCCTCATTAATTTAATTTTGAGTCAATCATGTAAGTATGGTCTTCAACCCAAAACGCATGGCTCAACTTATTTGCCATCTAACATTTCAAGCGACAGAGAGAGACACGACCATTCATGTTACTTTCTCTATTTCGTAAAAATTCAAATTCCCATAATCACTTTATGGATTTTTGATTTACATATTTTAATCACCAAAAACTTGAATACGGAACAACGTAAAATTTATTCAATATATGGCTGATTATTACATTCCATTTGTATAATTCCTAGCCACAACTTAGGAACAACCCAAATCTGTCTATCCCAGAATTAAACTTATTATGCCGACATATCCAAGTCGGTAAGTTCATATTGAGTAGCATTGACACTTGATTGTGCATTGTCCTTTCCCTTAGTATCATTTTTCTCTTTCTTGGGCTCAAAACAATCTCGTGACTTGTGGCCAGACCTGCCACAGTTGTAGCAATTACCGCTAAAGGTGTATCTCACAGCCACGGGTTTCTTGCTTTCATTATTTGGCTTCTTCCTCTTCCTGGAGGGCTCACCACGTTCCATTAGATTAACTTTCGCCTCTAATGAATCATTATTCCTCTCTAAACCACCTTCATGAATTTGAAGCTTTCCGATGACTTCTTGCAAGGTCATACTCTTTTTCTTCAGCTTCAAGTGGCTCTGAAACTCCTTCCAGCTTGGAGGCAGTTTCTCAATTACTGCAGCAGCTTGGAAAGCATCTGGCAGTATCATCCCTTCTGCAGCAATGTCGTGCAGAATCAACTAAAACTCTTGAACTTGTTCGACGACAGACTTCGAGTCCACCATCTTGAAGTTCAAGAACTTCCCAACCAAGTACTTTTTAGTACCGGCATCCTCGGCCACATATTTGGCCTCCAAGGAATTCCACATTTCCTTGGCCGTTTTGCACTTCTGATAGACACTATACAGAGCATCAGTCAGACCACTCAGAATGTAATTCTGAGCATAGAAGTCGTGTTCTCACCAGCGGGCACGAACATCCTCATTTTGCGCATCGTTCTCAACGACCGCAGGCGGGTCCTCAGTAAGGAACCTCGCCAACCTCAAGGTGGTCAAGAAAAACAGCATATGCTGTTGCCACCTCTTGAAGTTCTTACCCGAAAACTTTTCGGGTCTCTCACTTTGGACCATAAAAGGTCTCGAGTTATCAAAGGGGAATGGGATAACCTTACTGGGATTAGAAGTTTGCCCAACTTGGACAGTTACAGGGGGAACGGGGGTGGTGGAGCCCAGGGGATTGAGAGTACCAGAAGGAACAACAGTGTTTCCCTGGTTTGACTCAAAATTGTTATTTCCGTCAGTCATAATTTCGTCTTGCGATTGTTGGAATTTTGATGGCTGTGGAAATAATAATTCGATCACAAAAGAAATAATAAAATTACAACTCTAGAATAATTACACAGAGTAAGAAAAAACAAGAAAGCAGTGTGTCGAGTCGAGGAAGACCTCTTCCCGCAAGATGAAATTTCCCCGGTAGTGCTCTTCGGTTTTGGAAATACGTCACCAAAAGTAAAACGACACTTTCGTCTTCAAGAGTGCAGCACCGCATGTCTTGAAGCTCCGGCGAACAGAAAGAACGTATGAACTGGAATGATTTCTTAAAGACTCTATATGCTAGAATACTTAGGGAGAGAGTGAGAGAGATTTTCCGTGTGGCGCTAGAAACTATGCATGAAGACACCTATTTATAGGCCTCCAAGACCCACACATGCATGGAAGGATTGTTAGTCAAACTACGAACCTGGACCTTTCTGCATTCCGGTTCGTCTCAGCCAAAATTAGGGAGACGTAAGTCATTCCCAATTAAACGAAAAACAGGGAATTTGCCAACAATTGAAATTCGTCACATGTTTTACATGATAATCATGCAATTTCATGTCCTCTTCAATGAATATGGATACTCCATATTTCTGGGCTAAGTCCAAACTTTTGGGCTCAACAAACTTAGAAAACTCTTCTTAGGTCCAAATGCAGCCCAAAGTTCAGTTGTCAAAGACCAATAACCAATGTCCAAGGTCCAATTTCTTCAACCCAATCTCAATTTAAATTCCCTTTTCATTTTCACTCACATATTATTATTGGTACACACCAATAATTCAAACAATGGCAAAGTAAGGGTTTGCTTCGTTAGGATAATGGTTATAGTGTAATGTGAAAGATTTTATTAGTAGTGCTCGATATAATCAATTCATTGAAATAAGATTGAAAATGAGTTATAATTTATCTATCAAATGACTCCTCAATCATTACCCTCTATTTGAATAACTCATCAATCACTTTAATTCTCATTACCTTATAATCACCACCCCCAAACAAACGGACCCTAAATGTTTAGTTCCTTATCTTTACCAAGATTTGGTAGTCTTCGTAACTTTTTCGTTTTAAAATTAGTCCGTTAAGCAGGGGCGGATGTATTCATAGGCAAAGTGGAGCAAGTGCCCCACCTGAACTTCTGATCATAATACATACTTCTTATGCTAATTAACTAATATTGTGTAGCATAGCTTAGTGGTAAGTACGTTTTGTTCCTATTAGGTATCTTTATATGTGTAAAAAAATAATTTTTTTATAGGGGTAAGGGTTGTGGGTTCCAACCAATGAAATCAATTTATTTTTTAAAAAAATAATTTTTTATAGGGGTAATTATGATAAAATATTAGGTATCTTTATATGTGTAAAAAAATTTACAAAAAAATTATTTTGAAATGGAGGGAGTATGTGTTTTATAATGCTAATTGCTAAGATTTAATAGAAAGTTTATTGCTTTTCGGTGAAAGGGGTACATTTTATTGCAATTTCAAGCATATATTATAAATTCTATTTAATTTTTAATTTGCTAGTAATATAAGTAAATGTATTTATTTACTAACTGATTAGGCGTGAAATTGTCATGATTCGTAGCTAGAAACGCCCTAGTTTTGATCGATTTTATTGAGTTTTTAGAGCCAAATGAGTATTATTTCTATACATTGATGAATTTGTCTCTTTGATACTCATAGGTGAATCGAGGACGAAAAATAGAGTTCGTAGGACTTTGAATCGACTCAAACGGATGCCCGGATGAGAAGATATCGAAGAAATACGATTGGTATTAGTACGTGAAAAAAAAAGTGTTAGTTGCAAAGAAGGAGGGCCCATTCGAGCACCATCACTCGAGCACCATCGCTCGAGCAATGTAGGTCGAGCGCTCTGGACTTACAGAACGTTTTTGCCGCTCGAGGGGCACAGCTCGAGCGCCCCGCTCGACCTCCTGAATCATTCGACCAAAACAGCTCGAGCGCCCCGCTCGACCTCCTGAATCATTCGACCAAAACAGCTCGAGAGCCCCGCTCGACCTATTGAACCATTCGAGCAACGCAGCTCGAGCGCCCCGCTCGACCGAGACGGCTCGAGCGCTTCCGAGGCTTATTTTCCAAATTTCGTTTTTTGGCCCATGAGATCCCGTTTCGACCCGGTGCCCATATATACATCTTCCAAACACGTTTTGAAGGACCCCGAACTTTAGAAATCACTTTTAAACTTAGTTTTTAGAGAGAGGAAGAGGAGAAGAACGAGCAAGCTTTACTTACGTTTTGTTGAGGTTTTTCGTACGAATTCTTAGTTTCTTTTCGTTTCTTAGTTTCTTTTCATTAGCTTGGGTACTTTAAACGCTTTGAACTTCGTTTTAGTTAATTAAATTTCAGTTCTCATAATTATTTTCTTTTAAAACCCTAGTTCATGTTTCTTATTTCCTTCGTTCAATTCATTATGTTTATGTTTGTTGTTTCTTCTATTGCTTTTATGTTTGTTAAAGCCATGTCCGGCTAAAACCCTTGTATGCTTGGGGTAGGATGAACTCGTAGAAATAGGATGAGGGTACGTAATTAGGGTAATTCGTGACGTTAGTTTTAATTCTCTTGATTAATGAATTCTTATAATTAACCTTAACTTTACCTTTGAATTTCGTATGAAAGTGTTAGAGAGAGGACGACCGCAACACTCAATAACAATTAGTAGTCTTAACGAGAAGGTTTAGAAAGGGTTAATTCATTTACCGGTTTAAGCGAAGGAGGACGACCGCATCACCTTAGTTAAATTAGGGTCTCATTAATTAAGCACAATCTATTAACTTGTTAGTAGATTAGTGAAGTCGAGTGTTAGGGTAAAGTATTAGGGTTTAGAATCTTGAGCTTTCACCTTGCATTCTTAGACTTAGGTTATTTCTTGTGTGTCACAGTTATTCTGATTATGTACCTGCTCCGTTAGTATACGTAGGGATTCCTATCCTGAGCATCACCATCTCTCATTAGAACACAACCCTTAGTTAATTTGATTTCTTTAGTATTTAAGTTTCCTTAGTTTATTGTAGTCTTTTAATTAATCTTTCCAAAAATCCAAAAACAACACACTCATATTAACTACGACGCGCAGATCTTCAGGGATCTATTCGTATACACTCCATCCCTTGGGTTCGATAATACTTGGCCGTTATACTTACTCTTACTACAGTGAACCCGTCCGCTTGCGGATAAGCGATTAGTAGAAGTTAGTGCATTCGCTTCAAGTCACTACATATAAAGTGTTTAAAAAAAAAGTGAAAAATTTATTTTGAGATAGAGAGAATATAATTTTGTACCCGTCCTGCATATAATTTCTGCGTCCACCCCTGCATGCAGTTAAGTAAATATTTATTTTTATGGTGGTCACTCTCACCTGCGACCAAAGGTAACCTTCAGGTAATAGGTGATGATGTAATGCAACATATTCCATTTTTTTTATAAAATAGTATATTAAATTTAAAAAATTTAAAAATTTAAATTAATTAAGGCTTAAAGAAACACGAAAAGTTAACAACTAAATATTGAAAAAGAAAATTGAAATAAATCTGAAAAATTAATGCTTTTTAGAAAATAGTTCTAAAGATCAATTAAAAAAAATGCATTATAGTAAATTTTGAACATATATAATTTTTAACCTATAAAAAATCTGGAAAAGAAAATCATGTTAATCTAAAAAAATAATAAAAAAATTAAATTTTAGATATTAATTTAAGAAATTAAAAGACATGATAGGAAAAAAAATCCATAAACTTTGAAAAAAAAATCAATTATATCTTCAGAATTTGTTATGTAAAAAAAAATGAGTTTTATCAATTTACACTATAAAAAAAATGGGTATTAGTGACCGATTTTCGGTCGCAAAACGTGATTAGCGACCGATTTCTGACCGGAAAAAATCGGTCGTTAAAAAACGGGTAGCTAATATTAGTGACCGCTTAACCACTAAGTCACTGACCCACTAGCCCATATTAGGCGACCCATGTAGTATATGAGCTCTTGTGGGGCTTGTAGAAATAAATGGGCAAACATGCGCCCAAAGGGAATCGAACCCACAACCTCCAGATAGACCAGAAGAGGTGTGAACCACTAGGACACATGCTATTCTTGTTCGTTTATTTGCATTTAATTGTATATAACCTCAAATTGACTCCCGTTTCTTTTAAAATTCATCAAATTCAATCCTTTTTGTTTCTAATTCATTTATATATATGTGTTTACTAAATTTTTTATTAATTTTATGAATATTATATTTTAGACTATTCTAAATTTTAATTCATTCATTTTTATTCAATTAATTGTATATAATTCCAAATTGACTCCCGTTTCTTTTAAAATTCATCAAATTCAATCCTTTTTTTTTCTAATTCGTTTATATATATGTATCTACTAACTTTTTTATTAATTTTATAAATTTAATATTTTCGACTATTCTAAATTATTAATTCATTCGTTTTTATTCATTTAATTGTATATAATTCCAAATTGACTCCCATTTTTTTAAATTCATCAAATTAATTTCTTTTTGTTTCTAATTTTTTTTATATATATATTTACTAACTTTTTTTACTAATTTTATAAATTTAATATTTTAGACTATTCTAATTTATTAATTTATTCATTTTTATTTATTTAATTGTATATAATTTCAAATTGACACCCGTTTCTTTTAAAATTCATCAAATTCAATCCTTTTTGTTTCTAATTCGTTCATATATATGTATTTACTAACTTTTTTATTAATTTCATAAAATTAATATTTTTATATATATTTATTAAAATTCATCAAATTCCATCTTTTTTTTTTCATCAACAATAGTAATTAAATTGTTAAAAAAACATAAATAAATTGTTCAAAAAATATAAATGTATTGTTCAAATTGACTCTCTCTTCTCCCCCCCCCTCTCTCTCTTCATGATCTTCTTCTTCTGAATGATGGTTCACTGTTCCAGTGATCCACCAAACCATCCCATATCAATCGTCCGTCTGATGCTCGACCCAACTCTTCACGATCCCAATGCTCCCACCGCTTCTTCAGGCCGTAGATAATATTTTTGTACTGTTCTTGTGCTTTCACACAGAACAATTGGTACATAACACTATCGTGGGTAGGGTCCCAAACGCACTTCCTCTGCATATAAATTAAAAATAGAATATTAACAAATAAATTAAAAAATTCAAAATTAAATCATAATAATAAAAATTTTGTATACCTTGAACTCATCAAAGTACTCCATCCTCTTTTGCTCGGACACTTGGCTCTACGAGTGAGCACCATACTCAAACATTATCATCTTAATGACCTGTGAGACGACTGAGCTAGTCTCACGGACTGGAAGCATCATGTTAAAAAATCAAGTTAATAATATTAATATATATATATATATATATATATATATATATATAATTATACATAATTCATTAAAAAAATACTTACTGGTTATCGACTATGATGACACTGAGACGATTATCTTGAACTGGGTTCATCTGTAATAATTATAAATTCAACTAATAAACATCAACGTAACTATAATATAACTATCCTATACAAACATATGTAATATTATTGTCTGAAAATTATAATATATAAATATAATCATTTCCCACAAACATTTGTATGCTTAAATTAAATGATGAATGATGTATGTGACAATATTACTATCAAATCAATAAATTTTAGTGAACTTCCTAATTGTGTAGTGCACTTCTTGATATGATATTTGTCTAGCGCATAAATTAATATTTTTATATTTAAATAAATAAACACAAAAAGAATAATTAATTCATTGCATATTTAATTAAATAAAAGGTAAATGACATGCACATGCACAAAAATCAAAATAATTTATTTTTATACTAAATTAAATGACATGTGCATTAGATTGTTAAAATTTAAAATGTGAGATCAGAAAAGCATCCTATGTTTATATTTGTGACTAAAATCTACACATAATTTCACATACGCATAAAATCTACACACATACACATAATTTACTTATTCATTCACTATATATAATTATAAAAAAATTTGAACGGTTAAATTAATTTATATTATAATCTACACACTATAAATGATGATACTATATATAATCTACTTATTCACATGCATATAATAATTTACTTATTCACATACACATATAACAATTTACTTATTCACAAAATATATATAACTTTACAAAAAATGATATATAATCTACTTATTCAGAAAATATAACTTTAAAAATATTAAACGATTAAAATAATATGAAAACTCACGGCGGCACGGCGGCGACGGGGGTAGGAGGATGAGTTTTACGAGTATGTGTACGGAGGGACGATATTTATAAATTTTTTTAAAAGGATTAGCGACCGCCTACGCAGTCACTATTTACCGATATTTGACCAGTTTTTGGTTTGCGACAGCCTAATTCGCCCGCATTAATGACCTTCAACCATTACAATTCCCGGGTCAAACGTTACAAGTCTGCGACCGCCAGACAGCGGTCGCATAGTTTAAATTTGAAATCAGCGACCGCCTATGCGGTCGCTGATTAGGCGGTAAAAAGTCTTGGTTATTTTTTACCGGCTTTTGAGTTTTAGCGACTGTTTAGGTGGTCGAAGGCGGTCGCTAATCTTCGATTTAGCGACCGACTTTTTAGGCGGTCGTAATTTTTTTAATCTGAGACCGGTGGTCTATTTCGGTCGCTAATCGGTTGCTAATTTATTGGTTAGAGACCGACTTCGTGTCGGTCGCTAAATTCAGTCGCTAAAACGCGAGTTTTTTGTAGTGTTAGGACCTAAAAGATAGTAAAATTATCAATTTAAGACTTGAAAGATTTTTTCTATCCATTCTGGACTTGAAAGATTGAAAATTATCGATTCAGACCCTAAAAGATAACAATATTAATTTTAGACTTACTCATTTTAGGCACTACAACAAAAAAGGGCTTTCCAGACACTGATAAGTGCCCCAATATGTATTATTTTGGGGCACTTATGAATTTTGAGGCACTTATCTCATGTGCCTCCAAGTGTAGTGTCCCAAAAGAGTTAGAGACACTTTTTAAGTGCCTCTACAACAACTCTCCAAACATTTACATATGCCCCAAGATTGATTCTCGAGGCACATACAAATGTCCTTTAAAAGGTTTAGAACTTTGGTGATAAACATATAAAGACACTTATTTGTGTCTTCAAATGAAATATCGACATTTATTAGTGTCTTTAAATTAATATCGGGGCACATAATGTGTAGCGTCAAAATTCTACTTATGCCCCTAAATTAATGCCACGGGGCACTTATACATGTACAAAGACACTTATTTGTGCCTTAATATGATACATTGGGACACTTATTTTTGCCTTAAATTAAAATATCGAGGCACTTATTTGTGTCTTCACATTAAATATTAGGACACTTATATGTGTCTTCAAATGAAATATTAGGCACTTATTTGTGCCTTTAAAGGAAATCTTGAGACACTTAATTGTGTATTTAATAAATATTAGGACACATAATTTTTAGCATCAAAACTCTATTTATGCCCCTACATTAATGTTAAGTGGCACTTACATGTGTTTCAAAATGACCACGAGACACTTTTTTGTTCATTAGATGAAACTAGAGACACTTTCATGTGTAGTATTAAAATATTGTGCCCCAAAAATTTATATTAATACACTACATATACTTTGTATGCTCTATAAAAAAAATACAATCATATTCATGTATTTCTAGATAGTAACATTCGTGTAAAAAAACCATTCACAATTGATATCAAATGCAAATTTACGATAATATAAGTAATGTCATTTAATAATGCAATAGCCAAATAATCCAAAAGTAAGCACCAAAACCATGTACGATCATTCATGTCAAAATTACGCAAAGAGAACTAAACAGATTCATATTGTTATTTCTACAAAATACGAAATTCTAAAATAAAACACCATTCCAATCGTGAAGATCCTTTGTTCTTGTTCCAACGCATTCTTTCATCAATTTTCATCATCGTCCAATACAATCTGCATATTGAACAGAGACAAAATAAATAATATAAACCAACAATTTAACCAAGACATAGATGTATTCAGAAAAATTCTTAGGCACAAAAAGGAAACTTAGGAAAATATTTCATTTTATGTGGTTGACTTAAAATTTGCCATGTATATCGACCTAAAATCTTTAACCACATACCTTTGTTTAAGAATCCAAATTTTCTAATAAAATAAATCTATTAATTTATGTACTGAACTAAAAATAACATGCAGGTCAATTAGGACAAGGAAGGGCGAATACTTCATATTCCAAACAATTTAAACATAAATATTAATTATAATTATAATTATAATTCTAGTTTAGCTAATTATCAACACTACATGAAAATATACCAAGTAGTTTAAAAAATATTTAAACATAAGCTTAGTAACTTTTAGAAAGATTTAAATAAAAAAACACATAACATCAAGAGCAAAGAAGATACCAGTGACAAAGGCCAAGCGATTGGTGCTCCAATAGAATCTCCAATTGATTGCATAAGATCAGAAGGATAAATCAACATTTCTTCGGCCTTCAAAATAGACTGAACCACTACCTCACAAATCATGGGCCCAAGGTCCCTACCATTTTGTATAACACCGCCTATTGTCCTCAAAATGCCAATTGCAACAGTTTCATTAAGATTACCAAGACTTTTCAATCTTACATAGGCTCCAACCTGAAATTTTGGATCTTGTTAATAACATAATTGATACATGTATTAACTTATCTTCATGTAATAAATAATTTATTTCATGTGTTTACCCTTATGCGAGTTGGACGACTAACTCTTGATGAACTTTGATGGTTTGGAGATAAAATCGAAGCTCTTTCTGGTTGCGATCTTGTATGCACCAAAGCTGTCAGCTCTTCAACTTTTTCTTTCAATGCTCGTATTTCTTCTTTCTCTTCCATAGATTTTCTATAAAGTGCATCGCGACTAGGTCTACCACCATATATATCAGCTGGTTTTACTCCCATACCATACATTCGCAATCTCCCATCTTTGTCCTTGCCCATTATCTTGGCAAAATCATCATCAGGATCATGAACAACATTACTATCACTTGAATTTCCATCATTCTGATCAGCTAGCTCTTTCATTTTTTCCTTAGGGAATGAAAATTGTGTCAACTAATTAAGATATCAAGTTATAAATGACAAAAATTTAATTTTCTCTTAGAATATATTTTTACTTACAATTGCTTCTCGTACTGCCTCACTCATAGGCGACCCATCTGAAGGATTACAACACTTCTCAAATAACTCGGCTCTAGTGGGATATCTACCCATATGCTCCTTCTACAAAAAATTTGTGTCCAATAATATGGTAAGCTTATTCTATTATAATTTAAAACAGAAAATTATAATTTCAATTCTATTGGGGGAGGGGTAGGATATTACCATTATTTCGCTCACTATTGCATAACTTCTTTTACCCATTCGATGAAGAATCTCTAACTTAGCACGAGCTCTTTTTTTCTTTTCGCTAAGTTGCTGAAGTATCAGAATTAAAAGGTAATAACATGAAGACATATATGAAATTTAATATATATTACGTAAAAAAATGTGATATTGTACCTGTGCTTCTTCAGTAAACCAATAATCAAGTATTTGCTTATACTGGTCAGGGTTTACCCTTTCAGGTACTTCGAGCAACTGCTCTTCAATGGGCACACTTGGGTCGAAGTTCAAACTCTTCAATTGACACTTCCAATTTCTCCATTTGTGGTTAATTGATTGCAAGATAAAAGTGTCACTCCCAGGTTTTAGATTAAACCTCAACTACAAAATAAAATAAAATGTTCTTTAACTAACTCTTTCCCTTTCACAACTAAACTAGTCATTTTCATACTATGACAACAGATTTATCATGCTAACACTGACTTATGCATCAGTTTGTATCCAAACATAATCAAGACATATTTTATCATGCAAACAGATCTGGTTTTTTAATAGAGAGGTATGCAGATGCTAGGGAATTTTTATTATTAATGCTGAATCAAAAAGTTGAAACTTAGAGATACCAAATGACTATTTCTAGAGTCAAAATTTATGTAACACATGTGTTTCCATTTGTTTGGCTATGCATATTCCTTAAATTAATAGTTAATAAAAAAATACACACAAATAATTTATCCACATATCTCCTGATCAATTCCCATGAAGCCACATCACAACAAGTCAATTATTGTGGAGAGATAAATTAAGAAAATAAGATTCTCAAACTGTTTTCAGCACAAAGGGAATGGGGGAGTAAATCAACTTGGTTGTTCATATTGATAAAATGTTTATTAAAATTAAATAGCAGATATATCAATTAAATTTCCTCTTAGAATTTTTGGGACGTTTTACTAAAAAAATAAAATTCACAAGAGCAATTTTCGCATGCCCTTTGCACTAGAAAAAACCAATTGTAAAATTTCAACAAGAGATTAATTACTGTTTAATTGGATTCGTTTAGAAACATTCATTCATATCATCAAGGAGAATCATAGCTTCAATAAAGTAAAAATCTAGGATAGATGATATACAGGGGTGGGCGCATGTTTTATTTTCAGCCACAAAATAGTGCATAAATAACTTAAATCTATATAAAACAAAACATAACTTGGCATAAAGATATTGCCTTCAATAAAATTCATAAGATAAACACTACTGCTTACATTTATACACTCTGCTTGGCCATCAAAGCCCACTAAAATAATAAATATTATTATAATATTAATCATCGTAAAGATGGCCCACCAAAATAATAAATACTATTATAATATTAATCATCAAATAAGAAGGATTTTGCAGGATTTTATTACTATTAACCATTATAAAATGTGTAAATGGTTTCAAGTTATACATCAAGTCTGAAACTATCAAACGAAGCAGTAAAATTGACAAAAAAAAATTGACGTCTTCTTCAAATTATCAGTAATCACCAAAATTCTAATCTCCAGTCCAAAACTCAAATCTCTTATCCCTATATTTGATTGTACATAATTTAAAAAATATCATGAAACATAAATTTTGGGAGAAAGAAACTATCAAACAAAGAAGAAAAACTCTACAAATCTCTTACCTCTTCGTCTCAATTCAAACGAGCAATAAAAAATTAAGAGAAACACTGAACAACAATCAAGCCCTTCTCAATTTTGCCCAAGATGCGATCGCACAAGAGGGGAGGATTTGAGTGGTTATTAGGTTTATTTTGGGAATTTGGGTATCACATATTCTAATATTCATAGGTTTAATTTTAATTGAAAATAATTCTGAAATTTCAATCAGTATATATGATATTTCATAGCAAATATTGAGATGGGGAAACTCACCGCAAACTATGAGGAAATCGAAATTGGGCCGTGTGATCGGAAGCCGTGAAACAGCCACTCGGATTTGTCCTTCTAGCGCACCAGGATCGCAGATGGAAGTGAGTATCGTGGAAAATTGAGAACGAAAAACGTAGGAATCGCGGAGGGGAAACTGAGAATGGACTGTGGAAGATGAAGTGAGGCACTCTAAAAAGAATAAATAAAAATATATATGCCCTAGTTTTCTTTCAGCGGGAAACTAAAATAAGAACCGGGAAAGTATATTAAGGTACCGCCTAATCCAATTTTGGGGGAAAATTTTGTTAAGTGCACCTAGAAATTAAAATAAATCAACAAATTTAATTAAGTGCCCCAAAAATAATAATTTGAGACACTTAACGAAAAATGTCCCAAAAATTGTGTCGCAATATCCCTTTTTTGTTGTAGTGAGAACTGTGTTTGTTCTTTAATAATATTTTATTATCCGATAATATTTTTATAAATCATATTTCCAAAAATATAAATATATATTAATTTTATGTTCTTGAAAAAATAAGAAACAAAAGAATTAATGAAAAAATAATAGTGTATATCACTATAAGAAAACATAAAATTGCCTACGAAAATTGTCAATATGACTACAAAAATTCCAACAAAAAATTTTGTAGTGGAAATGGCCTACGAATTGCCTATAATGGTGATAAATTCATAATAAAAAAATAGGTGTACAAAAATAAATAGACAAAAATTTATATGAGACAATTGCATACATTAGATGAAACTCATTTGTCAAGTTTTAAAGGTGAATATGACGTAAATACAAATTGAAGCCCCATCTAATATATGAGATTTTGATTGTCTCACACGTCAAGACTCCCTCAAACATATATTATTAACTATTTAAATTTTAAATATGAGTAAGTTTTACATGAAAATAGTTCATGATAAGCTTATCATGAAATCATTTTAAAGTATCATTAGTCTCATCATAAGTATCATTAATCTGAGGTCAAGAAAATTTACAACAATTACAACATAATATCACGCACTGACCCAGATTAATGATATTCCTGGTGAGATTAATGATATTTTATAACTGTTTTATAAAAGTTTATGATGAACTATTTTCATATAATACTTTGCCTTAAAAAAATTATAACACACATTATATATTGTCGATCGTGCATCGCACGGGTAACATACTAGTCATAGTTAATTTAAATAAGTTTATCTCAATCAACTATAACACGTGTCATTTATCAGATAAATGTAACAGAAGATCCCAACTGGCGCTGAAGTACTTTTTTTTTTTAATTTATTATCTACATGTGCTGGAGTACTCATGTGATAAAAAAAATTGTTCTATTAATTTAGGACTTGAAAGATAGTAAAATAATCAATTTAAAGCCAGAAATATTTTTCCTATCGATTCAGAGTCTGAAAGATTGAAAACTATTAAATTCAGGACCTGAATGATAAAACTATAAATTTAGGACTTACTCATTTTAAGCACGTTTTTGTCTTTTATAATTGTTTTGTTACTCGATAATATTTTTATAACTCATATTTCCAAAATATAAAAGATATATTAATATCATGTGATTGAAAAAATAAAAAAAAAGAATTAATGAAAAATTAATAATAATATATATATATATAATAAGAATATAAATTATAATATGTGAAACATAGTCTTAAATTGATAGGTTCTATTTTTCAGGTCCTGAATTGATAGTTTTTTATCTTTCAAGTTCTAAATCGAAAGAAAAAAAATTTAGGTATTAAAATTAATAGTTTTACCATCTCTCAGGTCTTTGATTGATATTATTCAAAAAAAAAAATGACGGTAAGCATAGATTTTCATCTAGAATTTAATTTAAGCAGAGCTTATTAGAAGTAAACTTGATTTAATTTCATTTAAATGAAGGGGAAATTTGAATACTTTGAATGGTAGGGGTGGTCTAATATGGTGGGATATTGCGCGCATTTGATCAGTTCTGAGTTTCAATGTCCCTGAAAATGAAGATAGAATCCTTGAGGTGTTGACTTGGTCATTTGACCTGAGCATTTAATTCCTGAACACTTATATGTGACGAAAGGAATATATGTTTGAATTAATGTATTAAAATAAAGAGGTTATATATTACAAGGATATAAAATTTTGTTTTGGTCTAGGAGGAAGACTTTCTGGAAAATTAATTTATTAAAAGAAGGGGTAATTTCTTTAGAAGAATTATATATCCAAATTCCACCGAATCTTTCAACAAGGCCTTTAGCCAGTCGTCAGTCCGCTCCGAGATGGGAATTTGGAATTAATGATTGGGAAATTCCTAAGTCGAACGGGTCCTTTCAACAGTCCGCTCCGAGACGGGAATTAATGATTGGGAAATAAATTAATTAATTTTCAAAGGAACATAACGTGTGGATCAACACGCTGCTCCCGAGAGCCTTATATATAAATAGCACCCCGCTATGCATCTATCCTTCCACAAACACAACCCAATTAACACAATTCTATAGATCTTCTCCATCTAATCATGAAGACTCCGACTCCAACTCCAACTCCACCTCCACCTCCACCTCCACCTCCACCTCCACCTCCAAGCATATCAATAGTATTCATCCTCGTTCTCATATTTTGTTCGTGCTCATCCGCACATAATCATCATCACGGGCATTTTCTTGAATGCCTTTCTCAGAAATTCCATAACTACTCCAACCTTGTTTACACCCCAACCAACTCATCTTACTCTTCCGTTCTGCTCTTCCCCATGTGGAATCTGAGATTTACGTCCGACTCTACCCCTAAACCCCAAGTAATTATAACTCCGGACCATGAATCTCAAATCCCGCCTATCATACACTGTGCTAGACAAAATGACATTGAAGTTAGAACTCGAGGTGGCGGCCATGACTTCGAGGCACTATCTTCCGTATCCAAAGTGTCATTCGTGATCATTGATTTGATCAAGCTCAGTGAAATTAGAGTTGATGCTGAGGCCAAAACTGCATGGGTCCAAGGTGGTGCGACCCTTGGGTCTTTATATTACAGAATCGCCCAGAAAAGCCAAACCTTAGGATTTCCCGGCGGCATGTGCGCAACTGTTGGTGTTGGTGGGCACATTAGTGGAGGAGGCTCCGGCACATTGATGAGGAGATATGGGATGGCCGCAGACCATGTCATCGATGCAAGGATAGTGGACGCTAACGGCAGAATTCTTGATAGGAAATCAATGGGTGAGGATCTCTTCTGGGCGATCAGAGGTGGTGGAGGTGCCAGTTTCGGTGTGATTGTTGCATGGAAGCTACAGCTGGTTGATGTTCCTGAAAAAGTCACTGTTTTCAGTATCCAAAGGACGATGGAACAAAATCTAACTCGTCTCATTCACCGCTGGCAATACGTCGCCCCGAGATTGGACCGAGACATAACCCTCTTCATCAATGCGGAGGTCACCAATTCAAGCCGTAGGAGCATTACAATTGATGCTAGTTTTTTCGCAGTTTTCCTTGGCGGGGTCGACAGATTATTGGCAATGATGCAACAACGCTTTCCCGAGTTGGGATTGGTGAGGGAAGACTGTACCGAAATGAGTTGGATCCAGTCCGCTCTATTTTTCGACGGGCATCCTATAGAAACACCCGAGGCCTTATTGAGCAGGACCCAGCCCAAGAAATCATACATGAAGAGAAAAACAGATTACGTGGAGAGACCCATCTCAGAGGGAGGGCTCGAAGGCATCACCAGACTATATTATGAACCAGAAGCCAGACTGTCTACGCTTTCCTTTGTTCCGTACGGAGGAATAATGGCTGAAATATCTGAATCCGCCATTCCATATCCTCATAGAGCTCGTAACCTGTACCATGTCTTTCATACAGTCTATTGGCAGGCCCAAAATTCAGACAAGTACATAAATTGGGTTAACAGGGCCTACGCATACATGACCCCATATGTGTCAAACAACCCGAGGGCTGCATACCTCAATTACAGAGATCTTGATATTGGAGTGAATAACAATAAGGGAAAGACGAGTTACGCACAAGCAAGCATTTGGGGCGTCAAATATTTCGGGGACAATTTTGATCGCCTTGTTCGGATCAAAACCAAAGTTGATCCACACAATTTCTTCAGGAACGAGCAGAGCATTCCACCAGTGCATAAATTTATGAGGAACAGCGTGTGATCGATCCAACATACACTTCCACTAACATACATATATGCTTTGATTCATTAAGACGTTGTAATAGCTCTCTACTTCCATTCTTTATTAATTTCTAATAAACTGATTAATTTACCTTCTACTTGCACAAATAAAACTCATATTGTTGATCACTAAAAAATAATATTTTGTTATGAATAATAGTTTTGAATAATTAGTGAATGTCCATTATTTGTCATTATACACCATTATTGTATCATTTATATACCACTTAATTGGCTCGTATGATTAGCTCGTGAGATTAGTCATTTGATAATGGTCCATTAGTTAGTTTACATATTTAGAGTCAATATATGTGTATAAATAGAGTTTTATATGAATGCATTTGTAAGATGAAAGTAAGATAGAATACACAAGTAATAGTGATATCCTCCTGGCTTGGTATGCCTCCAGACGTAGTCATTCTTGACGAACTGGGTAAACAAACGTGTGTTCTTCTCTTTCTCTATTTTTTCATAACACGTTATCAGCACGAGTGTTCTACTCATTGAGATTTTTCTACAAATTGGTGGTGAACCTTCTCGAAACAGAGTCACCAGTCGCTACAGTGAAGAACATGGTTCAAGGTTATCTATGGTGGTAATTTAATTTATCAGTTTATTAAGCCCTGATGTTTTTATATTATCTTTCGCTTTGGATACTGTGTCAAATTAGTTCCGAATCGACAACAAAGGCTCTATGGGTCTAATTCTTTGAATTAAGTAACCAACAAAATATTTTCCGCAAAAATTGTTCTTGCTTTTAACTACTACCTTTGCTTAATCAAAAAGTTTTTTTCATGATTTATATATAAAAAAATAAAAAAGATGTTGAGGAATTTTTCTTTTAAATTAGATTTTGTTATTTGTATTGAAACTATCATCTCTTTGTTATTATGTTTCTTTCTATATAAGCAATGAATATATATAACATGAATTAATCCTTGCAAGCGGTAATTTTGAAAAGTTTCAATTTTTAGAATTAAAACTAGTACTCTTATGTAAGCACGTACTTGTTCTTTCTCAATTAAAATTCTTGATCTCATAGTAGACTCGGTGAATTTTATAATTTCATAGCAAGTAGTTCTGATCAAGACGCAAATCAATTATGAATTATGTTTTTGTTTTCATGTATTTAGACTTATAATAAATGAGTTTTTACATATCTGTATAACACTTTACTAAAGTTTTCTTTGGACATTGGACTCGCTATTGATTATTGTACTTTGTTGATTGCTCTACCAATTGGAGATATATTTGAGATTGCGCTAAATGTGAGATGAATCTATTTCACGGTATTCTCATTCTTTTGATGCAATATTTATGTCCCACTGATGCCTAATTGTATTATATTTTAGCTATGTATATATTTAATATGTGCATAGGCTTCGTAAGAAAACTTTTGGAATCAAGTGTTTCAGGGCATGAACATTTATTTATTATTCATAAAAATTATAATTGGGATAATATTTAAATTATTATTTTATTATCTAAGGATTATTCATGAATTCTATGAAAATTTGAAGTCCCCTCCCCATACAACTTACCTGTTATAGGTGTATTCCTATAATTGTGTGTAGGTTCGCTTGAGTGAGTTTATGTGTATTAGACTAAGTACAAATTTTGTATCTTACTTTTGTGAATCGTGGGCATTGTGTGTGGTTCATGATTTTATTACTCGTTTTTCTGGGATCATGCCTATTGCAATTGTGATTAATTGATAAAGAGTTATAGTATTATAATTATTATTGAGCTTCCGATTTAATACCTTAAAGATTCTATTTGTGATCATATGCGAAGATATGGGGGTTAATAATTATGAGATTGAGAGTATAGTAAACAGGTGTAGGGGGGGGGGGGGGTGGGAATACACATGTGGTTACAAATTTAAACTTCTTAAAAACTTATCAGGTTACTTCAGATAGTAACTCGTCAGTGGACTTTAAGTCTGCTGAGAATTACTTATGAAAGCTTACTGAGATAATACCTCCACTGAAAGCTCAAGACTTTCAGTTGAACTACTATCTAATTAGCTTTCAAGTGCGGATTAGTAAACCCTTTAGAAAACTCGTTTTACTTGATAAACTTTGAGTGATAACACACACTTAGGAAATAGCAGAAAGTAAGTACACAAGATATAAAGTGGTTCAGAGATGAATCTCATACGTCCACTGTCCTGATTAAACAGGAGAATTCCTTTCACTTGGAATTCCTTGTGCTATAGTGCCAAGGTGCACTGATCAATTAATCCTCTCTTAGGATAATTGATCACTAGGATAATTCCAGGTCCTAGTTCCCAAAACAAACCAGCTTTCAGACTTATACAAATAATCAGCTTACTAACACCACTTAACACTAACTCTCAACCTAACAACTGAGTAGGGTTTTGAGTAGGGTTTTGGTTCCAACTTTTGTGAGATAATCCTTACAGTTTAACTCTAAGCTTAGGATGGATTATCTCTTTTCTAAGGTTTGGATATAGCTTTTAAGCTTGGTTACAGAAGGCTTGTTATGCTCTCTACAAATCTGAAACACTTGGGAAACAAAGGTAATTTCGAGTGCTTCTAGATAGTTATGAATGTAGAGATAACTTTGATCTTGTGAGTTTCCCGTGCATAGAAATGAGCACGTCCTTCTGTATTTATAGGCTTCCTTGAAAATCTTCCCGTTGGATTTGAATCTTCTCAAGTAAGTCTTCTTGTATCTGATTGGTTCAAACGACTCTATTTGAAACTTTAAGTCTTGTCAAGAAACGGCTGAAAGACCATGCCTGTTCACCAACTTTCTGTTGAGTGCTAGGGAAAGACTTTTGGTACTTGTCAGTCTGGGACATGTCGGCTATCAGTAGAGTACACCTACTTGTCATCTTGTCATTGGGCTGTTCAGTCCGCTTACTCAGAATCCTGTCCTGCTTTAAGGTGGAACTCCTCTGAGAGAACCTTCTTAATTCTTCATTTATTATAAGTTTCACTGAAATTCGTTTTGCTTTGTTCCAACCAGATTAACTAACAGTGTTTAATGTGTTTAGCATTGAATGTGCTTTGTTAGTTCACATCAGTGGACCTTGGTCCTCTCCTGATGGTTTTAGTCTTAGTGAGAATGCACTTAGAAAACATTCAAGACTTAGACTAATTCTCAGATCACTTGTCTTCGACGGACTTCGACTTCAGTGGACTTCATTCTTCAATACACTGTAGAAATTTATAACTGCACTCCAGTTCCTTAACATTTGAACTAACTATCTAAAAATCTAACTCTACTAAATAATTTCACTTACAAATAACCTAGGAGGAATATTTTGGCATCTTAATCAAAACTTAAGTTTATACAATTTCCCAACAATTTCCCCCTTTTTGATTATGTCGGAACCTATCTTATTACATATCTTCTTTCAGATGAGGTTCTTCAGATGACATAAAAGTTTAAGAATTTTGTAAGTAAAAGCATTCAAGTACATAAGCCTAAATGATAATGAGATATTATCTTGGGCAAAACAGCAGTAGAGTTTCATTCCATGAAAAATATGATGAGTACTGTTACATGAAGTCTACTATCAAAAAGTTCAAAATTAAAACAACTGGGACTTATAAGCAAATGCCCAGCAAAACACTTAACTTCCTCAAAGGGTTTCAAACAAAGGTTCAAGTCCATATTGTTTGAAGACTCGGATCTTCAACTTATTTTTCCTCTCCATCACTTCTTTTGTACTTCCTTTGAGACCATGATTCTCACACAGGGACACCCACTCATCTGTGATCCGATCTCTGTCAGCTGCTCCAGTTGCATCTTGAGGAGGCCAGTATGTGATTGGCTCAGTGGCCTTCAAAGCAAGATCTGGGAATTTATCATTCCAGGCCTCATTGATCTCAGGATAGAGTTTTGGGTATGCTTCAAACATCCATGAGTTGAACACTTCTTGTGCATTATCCCTTCCCAATTCTCCGCTGACATAAAAGGAATACACAAACTCCCTTTTTTGCAGTTTCCCAAGCATCATTGAGTTTCTTGGGCACCCATGCATCATGATGAGGGAACTTGGCCTTTGAGGGAGCTACCTTGTCTTTCTTCAGCTTTGCAGCCCACCTTTAATAAATGTTCCTTAATTTCTTTGATGTGGACTTGTCAAATGTAGCTAACCTCTCCTGCCTTTTCCTTTCAGCCAACTCAGTTATGGTTTCCATCTACCCAACAACCTTGTCTCTCCTCTCTTGCTGTTGAGCAGTTAGCTTTTTAGCTCTTTCATTCATACCCCCGCCGTCTTGATTAGCTCAGTGAGCTCTGTAACTCTAGTGGGGGCAGATTTTGGGGTCTCAAAAGAGATAGGATCAGGGTTTAGAATAGGAAGTACCTCAACTGACTCAGTTGAACCAGTGGACTTTGCAGCCAACCTCCCTGAGGTTCTGGTCTTCTTGGCCACCTCTGCTGAGAGGACGTCAGTTGCCTTACTTTTAGTTGATTTCCACTTTTTAGCAGCTCTCTCTTCTTTCTCCTTCAGATGAGCTTCCTTGAACTTTGATACGTCTTCTGAGGGAACCTCATTTCCCTTCTTGGCATCCGCAATCTTCTGGACCTCAGCATCTACCTTTAAAGTGCTCTTGATTTGTTGGCCTCTTTCAAATTCAGGGGTTTCAAGGATCAGTTGCATCTTGTTCTTTGGGTCCAGCTTCATGTCCTTAGCACTTACTCTATTTTCCCCCTTTCCGGCATTAATCATACACTCAGCCACAAATATGTTTAATTTTACCTGATCATGAGCAAGGGCCTTCAATTCAGTGGAGCAATGGTCAACTTCATCCTCTAGCCTCTCTAAGGTTGCTCCAGCTGTTTGCCCAAAGTTCACAAACTGAGCCAGCTTTTCATTAATTAAGAAATTGGTCTTCTCCTGGGTAGGAAAGTCCTCTGCAGCCTTCTTCAGGACTTCACCTAGCTTGGCTCCCAGCTTCTCATGCTTTGCTTCAAACTCCAACATCTTCTGGTTCCATAACCCTTCAACCTTCCCAATAAGGTCAGTTGAGAAAGCCTCAACAGTGGACTTTAGGTTAATGGAGACGTTTTCCACAGAGTCTTTTAGAAATTGAGCTCTGGCCTCTTCTTCTTTTTGCTCTAGTTTCTTCAGACCCTCAATCACTAGCACACTCTGACCTTCAACCACATCTAGCACCATCTGCTGTGAGTCTTCAATCTTTAGAGTAAGGTTTTGGAGTGATTTGGTGGTAGATTCCATCATCTCATCGACGTGGTCTGAGAGGATGACCATCTCATCCACTTCTTCTTGAACTATTTCTTGAACATCCCTCAGTTGAGCTTGAAGGGAAGAAAGCTTTTCATCTTGTAAGAGTTGGACAGCCTCTCTCAGAGGAGTTAGATTGACCTGGACTGAGGGGATTTTATCAGTCTGTACACCTGCATGACAAATAATGTTAGTCTATTCTCCCTCTTTCTCACATCCTAGGTCTCCTAACATATCTACCTCCATGTGGGCTCCCTCCTCCTCACTCTTCTCAACTTCCTTCTCACTCTCCCTTTCCTTTTCAACTCTTTTCTTTTCAGCCAATTCATCCTTTAAAGGGATGATTGCTCGTATCTCTCCACTCACAATATCAGTGATTTCGACCTCATTTTCTTTTTCATTATCTTTTTCAACTCCATCATGACCGGACACCTCAGCTGACTCCTTAGTCACCACTGAGGGCTGTTGTGGGAGAACTTCAGTAGACACCTCTACTGAGCTCTCCTTTGGCAAGTTTTGTGCCTCAGTATCTCTTGTCAAAGATACATCCTTGGCTACTTCACCACCACCTTGCTGTGGTGAAGTACCTTCTCCTTTCTTTGTCTCCTTCTCCTCCTCTTTCTCCTTCTCTCCCTCTCCTTCAGTAGATTTTGCCTCTTCTGGCCCTTTTTCTTGTTCTTCTTCTTCTCCTCCTTCTCGTACCCTATCAACTTCCTCTAACTTCTCCTTCTCTCCTCCATCAATCTCCTTTGCCTTTGCCTCAGCCAGTTTGTCCATTACCAGACTCTGAAAGATCTTCTCATCACAGAGAAGTCTGGTTTTGGTTATCCTAGCAAACACCATCACTTCCTTCTCCTCCTTCTTCCACTCATCAGCATTGCTGCCTCTGACAGCCATCAAGATCTCACCCAATCTCCTGTCTTTGAGCTGGACATAGCTTTTAGGGTGGGATACCCATCAAGCTCAGGATACTTTGACTCCAAGGAGTAAGCGACCTCATCTTTAAGAGTATCCAAGAAGGAGTACTCCTCTTCATCGTCTGAGGGTAGGGAAGGGGTAGGGGATCTAATATCAGTGGGATCTTCCGAGATGGACTCCAGGTGAGTGGTATGGGCTTCAGAAGGGGTAGGTTCAGAGGGGGTTGAGGGAATAGATTCAGATGGGTTTTGTTCAGTGGGGTTTGAGGGAATGGGTTCAGATGGGGTTGAGGGAATGGGTTCAGTTGGGGTTGAGGATGCCTCAACAGATGCCTCAGAGGGGGTGGTAGTTTGGGATCCACTTTCAGGCTGTTGAGAGCCTTCAGTGGTGGTTTTGGCAATTTTGGAGATTTTCTTTATTTTTACAGGGGTTATGGGCTTGGTTTTGGGTTTGATGGGGGTAGGGGCAGGTACATCAGAGTCAGACTCAGTTGAAATAACATTTGGGAATGAGTCAGGGTTACCTGATGAAGACTCATCAATAGAGTTTGTGGCTCTGACCTTCTTAGAGGCACTCTCCTTCTCAGCCTCAGAAGACTTCCTCTTCTCCTTCTTTGAGGCCTTCTGTGCCTCCTCTTCTTTGTGTAGGGCCATTTTGTCACTAAGTTTGACCAGCCTCCTCTTCAGCTTGGTCTTCTTTCCCTCAGTAGGGTTGGCTTCCTCAGTCTCCTGCGCTGCTTCAGGGCATTCCACTTCCAGGCTCAGCTTTCTTATCTCCCGAGTCTTTCCAGATTTAAACAAGGCCTTTAGGTAACTCCATTTGCGATCTTCTTTCCAATCAACTCCCATGTCAACGTTCTCTATCAAGTAGGAGATTTTGGTTGCATAACACAGTTTGCTTGATAGTTGGGGAGACTTCTCTGGCTGGGATTTTGTTGCTCTTTGTTCAAGGCCCTTAGGAAGAACTGTTGCCAGTTGAAAGTTTTCTCCTTGCTTTCAACTATTGCCCTCATCAATCTCAGCTTTGGCCTGCTCACCTGCTCTGAGCTTCCCTGGTTTGCTATTATACATTTACCAACAATCTCGCAAAGAACATTGTATACTGGTAAAAGTACACTTCTGTTCATTATTGGACTGTATTTTATCTTCTTCTGCATAATGGTATGTACCCAGTCCTCCTCTTTGTCAGCAATACAGGTATCTGGATTTGGACCTTCAGAGGGGAGATCAAATAACTCTTTCAAATCATCACCGCTGATCCGAATCTCCTTCCTGATCTTTTGGTGCTCAACAACTTCCGTATCATCTCTCATTACCTTTTTCTTTCTTTGTAGGAATAGACACGACTTGATTCTTGAGTCAGAGTTGGATATATTGAAGAGGAACTCAAGAACCTGTCTATCAAAGCAGTTCTCAGGATGAACTGATAAGAATTTTTCAAACCCAGCAGCTTTGACCATCTCCAAAGCCTCTTTAATGTGAGCAAATTCTGGCCTGGTTTCAATTTCTGGATTATTGAACACCACTATGGGTTCATACCAGAAATTATTCTTGTTTATCAAAAACCCTAGATTTACTTTGGCCATTTTGGAAGAGAATTGAGAGAAATTTGCAGAGAGTGTTTAGGAAAGATAGTAAGTGTTTGCTTGAAAGTGTGTTCGAAAAGTTTCTTTGGCTGATTTTGGGGGGTTTTTATATGAGTAACGGATGGTGAGATTTAGTCCCACAATCAACGTCTGAGATTAATTTGGTTGAAAGGTCGTGGATAGTCGAAAGGGTTAGTGGGGTGTTTTTGAGAGATCTTGACGGTTAGGAAAGAACAGCCTAAAACGAAAGGTATGGATTGAAGGAGTTGGTAGTCGGAAGGTCACATCATCCGACTTTTAAGGCGCGTGAGATAGGTAACTGCTAAAGCGAAACTGACTTGTACAATGCGCATTAAATGCTTGCCATATCGAAATCTTTTTGAAACAGAGTAAAAAAATTTAATCTCCAAGAAAATACTCATTAGCTATTTTTTACAAGAGTTTTATATTATAAAACTAAGAGACTTCAGATTTGAGAAATAGCAGAGTTAAAACTTTTGACCTCTACTGAGGTGGAACCTCTTCTGAGAAACAATAAGCTCTCATGTGATCAGTGACTCCACTAAGGTTGATCCTCTTCTGAGGTTGAACCTCCATTGACTCGAGATCAACTCATTTGAGATTGGCTCCTTCCTCTACTCTCCTGGATCTAGAAGTCCAAGCTCTACTGACAGTTCTTGAAGCCTTGCTTCAGCCAAAGGTTTAGTAAATATGTCAGCCTTTTGTTTGTCAGTATGAATCTTGAGCATTTTGATATCCTTCTTCTCCACATGATCTCTGATGAAATGATGCCTTATATCCACATGTTTGCATCTTGTGTGGACAACTGGATTTTCTGAGATAGTAATTGCACTATTGTTGTCATAGAAAATAGGAACTTCATTAGCAAGGATGTTGTAATCTCTCAGTTGTTGTCTTAGCCAAAGAATTTGAGCACAACAACTTCCAGCTGCCATATATTCAGCTTCAGTGGTGCTTGTGGCTACTGAATTTTGTTTCTTGGAAAACCAAGAGACCAACTTACTTCCCAAGAATTGACAAGTGCCTGAGGTTGATTTCCTGTCAATTCTGCATCCTCCATAGTCAGTATCTGAGTATCCTGTGAGTTCCAGATTGTCATCTGAGGGATACCATAATCCCATATTCACAGTACCCTTGAGATATTTAAGAATCCTCTTAGAAGCTTCCATATGACTTTTCTTGGGATTTGCTTGATATCTTGAACATATCCCAACTGCAAATGTGATATCAGGCCTGCTTGCTGTAAGATACAGTAGAGATCCAATGATAACTCTGTAGTGAGTCTGGTCTACTGATTCACCATCTTCATCAGGTTCCATCTTGGTGTTGGTGTTGAGTGGAATCCTTGCAACTTTGCTGGTCTGGCATCCAAACTTGTTGATCAACTCCCTTGTATATTTGGCTTGGTTGATGAAGATTCCTTCAGGAGACTGCTTGACTTGAAGTCCTAGGAAGAAGTTCATTTCTCCCATCATTGATATCTCAAACTTTCCTTTCATCAGTTGAGAAAATTTCTCACAGAGGACTTAGTTAGGACAACAAAAAATGATATCATCCACATAGATTTGAACTAGCAAGGTGTCATCTCCTTTTGTGATCCTGAAGAGAGTTCTATCTATTCTTCCTTTGATAAGACCATGATCCAAAAGGAACTGTGACAAAGTACCATACCAAACTCTTGGAGCCTGTTTCAGTCCATATAGAGCTTTTCTCAGTCTATATACTTTGTGACTTTCTTCAAAACCTGGGGGTTGCTCCACATAGACTTCCTCATTGAGTATTCCATTCAAGAATGCACTCTTAACATCCATTTGTTACACCTTGAATTTCTTGTGAGCAGCATATGCAAGAAATAACCTTATTGCCTCCAATCTGGCCACCGGGGCAAAAGTTTCATCATAGTCAAATCCTTCTACTTGAGAATAGCCCTTTACAACTAGCCTGGCTTTGTTTCTGACTATGACATCATTTTCATCCTTCTTGTTCTTGAATACCCACTTGGTTCCTATCACATTGCAATGATATGGTCTGTTAACCAGCTCCCATACTTGATTTCTTGTAAATTGGTTGAGCTCTTCTTGCATGGCAATGATCCAATTTGAATCTTGAAGTGCTTCTCCAATGGAACCTGGTTCCTGGTTAGATAAGAAACAACAGAACAAAACACTTTCTCCATGAAAACTTCTAGTTTTGACTCCTGAGGTAGGATCACTTAGGATTTGCTCAACATAGTGATCTGAGAGCCATGTTCTCCTAGGCTGATGTCCTTCAGTAGAGTTTAACTCTTCTGAAGTTGAGTCACTAGGTATAGGAATGAAATCAAATTCAGGAAATAAAACACAGGGTTGAAGTCCTGAGTCATCATTCAAGGTATTCTCATTCTCAATGGTAATATCATTGGTTCCCCCTTGAATAATGGGTTCAGTGGATGTCTCAACTGTGACCACATCTTCATCGACATTAGTTACCTCTTGAACTGGGATTGTGTTCATCAGTTCAGTTACTTGTTCAGGAGAGCTCTCAGGTGAGCTTTGAAAAGTGGTTTGATTTTGAATGTCCTCTTTGAATTGTTGATCATTGAAGTTATCCCAGGTTGGGATGTATGTATCAACACAATTCTCAGGATAGCCTTTAGACTTGATACTAAGTCTAGTTAGTCTCTTGCTTATCACTTCCTCATTCTCCCTACTCCTGGACTCAAAAGTAGATTCATCAAAAACCACATGAGGTGTTTCTTCCACAACAAGAGTTCTACAATTGTATACTCTGAAAGCTCTACTGATTTGGGAGTATCCTAAGAAAATTCCTTCATCAGCTTTGCTATCAAAAGCTTTCAGTTGAGTTTTCTCATTGTTGTGAATGAAACACTTGCAACCAAAGACATGAAAGTAAGATACCTGTGGCTTTCTGCCATTCCATAACCCATATGGAGTTTTTCCTTGATGTTTGGTCACCATGGATCTATTTTGAGTGTGGCAGGCAATATTAATAGCTTCAGCCCAAAATCTTTTAGGAACTTGAACTTCTACAAGCATTGTTCTTGCTGCCTCCTTGAGAGTCCTATTTCTTCTTTCAGCTACTCCATTTTGTTGTGGAGTTCTTGCAGCTGAGGTCTCATGTGCAATACCTAATTCTTTGCAGAAATCAGATATAATAGAGTTAATGAATTCAGTGCCCTTATCTGATCTTATCTTTACAATGTTCAGGCTCTTTTCATTGCTGACTTTCTTCAGAAGTTCAGGTAGCCTGAGTTGAGTCTCATTTTGCTTGCTAGAAGTACCACCCAAGTGTACCTGGAGAAATCATCAACAATAACAAGTGTATATTTTCTCCCATTAATACTTACAGGGGTTACAGGACCAAAGAGATCCATATGTAACAGTTGAAGTACTCTGTCAGTAGAGGTTGCTACTTTGCTTTTGAAAGATGCTTTCACTTGCTTTCCCTCCTGACAGGCTTTGCAGATGTGTTCTTTGTTGTATACTTCATTTGTCATTCCTTCCACCAGTCCATGTCTTGCAATCCTGTTCATCATCTTGAAGTTCAGATGACTTAGTCTCTTGTGCCACAACCAATTAGTATCAGTTGAGCTCTTTGCAATAAGACATGCATTTGGTGTGCAGGACTTCCAATCTGCAAGATAGACATTTCCTTTTCTAGACCCAGTTAGTAGTACCTGTTGTGAAGATATATTCTTGACAAAACACAGGTCACATGAAAATTCAACACTGTATCCTTTATCACAAAACTGACTTATGGATAAAAGATTGTGCTTAAGTCCACTGACATAGTATACATTGCTTACTCTTACTGAGCCAATAATTAGGGTATCATAACCTTTAGTGGCTCCTTGTGAATTGTCACCAAAGATGACTTGTGGACCTTCTTTCTCAAAAAACTCTGTCAGGAGATCTTTGTTGCCAGTCATGTGCCTGGAACATCCACTGTCCAAGTACCAGACTGAAGATTTTAGAGCTTCTCCTTTGTTGAGGTCCACTGAGCCCTGCAGTCAAAATCAAGCTTTAGGTACCCATTTTGTGTTGGGTCCTAACAGGTTAGTTGTACCTTTCGGAATCCAAATTTGCCTCACAGTTCTAATTACTTTAGAGTGGCTAATTTGTCTTCCATAAATATCTACATAGATTGTTATCTCCCTAGGTGCCTTGGGAGTAAACTTTCTATGGGTGTCAGCCTTTGAAGGAACATGAACCTTCTTTACATTATTTCTTTTAGGCTTGGGTGCACCTGGCCTAAGTTTTTGTTAATAAGGGTATGAAGGACCTTTTCCTTTAGGCACAAAAGGAATAGGTCTTCTGTATGAGTCATTCCTTGAGGAGTGCTCGTGCCTGGGTGCTTTCAGTTGAGGTTGTTTCATCTGTGAAGACCTCGGCTGATAGTACCTCTGCTGAGATCTCGTCTGATTAGTCAACTGAGCCTTTCCATTTGGTTTTGGCTGAGTCTGACTTCTCTTTTGTTGGACCTCAGCTGGTCTTTTACCTTTATCTAAAATCTATGGTTGAAAGGTCACAGATTTAACAAAAACTCTCTTTGTGCCACTTGAAGAAGCAACACTCAGAGGACCTTCTGAAGGTTTTGGAATAAAGCCTATACCACACTTGTTATTAGGATTGATTTGAAAGTTTTGAATTTCCTCTATGGCAAGAGAGGGTTTGTTAATAGAATCAATCCTTTTTAACAAGGTTTCTTCAGATTTTTGTAAGACATCAATTTTCAGGAGAGAATCCTTTACTTGGCTTACCAGTTTTAAGTTCTCTTCAGTTAACTTCGTCTTGGATTCAGTAAGATCTTTTATCAGTTGATCTTTGTGATTTCCTTGACTTTTGAGGGTTTCCACCTCTTTTGTCAATTCAATGGTAGACTCAGCTGAGTTAAGATTTGCCTGATTCCCAGACTCAATTAAATTAGAGTTTTCTCTCAGAAGATTTTTGTTTTCATCTTGGAGACAAAAACTTGCTTCTTGCAACCTTGAGAAATCAATCATCAATTGTTCCAGAGCGGACTGAAGATTGAGTTCCTCAGTTGACTCTGAGCTCAGCTCAAGTGTGTGTTCTAGAGAATTGATGGTTTAGATTGTACCTCTGGTTCTTCTCTTGCCATGAGGCACATGTCATCATCACTGCTGTCTGAGAACAGTCCATCAGATGACTCCAGATCTTCATCAACATCCTCAGCCACCATGGCTTTCCTTTCTCCATATCTCCTGTCTCTTTTGGCTTGTCTTTCCTTCCTTTCCTTGGTGCTCAGTTGAGGACAATCATATTGAAAGTGCCCAAACTTCTTGCATTGGAAACATCTATTGGCATCATCATTCTTTTCCTCAGTAGACTCCTTGGTCTTTGATGATGATCCTTCACCTCTAGTATAGTTCTTATAATCTTTCCTATTTTCCATCTCAGTTGAGCTTTTCTCTCCTTCTCTGGTGTCTTTTTGTGGATAACTTCTCCCTTCTCTATTATCCCTGTAAAATCTCTTATATTTGCCAAACCGGCTGTTAAGTTTTTCAAACCTTCTAGCCATCAGGCTGAGTTTCTCTTGCATCTCAGCCTTGCTTTGAGATTTCCTTGCCTTTGTACTCTTCTGTGGCTTTGGGGATTTTGGCTCAGCCTCCTTAGCTTTGAAGGCAGCTCCCTTCTCAGCTGAGGTCTCATCAGGAGCCCTTTTCCTGTTAAGATCAAACTCATAAGCCTTAAGTTCTGAGAATACCTGTTGCATAGACATGCTGGACAGATCCTTGGTATTCTGCATCATCACAGAGTACACATCCCATCTTGAGGTTAAACCTCTCAGGATCTTTAAGGCAACTTCTCTTTTGGTGTAGACTTTTTCCAGAGAGTTTATCTCATTCATGATGTCAGTGAACCTCCCATCAAGCTGGTCAATGGTCTCAGTAGGCTCTATGGTGAACTGCTCGTACTTTTGAACAGCTACTGAAATCTTGTTCTCTTTTATCTTGTCTGTTCCTTCACACATGAGAGCAAGAGTGTCCCAAAGTTCCCTTGCAGTCTTGCAATGGATCACTCTTCCCATTACAGAATCTGGAATGGTGGTGTAGAGAATATTCATGGCTATGAAGTTGAGGTTGTTTCTCCTCCTTTCATCTGCAGTGAAGTTATCTTCATCCTTGGGCCATTCTTCTCTTGGATCTGCAATAGTCTCAGCTGTGGTTCTAGGGTTAGGGGTCATAAAAATAAATGGACCTTTAGTAATTACCCTTAACATTTCATCATGCACACAGGCAAGATTAGCTCACATTCTGATCTTCCAAAATTCATAATTTTCCACTGAGAATTGTGGAAGCTTGTGATGGGATATATGGTAGCTGCATTGTCATCCATAATATCTAAACAAGTTTATCAACAAGATCAATTCAGATGATCAAATAGAGAATACCTTTTTAGCACAAGGTATACTTAGAACAATGGTCTTTTGAACCACTGCTCTGATACCAATTATTGGTCCCGAAACGAGTAAACAGGTGTATGGGGGGGGGAATACACATGTGGTTACAAATTTAAACTCCTTGAAAACTTATCAGGTTACTGTTGGGGAAATATAGGGGTGCCCGGAATCTATTCGGGATGAACTTTAAATACGAATTTAAATACAATTATTACTAGCATGAATTAATCCTAATTAATTCAAATAATAATTCCAACAACTAATTATCATCATGCATGTTAAATTAATTTCACATATTTAACTAGGCGGAATTAAACAAGTAAATATGTGATTAACGTACCTCTCGTAGTATTGGCCTTTGGATATACGGGACACTTGTAATCTCGCACTATCAACCCAAAGCCTTCTCAAGTATTTCCCTTTTCACCTCACTTGATCGCCGGTGGGAGACGCTTTCAAGTAATTTAATAACTAAGGAAAAAGAAAAATATCTATGCTTCTTGATTTTTCCAACACATGGAATTATTTTCTTGGGGATGAAATAATCATCCCCTATTTATAATAGTGTAGGGGCCGAAATTTTGATATATTTTGGGCTTGGAAAAAATCTTTTCTTAGACTCTAAGAAATCTTGAATATATCCCATATATTCTTTTCTCCAAAATAAAATATTCCACAAAAATCTCACCCTACATATTAAGGGGTGTAATTTTCGAAAATTGTGAGTGTGAAATCCAAGATTTGGATTTTCTTGAATATATGAGATATTCTTGTACTTTTAGAATACATATCTTCCATAATATATTTTCAAGAAAATCAACAAAATCTAATTTCTCCTACACATGCTTTTTTTCGAAAATTTAAGAGAAAAATCAGCAAAATAATTTTCTTTTATTTTAATCACCTTATCATTATAGGGCTACTTAATTGGGCTACTTGAGGGGCCTTAAGGAGAATTAAGATTGGACCTCCTAATGGACTTCTGAATTTCAATATTGAGCCCCAATATAATTCAGCCCATTAATATTAATTATTACACTAATAAATTAATATTGCACTATCCATCTTAATCCATATTACGATAATATGGGCTCCCGGTTATTATTTCCCGTATTTAAGATTATCAAGTCCATTAATTAATCAAGCTTCCGAATAGCTCTAAATTAATTAACATCTTTCACCTTGGAGTAAAGACAGCTCAACATTATTATTCGTACCGAAGAAACTAATTCTTCACTTGCAAGATTTGGTACAATAAAACTTCTGAGCCCACCAAGGGAACTAATCACACGAGCCGTACTCGCACGCGTTTCTCTATATTAAATCTTAGCAACCATCGTATGATTAATATTACTGCCCAAGACACAAAGTTCGAAGTCACAATGATTCTCACCCAACATGAATCAAAGCAGTAACCATTAAGCACACACGGTCATATTTAAGTGACGAAGATTAAGAAATCAACAACCACTGAGGTCTAATTCTTCACCTTTCAGAACAGAAGAATTTATCCTCGCTGTAAGACCTATTCAACACATACTAAATGTGCTAGTGCAATCTCTTAGTCAAGACAGACCAATCTGAGCCTTACACATCGACCTTTCACGGTGGATTGTTCAATTCCACCTAGGTCGTGAAAATGTACGTTTAGTTACAAGTAAACTGTTAATGTCGTCTTCCGTGATCGGGTATCACCACATTAACTACTATGTAACACGTACTATATATTGAACGGTTTGCAATAGAAATTCAACATTCAATCATAACTAAAGCAAATGCGATAAAAGAATTATTCTCATAAAACGAGTGTTTGATACACGAGTTATACAAAGTAAAAGCATACTTTCACGTATAACTCCAACAGTTACTTCAGATAGTAACTCGTCAGTGGACTTTAATTCTGCTGATAATTACTTATGAAAGCTTACTGAGATAATACCTCCACTGAAAGCTCAAGACTTTTAGTTGAACTACTATCTAATTAGCTTTCAAGTGCGGATTAGTGAGCCCTTAAGAAACTCGTTTTACTTGATAAACTTTGAGTGGATAACACACTTAGGAAATAGCAGAAAGTAAGTACACAAGATATAAAGTGGTTCAGAGATGAATCTCCTACGTCCACTGTCCTGATTAAACAGGAGAATTCCTTTCACTTGGAATTCCTGGTGTTATAGTGCCAAGGTGCACTGATCAATTAATCCTCTCTTAGGATAATTGATCACTAGGATAATTCCAAATCCTAGTTCCCAAAACAAACCACCTTTCAGACTGATACAAATAATCTGCTTACTAAAACCACTTAACACTAACTCTCAACCTAACAATTGAGTAGGGTTTTGGTTCCAACTGTTGTGAGATAGTCCTTACAATTTAGCTCTAAGCTTAGGATGTATTATCTCTTTTCTAAGGTTTGGATATAGCTTTTAAGCTTGGTTACAGAAGGCTTGTTATGCTCTCTACTAATGTGAAACACTTGGGAAAAAAATGTAATTTCGAGTGCTTCTAGATAGTTATGAATGTAGAGATAGCTTTGGTCTTGTGAGTTTCCCGTGCATAGAAATGAGCACGTCCTTCTGTATTTATAGGCTTCCTTGAAAATCTTCCCGTTGGATTTGAATCTTCTCAAGTAAGTCTCCTTGTATCTGATTGGTTCAAACGGCTCTATTTGAAGCTTTAAGTCTTGTCAAGAAACAGCTGAAAGACCATGCATGTTCACCAACTTCCTATAGAGTGCTAGGGAAAGACTTTTGGTACTTGTCAGTCTGGGACAGGTCGGCTGTCAGTAGAGTACATCTACGTGTCATCTTCTCATTGGGCCGTTCAGTCTGCTTGCTCAGAATCCTGTCCTGCTTTAAGGTGGAACTCCTCTGAGAGAACCTTCTTAATTCTTCATTTACTGTAAGTTTCACTGAAATTCGTTTTGCCTTGTTCCAACCAGATTAACTAACAGTTTTTAATGTGTTTAGCATTGAATGTGCTTTGTTAGTTCACATCAGTGGACCTTGGTCCTCTCCTGATGGTTTTAGTCTTAGTGAGAATGCACTTAGAAAACATTCATGACTTAGACTAATTCTCAGATCACTTGTCTTCAGTGGACTTCATTCTTCAATACACTCTAGAAATTTATAACTGCAGTCCAGTTCCTTAACATTTGAACTGACTATCTAAAAATCTAACTCTACTAAATAATTTTACTTACAAATAACCTAAGAGTAATATTTTGGCATCTTAATCAAAACTTAAGTCTATACAATTTCCCAACAGAAAATTGAATTGATTAGGAGCAAGTTATTTGATACAAGTATATGAACTGATCAACAAACATGCTATATTTTATAAATGACATGATTCTCTTAAATTTTAATTGTTACTTGTTTATTTGACTACCTCGTTTTTGCATTGAAGATTATTTTGAACTCGATATTGGTTACTATGTATACTTGTTTGGAGACATGTCTAAGATACTGTCCTTGTCTCTTAGACAAGAAAGCAAGCACAAATATCATATACTTGATATATTTTGAGGTTTTTACAATTGAATATCTAATAGTAAATTATCCACATATTTTGCGGAGGGATCACACCACTTATAGATTCGAGATTTAAATTTTGTTAATAAATATAACTTGGTCATGTTCAGAATTAGTTCACAATTAAAATTATGTGGTGAAACCATAATTGATGATGATATGTTTGAGAAGATTACTTTTCATGTCTCGAATATGCACCTGCAGCAGCAATATCGAGAAGAAAAAAAAAGGTTTAGGGAATATTTTGAATTAACTACTTCCCTTCTCTTAACTACACAAAACAATGAACTATTGTTGAAAAATTATGAGTCATGGCATACTGATGTTAGTCCATTTCCTGAAGTGAATGCGGCTCAATATAAAAGAAATGGACATGGTCGTAAACGTGACCATTATAATTGTGGATGTGGACGTGGTATATTTATCCCATCTAACAATAAAAATCATGATCGTCACAGGAAATAAATTATCTCCCAGAAGAGAGACTATAAAATTTTTGAGGAACAATGTTATTGATGTGACATGAAAGACTATTGGTCCTGTATCTATCAAACACCGGATCATCTTGTTAAAATTTATTAAGTATCCTTGAAAAAAGAAGGATGAAGATGTTGTGATATATCTTGGATGAAAATAATTTTTACAATGATGATGATGAAGTATTTTTGCACAAATCATGCTTAACTATAGAAAATATGTTTATCATTTGGAAGAGGGAGAAACAAATATTAATAATATAAGTCATAGTGCAAACTTGTTTATGGCTCCAGAAGAGTCAGAATATTTCTCCCTGAAGGGACTAAAAATTTGTTGCACTATCGTCTCCCAATCCTCGAAGAAATTTGTTGAGCTTTAAAAATCAACGAAAAAGGAAAATCAATTGGAAAATAAAATTTAATTTCCTTGATCTTTGAAAAAAAAAAGGCAATGTGAGCTCCAAAAGAGTTACTAAATCATGTTTTCTTGTCAAAAAGATTATGGTAAAGATTGATGTTCTTAAAGGACAAATAACAAGTGATAAACTTGAAAATGCCTAAAGCGTGAGAGACCTCTTGGTCCGAAGATTAAATAAAAGTAATGAGTCAAAAGGTAAACGAGATAATGTCCAACCTCCTAAAGAGGTTGTCTCTAAATATATTGCTCCTGAAGAGCTATCTTTAACAACTAATGTGTGGGAATGAATTATATATTTCCCACAATGTATCTCAACTGCCCAGAAGGCTGACTACACATTGATACAAATTATATCTCGATATTAGGGGGAGATAAGAATTCAAAATTTAATGAATGTCGAGAAATTTCTCAGAAGGAAAAGATCTTCAATATTTAGACCCACACACTAGTCAATTTGAACTAAAAGTTCAAAAGATAATTAACTTGCAAGATTCAGTAAGTACTCTGCCAGATGATTATATCAATTATAAATAAGTGACTACATTGCATATATCTGCAGTATATACACCACAATGTATAGAGGTTCCAATAAAAATTAAGTATATTTGCTAATGTTCTTGCACTCCTGAAGCGTAAGGAACCTCTTAATATGAAAATATGTAAATCCGAGGTAAAACAAAAGCTGCTAAAGTCACTCCAGGTATCTCCTGAAGAGATTCGTCTTGAAGACGAAAATCCTAGTAACAAAGCACGTGCACAAAATAATAAAAATATTGGGTTGCGGAACAATCAGATCAAAATATTTTGGAAAATGATAAGGATCTGGTTGACATAAATTTATATATACATGAGAAACTTACAATAGAAATATCATTGTTGTCGACACCATGTTCATGTCCACTATTGCTTTTACTATCACAAATAAAAATCTGGATCCAGTACCTAAGTTGGGTGCCAAAAGCATTTTGACTAGGTGAAATAGTTAGAAGCAAATTGTGGCAAAGCTAGACTCGCTAAATAAAACAAAGTGTTGATTTTATAGTACATACACCCTGAAGTGTGTATTTGTACAAAATATGAATAATAAGGTGGTAAAATACAAAGCGAGATTAGTAACTCAAGGGTTTTCGCAGAGACCGGATATTAATCAAACATATTCTCATGTTATGTATAGAATAATATTCCGCTATTTAATATCTCTGGCAACAAATACAAAAATTTGGGAATGCGTCAAATGATGCAACAACTGCATATTTATACAATTATCTTGAAAATGATTATATATGAAAATACTCGGAAGATTTAACATGCTTGAAGCATGTCAATCAATTCAAAACAAGATTGTCTATTAAAGTTGCAAAATTTCTTGTATTAGCTCAAATAATCTGGACATATACGGCATAATAGTCTAGTTAAAGAAGGTGATACCAATGACCCAATATGCCCATGTGTTTTCATAAAGAAAATGAGTCAAATTTTGTGAAAATTACAATATATGTTGAAGATATTTAAATTGGAGTCTTGAAGAGCTCCAAGAGGCAGTTGCATATTTAAAGAGAGAATTTGTGATCAAAGGCTTTGGACAAACTAAATTTTGTCTTAGATTACAAATTGAGCATCTTAAAGGTGGTATTTTGGTTCACAAATTGTTTATACTCAAAAGGTATTAAAGCGATTTTACATCCATTAAGTACTTCAATGGTTGTTCGGGTCGCTTGATCATAATAAGGACCCACTTTTAGACCACGGGTAGAATATGAAGAGATATTTGGTCCTGAAGTACCATATCTCGTGCACTAATTTATCTTGTCAATTATACAAGACATTGGTCAATACCGACTGCACTATTTAGAAAGTTGGTGAAACATATTAAAATGCATCGATTAAATTATTCCAAATGATGTTTGAATCAGGGGGAGAATTTTTGCATTAAACAATACTCCTATGTACTATTTTCCCTTTACTGGGGATTTTGTCCACTGAATTTAATTTTTCTAATAAGGTTTTTAACAAGACATATTATTTGTGGACAATGGACATTCAAGGGGGGGTGTTATGAATAATAGTTTTGAATAACTAGTGAATGTTTTGTCATTATACACCATTATTGTTTCATTTATATACCACTTAATTGGCTCGTATGATTAGCTCGTGAGATTAGCCATTAGCTCGTGAGATTAGCCATTTGATAATGGTCCATTAGTTAGTTTACATATTTAGTGTCAATATATGTGTATAAATAGAACTTTATATGAATGCATTTGTAAGATGAAAGTAAGATAGAATACACAAGTAATAGTGATATCCTCCTGACTTGGTATGCCCCCAGGTGTAGTCATTCTTGACGAACTGGGTAAACAAACGTGTGTTCTTCTCTTTCTCTATTTTTTCATAACATATTTGCAATTTTTGGGTCCTACTCAATAACTTGAGCATCAACTTTATTTTTAGTAATTTGAAAAAAGGAAAACATATAGAATTAAAATTTGACACAACCTAAGTTACAGAATAATTCTTGGTATTAACTCAAAATTAATTTTCGGGTGTTGGGGGTATTCCGTGACATTGTACATATATATTGTGAAGTCATATGTGAAGTATGTAATCTGCTGGGCTTAATTCAGTAGGAGGCTATGTTGGTAAAGTGTTAGCCGTGGGAGTTAGTGAATTTGGAGTACCAGAAGAGGTGGACCAGATGAGGTTGACCAGAGAAGCCTGACCAGAGGAGTCTGGCAGGTGAGCTACCAGAGGAGGTCCATCAGGTGAGGTCTGGTCAGACGAGTCTGGTAGATAAGTCATCAGAGGAGGTCTATCAGAGGAGGTCTGGGACCAAAGGTCATCTGGTGTAAAAGGACCAGAGCCAGAGGAGGTTTCTCATCTGATCCTGAAGTCCGTAACTCGCGAAGTACACCAAATTGAAGCTAATTCGAAGGCGGTTCTAACTGAATCAACTATGGCGGTTATTGAAGTCGTTAGCCAGCTGGATAACTGCTTACATTGAGTTTGTTACAACTGAATCAAACCTAGGGTTCGTTCCAATCTCTGTATTATAAAAGGGGGGTTTCTCAGCTGAGAGAAACACTTAGAACTTTAGATCTTCATCTGTGAGAGCAAACACGAGAGATTGTGAGATTGTAACTTGTAACTTCCATTTCCCATCTTAGTGAAAAGATATCCTCTCGGATCCCGTGGACGTAGGAGTTATTCTCCGAACCACGTAAATCTGGTGTTCTTGTGTGATTTTCAATTCCGTTCTTATTGCATTTGATTCCGATTCCCGGAAACAAGTTTTCTTGTGAATCCGAAACCGTGATTAACAAGTGGCGCCGTCTGTGGGAAGCAATCATGGCTGCAACTAAGTTCGATATTGAGAAGTTCACGGGGAATAACGATTTCAGCCTATGGAAGATCAAGATGAAGGCACTCCTGGTACACAATGGGTTGTACGAAGCCTTGTTGCCACCGGCTCAGGTGGCTTCTGGATCTAATCCGGCGAAGGTGGAGGAGAACAAGAGGAAGGCGCATAGTGCCCTTATCTTGTGTCTTGGGGACAAGCCATTGAGGGAAGTATCGAAGGAGGAAACCGCTCTTGGGATCTGGAATAAGCTGGAATAGTTATACCAGACCAAGTCTGTTACGAACAAGTTATACATGAAACAGAAGCTTCAAGTCTTCAAAATGAGTGAAGATAAGAATCTTGGTGATCAGTTGGACGAGTTCAACAGATTGGTGGATGATCTGGAGAGTTTGGATGTTACAATTGATGATGAAGATAAGTCATTGATGCTGTTGAATGCTCTACCTAAGTCTCTGGAAAATTTCAAAGATGCCTTGTTATTTGGAAGACAAGATCAGGTGATGTTTGATGATGTTCAAACTGCCCTGAAAACCAAGTTTCTACAGATCCAAGCTGATGGGAAGAAGCCTGCTGAAGGATTGAATGTCCAATCCAAGAAGAAGAAGGGGTTTCAGTCCAAGAAGAAGGATGGTGGAAAAGGGAATAAGGGTGGGAAGAAATCTGATTTTGTTGAGAAGAGGAAGTGTTTCACTTGCCATAAGGAAGGTCATCTGAGAAAGAATTGCCCTGAAAGAAAGAAGAAAGACAATCAAGGTGATCAAAATGGAGATGCAGCTGTTGTGGAGGTTGAAGGATATGATAGTGCAGAGGTCTTGATGGTTAGTCATGAGAGACTAAGTCAAGAGTGGGTCCTGGACTCTGGGTGTACTTTTCATATGTGTCCACATGAAGACTGGTTCCTGGATCTTGAGAAGATTGATAGAGGTCTTGTTCTTTTGGGTAATGATGAGAGTTGTAGAGTGCAAGGATCTGGTTCTATCAAGATCAAGATGTTTGATGGGGTTGATAGGATCTTATCTGATGTCAGGTTTGTTCCTGAGTTGAAGAGAAATCTTGTTTCTCTTGATACTCTGAATTCTAAGGGTTTTGAATTCAAGACAGACAAGGGAAGTCTGTCTATAACCAAATCTGGAAGAGTTGTCATGAAGGGGGCTATCAAGAATGGTTTGTATACTTTGATTGGAAGAACTGTTACAGGGTCAGCTGATGTTACCATGGGGTCTTCTGAGGTTAACTTGTGGCACAAGAGATTGGCACATGTTGGTGAGAAGGGCCTGGTGGAGTTATCCAAGAAGGGAGCAAGCCCAGGGAAGAGGATATGTAAGCTGGAATTCTGTGAGAGGTGTGTTCTTGGGAAATCAAAGAAGCAAGCATACCAGAAAGGGAAGCATACCACCAAGGAGGTTATGGATTATATACATTCTGATGTATGGGGCCCAGCAAGGGTATCCACTCATGGTGGAGGCAGGTATTTCCTTACCCTTATTGATGATTATTCCAGAAAAGTGTGGGTTTACATTCTTAAACAGAAGAGTGATGCCTTCTCTAAGTTCAAAGAATGGTTGATTGAACTTGAGAATAAGAGAGGCAAGACTATCAAGCACTTAAGGACAGATAATGGGCTTGAATTCCTATCAGAGGAGTTTCAACAATTCTGTAGGGAAAAGGGTATTACTAGGCATAAAACTGTTCCTTCAAACCCCCAGCAGAATGGTCTAGCAGAGAGGATGAATAGAACTATTCTGGAAAGGGTTAGGTGTATGTTATCTGATGCTCATTTACCTAAGAGTTTTTGGGGGGAAGTTGTTAACTCAGCTGTGTATCTCATTAATAAAGTGCCTGTTGGGAAAATATAGGGGTGCCCGGAATCTATTCGGGATGAATTTTAAATACGAATTTAAATACAATTATTACTATCATGAATTAATCCTAATTAATTCAAATAATAATTCCAACAACTAATTATCATCATGCATGCTAAATTAATTTCACATATTAACTATGGCGGAATAAACAAGTAAATATGTGATTAACGTACCTCTTGTAGAACTTGGCCTTTGAATAAAACGGGACTCTCGTACACGCTTTATCAACCCAAAAACCTTCTCAAGTATTTCCCTTTCGCCTTACTTGATCGCCGGTGGGAGACGCTTTCAAGCAATTTAATAAACTAAGGAAAAAGAAAAATATATATGCTTCTTGATTTTTCCAACACATGGAATTATATATGTTGAGATGAAATAATCATCTCCTATTTATAAAGGGGGGGGGTGACCGAAATTCGTAGAGATTTTATGGGCAGGGAGAAAATCTTTTCTTAATCTCTAAGAAATCTTGAATATATCTCATATATTCTTTTCTCCATAATAAAATATTCCACAAAAATCTCACTCTCCTATTTAGGACTATAATTTTCGAAAATATTAATAAGAGATCCCAAGATTTGGATCTTCTTGAATATATGAGATATTCTTGTATTCCAAGAATACATATCTTCCATAATATCTTTCCAAGAAAATCAACAAAATCTTTTCTCTTCTAATAATGTTTTTTTCGAAAAATATAAAGAAAAATCAGCATAATATTATCTTTTTATTTTAATCACCTTATCATTATTGGGCTACTTAATGGGCTACTTGAGGGGCCTTAAGGAGAATTAAGATTGGACCTCCTAATGGACTTCTGAATTTCAATATTGAGCCCCAATATAATTCAGCCCATTAATATTAATTATTACCACTAATAAATTAATATTGCACTATCCATCTTAATCCATATTACGATAATATGGGCTCCCGGTTATTATTTCCCGCGTTTAAGATTATCAAGTCCATTAATTAATTAAGCTTCTGAATAGCTCTAAATTAATTAACATCTTTCACCTTGGAGTAAAGACAGCTCAACATTATTATTCGTACCGAAGAAACTAATTCTTCACTTGCAAGATTTGGTACAATAAAACTTCTGAGCCCACCAAGGGGACTAATCACACGAGCCGTACTCGCACGCGCTTCTCCGTATTAAATCTTAGCAACCGTCGTATGATTAATATTACTGCCCAAGACACAAAGTTCGAAGTCACAATGATTCTCACCCAACATGAATCAAAGCAGTAACTACTAAGCACACACGGTCCTATTTAAGTGACGGAGATTAAGAAATCAACAACCACTGAGGTCTAATTCTTCACCTTTCAGAACAGAAGAATTTCTCCTCGCTGTAGGACCTCTTCAACACATACTAAATGTGCTAGTGCAATCTCTTGGTCAAGACAGACCAATCTGAGCCTTACACATCGACCTTTCACGATGGATTGTTCAATTCCACCTAGGCCGTGAAATTGTACGTTTAGTTACAAGTAAACTGTTAATGTCGTCTTCCGTGATCGGGTATCACCACATTAACTACAATGTAACACGTACTATATATTGAACGGTTTGCAATAGAAATTCAACATTCAATTATCTCTAAAGCAAATGTGATAAAAGAATTATTCTCATAAATCGAGTGTTTGATACACGAGTTATACAAAGTAAAAGCATACTTTCACGTATAACTCCAACAATCTCCCACTTATACTTAAAGTCTGCTTTTAGTATACATCACGCATGTCTTAGTGTAGTAGCTCTACGTGACATCTCATGTCAACCTACACTAACCTAATAATTCCTCCCACTTATACTTAAAGCAGATTGGCAATAGTCTTGACTCCCATTCCATCCACATGTCTCTCGAATGTGTTCAGAGGCAGACCCTTTGTGAATGGATTTACTAGGTTGTCCCCGACGCATATCTTTGCCACCTCTTTATCTCCTCTCTCAACGATTTCTCGTATAAGATGGTGTTTTCTTTCAATGTGTTTGCTGGCCTTGTGGGCTCTCGGTTCCCTTGAATTTGCGACTGCTCCGGCATTGTCACAAAAGACAGTTATCTTGTCGGGCAAATTCGGAACAACGTCCAAGTCCACCAAGAAGTACTTGAGCCAAACCGCTTCTTTCGCTACTTCACAAGCAACTACTTATTCGGTTTCCATGGTCGAATCTGCGATGCATTTCTGCAAATCGCTTCTCCATGTCATGGCTCCTTCTCCCATGCAAAACACACTACCCGAGGTAGGTATTTTGGAGTCTATGTCTGATTGGAAATTTGAGTCCGTGTATCCCATGGGAATTAGATTGTCTGACTGTTAAATCAGCATTCCATACTAAGTTCTTTTCAGAAACTAAAGGACGCATTTAATTTCAATCTAATGTGCTTTCCCGAGATTACTTTATTATCTTGCCATCATGTCCACGACAAGGCAGATATTCGGTCTCGTACACAACGTTGCATACATAAGACTTCCTACGTCCGAAACGTACGGAACGTCTTTCATGTCATCTATCTCCACTTGCGTCTCAGGGCATATTTCTTTGGATAGATGGATTCCGTGCCTAAAAAAGGTACAAAACCTTTCTTGGAATCTTGCACGCTGATATGCTTCAAAACAGTGGCTTTGTATGAAACTTGCGATAAGCCCAACATCTTCCTCTTGCGATCTCGAGTGAACTTGATCCCAAGGATGTGACCGGCTTTCCCTAAGTCCTTCATATCAAACTATTTTGACAGCCATACCCTTACGTCTGACAATACCTTTACATAGTTTCCAATGAGCAGAATATTGTCTACGTATAATACTAAGAATACCACCGCAGTTCCGTCACATCTTTCACACAACTTTCGAACTTGTTTTGATCACAAACCCATAAGACTTAATCAATTGATCAAAACACTGGTTCCAAGTACGCGATGCTTGCTTAAGTCCATAAATGGATCTCTTAAGCTTGCATACGAGGTGCTCTTGGCCTTTTTCAACGAAACCTTTGGGCTGTTGCATATAGATCCCATCAAGACTTCCGTTAAGGGAAGCTGTCTTGACATCCATTTGCCAGATCTCGTAATCTAAGTGCGCAGCGATCGACAAGAGAATACGGATGGACTTAAGCATAGCTACAGACCACAGGCCACAAGCCTTGCTTTGAAGGTCTCTACCCTTCCGTCCGGTCCTCTTTTCCTCTTGTACACCCACTTGCATCCAATGGGCTCTACCCCATTAGGTGGATCAACCATCTCCCACACTTGATTATAATCCATCGAACCCACCTCGGTTTCCATTGCGGTTTGCCACACTTCCGTGTTTTTGTCTTGGATTGCCTCGTCGTACGTTCATGGGTCTGATTCATCGCTGGGAATCAAATCCGAAGATTCTCCAATTCCCATGAATCTCTCGGGTTGCCTTGCAATCCTCCCACTACGACGGGGTTCCGGTTGTGAAGGTATGACATGTGGTATATCATCTTGTATACTTGGTATAGGAGTTTGCCCTCTTAACTCGTCTAAGGTAATCTCACTTCTGGGCTTTCTTTTGTTCATATAGTCTTCCTCCAAGAATTTAAAGTGCGAACTAATCACGGTCTTTTAATCCTTGAGACTATAGAACATACACCCTTTCGTTCCCATGGGATATCCTATAAACAACCTTAATTCCGAACATGGATCCAATTTACCGGCTTCCTTGTCTAGCACGTATGCCGGACAACCCCAAATCTGCAAGTGTCTTAGACTGGGCTTGCGCCCGGTCCACAATTCCATTAGGGTTTTAGGAACCGATTTGGATGGCACCAAGTTTAGAATGTAAGTCGTTGTTTCCAAGGCATTACCCCAAAACGACTTGGGTAAATCCGAATAACTCATCATGGGTCTGACTATTTCTAAAAGAGTCTGGCTCCTTCGTTCCGCCACACCGTTCTATTGAGGGGTTCCCGATGTGGTCAACAGGGATACAATCCCTTCTTCCGATAGGTAGTTCAAGAATTCATTGCTAAGGTATTCGCCTCCACAAACAAATCGTAGAGACTTGATACTTCTTTCCCTATGCATCATAAGGTAGATGTATCCGTATCTTGAGTAATCATCAAATTACTCATACCTCTTCTTGCTATGATCATCATTGAACCACACATATCGGTATGAACGAGTTCTAACACTTCCGTAGTTCTATTCCCCTTGGCTCCAAATGCCCTCTTGGTCATTTTACCCTCTAAACAGGATTCACAAGTTGGAAACGGTTCGACTTGGAATGATTCCAAGGATCCGTCTTTCACCAATCTCTCTATCCACTTTAGATTAATATGACCTAGTTTAAGATGCCATAGAAGTGTTTCGTTCATCTCCGAAGAACACTTTCTTTTATTACTCGAAATAATCGATGTGTTATTAGATTCAATTTTGTGAGTGGTGTGCCCAAATAATGGTATAAAGATCATCCATTAAAGTTCCGGAATAGATAAACTCATCGTTTCAAGCAATAATAACATCCTTATTAAAAGAAACTGAGTATCTATTCAAACAGTTTAGAAACTGAAGGTTGAGTTCTTTCTAAACTTGGAACATGAGGAACGTCTCTCAAGACCATAACTCTATCTTCACAAGATAGGCGCACTTCTCCCACTGCTTCAGCTGCCACTCTCGTAGCATTGCCCGATGTGATGGGGATCTCACTTCCGTTAAGTCGTCGGGTTAGCTTAAACCCATGAAACAAATGTGATCAGTAGCTCTCGTATCCACTATCCACGAATAGACAGCATACGCCACTTCACAAGTTTCGACGACTAAGGTGTGTGAATTACCTAACTTTCCTAGCCTCTTAGGCTTGGAACAGGCAGACCTCCATTGTCCTCTCTCACCGCAACTAAAACACTTCCCCTTCGATGCTTGCCTTTGCATTTGCCTTTCGCAACAATTGGATTTGCTTGGATCCGGCCTTTGGTTCTCTTCCTCTTTTTCCCTCCCTTGGGACCAAAAGAGGTAGACGAACCATTAGCCACCATAGCACTAGACTGGTGCTCCATTATCACCTCCACCGAAACTAAAGCTTGCAAGAGCTCGGGCAAACGACTTGTCCGTTCATTCATCTGACAGTTCAGATGAAACTACTCAAAACTTCTCGGCAGGGAATGGTATATGGAATCAATCAAAATCCGCACCAAGTACTTCCAACTTGTTAAGGTATGCCATTATCTCGAGAACGTGCTCCCTTGCGGGCGTTCCTTCCACCATTTCCAACTTGACCGAGTCATGTTTGGTGAACTGATTAGTCATGGGATTCTGATGTGAAAACATCTCTTCAAGGTGTTCCATGATTTCAACAGCGGATACAATGTCTTCATGAACGCGCCTCAAATCCTCAGACAGAAATGTCAAGATGATGCACTTCATTCATTGTCACGCTTCCGATCACAAACTGCCTCTTCCCATTGCTTGGCTTATCATTAGGCTTGCCGGGTATATTAACATAAATAACCCAATTGTGTTTTCGTGCAGTAAGGACAAATTTAAAAAAAACATTTCCAATCGATATAATTCTCTCCAAAAAGTTTATTAACTTTAAGTATATTAAACAATGGATTAAAAGGCTGCGACATGATGAAATGAGAATAAAACATACATTCATATCAATATCTAGAAAAATATGAAATTATCACATAATTCGATCACATCAATTATATTGAAACCTTAAAACAATATAATCATGCATCAGCCAACATCTCGAAACAATTTAAATGCGCCACGAGGGGTGGTCTATACATTTAAATACATTCAAGCGGATCACAAACTTAAAAGTTACAAATCCTTAATTCAAAATTAATAGTTGGCTCCCACTTTGACCACATAGAAATTGACAGGGACTCCGAGGGGAGTAAGTTAATATCAATTTCCTATGCCTAAGTAATAACCATAATTAAATACAGGATTATTATTTCGCTTTGAGCAAGCCACTCGTGGTGAGGGTCAATACCGCCACTAGTAATAATCCACAATCATCCTTTCGGAATTTATTCATGTGAAATCCGTTCTTTTGGCCGATCCGAGGGGGAAATGTATTCCAAAAGAACTTCACAAATAAATAAATTATGGAGGCCAAAATAATCCAATTTTAATATCCGGAATAAAATTGCGATTATAAAAACATACTTAGTAATTTTCGAAAGTAAGGTTTTTCTTGGACAATTAAATTCATGCAAACACATATTAACAAATAATAATAAGTGCACGAAATAAAACATCCATCAAAACAAAATTAAACACATTGGAGCACTCGAATCCAATTGTCACGGTTTAATTTCTTCACGTCTTGATGCGAAAAAATCGTCCTTGTTGCTTTCCGACGTTCGTCTCGACGTGCTCCCACTCGAACAGCAACACTTCTTCAAAAACAGCATCGTTTGGGGTTCGGGACGACGTTTAAAATCACACGGAAAAAAAACCCGAACCGAAAAAATTCCACGGCCTGAGATACAGCGCGCGTCGGCCTACGAAGTGGGCCCGCGCGCTTCCCGGCCCGAGAAGCGCTGGAAAAGTGCCCGAGGCGCGCCGAAGCGCAGCCCCGAGGCGCACCCGAGGCGCGCCCGAGGCGCTGCACGGAGGCGCGCCGTGCGCGCGGCGCCGTGCGCCCGTTGCGCACGGTGTGCGCCGTGCACCCCCGTGCGCCGTTTTTTCGCCGTTCGTCCTCGTTTTCTTCACCCCTTGCATGATTTTACCTCCATACACGCGCCACGCATGTATGCGTCGTCCGGGTACGCCGTTTTCAATTCTTCGTTCTTCGTCACGATCCGGTTACAATTTATTTTTATAAAAAAAATAAATACTAGATCTAGACTAGTCTATTACAATGATCGAATCAAAATAAAAACAACTAATCTACTCGTGGATTTTCTCACGAGAAAAACGAATTCGAACGAATCGAATTAAAAACCAAATTAATTCACACGCATGAAATTAACAACATTAAAAACCATGACAATTGGATACCTGCAAAAAGGATCTAACAATTCTACTATCCAATTTCAATTTAATGTTCAACAATTTAAATTTCAATTTAAAATTCAGAGCCCGAAACCGTGGCTCTGATACCAGTTGTTGGGAAAATATAGGGGTGCCCGGAATCTATTCGGGATGAATTTTAAATACGAATTTAAATACAATTATTACTATCATGAATTAATCCTAATTAATTCAAATAATAATTCCAACAACTAATTATCATCATGCATGCTAAATTAATTTCACATATTAACTATGGCGGAATAAACAAGTAAATATGTGATTAACGTACCTCTTGTAGAACTTGGCCTTTGAATAAAACGGGACTCTCGTACACGCTTTATCAACCCAAAAACCTTCTCAAGTATTTCCCTTTCGCCTTACTTGATCGCCGGTGGGAGACGCTTTCAAGCAATTTAATAAACTAAGGAAAAAGAAAAATATATATGCTTCTTGATTTTTCCAACACATGGAATTATATATGTTGAGATGAAATAATCATCTCCTATTTATAAAGGGGGGGGTGACCGAAATTCGTAGAGATTTTATGGGCAGGGAGAAAATCTTTTCTTAATCTCTAAGAAATCTTGAATATATCTCATATATTCTTTTCTCCATAATAAAATATTCCACAAAAATCTCACTCTCCTATTTAGGACTATAATTTTCGAAAATATTAATAAGAGATCCCAAGATTTGGATCTTCTTGAATATATGAGATATTCTTGTATTCCAAGAATACATATCTTCCATAATATCTTTCCAAGAAAATCAACAAAATCTTTTCTCTTCTAATAATGTTTTTTTCGAAAAATATAAAGAAAAATCAGCATAATATTATCTTTTTATTTTAATCACCTTATCATTATTGGGCTACTTAATGGGCTACTTGAGGGGCCTTAAGGAGAATTAAGATTGGACCTCCTAATGGACTTCTGAATTTCAATATTGAGCCCCAATATAATTCAGCCCATTAATATTAATTATTACCACTAATAAATTAATATTGCACTATCCATCTTAATCCATATTACGATAATATGGGCTCCCGGTTATTATTTCCCGCGTTTAAGATTATCAAGTCCATTAATTAATTAAGCTTCTGAATAGCTCTAAATTAATTAACATCTTTCACCTTGGAGTAAAGACAGCTCAACATTATTATTCGTACCGAAGAAACTAATTCTTCACTTGCAAGATTTGGTACAGTAAAACTTCTGAGCCCACCAAGGGGACTAATCACACGAGCCGTACTCGCACGCGCTTCTCCGTATTAAATCTTAGCAACCGTCGTATGATTAATATTACTGCCCAAGACACAAAGTTCGAAGTCACAATGATTCTCACCCAACATGAATCAAAGCAGTAACTACTAAGCACACACGGTCCTATTTAAGTGACGGAGATTAAGAAATCAACAACCACTGAGGTCTAATTCTTCACCTTTCAGAACAGAAGAATTTCTCCTCGCTGTAGGACCTCTTCAACACATACTAAATGTGCTAGTGCAATCTCTTGGTCAAGACAGACCAATCTGAGCCTTACACATCGACCTTTCACGATGGATTGTTCAATTCCACCTAGGCCGTGAAATTGTACGTTTAGTTACAAGTAAACTGTTAATGTCGTCTTCCGTGATCGGGTATCACCACATTAACTACAATGTAACACGTACTATATATTGAACGGTTTGCAATAGAAATTCAACATTCAATTATCTCTAAAGCAAATGTGATAAAAGAATTATTCTCATAAATCGAGTGTTTGATACACGAGTTATACAAAGTAAAAGCATACTTTCACGTATAACTCCACCAGTGCCATCATCTGCTATTGAGTTTAAAACCCCAGATGAGGTTTGGTATGGAAAGATATCAGATTACTCAAAGTTAAAAGTTTTTGGGTGCCTAGCTTATGTTCATGTGAGGCAAGACAAACTTGAACCTAGAGCTTTAAAATGTGTATTCATTGGGTATCCAAAAGGTGTTAAGGGGTATAAGTTGTGGTGTCTGGAGCCTGGAAACCAGAAGTGTATTACCAGTAGAGATGTTGTGTTTAATGAATCTCAGATGGGATACAAGTCAGGTGGAGGTGATAGGGAGCCATCAGCTGAGGAGATGGATGGGGTTATTTCTGAGCCAATTACTCAAGTTGAGGTTGAGCCTGATCATGAAAATCATGAGAGTGCTTCTGGTTCTGAACCAGAGCAGGAAACAGGAGAGAATGAGTCATCAGATGAGGATAGTGCACCTGCAGAAGAGGAGGAAGAAGTGCCAGAAGCAGACTTGAGAAATTATAGTCTGACAAGAGACAGATCCAGAAGACAAATACATCCTCCAGCAAGGTTTGGCCGTGTGGATCTGGTCTCCTATGCACTTGTTACAGCAGAAGCCATAGAGTACCAGGAACCTAAAAGCTACAGGGAAGCCCTTGAGTGTGATGATAGGGAGTCATGGGTGACAGCCATGACAGAAGAGATGGAGTCTCTTAAGAAGAATCAAACTTGGATTCTTGTTGATAAGCCACCTAGGCAGAAGCTAATCAGTTGTAAATGGCTGTTTAAAAGGAAGCTTGAATCTGGTGTGAAAGATCAGGTGAGGTTTAAGGCCAGGTTAGTTGCCAGAGGATTTACTCAGAGGGAAGGAATTGATTACAATGATGTTTTCTCACCTGTTGTTAAGCATTGTTCAATCAGATTACTTCTGAGCAGAGTAGTCCAAGAGGATCTGGAGCTACAACAACTTGATGTAAAGACAACTTTTCTGCATGGTGATCTTATTGAGGATCTGTACATGCACCAGCCAGAAGGGTTTGTTGAACCAGGGAGTGAAGGGAAAGTGTGCCTGCTCAAGAAATCATTGTATGGCCTCAAGCAAAGTCCAAGGCAGTGGCACAAGAAGTTTAATGAAGTTATGCTATCCATTGGTTTTGTAAGGAGCAAGTATGATACTTGTGTATACCTGGAAAGGCAAGGTAGTGATGTGATAGCCTATCTTCTGATCTATGTAGATGACATGCTTATTGCCAGTAAAAGCCTTCTGAAGATTCAGAGTATCAAAAGGAAGCTAAGTGCTAGATTTGATATGAAGGACTTGGGAAATGCTAAGAGGATTCTTGGAATGGATATTCTTAGGGACAGAAAAGCTGGAAGACTATTCTTATCCCAGAAGAGTTACATTGAGAAGGTCCTGAAGAGGTTTAACATGCATGAGAGCAGAGCTGTGTCAACTCCTCTGGGACAACAGTTCAAATTATCTAAGGAAATGGAACCAAAGTCTGATGAAGAGAAGAAGACTATGATGAAAGTACCTTATGCAAGTGGGGTTGGAAGCCTGATGTATGCTCTGGTCTGCAGCAGACCAGATTTAGCTTATGCATTGAGTATGGTGAGCAGATACATGGCTAATCCTGGAAGATTACATTGGGAAGCTTTGAAATGGATCTTCAGATACCTTAAAGGGTCATCTGATCTGGGATTGATGTTTGAGAGGATGACTGACCAGAAGAGTCCACTGGAAGGATTTGTAGATTCTGATTTTGCTGCTAATCTGGACACCAGAAGATCCTTAACAGGGTATATCTTTACTCTGTACAATACTGCTGTAAGCTGGAGATCTGTTCTGCAGAGTGGAGTTACTTTGTCTACTACAGAAGCAGAGTTTGTTGCAGTATCTGAGGCTGTTAAGGAGGCTTTATGGTTGAAAGGCATAATCAAGGATTTTGGGATAAGTCAAAGGGCTGTGGTCATTCATTGTGATAACCAGAGTGCAGTTCATCTGGTGAAACATCAAGTATTCCATGAGAGATCAAAGCATATTGATGTAAGGTTGCATTTTGTAAGGGAAATCATTGATAAAGGAGTGGTTCTCATCCAGAAGATATCTACAGAGGACAATGCTGCAGATATGTGTACAAAGTCTTTACCAGGGACGAAATTCAAATTCTGTGTTGAATTGGTAAAGATGAGTGTATGGGATGTTCCTTAGGCCCAGGCTGGAGCATGGAGGAGAGGAGGAGAGGATTGATACTTCTCATCTGAGGTGGAGAATTGTGAAGTCATATGTGAAGTATGTAATCTGCTGGGCTTAATTCAGTAGGAGGCTATGTTGGTAAAGTGTTAGCCGTGGGAGTTAGTGAATTTGGAGTACCAGAAGAGGTGGACCAGATGAGGTTGACCAGAGAAGCCTGACCAGAGGAGTCTGGCAGGTGAGCTACCAGAGGAGGTCCATCAGGTGAGGTCTGGTCAGACGAGTCTGGTAGATAAGTCATCAGAGGAGGTCTATCAGAGGAGGTCTGGGACCAAAGGTCATCTGGTGTAAAAGGACCAGAGCCAGAGGAGGTTTCTCATCTGATCCTGAAGTCCGTAACTCGCGAAGTACACCAAATTGAAGCTAATTCGAAGGCGGTTCTAACTGAATCAACTATGGCGGTTATTGAAGTCGTTAGCCAGCTGGATAACTGCTTACATTGAGTTTGTTACAACTGAATCAAACCTAGGGTTCGTTCCAATCTCTGTATTATAAAAGGGGGGTTTCTCAGCTGAGAGAAACACTTAGAACTTTAGATCTTCATCTGTGAGAGCAAACACGAGAGATTGTGAGATTGTAACTTGTAACTTCCATTTCCCATCTTAGTGAAAAGATATCCTCTCGGATCCCGTGGACGTAGGAGTTATTCTCCGAACCACGTAAATCTGGTGTTCTTGTGTGATTTTCAATTCCGTTCTTATTGCATTTGATTCCGATTCCCGGAAACAAGTTTTCTTGTGAATCCGAAACCGTGATTAACATATATATGTATATAAATTAATTTGCTAGTTATAAATCATGGCAATCTAGCCAAATATAGTCAGCACGACCTGGGCAGAGGGCTTTTGGAATCATTGCGTTGTAGAAGCATTCGTCCGTAACGTTAAAATCAAGTTGCCAACAACAATTTCCCCATGAGTCTCTAATGTGGCCGCAATTCCCTTCAAATATCAAACTCCGGCAATCCGGAGTGAGTTTGTTGTAGCACTCATCACCAATATGATTCTCCGATGGCGCCGGACTCGGCGATGCTGCTTCACATTTATTCAGAATTAATGCTACACTAATCACGACCAAAGTTATTACCTCAAATATGATCCCACATTTGGAAACCATCTTGTATGCTAGCTTCTGTTTCGAACAAATTTAATTTGTTGGACTGTATTATGTATCCTATTCCTGTCAGCTCAGCTTTTATAATAAAAAAATGGAGTTACATGATGACTTTGTAACCACTCAATTAATTAAGGATCTCAATTCAACTTTAATTAATTATATGCGTTAATTTATTCTAGGAGATATATGCCTCAACAATTTGCTGTTTTTATAATTTTATTTTAATTTTTAAAAGCATTTAACAATTTAGATATTTTCACTTTAACAAATTCATATGAATTCATTTAATTGCTAGTGTTCATGTGACAATTTAATTGGCACAACTTGTTACATTATTTTAATTCAAGAACATGTGTTATTCGAATAAAATTATATTATAACACTTGGTAACAAGGAGATCAATTAATTAATAAATTCAAGAACTTATGTTACCCCCCTTTCACTCAATAAATGAACAATTTTTTCATCAAACCCGGATCTTGGATTTGGAGACTATGGAAGAATTTTATCTTCTTTTTTTTTAATCTAAAAGTCCAAACTTTGAATAATTTAATTATTTTACACTCGATTTTCTAATTACACTATCCAAAATATGCTTCTTTCGATCTCCTTGTGCCAAACACGCCTAAATGTTGTAGGAAGTGAGTCCCAGGTTTTTTGGTGTCATGGGCGTATTCAACCAAAGTGACCATAGTTGATATTTTCGCACCATTCAAAATCAGTTATTTTATTTGTTATCTATTTATTTGTGAAGTAGACAATCAACTTAATCAATCAATATATATCTTTGTGTTTGATTTCATTTAATGAAACTTATCTTACCATACTTTTGTTCGCTTCTACTAGGCAAATTTTTTTATTTAGGCCAAATATTAATTTTGATTGCAAAAATAGGGAGGTTTGAAAATTGTTTACGAAAATAGGGTTGATCGCGCCTGGGAGAGGCGATCAACTGAGTATATCACGCTCCCCAGGCGCGATGCATCAAAGACCTCGTTTTCTCCTCTTGATCGCGCCTGAGAGAGGCGATCTAAAGGAGTAGATCGCGCTCCCCAGGCGCGATCAACTCAAAAAAATCCACGTCATGGCTCGCCTTCCGCAAGGGCGAGGCTCGACCAGGTCTGGCCCACACACATGGCCTCTCCTGCAACACGCACATGGCCAGCTAGCTTTCCCACGCGGTTTGAGACCTCTATTTTGGCTTTTTTCGATCACAAATATGCATATAACAGATGCTTCCTTCTTCTTCCTCCTCACCTTTCTGCTGCTACACGAAAATTTCTTCCTCCTCTTCTTTTGCTACACGAAAATTTCTTCTTCCTCCCCTCATTACTATTTCAGTTTTGTTATTATTTCTCCCCTCATTGCACCGAAAATTTTAGTACTCCTTTCAAAATTCATCATCATTTTAGTATTCCTTCTCCCCTCTTTATTCTGTCCGAATTTTAGCCAAATACAAGGAAAAAATAACCATTTTTTTTCCAAAATACAAACCAATCTCCACAAAAATGTAAGTATTTTGATATTTTTAAATTTTTTGCAGTTTTTTTATTTTATTCTAAAATTTATTTTTCTCAATTTGCAGTCTCACATATACACAAAAATAAAAGCTAGTTGGTATTTTGCTATCTACCTGAGGAGTACAGACACTACTATCAAAAGGTAAATTCTTCAAAAAATAATTAATAATATTTTTCGAATTTATTTGCATGCATATATTATCTTTTTTTTTTAAATAACGGTGCACAGGAAATATGCTACTAGATGAAAAATTCTCAGTATATATATGTAAATTGCAATTATTGTACACATAGTATTTATTCTTGGTTCTAAAGGTTTTAAATCTTCATATTGAGTTTATGTTGTAATTGATAAATATTATTAAGTTCGTGAGTTTTTTTTCCAATTAACCCAATTAAATATGGATATAAATGAATTATTTGTACAAATTCACTCCTTTTTTCCATATAAGGATGTGCTAATTTAGTGGGTCAAACTTACATTATAATTATAAGACTTTATTTTAGAGGGTGTAAATAAATAAATAAAAGTTGAGAAAAATTATATAAACATAACAAATATTTTGAAATAAGATTTGAGGCCAAAAGCAGCAAAAGTTATGGATAGGAGGGAGTATTTCTTTTTATCATAATGGAGACTTGAATATATGTTGCATGACCGGCTTTTGACCGAAAATAAATAAGGAAAATTTTGAAATTTAATATTAAATCTAGTTTGAAATTTAGAAAATTGATTTGAAAAAAAATTGTAATATTTAATTGAGAATATATTATTTTAATGATATTCATGTTAACTATATAACTGTGAACTACAATTTTATTAACATAATAAAACAATTAGTATTATTTAATGAAACAATATTACTTCTCCAATTAATATTTTTAGTGAAAACAACTAATATCATTTAATGAAACGATTAATACTCTTTAAATAAATTTCAAGATAAATATTACTCACAAAATATATTAAAATTTAATAAACTCACTGTTGCAATTATTGTACACATAGTATTTATTCTTGGTTCTAAAGAAACAAACAATGTTATTAAATATTTTAATGAATTTAGTTTGTCCATATATCGGCATGTAATTGTGTTTGCTGTGAATTTAGTTTAGGTGTCTTTTTTTGTAATTTAATTATTTTAATATATAAATTATTTTGAGGTGTTTAATATCATTTCACTTGGAGAAACATCAATCAAATTAAGGAATATCATATTTAGGAGGATGCATGTTCCTTGACATAATTATATGATTCACCCATTTTTTTCAAAATAAAAATACGTTTATTTTGTACATCATTTTATAAATTTTATTGAATTATAAATTTATTTGGAATATATCCTAAAATTATTAATAAAAATATATTGTTTGATAGGAACTAACTTATAAAAAGTTAAATTTTAATTTAAAAAAATATATATCATGCATAAATAAATATATTATATTACAATAAACTATTTTTAATAGTAGTGTCTTAATTTCATTGTAAAACTTATTTAAAGGGTATTAATTATTTACACTATAATATAGTAATTTTGAATAATATTAATTGTTTCATTAAAAAAATTAGTCGAAGAATATTAATTGTATCATTAAAAGATATTAGTTATATTATTATAAGATATTAATTGTAAACCAATTTAATCGTGAAACTAGTTTACACAAAATGGACTTAAAATTTTTTTATATACGTCAATATATTATATAATTATTTGATGCATTTTAAGTATCAAATTTAATATAGATTTGTATATTAATTATAAGTGTGTTGTGTTTTTGAAGATATGCCAATCTCTCGCGATATTGGAATCCTTGTGCGCTCTTGTGGAGCTGTTATTGGAACAAGAAGAGTTGATTGTATGCTTGATTTCTATGGTCTATTACGTGTGTTGTCTGAGATTACGGGATTAGATTTGCGAGTGTATTCGTTGAATGTGTCTTGCATAATAAATAATGAGAATGCCTCCTCTAGTTGTCCTATTAGGAACAACAATGACCTTCTCTATTTCTTCCATCCACAAGCGGGGCTCAATTCAGTTGAGCTATTAGTGGAGGTTGAAATGAAGGTGCAGTACCCAGCATCCCATGGTCAGTGGGAGAACCAATACTATCCTTCTGAAGGGTCAGGTCGTGGGGGAGCCAATATGGATAGACCTTCAAACATTGCATACGAGGCCCTGCAAGTGAACCATAATGAGTGGGGTGCTTGGGAAGATGAACCCTACCAACGTTTAGGGTCTAGCCATACCGGTGGTTCAGATCCTAATGTTGGACCTTCTGGTATCACTAAGATAATGGCCCCTGTCGGCACCTCCATAGCTGATATAGAAGGTGATCTATATCCAGACTTTACTTGTAATTCTGAACCAAGCGATAATGGTTCTGAGGACGAGGGGCCGTCTGATGAGGATGATACCACTAACAATCCTTGGATGCCAAGTATTGTTGTACCAAATTCTCTAATGCCAAGAGTGAGACCTCATCCAAATTTGGTTGGAGTGCCATTTTTTGATAGGTCATGTGATGATGTACCTGTTGATTCAGTAGGCGTTCCAAGTGGTGATCTGGGCTACGATGCGGATGATGGAGTTTTGAGGTTAGGAATGATCTTCAAAGACAAAGAGACTGCGATCAATGTCGTGAAGAATTACTCGGTCCAACATGCAAGACGTGAGTACAGAGTCGAAGAGAGCAACTCGAAGTCAATGAAGTTGGTGTGCAAGCAGAACTATGCAAGTGAAAATGACAATTGCTCGACATTGCAACACTGTGAGTGGCATTTGCGCGCCTCATACCGTAAAAGATCTGGTCATTGGGAAATCACCAGGTTGGGACCGCCACATACCTGTCTGATGGATATTGACTCACGCAGTCATTCAAATCTATGTAAAAACTTGCTTGCAGCTGACTTGGAGAGTCTCATACAAGTTGAACCAGCATACGACGTTAAATGTGTCGTGGAGCATGCAGATAAGAAATATAATTACACTATTTCATATCAAAAGGCATGGCAAGCATTGAAACGTGCTAGAGAGAATGTGTTCGGAACTTGGTAGAGTTCATGTCAATATTTGCCCAAGTATATGAGGGCCTTGCAGAAATACAATCCCGGGACCATTGTGGAGTGGAAGCACAAGGCAACGATTGAGTGGAATGTGCACACGTTGGGCTATGTCTTCTGGGCATTCAAGCCATGCATTGAAGCATTCATGCATTGTCGCAAAATACTTTGTGTAGATGGTACTCACCTTTACACTAAGTATAAACACAAATTGTTGATTGCTAACACCCTTGATGCCAATCAGAAGATCATTTCAGTAGCATATGCCATTGTTGACGATGAAAGTTATAAGTCTTGGAAATGGTTTCTTAATATGTTAGCCACACATGTTGTCGGTGATATGGAGGGGGTATGCCTTATTTCCGATAGACATAAGGGTATACTGAAGGCAGTGGACGAAGTCCCAGCATTTTCACCACCAAGAGGAGTGCACCGTTATTGTTTAAGACATGTTGCTTCAAATTTCAATACTCAGTTCAAAAGTCAAAAGCTGAAGGACTTGTGTTATGTTGCGGGAAGAGCATTGTCTGTAAGACATTTTGAGATAAGGATGAACGAAATACGAGTTTTAAGTGAAGAAGGTCATGAGTATCTACGAAACATCGATCCTACCAAGTGGACATTTTGCCATGATGGAGGTCACCGTTTCGGTGTTATGACAACTAATATCTCAGAATGCATCAACAGTGTTCTTAAGGGTGCACGACGCCTTCCAATCACAGCCATCGTCAGTGCAACTTTCACACAATCCAAAATGCCTTTATGGAACGTGCTAAAGAAGCAGGGATTTTAGTGTTGAGAAATCGGATGTGGCCTAAATATGTTCATGACAGGTTTGATTCAGGGCAGCGAGTGGGGATGAAACATCGAGTAGACCTTTTTAATCAGAAGGTGGGATCAGCCAGAGTGTCTACTCGTATTAAGGGCTCAGTACAGTATCGCACATACAGAGTTACATTATCGAGACGCGAGTGCGATTGCGGGCTATGGAAGTTGGATGGTATCCCATGCTCACATGCATTGGAGGTGTGTAGACAATTCAGGATTGATCCAAGTGTGTATGTGCCCGACTGTTACAGTACAAATGTGTATACTTCGACTTACACATCTAGGTTTTTTGAGCCATTGCCGGATCCTGAGGAGTGGGATGAATCCAATTTCCAACTGAGGCATAATCCAGATCGCAGGATAAGGCGTCGTGGTCGAGATGTGACGTCCAGGATTCACAATGAGATGGATTGGGCCCAAACCCGCGCTAGACAACAGTACCAAGCCCAAGATAGAGCTGGACCTTCGCATTGATGTTCTGAACCCCTTTGCTGAATCAACTTGTTGTATCTAATGATATATATAGGATTTCATTTTGGACATGCACTATAAGCTTTGAATGTGAAAAATGAGATGTACATTCGTTGTTTAAAAGTTATTTGTAAAACTCTAATATACTATTTATGGTTTCATCTCTGGCCCATTTTCTTTGTGTTACTTAAATTATTTGTGTAATTGAGACGGAGGTAGTACTACTTAAAAAAATGTCACAAGTAGCGGTATTTAAAATCGCATACATAAAAAAATTATCAATTAAAAATAAATATATATACAAAATATCATACAATTAGTGACGACGTAAATGACCACCCGTGCCACATCGTGTCAGACGTCTATCACGATGACCACGACGAGGTTGTTGTTCATCTTGGCTTGGTCCAAGGTTCTCACTTGTGCCCGCAAATGGTATAGGCGTTGAAGTGTAATTTGGTTGTTCTTGTGAGAACTGAGGTTGATAATAGGTATTCAAATCAATACCCGTGTTTAACATCTCAGTAAATGAACCACCCCATAATGTAAGAAAATCTGTCACACATTTAATGAATTTAGGTCAATAATATATTTTACAATATATACATTTACTTATATAAGTTGATATTAAATACCTTGTTCATTATAAGGTGTGTGAAAACTCGACTGAGGCACCTCCTGTTGAAACGTCGATGCAGAAGCAGACTGAGGTACCCCCTCATAGCTACCCCAACCAACTATCAAGTTAACAATAATATATTATAAATAAATAAACATTATCTCTTAAAAAATATTATTTATTTGTGTAATTTCAGGATTTAGTAACTTGCATACCATCTCCAGCAGGTTGTGTGTAAGCTCCATGTCCAAATGAGGGTAACCCATAATGTGTGTGAGGCGTAGGCTGAGACGCCCCCTCATTTGATTGTCAGGCTACTATCAAATTAACAGTGATATGCATATATAATAAATAAAATAATAAATATAATTTCTTAATATTGAATTACATACCATATGCAGTTGGTTGTGTGTTACCCAAAAATTCAGACGTGGAAGGATCTGTCACATGTTATAAAAAATTAGGCATTAAATATATGTAAATCCACTTAAGGTCATATTTACAAGTGTAATTTTGTAAATTGCATACCATTTCCAGCACCATACTGCGTGCGTGGAGCAGACTGAGGTACCCCATGTTGAATACCTTGTCGGGGAAAAGGGGACTCTGATGGCATTGCTGAGGAATGTCTTCTCCGACTCCTAGACGTTGAAGGACCCGCATCTTCACGTCCTACGGATCTCCTTCTTCTTTGTCTTGTAGATCTTTCCTCAACTTCTACGTTTTCATCTGAGGCCACATCTTGTAGATAAGCAGGGTTTTCTATGAAAGGCTCCACTTCAGTGATGTAATTCTCAGTGAGCTCCAAATGACTTTCTACTGATGCTCTATCATCAATATTGCACTGTCTTTTACTAATTTTGAACTTCCGAAACCAGCCTATCTGTAACCCAAAAAAAATTAGTGTTATTCATGTTTTAATTTTCAAACATTATAAAATAAAATTTGTGATATATATATTACCAAAAGATCTCGAGTAGATGTTTTTGCTGGTTGGAAACCTCGGGCCACTGCAGTATACTCCACTGGTGAAATCAATCGTCGTGTAATTCCATAGTACCACTGCATATAGTCATTGGAGACCGGATTACCATTGTTGATAGGAGTGCAAGGCATGAATGGTCGTCTGTTCCTCCAATAAGTAATCCATTTTTGATGTTTAATGGTCCAATCGCAGCCGGATCTTCCCTGGCGGGTATGATTATGCAAGTCCTGGTCTCTACTTTCAACATCACTCGGAATGTTTTGGACCATTCCAAATTGTCTTAACACCCTATTTGGATAATGAAGCTCCACTATCCAAATATTGATCAGCGGACATTGTGACCTCCAATTTTGGGTCAAACAACGAGGTCCAAGACTCGAGATCTCCTCAGCTTGCTCATCATAGGGTTCCCAGATTAACTGTGTGTAGACAAAAAAAATTAATTTTCCTCAAACACACTTATATATTTGTGCGGATCATTATAATAATAACTTACTTGGCCATCAGACAAACGATCAAATATGTCGCGATATACACGAATCGAGTTGCCCACACTTTCAGTGTGACTGTGATAATGTATCCACCTATAATTTAAGTAGGTATCACAATAAGTATGCATAGCCAGACGAATGTTATGCGATTTATAGATAAATGTGTTTAGAGAAAAATACCTAGCCCCATACGGTGGAAGCCCCAAATTGCGACCATCTACACTCAAGATGTGTCCTTCTTGGAGCATAGGATATACGTTCCTTGGTTGTATTGGTATTATCCTTGACCATGCTCATATCTGTTGTATTCATGAGTAAATTAGTTTCAACATACAACTAATCAATGATTTGTTTAAAAGTAATTAAAACTAATCAAGAATTACCTGTAACAAGCATAATGCTCCAGCGATAATCTTGCCATTAGAGTGGCAAGCCATACAGAGTTCCCGATATAAAGTCGCTAATACAGCACTTCCCCAGCTGTATACCCCTGATGTATTCACGTTCTCCAGAAAGTTCAAATACACTAACGGGATAGCATTCCGAGTGTGGTCGGGGATCATTACTGTCCCCAGAAGTAAAAGTGCACACCCCCGTGCATATTGATCAACTACCTCCTGTGGTGATTCGTCGTAAATAGCAATATCATTTCTCAACATATTTTTTCAGAGAAGAAAACAGGATCACACTCCTGCCCCTGATATCAACTTGTTGTACGTTGATGCCCAAAAGCGCATTACACCTAGCTTGCCATTCACCGAAAGTACGTTTTTCATCTTTGCATATAATTGGCTCTCCTTCTATGGGTAATCCCCACAAAATGACAACGTCTTGTAGTGTGATGGTGGCCTCTCCGACGGGAAAATGGAATGTGTGCGTCTCTCGACGCCATCTCTCCACTAATGCATTGATGAGATGTCGATCAAGTCTGAACGACCCACAACGAAGTGGACCGTAAAAACCCATCGTCTTCAATCTCTCCACTACACGGGGGTGAAGTACAATCTTTCGAGGATCGGGGTCATCTTGCCTAAATGTCCAAAACACCCCATCGCCTCCTTGGTATGTACTGAGCACAGTTTCACTTGATTCCCGATTAATACGGTCTAGTCTCGAGCGATGTTCATTTTGCATGGTGAGTACAGATCGGCTCGCCGGTCCATATAATAGTGTCTCTTTTGCAGCATCCATCCTGTAAATAAATATATTTAACTTTTTAATGGTAATCAACTAATCAACATAATGGTAATCAACTAATCAACTAAAATATATCTAACTAATCAACTAAAATATATCTAACTTTTTAATGGTAATCAACTAATCAACATAATAAATATATTTAATTTTCATGTTTAAAATATCACAAATTAAAGATTTTCTAAATATATATGACCATCACATATTAACGCAATGTTTATTTCATAATTTATGCAAAAAAAATTCATAATTTATACATTAATGTTTCCTAAACTAGTGATATACATTAATGTTTCTTAAAGAAATATCTACTATTACTAAGCAACTAGAACTTCTCCCGTGCGATGCACGGTTAATATATATATATATATATATTTTAAATTTACATACTAAAACTTTATGTTAAAAATTTATATACATACATTGTAATTTTTTTTAATTTATGCAAAAAAAAAAATCATAATTTATAATATTATATAATAATAAATTTATTTAATATTTTAATATTGTTTCGTAATAAGTTTATCATGAATTATTTTTATATAATACTTTGCCAATTATTAAAACAACTATATATATGTGGTGTATTTTGCAATTTCAAATGAATTATTGTTTATATGTTAAAAGAATAATTATGCAATCATAAAATAAGGGTTACAAACCAACAAAAATTCATTTGAAGATTCTTTATGTTGATGCGTGTATATATAATACATATATATTAGTATTAAGTATGGAAAATTCCCTATTCATTAATTACCAACAATATTATTCTTCAACCAACTGTCAAAACATATATAAATAGCATGATCCTTTAAAATATTATAAATCCAATTTTAATTCTCACACTAAATGGACAAATATTTAAATTGGCATAATATAAATTTTCATTAATAAAAATTGTAGACATATTAAAATATAAAGAATATGTGTATTAAATAAGTATTGCGCACATATATACGTATTTAAAAATATTATATAATTAATTTATATATTTCTTATATTTATAATTATTAAAAAAAGGATTTATAAAAATTAAACTACTAACGTTTATTTTTATTATCTTAAATTATTTTATCATTGTAAACATATTTTATTGACCCACTCACTAAATTGCAAATATTCTAGTTATCCCAAACAAAAGGTTTAATTAAAAAAAATCACCCCTCTTCTTATAAACATGAAAATATATACAATATTATATAATATGTGTTTATATAATTACATATATACATGTTTCAATACCCATAAGCAATCAAATATAACAACTTTGACTCCAAAGTCATTAAAATATTTAATAACATTGTTTGTTTCTTTAGAACCAAGAATAAATACTATGTGTACAATAATTGCAATTTACATATATATACTGAGAATTTTTCATCTAGTAGCATATTTCCTGTGCACCGTTATTTAAAAAAAAACAAGATAATATATGCATGCAAATAAATTCGAAAAATATTATTAATTATTTTTTGAAGAATTTACCTTTTGATAGTAGTGTATGTACTCCTCAGGTAGATAGGAAAATACCAACTAGCTTTTATTTTTGTGTATATGTGAGACTGCAAATTGAGAAAATAAAATTTTAGAATAAAATAAAAAATTGCAAGAAAATTTAAAAATATCAAAATACTTACATTTTTGTGGGGATTGGTTTGTATTTTGGAAGCAGCACTTGTGTTTTTATTTTTGCCTAAAATTCGGACAGAATAAAGGAGGGAGAAGGAATACTAAAATGATGGATGAATTTTGGAAGGAGTACTAAAATTTTTGGTGCAAATGTGCTGTTATGAGGAGGAAGAAGTACTGATGAAAGGAGGAGTACTAAAATTATGAAATGAAAATACTAAAATTTTCGGATGAAAAAAAGGAGTAAGAAAAACAGAAGTGAGAAGTAGAGGAGGAGCATATAGTAGAGGAAGAAGAACAGAAGTGAGAAGTAGAGAAGGAAGAGTACTGATGGCAAGAGTTATATGCACATTCCAATACAGAAACTGCCAAAATTGCGGAATTGGCGTGGGCTGGCGTGGGGCAGGGAGCAGCTGGCGTGGGGCAGTGAGCAGCAGAGGAGCGTGGGCTGGGGAATCTTCCCATGTGAAGTGTCAGACCTGGTCGAGCCTCGCCCTTGCGGAAGGCGAGCTATGACGTGGATTTTTTTGAGTTGATCGCGCCTGGGGAGCGCGATCTACTCCTTTAGATCGCCTCTCTCAGGCACGATCAAGAGGAGAAAACGAGGTCTTTGATGCATCGCGTCTGGGGAGTGCGATCTACTCAGTTGATTGCCTCTCCCAGGAGCGATCAACCCTATTTTCGTAAACAATTTTCAAACCTCCCTATTTTTGCAATCAAAATTAATATTTGGCCTAAATAAAAAAAATTGCCCTTCTACTATATATTGACTACTCATACATATGCGCTAGCTATATATAATAGTATTGAAGGTAATAATTGAACAATCCATATTATTATACTTGTTCCAAAGTCGAAGTTGAGTTTTATCATGTATGTAGATTAGTAATCCACACTATAAAAAAAAAAAAATTGGATTAGCGACCGACTTAACGACCGATTTTTTATCGCAAAACGTGATTAGCGACCAATTTCTAACCGAAAAAATCGATCGCTAAAACGCGGGTAGTTAATATTAGCGACCAGAGACCGCCAATGCGGTCGCTAATTATTAGAGACCGCCGTCGGTCAGTCGCTGATCTGACCGCGTCTAACCCGGTTGGGTCAGTTTTTGCGACCTTTTCACGGCGATAACTAATATTATTTATAAATAAAATTAATTATTTAATTTGAAATTTAACGAACCTGCGAAAAAAATGGTTCAGTGCGATCGAACTCGCGCCCATTGGGGTCCGGGCAGGACACGAGCCACTGACCCATTAGCTCATATTAGGCGAGTCATATAGCATATAAGCCTTTATAAGGCTTGTAGAAATAAAAGGGCACATATGCGCCCAAGGAAAATCGAACTGCCGACCTCCGGGTGACCCGGAGGAGGCGTGGACCACTAGGACACTTGTTTTATTGTTCGTTTTTATGCATTTAATTGTATATAAGTTCAAATTGTCTCCCGTTTTTTTTAATATTCATCAAATTAATCCATTTTTGTTTCTAATTCATTTATATATATATATATATATATATTTACTAACTTTTTTTTTTAAATTTAATATTTTAGACTATTATAAATTATTAATTAATTCGTTTTTATTCATTTAATTGTATATAAGTTCAAATTGACTCCCATTTTTTTAAATCCATCAAATTAATTCCTCTTTGTTTCTAATTCATTTATATATATATATATATATATACTTTTTTTTATTTTGTATATTTAATATTTTAGACCATTATAAATTATTAATTCATTCGTTTTTATGCATTTAATTGTATATAAGTTCAAATTGACTCCCGTTTATATATATATATATATATATATATATTTACTTTTTTTATTTTGTATATTTAATATTTTAGACTATTATAAATTATTAATTCATTCGTTTTTATGCATTTAATTGTATATAACTTCAAATTGACTCCCGTTTTTTTTAACTCATCAAATTAAATCTTTTTTTTTTGTTTCTAGTTTATTTATATAGATTCATAAAATATATGCAAATCTATAATATTCAACAAAAAAATAAAATATTCATAAAAAAAACTTCCCACCTAATTTTCATCATTAGAGATGAAGTAGTTCACTTGCGGCACAGTCTCCTCGTCATCTTCATCCTCGCCACCTCCCCTACCAGCTGCACTCCCTCCGTGCCCGTTCCTCCCCCACACCGCTCTCCCCGGAACAACTCCCCTCCGACATCAAGATGTGATGGAGGTGGAGGTGGAGGTGGAGGGTTCAATCCCATCTGTTGAGATATGGTGGAGCACCAGTTACGAAGAGACTCATTGTAGCTCGTCAAGGCCTCCATCTGCTTTCGAACGTCTCTCAGCTCACGCTCCACCTGAGAAGGAGCAGAGTCATCGAGGAGGACGGTCCACTGATCTGGCGGTAGGACTGCAGGACGGCCTTACTGTTACCGCCCTGTCCAACGACCTTCCCCTTCTTGACTCCGGCCACATCTAAATAGATGCGGTCCTCGTCAATCCGGGGAGGGGTGGGGTTCTCCCCGCTGTCGTCGGTGGGAGCCACCTGCTGCGAGGCCTGGGCGAGATGATCCTTGAACTGGTTCTTAAATTATATAATTATAATTAAAATTTAAAAAATACTTACGTAGATCTCGGTGGTGCGGGTGTAGGTAGACGTCCCAGTCTCCGGGTTCACTGGGTGACAGATCTCCATCTGCTCATAGAGAGAGGGCTTTCGTCCGCGTTCCTTCTCCTGTTACGAACCAAATTCAATAGATATTTAAATATTAAACATTTAAAAATTTATTAATATTCAAATTTAAATAAAAATTATAATACTTACAAAGGCGAGGGAGTGCTCATAGATGGACTGGGATCCAACCCAATGTCTGGCGACGCCGTGCCCGGTGGGGTCCTTCAACCGGTTCTCCCTGGACTTCGTGAATTTGACTTTGAATGCATCACTATTCCAGTGAGCGACCAAAGCGTCCCAGACGGAACGTCCGTCTGGCCCTCGACCCAGCTCCAGTTGTTTTCCCTCATCAAACTGCTTCTTCAGCCCGTAGATAATATTTTTGTATCGGTCCTGTGCTTTCGCGCAGAACAAGCCGTACATAACATTATCATGGGTAGGGTCCCAGACGTACAACTTCTGCAATTAAATTAAAAATAAAATATTAAAATATAAATTCAAAATAAAATATTAAAAATTAAAATCATAATAAATATACCTTGAACTCCTCGAAGTAGTCCATCCTCTTTCGCTCGGGCACCATGGACCACGAGGAGGCACCAACCTCGAATGGAATCTTCTTAATGGTCACTGAGACGCGAGAGCTAGTCTCATGGCCTGGAAGCATACTGTGACATCAAAAAAATTCAAGTTAATATTAATAAATATAATTAAAAAATTAATTCGTTATAAAATACTTACATGTTGTCGACTTGTCGCAAGGACAAGAGTGAGACGGCTATCCAACGCAGAATGTTGCCGTGAAGTCGAAGATCCGGCTACTGAAATAGAGCCAGCAGCACTGGACTGCAGTGAAGAGAATGGTGTCATGTCCGGGGCCCATCTATCCTCTGGGATCTCCGGTCTCAATGACCCCGACCTCCTCTTACCCCTCCCCCGACCCCGACCCTGACCCTGCCCCCCACTCTTATCAGGGTTATCTTGAGAACTCATTTGTAATAATTATAAATTCAACATATCAGCATACCATATTATATTATACGGGGAAATTGCAGAAATGGTCCCATAAGAATTGATCCTCATGAATTTGGTCCTTTTTTTAGCGCAAATAGTCACATACGATTTTTCCGTCAAAAAATAATGGATTAAAGAGCATGAGGCCCACTTTCTTGTTAGTTTTCTGCCAAAAACTCGCGCGCATAATTCCCAACTTAAAAATAATTAATTTTCAACTTCTTAAAACTCCACAAACTAAAGTTGCAGAATCACCTCCATACTTTCATTTTATATTAAAATGATTGTTAATAGAAAAAGCTGGCCCATTTCCCTCCAAAAATCAAGTTGAAAAGGTTTTATCATCCACTTTTCCATAGAAAACTGTAAAATATTTGACGGATGAGACCTTTTCTGCTAAAAATGGGACCAAAAAAGAACATGGTACCAAATCTGTCAAGTACAAATTCTCATGGGACTATCCTTGCAATTTACCCTATATTATACTTATAATTTTATATACCTATGTATATCAATCAACTAAATTCACACCTACGTATATCAATCAACTAAATTCATACCTATCTACGTATATCTATCAACTAAATACATATATACCTACATATATCAATCAACTAAATTCATACATGTGTATATCAATCAACTAAAATCATACCTATGTATATCAATCAACTAAATTCACACCTACATATATCAGTCAACTAAATTCATACCTAGCTACGTATATCAATCAACTAAATTCATACCTAAAAATATCAATCAACTAAATTCATACCTAAGAATATCAATCAACTAACATACCAATCAACATGTAAAGATGTATATTCCTAAACTAACATACCAACTAATTAAATATACCAACTGATTGTCCCGTTTTCGAAGGGCAAAATGGGAATTCAGGAGCAAATTTTTTTTTTTTTAAACTTCTTGCGTCGCACCCTGACTGAGTTCAGTGACGAAACACTCAAGTCACTGCGTTGCTGAGAGTTAGAGCTATCAAGTCAGTGATGAGACTTCAAAGCTCAGGCTCTCAACAAGGCAGTGACTCGAGAGACTGAACTCTCGAGTGCCTAGCCTGATTTAGTCAGTGAGATGAATCTCCCTGACTGAAATGCTTAACTAAAGTTTTCTTAACAAAGCTCTCAGTGAGCTGATTTTCACAATACTTTAGTAAATACTTTGAAAGATAAGTACGCTCAGTTTAACGTGGTTCAGAGACTCAAGCTCTTACATCCACGGCCTGATTTAACAGGAAATCCACTACAGGGATTCTTGTTTTTAACGTGCCAAGGTGCACTTACAACTGGACTCACGCCACTCCCTGGGCTGCCTCTCCTCACTCACTGACTTACTCCCAACAAACCTAACTAGAGGGTTTTGGTTTCAGTTTTGTTTCTCCAACTATGTGAGGTTTTCCCTTACAATGTGTTAGCCTTAAGCTAAGATTGGGAAAACCTCTCTAAGCTATGAGTTACAAGCTGAACACTCAGATAATATATGTGAAGACCCTAATGGTCAGTGTTCTAGGTGTAAGATGTGCTTCCTTATATCTCCCTTTGAAACGCACAAAACTCTCACACCCTCACAGCTCGTAGGTGTAGATTTTTTCTTCTCACACACTTCAATCCGCAGCTGGAAGCTTGTATTTATAATGAGGATTCAAATGTATCCGTTGGAGGGAAGATACATTTGAATCCAACATTTAATGGTTTCAACCACTTTTCTTGGAATGCGGCCTTTGTCAGTGTCGGAGTTGCTGCCTCGTGCTGATTGGTCCACGTGGCCTGGATTCACGGATCTTTGACTCAGTGGGTTTGACTAAGACCCACTGACTTTAGGTAGCTTCCTCCTTCACTGACTGATGATCTTCAGTGGACTGAACGTCTTCAGTGTAGTTGTCCTTCAGAGACTGTTTGAAGATCACTCCAAGAAGTTTGTCATAAGGCTGAATGACAAACTTCCCTGACCACAGTAGCCTGACTTCTTTAGGGCCTACTTGGTGCAGCATTGATCCTCCTGATCATGCTCTTCACTGAGTGGTCCACCTGACTTAGCTTAGATCAGCCCGGTTTACACTCAGTGGGACATCCTTCAGGTTTCTCTTCAGGTTCAGGTTGCAAGCATGGCTTCAGTCAGTTCTTCTGGGTGTCATCTTGATATCCTCAGGCTGTGTTGCTGAGTTCCCCCTCGCTGAGTTCCCCCTCAACTGAGTGTTCCCTCAACTGAGTTCTTCTCAACTGACAGCCTATTCTCTAGAAGCTAACCTAGCCTGACCTGAAATAAAAGATACTATCCTGACTGCTTTCAAACCTATTACATGTTGTTTTGGAAAATCATCAAAACTAAAATACATATCCCAACACCAACTAACATACCAACTAAATACAATACTTACGATTATTATGTAGGCATACATATACAAACACATATATATAAATACTAAACATATATATACAAACATATAAATCCTATAAACAAACATGCATGATTTATACAAACATATATATATATATATATATATATAAAAACATGATATATAAATTCTATAAATTTAAAAATATTACATACAAACATAATAAATGGTTAAAATTTAAAAAACTTACGGTTATTGTGTAGACGGGAAAGCAACGAGTGATTTGACCGGAACAGATTGCTCGACGGAGGCGGCGGCGAATGACGGCGGAGGTGGGCTCTATGTGTGTGTGAGCGTAAGTGAAGTACAGTCCATGCCTAAAAAGGGTAAAAACATTTAGCGACCGCCCAGGTCGATCGCTAATCACAGATTTTAACGGTCCCGACTGACCAATTTTTGGATTAACGGCCGCCAGACCGCCAAGTTACCAGCATTAATGACCATCACCCGTTTTAAAAAAACGGGTCAAACTGACAGTTTTGCGGCCGCCTAGAGGCGGACGCTGATTACAAAATTAAATTAGAAGCGGTTGATAATCAGGCGATTAAAATTATTAGTCAATTTTGACCGTCCTTTGAGTTTAGCGACCGCTCTGACGGTCGTTAATTGTGTTACATTAGTGACCGACGATTATTAGCGGTCGCTAATCTTTCGATTTAGAGACCAATTTTATAGTCGGTCGCAAAAAAAAATTAGTTTGAGACCACTGGTCTTTTTCAGTCGTTGATCGGTCGCTAATACATGATTTAGAGACGGATATTTTGGCCGTTGCTAATATCGGTTGCAAAAATGCGATTTTTTTGTAATGCCATGTGTACAATAGCGAGCATGTAAAAGTGATGTAGCAAATCCAGGGTAGTTATTAATTAATCATGGCAATCATTCCAAATCCAAGTTGCATTCGCCTTCCAAGGGGCTTTTAAGCATTACATCATAGAAGCATTCACTTGTGACATTAGCAATTAGTTGCCAACAACAGTCCCCCCAGGGTTCGAAAATCAAGTTCCTGAGCTTCCCATAACACTCCTTCTTCCAAGCTCGATTGCCTTATCGCTCCCGATTTAACTAATCACGATGATGGCTATTACCTCGGATATGGCCTTAGATTTGGAATAAATTCTTAAATTCTTTTCTTCTTCTGCTTAAATGAACCATGCATGCTATGTGTTTTTATAATATCATAAAATTCAATGAAGTTGGATGATAATTTAATACTCTCAATTGAAACTGTAGATGCATGCGTTTTAATTCTAGGAGATGTATAGCGTTTTGAGACGGGCCACTAGTTCGATGCTCAAAATTCGATCTCAAAACTTGTTGGGAAAAAAGTATCAAAAGCAGCAGAGCAACCACGAGTGGAAAAATTACACTTTTAATTCCAAGAGATTAGGTCTATTTCAAAATGGTCCGATTTGTGACTGTTTTAGTCCCAACATGAAATAACTAGATTTGATGCATCAACAATAATAGTATAACCATAACCATGAAACTGAGCATGCATCAACAACACTTGAAGCTTGTATCTTCTTGGGGGCCGTTTGACTAGGGGTAATGATTATAGGGTAATGAGAATTATTTCATTAGTAGTGCTTGATATTATCAATACATTGTAGTAAGATAGAAAATGAGTTATAATTTACCTATCAAATAACTCATCATTCATTGTCCGCTACTATAATGACTCATCAATCACTTTAATTTTCATTACACTGTAATCATCACCCCTAACCAAGTGGATCCTTAATTAATAATCCTTTTAATTCTTTACTTTATATATTCTATTTCCACTTCAAATCATCAACCTGAAGAGTTTAATGAATACAACACTATTTTTTTTTAAGAGAAAGTAATACAAAAATTCCTAACCATACCAATAGACTCGGTTCTATCTCATAAAATCATAACAAAAGCCAATTTCTCAGAATGAGTAGATAGGGACCAAGACTAACAATTCCATAAAAAAAAAAAACTAGCATTCTAAGAATCGCCACACCAATAAATTCAATAGAACAACAACCACCATAACCAAATGAAATTAACATTAAAAAAAAAAACATTTAAAAAATGTCAATAAGTTCATCTCAGATATAAATCACACAAATCTATAAAATTCGACAATTTCAACATATTATTGGTGGACGAACAAATAAAGCCAATGAGGATATTAAAAAGCAACACTTTCAACTTCATATAACACAATAATAAACTTACATTATTTCAAAATCATTTTAAACTCACAAATCGTGAAGTTGAACGGATACTATTCTAATTATGCATTAAAAATTTGAAATGGTCAAATATTTTTATACTTTCTTTTCTATTTTCATTTAATTAATCAACGCATACAACATTTCATTCCAAATATCAGGGACCCCACTGAGACACCAATGGGTGCAATCGAAATGGCGTTTATTCCCCGGATGCGCATCTATTCTTAGTTGTGAAAGTCGGGTTATATCCAGTAAGTAGACATGTTTGATCATGGCTTTAAGAACTTTCTCTAGCACCACCTCTGCTGGATGAGGGTCTCCTGGTCTTTTCAGTGGCTGTGCTTGTCCCACACAGTTTTGTGCATCTGCTCCTTGCCCGCCACTGCAATAAATATATATAATTAATGAAATTTCCCGTTGATATTAGGATAATAACTTTCTTTAATTTATTTATACCCAATCATGCATACATATATTTTCTTGTATGTGCGGTCTATTGAAAAAAAATTAAAGAAACGCAAATCAAACAAATTTTAAAAAAAATTAACAGTCAAACAAAAAACAAATCATTAATTAATTAATTCTCGATAAATATACTAATGATTTTAAGTAAAGACAAAATCTCAAGTGCGCGGATATTAGATCCTTGAACTCACAATGTTTCCGTCAAAACTATATAGTGTCATTTTTTGAGTCTAATCTATTATCACATTTCAGTTATATATATTAAATTAGTATCACATTTTAGTCAAAATTGGAGTCATGTTTCACCTTTGTGTCCAATTGCGCAGTACAACTGGCCGATACACATGTGATTATCTCTTATATATTAACAATACACAGCTAAATATATTTACAAAAAAATTTAGGATCTTGATTCACATGTAGACATTTTGTGGTGAGATCGACATACTATTTAATTAGTATATGAATTAATAGTGTATAACATAAGAGGCATTACAGTCTAGTAATTTTGAAAAGGAATAACACGAAAAATTAAATATTTTTTAAATGCATTTAATAATTTTTAAAGAAAAGAGTTCACATAAAATTCTCATATATATCGATTCAGAAAGCATTACCTAATTAATGTGTATATATGGGTACATTCACTAAATCTTCATATTTATAGCTATTGCAATTTATTACTTAAATGTATTTGGAGCTCTTTCCTAATACGTACGTATACCAATTTAAATTAGAAGCGTAAATAGTGTGTGTATTTTCAGACACTGAATAAATGTGTATACTTACCCGGCATGATCGGGAGAAACACCCTGGAAGAAGACTTGAGTTTTAGATGGATCTATATTTGAATCAATCCAATTCGCCCATGTATTCAATGCTTTCTCATATGCACTCATACGATCCATGTCCCTCAATGTAGTATTGCCATACACAATCCAATCCCAACTAAAAAAAAATGTTGTGTTTGATATAATATAACTAATTATACACAAAAGTTCGTACATATATTGTATGCTGTGTATATATGCATGCATCGCAAAGATAAATGCATAACAAATAAAATTACATGTATCTGTTAATTTATTTCACTAATCGTCATGTACCTTTTGCTGCATTAAATTTTTGTATTTTTTTTTTAGTTTTACTTTAGTTATAAATCTTGGTTTGTTAGTGTTAACTTCAATTCTTTTCATCGAAAATTTTAATTTTTCCCAAATCAATTTGGGGATTTTTTTTTTTTTTTACTCTCCGACCAAATTGGACAGTGATAATTCCACCTAAAATAATTAAAATTCCCGGAGTTATAGTAATCAGATTGAGAAATTTGAAGTAGCAATATAATAGGTCGGACAAAATGAAGAGTTTGGTATGACACAACCTCCTACTCACATGAAAAATTGTTTGAAATCAGTCGAGAAGTAAAAATTTGATAATGAACAATGATGATTCCTTCACTAAAAACAAAATTTTCAGAATTGTGTTAATCGGATTCAGATATTAGAAGTAAAGAGATGGACGAGATGCAAAGTTTGGTATAGGGCTGAAAATTATTCTTTTCCTCCAACATTTCATTAAAAAAAAATCGACGGGAAGGACCAAAAGTCCAAAATAGGCACAACCATTATCAAAATTGATAAAGTAAAAGAAAGGGATTGAAATTGAATTTGGACAAAGATAAAAAAAAACGATTTGGAATTAACTCTATATGTATAATTGGTTGAGTATTATACATGTAATTTGAAAAGAAAAAAATACATAAAATCAAACAGTTTTTAAAAGGGTACATTGCAAAAAAATAAATAACAAAAAAATGAACTTCATGGTTTTTATCAACTACAATATATCCTTTTTTTTTTCTTTGCAATTTGAGATGCTATCTTTTCAAGTTTGCAACTCAATTCATCTGACATTTTTTTCATCAACAATTGAATGGCCTGGCTATCAGATATGCAACATAGCATCCACGTAGACCAGCAATATAAACCGATTTAACAAAATGTAAATAGCGTCTTTAAAAAAAAAAAAAAGGTTATGTTTCTGAAGTTTAAAACATATTTTAAATATATTATTTTATTTTTTATAAAAAAAATTATTTATAGATATACATGGACTCTATGTGGCATATACGATAGTTACGTTATTTAATTATTGTCGAATGCATTAATTTTAAAATTTTAAAAAGTGGTATTTCAAATTACAAATAAAAAAAGAATATGTAATTGATAAACGTCACAGAGGTTGTGATTTTTTTTTTCAATTAATCATTTTCTAAAATGTGGTACTTTGTGACAACTTTGGAAAAAAAATCATGTAACCTAGTTCAACGTACATATTAATAAAACTATTCATAAAAAAAAGACGGGAATAGTATTTTTAAGAGCTGTAAGTTAGGGGATCAGATGACAAAATAAGGATTAATTATTAAGTGGACAAATCAAGAATTGAAAGTAGCTAATGAGGTCACATCAACCTGAATCAACCCAATTGGGCTAATTGACCCCATTTGAGCTGAAAACCAATTTGGTTACCATTTGTGTTAATTTGGCCTCAGTTTGTCGTTTTTAGAAGTTACAGTCTTTAAAATGTCAATTAAAAAAAGTTACGTTCTTCATTTTATCAGCGCAAAAAATTAAGGTCCTTAAAAAGTAATTAGCCCTAAAAAAACCTTATAGAATTTCATTAGAGATCAATATATATAGCAAAGTTAAGAGAGAGAGAGAGACATACGGTTGTTTATGACCATTATGAAGCCACCAATGCCAAGTGTCAAAAATGATGTAGTCCATTCCTCCCCATATTTTGGAAGAAGTGATGGAATCAAGTCTCATCACCCTCCCTCTTGTCTCATTTACTCTATCCACCAGGAATGCATTTCGGAAGAACAATAACGACACATTATAATCCTATATAAAATATAATCAATTAATTGTTGAACATCAAATTATATATTCTTAAATAAAAACATATAGTTTATATAGCTTAATAGTTAACACACACATCAATGTACTGTATGAATGCAAATGTCATCCCTAATTATAATTGTGTTTTTTAATCTCAAAAGAATTCAATGTACACCTTGAGCTTGCACTACAAAAATAACCTTCTTAGACGAGGGCTTTTAAGGAGGGAAATCAAGCCCTCGACTTTGAAGAGGGTTTTAACGAGCAAGTTTTCTAGACGAGGGTTTTTACTAGGGTTCAATTTCCCTCGTCTGTCACGAGGGAATTGACGAGCGAACAGGGGGCCCACCTACCTTAGACGAGGGCTTTCACGAGGGAATTTCACTCTGCAACTTCACGAGGGTTGTTTCCCTCGACAACCACTGACATGGCAGGTACCACGAGGGATTTGTATTCCCTCGGCTTCTTCACGAGGGAAAAACCCTCTTCTCCACCTTGGATTCCATTCACGAGGGAATCACATCCCTCTTCAACTTTTGCAGGTTTTCAGGTTTGAATTCAAACATGCAGGTTGCAGGTGGGGCCGTGGGAACCTATTGGACGAGGGTTATTCCCTCTTCAAAACCCTCGTCCAAGATGTCATGAATTCCACATATCTACCAGCCGTGAGTTACCATACTCAGTACACAGAAGAGAGGAGAAGAAGAAAGGAGAGGAGAGGAAGAAAGGAGAGGAGCTTCGACCGCCGTTTTCCACCACCACCGACGTAAAAAACTTGTCTACACTTACTATACATTCGCAAAAACGTTTATACGGTAAGTTTTTTTATATTTTAAATCGGTTAAATTAAATGATATAATTATTGCATTTTTATATTTCTCATCATGATATATATATGTATATATATGTGTGTGTGTGCATATCCTCAAGTATGTATGTAGGTAATTAGTTATATATTTAATTTATTTAGTATTAGTTGTTAATTATGCATGCATAAATATAGGTATAATATTTAATTTGTTGGTAATTATAAATTACTATATTTTTGCAATTAATATAAATAATTAATTAGTAGAATTTAATTTGATATGTATATATATATTTAATTGTTAATTTAGTTGCTAATTAATTTCTTAATGTGCGTATATATTTGTGTATGTAATATTATTCATGATGTATTCATGGATGAAGTTGAAGGAGGGGTTATTGATATTGTTTGTTGTAGAATATGTGCGCTCCGACTTGATTAATTATAATTAAGTCGGAAATGGATGCACGTAGGAATTTTGATTAACTGGGGAATACAAAAACACTAAACGAAACTCTGCCGAAATTTTTAGAAAATATTAATTAATTAATTAATTATAATGTAATAATAATTTAATAGTAGTTTACAAATTATTAATTGTAGGGTTTAATTCATTAATATGAAACAGATTGATATGGACTACTCAAGCCGTTTACATTGGATGTATGGTCCAAGATCGATTAATGGCATGTTAGCTCCTGAATTTATTAGTGAACTCAATTCATTCATAGACTTCGCCACTAGTAACCCAAATTGGATGAATCGAGGAAAGATTAGGTGTCCTTGTAATAAATTTAGATGCAGGAACAAAACGTTTCAGTACCCCGATGATGTGAAAGCTCATTTGTATAGAAATGGTTTTATGCCAAATTATTACAATTGGGTTTTTCATGGTGAGGAAAATTGGGGTCAAATTCCGCATCAATACAATAATCAGGCGTCGTCTTCTTACGGACTGGTTGATGAGACCGCAGGATCTAGCTCGTACCACGATATGATCACGGACTTAACTTCCGGGCCCCACTTTGGAAATGTGGATAACGAGTCGACTATTGAGGAACCCCCTAATCAGTATGCTGCACAGTTTTATGATATGCTTCGTGCAGCGGATCGGGATTTGTATCCTGGGTGCGAATCACACTCGCAACTGTCATTCAATGCCCGTATGCTGAACATTAAAACTGAAAACAGACTATCTGAAAGGGGTTATAATCAAATTGTTGACTTGGTTCGTGAGATATGTCCTCCGGATAATTTGGTGCCCAGAAAGTTTTCCGATAGCAAACAGTTGATGGGTGAGATGGGGCTTCCTGTGGAGAGGATCGATTGTTGTGCGGGGAATTGTATGTTATATTGGAGTGCAGACAGCGATCTTGAATATTGTAAGTTTTGCGGTCGGCCACGGTTCAAACCCGCTAGACGCGATGTGAATGGTCGACTGAAAAAGAAGAGCCCTTTCAAGGAGATGTTCTACTTTCCCATCATCCCTAGACTGCAAAGATTGTATCAGTCCAATGCAACTGCGAAGGATATGACATGGCATGCAAGTTGCTCTAATAATGATCAGTCCGGTGTTATGCGTCACCCTGCAGACTCGCAGGCTTGGAAACACTTGGACCAGACGTATCCTGAATTTGCATCAGAAATTCGGAACGTGAGGTTGGGCTTGAGCACCGACGGTTTTCAGCCGTTTGGGCAGTCGGGGAAACAATACTCCTCATGGCCGGTGATACTGACGCCGTACAATCTACCACCATGGATGTGCATGAAGGATCAATTCATGTTTCTTACGGTTCTGGTACCTGGTCCAAAAAATCCAAAGGATAAATTGGATGTATTTTTACAACCATTGATCCGTGATTTGATGATTTTATGGGAATATGGAGTGGTAACGTACGATATTGCTACAAAGTAAATTTTTTTGATGCGGGCTGCACTAATCTGGACAATAAGTGACTTTCCAGCCTACTCGATGTTGTCTGGATGGAGCACATCTGGAAGGCTTGCTTGTCCATATTGTGCAGAAAACACGGATGCTTTCACTTTGAAGCTCAGTCGAAAGCAGTCGTGGTTTGACAACCATCGTAAGTTCTTACCCAGATATCATCCGTATCGAAGGAACAAGACTGCATTCAGAAAGAACAAAACAGTTGATGATGATCCACCGCCCATCCGTACAGGTGTTTCGATCCTTGAGGAAATTAATTGGATTGGATTTATGAAAGTTACGGAAGAGGGTGCTGATGCTCACAACAAAGTTCTAGATGGGGGTTGGAAGAAGAAGAGCATTTTCTGGGATTTACCGTACTGGAGTACCCTGTTGATCCGACACAATTTGGATGTGATGCACATCGAAAAAAATGTGTTTGACAATCTCTTCTACACGGTGATGAATGTGGAAGGGAAAACGAAGGACACAAATAAATCTAGGGATGAGCTCAATGAATACTGTCGTCGACCCTCGTTACAGAAATGTCCACATACGGGAAAGTACCCCAAAGCTGCTTATTCACTTGATAAGAGACAGAGAGATATTGTTTGCAAGTGGGTAGATGAGTTGAAATTCCCTGATGATTATGTGTCCAACATGTCTCGTTGTGTATACTGGAGCAAATTGAAGATGTTTGGGATGAAGAGTCATGATTGTCACGTGTTTATGCAGAGACTGCTTCCAATTGCTTTCCGTGAATTACTGCCGGCCAACATTTGGAAAGCTATCACTGAAATTAGTTTGTTTTTCAAGGAGTTAACATCTAGGACTATTACAGTGGAAAACATGACTCGCTTGGACCATGATATCCCAAACATCTTGTGCAAGTTGGAACGAATATTTCCACCCAGCTTCTTTAATTCAATGGAGCATCTACCTGTCCATCTTGCATATGAGGCAAAGATCGCTGGTCCAGTACAATACAGATGGATGTACCCATTTGAGAGGTAATCTATTAATTTACCTGTTTATTTTTAATATATAATCTCGTTTGGGAATTATAGTAGCTCATCCGTGGACCTTGAATTAGGTATCTTCACAATTTAAAGTTAAGTGTGGGTAACAAGGCACATGTGGAAGCTTCAATTGCAAATGCTTATTTAACAAAAGAAGCATCAATGTTTTGTTCCCATTATTTTGAGGATCATGTACTGACGAGGCGACACAATGTACCTCGCAATTTTACTGGTCGTGGAGTACCCGAAGCAGTGGAAGGTAATCTTTCGATATTTGTGCCTCCTGGTACGCATCTTGGAAAAAAGGGTAAAAGATGGATTGTAGACTTGGAGAAGCAAGTTGCTCACACGTACGTGTTACTAAATTGCAATGAGGTCCAACCGTATATTGAGTAAGTTAACCTACCTCTTAGTGGAAACTTAACATTTTTGCGATCTTCTAATTTGTGCCAATTGTACGTAGTGTATTTTTCGAACAACTACTGCTTGTTCAACCGAATCTATCAGGTGTTGAGAAAGACAATGTGCTTCAAATGGAATTTGCATCGTGGTTTGAACAACTTGTAAGTGATATGTATTTAGGATTTTTTATTACTAATGTTTATATATAAAGTATGAACTTAATGGAATATATCGTAACTTATGTACATATAGGTGAAGAGAAATCGTATTCAGGATCAGTTTTTACGTGCTCTCGCTGGCGGTCCTAGCAGTAGTGCCACCACATACCCTGGGTATTACGTTAATGGTTTCAAATTTCACACACGAGATTATGGTGCCTCTAAAGCAACCATGAATAGTGGAGTTTGCATTAGAGGAACAAACTATGATTCCAATGAAAATAATTTCTATGGGATACTCGAGGAAGTAGTGGTTTTGGAATACCCTGGACTTACTGAAAAAGAAGTTGTCCTGTTCAAATGCCAGTGGTTTGATCCTACTGTACCGGGTGGAACAAGAATACATCCTGATTATAAACTCGTGGATATTAATCCAAGAGGTCGATACGGTCGTTATGATCCATTTGTACTAGCAAGTCAAGCTACACAAGTTTACTATTGCAAGTACCCCGGTGCATCTGTCCAACCGGGTCGAGAGTGGTGGGCAGTTTGCACAACCAAGGCACGATCCTTAGTGGAAATGGATAGAAAGAGTGAACCAGAGCTTCCTCCATTTCAAGAGGACGATATAGTGTCCCAGATGAATGTGCGAATGGATGATGATCCTGTCGTTTTGGCTGATTTGGACGCTGCACTAATTGAGGTACAAAATAAAGAAGAGGAAGAAGATCAAGAAGATCAAGAAAACGACAATGATGATGAGGATGATGATGAGGATGATGATGACGAGGATGAAGATGATGATCAAGAAGATGAACATGATGATTATGATGATGATGATTGATATTGTTAATTGATTGGACCATTATTTGTTATGTATACATGTTACAATTTTATATTAACTATTGATGTGTTCATTATTTGTTATGTATACATGTTACAATTTTATATTAACTATTGATGTGTTCATTATTTGTTACGTATACATGTTATAATTTTATATTAATTATTAATGTGTTTATTAAATGCTATGTATACAGATGGCTGGAGGTAGAAGTATTCGTAACCTTTTCGGTGGTCGGCGATCGTCCTCCCGTACACCAGAGTCAGACCGTGAACCGGTACAACTCTTTTTAGTTGTTATATATAATATCTTATACACATGTTATAACTGTAATTATTAAATACAGATGGAAACGTCTGAAGAAAATACGGGTCGACGTAGGGATTGGAGATCGTCCTCTCAAACCGGAACAGTACCGGTTCCTGATTTGCAGAATCAGGAAGATAATCTAACTCAACACGGTGGAACATCTCCAGAAACGCTTGAGGACGACCCTGAGATTCCAGAAACTGCAGAAGAACTCACCAACCATGAACCTCATCCTAATGTGCTACGCATCTACACGTATCACAATGTGTATGTTAAATATCACTTAGTCTTTTTTATTTGATTTTTTTACATATACGCTTGAAAAATATACAGATTGATGCCCTCGAATGCTGTTTCGAGGTTGATTCGAAATATAATGTCCCGTCGAATGGAGATGGGCGGGTTCACATATAAGTTGGTGTCAAAAGAAAGGAAAAATGAATGGTGGGAAACATTCCAGGTATACATTCATTTTGTTAATATTGTGTAGAATTATATGTATGTATATATTTTTACTTAATTAAAATCAATATGATTGTATATATTTTCTTCAGAGGGAGACGTACTGGGATCCTCGGACGGAAAATACTGTGTTCATCAAAGAGTTGTTTATCCGGAGGTCTAGAGAACGATTTTCTGATCTGCTCAGTCTTTGGAAGAGGATCAATAGAAGGGAAGGGAAAATACCTCCGTGGGACATGAGATTCTGGACTGCATTACTTCAGTACTGGCAATTGCCCGAGGTCATTAAAAAAAGCAACCAGTGCAGAGCAAACCGCTTGTCTGCGGCCGGAGGAAGAGGCCCCTCAAAACACAAAGGAGGGGCAAAGGGAGCCGCACAATGGACTCAGGAATACGTAAGTAATTCCTACACTACAACATAGGGAGATTTTAATTACTTGATTACACATATCTTTATTTTTTGGAATACAGGAGAAGAAATATAACCGTCTCCCAACTGAATGGGAAATTGTGCAACATTTCCACAACTGTGGGGAAGGGGAGTACACGTATGGAGGAATTGCTGATATAATTGTAAGTGTTTTACATTAACATTATAAATTGAATAGTAAGGTAACACGTTTGTATATTTGAGATGATGTCAAAAAATTTGTATGTCTAGGAATCTGTGGAGGAACGAGTCTCGCAATTACCGCCTCCAGTAGACGATACTGAGCGCTTGAACCGACTGAGTCAAGTGTATGCTGAGACAGTGAGGCCAGGCCACGGAAAAGTTAGGGGCCTCGGTCAAATGAAGACGATGCGTATACAATCTGGCCCAGGCGGGACATCAGCTGGCACACACATTGGCGGTTATGATCAAAGAGATGTTGATCGTTTGCTGGCTGAGGAGCGCGCGAGATACGAAAGATTGCTGGCCGAGCAACAAAGACAGCAAAACGAATTTGTGCGCCAGGAAGTACACAATCAGATGATGGCATGGTTTCAAGGCCAACAGGGAAACCTACCTAGTGGGTTTTCCCAACCAGCTAGTGCATATCCTCCTTACCCAGCTTATCCTTCATATCCTCCCGCCCCTTCCGCATCTGGTTACGCCCCTTATCCTCCCTCCGCCCCTTATCCCTCGGCCGGTCCTTCTACTGGTATTCCTCCTGTTCCTCCTACTGGTTTTCCCACCGCCCCTAATCCTCAGGCCTCTCCTGCTCGTCCTCCCGCTTCCGGTCCTTCATCTTCTCGTCGCAATTCCATCTCTCCAACTGGGTTTATAGACCTACTTGAAAGAGGTACATATTCTAGTTACCCCCCGAGGGGTAATTATTCCGGAAATGAAAGAGGTGATGATGATGATGATGATGATGATGAGAGTTAGGATGTCATAAATATTTGAACATGTTTTGGAACTATATTTGTTGGTTTGATATTTTACTGTTTATTTGGATTTATATGTCTGGATATTTGAGCATGTGAGTTTGTTATTATCATTATTATTGATTATTAGTTATGAATATTGTTGAATATTAAAATTTTATTGATTTTTAAAAAATATATTCATCAATATAAGTGTATATGTGTATATGTGTACACATATTAGTAATTAGTGAAGAGAATTTAAAAAGTATGTATTTTAAATTTTATTGATTTAAAAAAAAACGATCAATATATGTGTATATATGGACACATATTAGTAAGTAGTGAAAAATAATTTAAAAAGTATGTATTTTATAATTTTATTGATTTAAAAAAAAACAATCAATATATACATATATACATATATACACATATTAGTAATTAGTGAAAAAGAATTTAAAAAGCTAAATATAAATGTACACAAATATATAAGTAGTGAAAAAGAATTTAATGATGTATTCATTAAAAATATTTTAATATTATAAATAATAAAAATAATATATATAAGTGATAGTTTAATTTTATATGTAATAATAATTTACATATAAAGTATAACAAACAATTAATATTAATTAGTATGATATTTAAAATATATAACACAAAAATATATGATATATATATATATTACACCCTAAAACATAACAACTAAATTGCCTTGTCCAAGCGCCACGGCAAAACACGCAAGACCTCTCCATACATAGAGGTCGCGTGTTCGAAACTTGAGGGGGGCGAATTTCGCCCAATTAAAGCTGAGAGTGAGGTTGGAGGCTGGTAGCCTAGCGGATCTGCGGGGGAGGTGTTGTGCTAGAGGTCGTGGGTTCGAAACCCACGAAGTTACATATTTTTTGGTGGGAACTAGACGAGGGTAATACACGAGGGAATTTCCCTCGCCACGTCAGCCGAGGGAAAATTCCCTCGCCAATGCCCACCTGTCACGTCAGGGTTGAAGAGGGATTTAATTCCCTCGCGCACATTTCCCGAGGGCTTTAAAGAGGGATTTAATTCCCTCGCCCACGTTTCCCGAGGGCTTTAAAGAGGGAAAATTCCCTCGTGCCCCATTCCCGAGGGTTTAATTCCCTCGCCTTTCACGAGGGTTTAGCCGAGGGAAACTTTGTCGAGGGATTTTTTCCCTCTTCTCTTCCCACGCGAATTCCCTCGTTAAAACTCTCTCCATTTTTCGAGGGATTCGTTTTTCCCTCGTGCACAGATTGGCGACGAGCATTTTGGAGAGGGAATAAATCCCTCTTCAATACCCTCTCTATCTTCAATTCCCTCTCCAAAACCCTCTCCAAAACCCTCTTTAAATCATTTTATTTTTGTAGTGTTGTTTGTAAAATTCATTTTTTTTTTTTCTTTTTATGGGTATAGGAAACAATAAATTTATAAAATCTCACAGGAAATGTAAAATTGGAAAGGCCTTGTATTCTGTTGGAGATGTAGTGAGACTGGGGCACCGCCACGTGGACCATGCATGTCAAAGATTGCCACTGGTTAAGACTTAGTGAGTCTCCCACAAACATTAGCTGCTTCCCCCTTAATTTTGTCAAAAAATCCACACCATTAAACCTACACAATTCAACACACAGTTATTAGTTGTCTAATCGAATTAATCATCAATGTATATATACTCCATATATAATAAGAGAATCTTGGTATGCTCGACTAGTTAAATTCAACCTCGTGTTAAGTAAATTTCATTTGGAATTAATATACTTTGTATGCACAATTAAATATGATTACTAACAATGACCCAGGAAGGGGGAATCTGGATCTAATGGGCCCCCTCCAATTTCATTTTTATTTTTATATACTATATTTATTAATAAAATCTTATATTTAACAAATATTTAGTAATTTTTTTAGGGTAATTGTAAATATTAATAATGCAATTAATACATTATTAATTAAAATTATGATAAAATGAAGCATCAAAAATAAATATGGTCAGATATATAGATAATATCGATGATATTATGTATGTTATCAGCAGGATGATCGATGTATTTGTTAAAGTGTATTGAAAATTGAAAATTGTTATACCTCTAAACTTTATTTCTGGATCTATCAGGATTACTTGTACGTGCGTGGTTATAAAATTATGTCATTTTGTCTTCCTAGTTAAAAGTTTTTAATGATTCTAATAACATGACCTATTACTAATTAAAGATTGCAATTATGTCATTAAAAAATTTAATTAGGAAAACTGTAATAAATGTTTTTTTTTTTTTTTGTAGTGGTATGCTTAAAATCATTTCGCAATTAGATTCCGTAACTATAAAGTGGAGGGAGAAACGAGTTCCAAAGTCAATGTAATTTCCATGCATATATGTCAATTTAATTAAGAAAAATAAAGGAAACGCGTGTAAGAGAATTAAATAAATGAAAATAAATTAACACAAGAAATGATTGAAATTAGGAAAACCAAAGATGTGTACATAATTAAGGAATCTTTTAATGTGATTGAGGCTGCTTCTGTCGATTAATGGCTTTATGTAATGGCCAGTCTTAATTAATTATATATTTGGTATATTACTATAAGGACACATGTTGATTGAGATAAACAATCTGGCCATGTTTGATTTCTGGTGGATAGAGCATTTAGAAATATAAAATGAATGTTAACGTGTAGTCATTAAATGGATAAAATAGTTTTTTATGAAAGTGTATTGTTCACTTTAAATGATTGATTTTTTTGTGTAATTATTACTAGAATGAGATATAATTTAAATATCTTTGTATAGAATGAATAGTGAATTCTGCAAAGTATTTGGGGACGGTAGTAGCAATAATTAACAATGGAGGAAACTTTATGTCAAATTAATATTTTATAGTTGGGTTGATGTGTTTATTATTTATTTTTTGTTAGTTAGTGTCATGTGAGAAAAATTGGAGAGATAATAAATAGTTGAGAGAAAAGTAAAGAGAAAGTGAGTCAATGTAAAAATAAAATAAAATTATATTTTAATGACAAAGATATAAAAAAGAAAATGATTGTAACTAGTAATAAAAGTGTATGCGTATATTAAGGGTGAATTTACATTTAGATGGATGAAATAGACAAATCCGGAGAGCATTTGAAATGAGGAAAAAATCATTCTTTCGCCTAGACGGGCACAAATGAAACAAAATATGTTGAATAAAACTACACAACCAAAAAGCTAACAAACAAACTTTGTTCAAATAAATCTACTAATAATTAATCCAATCAACTAACATTTAACGATAACTAATTAAAGAAGCTTAAAGAGTAGTGAGGATACCTGGGCAACATGCATCCACCGGCCGGCTGCCATTTGAAGTTGGTGTAGTTAGTGTCCGTCCGCCAGTTTTTGCGGCAATCGAACTGTTTTTGGATAAAAGGACACTGCGACGATTCATAGTACGGATATGACTTGTCCAAAACCCAATCTCCTTGGAATATGTCACATCCTTTTTGTGCAAGTTTTCCCTCCACATTATAAGTAGAAAGTGAAATTACAACCAAAAAGGTTGAAAGAAAAGCAAACCCCATGAAAAAGAAAGAAACAGTGTGATGTGTGGGAGAGATTGAGGTCCAAGGTTTGTGTACATATATAGAGTGTGAAAGCTTTTTTGGCGTTAAAAATAAAATTATTATGGAGTGATTGTGAGTTAAGAAAATAGATATATCGAGAATTTATGGAATTATGGGTTTTCATTTGCCACGTAGGTGTAGTTACTTTCGCTCACATGATTTTAGTTTAGATACATTAAAAAAAAATAACTTTTTTTTTTGAAAAAAATATTAATATATACTCCCACCGCCCCAACTTTTTCTTCACATTTTCCTTTTTGAGATGCCTTAACTCTTTTTTCACATCCTTAGAAATGAAATAATTCATACCCATAAAAGTTAATAAAACATATTTTTATTTTATTTTATTATTTACTTTCACACACACATACTCCATTTTTCTTAAAAATTGTGTTATATACCGCTACGAAGAAGGATACGGCACGGAGGGAGTGACTCTCCTGTGCAACATATGCAAAAAAAAAAAGGATTTGTAAAATTTCAAATATATTATGTAATCAAATTATAAGGAGTAACTCTCCTGTGCACTTGGTGTATGGTGCACTCACTCAATAGTTAACTATATATATACTGAAAGTTTGTTTTAATTACACTGAAAAGTGTGGTTGAATTACACTGAAAATCAATGTTTAGTGTAAATTTTTCAGTGTAATCCAACCACACTTTTCAGCGTAAATGAAACAAACTTTTCAGTGTAAACATGGTCAACTGTTGAGGAAGTGCACCGTGTATTTGGTGCATATGAGAGTTTGCCAATTATAAAATATATTGAAAAGGTTTTGAATTTATTCCTAATTTTCCCTTTTTTTTAGATTCCTCGATAAAGTTTAAAAAAAAATCTTATTAAAAAAAAAATTAATGGGAGATTCACCACGGTTACCAATCGATGTTGATAAATTGTGTGTGTATATATGGCAGTTTGAATCATAATACAAATTTCTATATGTACCGTAAATATTATGTATTTGAATTTTGAGTTCAATTTTAAATTAATTTTAACTTTTCAAAGCCGTGTATATATGCATTTATGTGCACACAAGAATCACTCAAACCATAATAATGTAGTATATTAATTTACCTTTCCAGTGTATATTAATGATTATTTTCTTTATTACTATTATGCATGAAATTAAATATTTTTTTAATATAAATTATACTCCCTCAGATTCATTTTTTTATTATCCGTTTTACCATAAAAGGAAGGTTTTTTTTGTTTTCCACTTACCCAAAATAGAAAAAAGCAAACACTGTCTTATTTAACTTACCCCTTAAAAACATCATTTATTTACACTCATGTCACTACTTTATTAACTTTATACTCATAAATAATAATAAACAATTTTTTACCCATTTTTAAAAATCTATTTTATACCCACAAATACTATTAAATAACTATTTTATTAAAATTCGTGTTTTTTTCCAATGGATAATCAAAAATGAATCGGAGGGAGTAATAGTAATGTATCTTTAAAATATTCAACATAAATTATCATATTTAATGTCAATTAAATTCAACAAAGAGTCAATATTTTTTATAAGATCGATTTAATTCATATAAGAATATCATATCCATAAAAATATAGAAATTAATTGCATATGTTATTGTGAAATATATTCAACATAAGTCATTACAATTAATGTCAATAATATCTAACAAAATCCCAATATTCTTTTTAGATTGAGTTAGAATCTAACAAAATTTCAACATGATGTTTTTTTTGGAAAGGTATCCCAAGAAAATTTCAACATGATTTTTTTTAATTTCAACAAAATCCTATTATTCTTTTTAGATTGAGTTAGAATCCAAGAAAATTTCAATATATATATATATATATATATATATATATATATATTTTTTTTTTTTTGGAAAAGGTATCCCAACATAATGTTCATGTCACCTTCTGGAGACCCGATGCACCATGCAACTCAGATGTATTATGTATAGTTAAGTTTGTTTACATTGAAAAGTCATTTAATTGTTCAATGCAAACACCGTCAATTGTTCAAATAAAAAAAAGTCTAACTGTTAAAAAATCACTACAAGAAAAGTGATCAGTAATGACATAAAAATTATGTCATTATAAGTTTTTAATGACGGGATTTTGACCTTTAGAATTTTAACTTTTAATGACAGGATTTTGAACTTTAATGACAAAAATATTATGTCATGTATTTATCATTATTGTCCTTCTAGATAAAAGTCTTTAATGACAAGAATTATTTCCCGTCATTATACTCAATGCACAGCTAATGACAAAATCTTACTCTCATTAAAAATCATCTCAATTATTTGAAACATTCTTTCATTATATTATAATTTGACTCTCATTATATGTTTCATTAATAATAATTTTGTGTGTACATTAAATTTAAATAAAATATACAAAAAAAATATTTTATTCAACCAATTGCACCTGCAGCAATTCTTATATATAGTTAAATCGCAAAATTTATAGAATGTTAATTACAAAAATAGTGATGAAAATGGAAAAAGGCCAACAGTGATGAAAATAGAAAAAAACAATGAAAACGTGGTAACTTGCGCGAAGAAACTGTCATGGAATTGCAGAAAAAAAGATCAATTTACAGTGAATATGGGTCAAAATAAACCATATTGTACGGATCTATATAATGCATACAAGTATTTTGTGTACTAGCTATACTAGCTTTGACATAAAATCTTTTTATAAGTACTGTATGGGCAAATAAGAAACAAGTGCATCGAACTAACTCTCGATATGTTCTTAACACTAAGACATTATATAACACTGTATGGACTAGACATATAGTTGTAATAGAAACAAAGTCTGAATGACCTTGCTCCAAACCAAATAAGCAAACTGCCCAACAGTCCAATCATCAAAAATAAGGTATTTGTAAATCAAATAAAGAAATAAAAATTATCAATCTTTCATACTTAGTCTTTAGATATTAATTTTAAAATTATTTATTATCAACGTCTATATGGTTTTTTGTGTACATAAACTAGAGTCAATCACAAAATCAGTATCCATACAAAGATTAATTTACCCTTAAGAGACTGAACCATTCAAGATTATCTCGAAATAATTTGATTTAACATTATTGCTCATCGCATCAAGCACAAATTATTTACCAAATAGGTATCATCTGTTCCGGTATAAATGGATTTCTTGTTCCAATTAATTGATTGATTAACTTTTGTGCCACATAATAACAGGAGTAACAGCTCACGCCTAAGATCACAAAATTCCAATTAGAATCCATGTCAATATCTAAACATTTAAATAATCGAAACACATAATCCTTCCACACTAGAAATTGAAGATGATTTAGTTATCTTTCCAGAAATTAAGAGAACTAAAATTGAAACCAAAAACTGAAACTAGTCAAATATTCGAATGCAAATCAAACAAGAAACTAAACCAGAAACGAAATTGAATCTAAATAGATCAAAATCTGATTTAAATTTGCAAGAAGATCCAGACACGTAATAATATCGTTGAAAATATGATTCAGACTAGTTCTTTCCAACATTCTGCAATATATATATATATATATATTAAGCCACAATTTTCTTAACAGATTGTTCTATACCCCAATCTTAGCAGAAAATAAATTTCACTCACCAAGATACATGAAAGATAATAAATTTCTGAAACCTACCACTCATTCAATATGCCACAACCAAATTGAATCGATCCACCCGACAAGTGAAAAAATAAAGAACAAAATTGTTTGATCTTGAAGGCAAGTTCAATCACATTGAGTTCACAGAATCTTTGAGTGCCATTATAAAAAAATTCTTTTTTCTTCTGAAAGGTGCGTGTCACATAGTTAATTGTGGAAGTTTTGTGGATGCGATTGGACATATTTTCTTTTATTTGAAATATGTAAGATCAAAGTAGTGTTTTGCTAAAACAAATCTGGGTGAACAAAAATTATATTTATAATCAGTAAAATCTGCATTAATTAGACATCTAGAATTCTAAGTGTGTATTTTTTGTTTACACCATTGTCATTTTTATATTGTGAAGAGTTTAGGTCGCACAAATAAGTTTTCGCTCTGCTTTGAGGGATCAACTTTGCCATTATTATTGTTTGTTTGAATAATCTGAGTTTTGTCTCAAGATTCGTTGAAGGTTTCTTTCACTACTTAAGTATGTAATCCAATCGATGCGTACAATTTAAGATTTATAATTTGTATATTTATAAAAAGATGGAGAGAGAGTAATTTTTTGGTTAGGTTCATAAAATTTGGTTGTGGGTGCATTTAGTTTACTAGTGACTCGACCACCCGCACTATAAAAAAGACGGAGTTTAGCGACGGCCAAATATCTGTCGCAAATTTCGTGAATTTGCGACGGATTTTGGTAAGCCGTCTAAAAAGATGACATTTTGCGGCGACTTAGGAAGACCGTCGCAAAAGTTAGTAATTTGCGATGGAAAAGTCCGTCGCAACAACTAGGGCCCACCGCCTTCGTCTTAAACGGGCTACATTTGCGACGGAGAGATCGTCGCAAATTTCAACTTTTGATTTTGCGACGATCTCTTCTGTCGCAAAACATACCCGTTTAAAGGTGACCGTTCGTGAAGCGACCCGTTTGACTGATTTACGACGGAACAGACCGTCGCAATTTTAAACTTTGTATTTGCGACGGATGAAAGTCGTCGCAAATCTTACATTTATATTCACGACCTTTCGGGAAACGGTCCATTGACTGATTTGCGACGGAATGTCCGTTGCAAATCCGAACCATTTTTATGCGTCTTCTCGGGAAACGGTGCGTTGACTAATTTGCGACGGAAAAGCCGTCGCAAATCAGTCAAAACGACGTCGTTTTTGCTTTGACAGGCAAAATTTGCGACAGATAGGCGTCCGTCGCAAATTTTTTTACACTTATAAAACTCTCCTCGCGAAATAGACGGAGAGTGCGAGAAAAAAGAAGAAGAGGAGGAAAACGAAAGGAAAATGAAGGAGAAGTCGAGTTTAGTTGATTGTAGAGCCATCCGTCCCCACCGAGTTTGTAATACCCCGTCCCGTTTTGTACCTTTTAATTTCATAGAGACCTTAATTATATAATTTTATATTATTATTATTGTGTTTCTTTTAATTTTATTATTTTTGTGTGCTACTGTGTGATTTAAATTTATACTCTATTCTAAATTCCCAAGTTCGAAGAAAGAAATCGAATCTTTCAAACGAATAAAGGACTACGAGAAATTAAATATTCAAGGGTTTAAAATTAGGATTTCGATCCGTATAATTTATTGAGAATAATTAAAATACTTTAAAATATTATTCGAATTTTAAAACTGTATTAATTATCGAATCGAGATTTAACTCGTGAACCAAACGATCCCTAAACCGTTTCAAACAGGAACGAAAATATCAGAATTAAAGGGGATTAATCCTAAACCACATAAATTACTTTTCCTTTTTGAATTAAATTAATTATAAGATTAATCACACCCACATATTTTTCCTTCACTTTAAATTAATTAATTAAGAAATTAATTTCCTAACAATTATCCCTTTCTCTCTCTCCAATTAACAAAAACGAACTCTTCTTCTTCAAAATTCATTTCCCCCAAATTCTCTCTTACTTTCTCAAAATCCTCTACCTTCTCTCATAAGCCTCACGCGTTTTCTTCCTTCCTCCTTCCTTCTCCGGCGACAAGCGCCGCCGTGCACCAGACGCCTCTTCGTCACGCCGCCTTCCTCCTCCCTTCTTCCGATCGAAAACAGGAGCGCCTTCCAGCGCCGCCTCCGTCCTCTTCCTCGCACAGCCCGGAACCGCAACACCTTCTCTCCCAGGCCGCCGCCGCGAATCGCTCGGCGCCTACGGTCGTCGCCCGCTCTCCTTCACGCCGACCTCTGTCGCTCCTCAGCCGCAACGCTTGCCGCCGTCGCGCCACTTCCAGCGTTGCGCCTCTGCCCTTCGCTCGCTATCGCCGACCGCGAAGCCCCACCGCCTCCACCGCCGTCGCAACGCCGCCGTGTTCCAGCACCGCCTCGCGCCTCCCCACTTCCAGCGACAAGCGCCACAGCTCATCCTCCAGTCGCAACGCTTTCCGCTCCTCCAGCCGTGTGCCGCCGCGTCGCTCCCGCTACTGCCCCAATCGGAACCGGCCATCACCTCCTTAGATGCCACCGTCGTCCGTCCCTTACTCTTTAAGTGAGTTCTTCTTTTGTTTTGTTTGATTCTTCAATTTGTTCAATTCTACAGTTTCTTCAAATAAATTCCTTCGAAATAATGAGACTCACGATTCATCCCCTTTTTGTGTAATTGAGATGCCGCCGTATCCTTTGTATTTTCCGATGAAGCCGTAAGATGAACCGCTGCCCGTTTGATTTTGGAGGAATCGAGACTACGCCGTTAGGCCGCCCGATTAACCGAATGAATCCTTATACGACGCCGTTAGGCCGTCCGTTTACCACCGCGAACCGGAGCTCGTAAGGTTTCTACCTTCTTCCTTTCCTTTTCGTAAATTCCGGAAACAAGTCAAGGCTATTTTGGTTAATCTTGTAAGATGAAATTAGAGGTAGAGGTGGTGTTCAAGCAGTGTGATACGAATTTTGGTTGTTGATGGTTCAAAACAGTGGATATGGTTGTTTAATGTTAATTGTTTTAATTGTTTAGTATTGTTGGTTTTATAGTTTAGTATTGATTGGATTAGTTGTTGAGTATTGTTATATAAGGTTGTGACAATCCTTCTTCTCCCCTGCCTACTACTCGAATAGGGGCAGGAGAAACTTTACTCCTCTCTAAAATCTTGTTCTTATCGTTCGATAAAAAGACTAGTATCGTTATATGTTAAAAGTAGTATTTTTGATTATCAAAACTATCATATTAGTTGAAGTTAGAAAATGGAACAAAAAGGTAAGTCGTTTAATATTCAAACTAGTAACAAATGAAAATGAGTATTTTTGGAAAATTAATATAATTCTTTTGTTTTAAAAGTAACACTACTCAACTTTGGAAGTATTATTAAAAGGAGAATATATTTATATATTATTTTAGTTTTATAATACAAACTTCTTCAAGACAAAGTTTATTAATAAGATTATTAAAAAGGTTTTGTTTATAAAATATAAACTATTTTCAAAGTTCTTTTAAATAAGAAATTTTAGAAAGAAAAATATTAATTTGGGATTTTTATTATATTAATAATATTTAAATAACTTTCCTTTTCTTTTGATTATTTTGAGAAAAATATTATATGGTTATACTTTTAAGTATAAAACCTTTTAGTTATAAAAGTCTTGGAATTTTAGAAGATTGTTTTATAGAGATCGAAATGATCATACAACAAGAAAATTAGTAAATACACCCCCTAATAAACCAATCCTTTTAGAAGTGGTGTATTTATCAAAATAAGGTGCGACCTTTAAGTAGGTCCTTTTAACAAGTTTATAAGACGTAGACCACCTCGATCCGCGTAACACAAACTCTCAAGTTTTCCCAAACAATTCAAAGGTCAACTTTTAATTAAATGTTTTCCTACTAGGATTCGATACTAGTTGGAACGCACACGAGGTTTCCGACCATCTGTTTGTACATCATTCACGGGACCCGGAGCAAACAGGTGGGTGATGATCTGTTGATCGATCTGCTTATAATACGTTGTGCTGGTATACTCTGAACTCGACCAAATAAATCTAAAATCAAATATCCAACATAAATGTACACCTATAATATAACTGTTTGAATTACATGATATACTTATATATGATACGAAATGTCTATTGTTTTCATTTAAATCTGTCACTATTGCATGATATAAGGGCATTTTATGAGCATGAATCTATTTAAGTATGAATTATGTGTACAGTTCGAATTGTCAGTTTTAGTAATGAAGAGGAAAGTGGATGTGACCATGTTTGATAATAGATCAGGTGCATGGTCACGGGATTCGTTTGTGGAAGTGGTGTGTGGCCATGTTTGATAATAGATCAGGTGCATGGTCACGGGATTCGTTTGTGGAAGTGGTGCGTGGCCATGTTTGATAATAGATCATGTAACGCCCCGAATCCAAAACACATTAAATATCTCAGATTCGAGGTGTCACTTGTAACTAAAATCCGAACTATAAAATTTTTGATATAAAAAGGGATAACAAAAATCAGAGATGAGTTTTATGCAGCGGAAGAAATGAGTATAATATTTAAATAAGTACCTCAGACATATATATATATATATATATATATATATATATATATATATATATATATATAAATATAAAGCTTAGTATTTAACAGTAACATTTTATTTAAGTGGGGAACTCCGTGTCGTCTCTATTACTGTCCTTGCTCCACGAAATCATAACCTGCAAGGGTTGTAAAAAGGGGGCGTGAGATTTGAATTCTCACGTGTGGGTGATTTGCAACGTCATGGGATTGGTAAATCCGAAATATGTTAAAGTATACTAATTGAGAAAATATATAATTTATTTAAGCAGTTGATATAAATATAAATAACATACAACACAAAAGTAACAAGATCACGTAACAATTAATTGGGCATAACAGGGTTTCACATCATATAATTGATACATCACAAGTTAATTCACATTAAGGGACAAAGCCCAAAATCGTTTTCAAGTATCGGCCAAATCTGCCAAAATCATTTCCAACACATTGTGAATCTCCCCCAAACCATTTCTCACCAACAAATCCATCCATTTCATTCATCCATGTGACCATGAATCTGAATAATTAATATCACTCATGGCCACCACATATAATATCAGCGACCATGAATCTGACCTATTGTCACTCATGGCCGTACGTGTCAATCCACAAACATAACTGCTCAATGATTACTCGCTTTCCTCTTTCTCATAAAAACTGCCATTTCAAATTGTGGGGAGAATTCACGTAATTCACACTTAAATTGGTTCATGCTCAGATAATGCCCTTAATCATGCAGTCGTGATTAATTTGAATAGAAACAATAGATATTTGTATCATATATAAATATACCACGTAATTCAAATATTTATATTATAGGGATACATTTATGTTGGATTAGTTGTTTTAGATTTATTTGGTCGAGTTCAGAGTATACCAGCACAACGTATTATAAGCAGATCGATCAGCAGATCATCACCCACCTGTTTGCTCCGGGTCCCGTGAATGATGTTCAAACAGATGGTCGGATCCCTCATACGTATTCCGATTAGCACAGAGTCCTAATACGAAACCATTTGATTAAAAGTTGGCCCTTGAATTATTGAAAAGGCCTAGAAGTACGTGTTACGAAATGAGGAAGTTGTTATCTTATAAACTTATTGAAAAGGGCCTACTTAAGAACACACAGTAACTTGGTAAATACACCACTTTCAAAAGGGTAGTGCATTGGGGTGCATTGGGGGTGTATTTACAAATTTTCTTGTTGTAATACTATTTCGACTCTTATAAAAACGATCTTTTGATTTCCTTTGTTCTTTTATAAAATCTTTTATAATTTTAAAAGCATAACCATATAATTCTTTTCTTGAAAGAATTAAAGGTCTAAGTAATTTATTTAAAAATAATACTAATATAATATAGGTCCCAAATTACTATTTTTCTTGAAAATAATTAAAAGGATAAGAAATTTTTATAAATAATATTAATCTAATTAAAACCTCAATTTAATATTTTCTTTCTAAAATTTATATTTTATTTATATCAACTGCTTAAATAAATTATATATTTTCTCAATTAGTATACTTTAACATATTTCGGATTTACCAATCCCATGACGTTGTAAATCACCCACACGTGAGAATTCAAATCTCACGCCCCCTTTTTACAACCCTTGCAGGTTATGATTTCGTGGAGCAAGGACAGTAATAGAGACGACACGGAGTTCCCCACTTAAATAAAATGTTACTGTTAAATACTAAGCTTTATATTTATATATATATATATATATATATATGTCTGAGGTACTTATTTAAATATTATACTCATTTCTTCCGCTGCATAAAACTCATCTCTGATTTTTGTTATCCCTTTTTATATCAAAAATTTTATAGTTCGGATTTTAGTTACAAGTGACACCTCGAATCTGAGATATTTAATGTGTTTTGGATTCGGGGCGTTACAGATCAGGTGCATGGTCACGAGATTCGTTTGTGGAAGTGGTGCGTGGCCATGTTTGATAATAAATCAGGTGCATGGTCACGGGGATTTATTTACAGTGGAGGTGGTCATGTTTGATAATAGATCAGGTGCATGGTCACTGGGAATTTTTTATATTGTTTTGAGAAGAGATTTATTATATGTGAAATTGATTGTGGGCTTTGCCCCTTAACGTGAACCAACTTGCGATATTTCAATTATATGATGTGAAAACCTGTTGTGCCCAACTGATTATTATGTGAACTTGTTATTGGTATGATATATGATGTTTATATTATTATGTCAATTGATTAAATGAATTAAATACTTTATAAATGAGTACAATTTAATATATTTCGGATTTACCAATCCCATAACGTTGCAAATCACCCATACGTGAGAATTCAAATTTCACGCCCCCTTTCTACAACCCTTGCAGATTATGATTTCGTGGAGCAAGGACAATAATATGGACGACACGGAGTTCCCCACTTAAATAAAATGTTAATGTTAATACTAAGCTTTATATTCATATACATATGCGTGTGAGATACTTATAAATATTATTCTACTCATTTCTTCCGCTGCATAAAACTCATCTCTCATTTCGTTATCTCTTTTTAAATCAAAAATTTTATAGTTCGTATTTTAGTCACAAGTGGCACATCGAATCTGAGATATTTACGTGTTTTGGATTCGGGGCGTTACAGAGTTCTTGTTTCGATATTTTCTACAAATAAACCATAAGTTTTCTTTATTTTTACCGTTTAAAATTTAATTTTAAAGCATGTTAGAGAATTGATTTTAGTTGAGAATTGATTTTAGTTGAATTATATTAGTAATGAATTGATTTTAGTTGATTTAGTTGATCGACTTTTAATTTAAAGCATGTTTAATTTTTGTTAAGTTTAGAATTGAATTAGTTGAATTGTTTGAATTATATTAGAAATGAATTGATTTTAGTTGAATTATAATTTAATTAGTTGATCGAATTTTAATTTAATTTTAAAGCATGTTTAGAATTTCTTAAGCTTATAATTGAATTAGTTGAATTTTTTGAATTATATTAGAAATGAATTGATTTTAGTTGAATTAGCTTAGTTGATCGAATTTAAATTAATTTTAAAGCATGTTTAGAACTAGTTAAATTGGTTGATCGAATTTTAATTTAAAGCATGTTTAATTTTTGTTAAGTTTAGAATTGAATTAGTTGAATTGTTTGAATTATATTAGAAATGCATTGATTTTAGTTGAATTAGTCGAATTATAATTTAATTAGTTGATCGAATTTTAATTTAATTTTAAAGCATGTTTAGAATTTCTTAAGCTTATAATTGAATTAGTTGAATAGTTTGAATTATATTAGAAATGAATTGATTTTAGTTGAATTAGCTTGGTTGATCGAATTTTAATTTAATTTTAAAGCATATTTAGAAATAGTTGAATTTGTTAAGTTTAGAATTGATTTTAGTTGAATTGTTTGAATTATAATTTAATTTTAAAGCATGTTTAGAATTTTTTAAGTTTAGAATTGATTTTAGTTGAATTAGATTAATTGATCGAATTTTAATTTAATTTTAAAGCATGTTTAGAAATAGTTGAATTTGTTAAGTTTAGAATTGATTTTAGTTGAATTGTTTGAATTATAATTTAATTTTAAAGCATGTTTAGAATTTTTTAAGTTTAGAATTGATTTTAGTTGAATTAGATTAGTTGATCGAATTTTAATTTAATTTTAAAGCATGTTTAGAAATAGTTGAATTTGTTAAGTTTAGAATTGATTTTAGTTGAATAGTTTGAATTATAATTTAATTTTAAAGCATGTTTAGAATTTTTTTCGAATTATGTTATAGATTTTTAAAGCATGTTTAATTTCATTGATTTTAATTTAATATTTTGAATTTTGTTATAGATGAGCGGACAAGGCAGTGGCAGTCAGCAGCCTCTGAGGGATGAGGAGGCGAGTCGAGGAGGGAGAGGAGGGAGGAGACGACGGGCCTCACTGAGACCCGTGGTTCCACCTATTTTCAGACCGAGGTCTCAATCAGAACCTCTTCACAGCCTGGCTCCTCCTCACAGCAGACTGCTAAGGGCACATTCTCCTCCCGACAGCATCCGGTTGTTCAAGCACGGATGACTGTTCAGCCACATGGTTCAACGTAAGTTTTAATATTTTATACTAATTTTTTTATTAATTAAAATCTAATTATTTTACTAACTTTGAAGTTTTAATTTTACAGTTGGATTCTTGGTCATGAGGCTAGTAATCAGGTTTCCCGGTCCATCCTTGGATGTGGATTCGAGCCCACCGCTTACAGTTGGGGGCTAGTGTCTGACGCAAAGAAACAGACATACTTCGAGGAGTTTAAGGTATTAATTTAATTTATTAATTCTCCATTTATTAATATCAAATATACAAACAGATATTTACATTTAAATTGTAATTGCAGAAAGAATGTGTCTGGGCACCGGAGCACGATGACCAGATGTGGAAGAATTTCGAAAAATATGCGGCGGAAAGGTATATAGACCTCCTTTTTAGAATGAGGGAGAAGTGGTACAAGTATGGAGTGACCACCGACATGGGGATTGACAGTGAAAGGCGGCCGATTTGGGACCAATTCCTCTGGTACTGGGATTCTCCTGAATTCAAAGAGAAGTCGGCAAAAAATAAAGCAAATCGGCGTAGTGACCCTGATGGAGAAGGGATGGCGAGACATCGGGCCGATTCTCGATCCATTTATGAGCACGGGTTGAGATTTGTAAGTTTCGTCTTTAATTTTGTAGTTTTTGAATTTATATTATTTTTTTCCCTAATTTTTATGAGTGTTATTAATTTTTACTATATTTTTTTCTAATTAGGCGGCGGAGCAAGGACGCGAGCCCTCTCACTTTGAGATATTGCAGCTCGTCCACCCACTCGTCGAGGAGACTAGGAAGTCTACCTACGGCCGTACCACCTAGATCCACGTGTTGATAGGCGACCAACAGGGACATGTTATTAACATAAAAAATATTAACCTAATAAGATTAAGAAATCATCAAAAGTAATAATATGGAAGAGGACGAGCAACAGGGACTGTATGCCCTAGGAGGCGAGCAGCAGGGACTAAGGTCCTAATGAAGGAGGCGAGCAACTGGTCATAGAAATCAGTACGAAGTAGCGAACAACAAGAATAAGAAGATCCGAAGTCTCAACAAGAGGCGAGCAACTTGGATTATAAGGGTTTCCAACACCCAACGAAGACATACAGACGAGTAGCTGGCCACCAAGGAGAGCAGCTGAGTGGTTCCAAAGACCAAGTACAACATTGGGAATGCCAAGAGTCACTAACTTTAGAAATAGTCAATGTGTCTTATCACTTGGCACCCATTCATTGGACAATAGTTTAGATGTTGTACAAATGTCATAACACTTGGCAAAATCCCAATGGCTAAGCCATCAAGATGGTGACACCTAGCCTCTTTGTATGCCTATAAATACCCCTTCATTTGCATGAAGAGGGGAAGATTTTTCCATAATAAAAAGAGACCAAACTCTTGCAAATTTCATTCTTGAGCATAATCTATGATTTAAATTCTTGTTTGATGATCTTATGTAGTAAAAACAGCCACTAATCATCATCGATTAGAAAAGGTTATCAACACCACGTAAGTATTATTTCAATATTAATAGTATTATTTCAATTTTTAAAATTAAAAGTATTATTTTAAATTTTGTGTTCAATTTATTTAATTTTTTGTATAATTAATTTGTAGAGAAAGATGCTCGAGGACTTTGCCACTCAGCCTCAGCCTGAGGAAACGGCAGAGGGGTCGGGGTCGATGCTCCCCACACAGTCTTCTGTTGACGTTCAAAATGAATTTTACTTCAAGAACGTCAAGGCTAAAAAGGGGCGATTTGCTGGATTGGGTAGCATCGGAAAGAACTTTTTCCGACCTCGTGGCTCGGGCTCATCCTCCTCTCAGTCTTCCATCGACTCTCATCCCAGTGAGGTCGAGAGGCAGCTTGCCACGGTGGTGGAGCAGATGAAGAACATGCAGAGGCAGCAGCGAGAGAAGAGGCGCACGACCGGTATACATCCGAGATGGAGCGGTATCGGGTCGAGGTGCAGGAGTATACAACCGCCATGCAGGCGTGGTGGCAGATATTCGCCTCTGATTCAGTGCCACAAGCGCAAATACCTGCGCCACCGATGCCGCCGATCCCACCGACCCAGCCATCAATGCCGCCGACCCAGCCATCGATGTCGCCGATTGTTAACCTGGGCGAGAATGAGGAGGAAGAGGAAGACTGATTTAATTCCGACGGTTAAAAAATTTGATTTTTAATAAATATGAAGTACAATTTTTTTTGTTAGTTTGAATTGTTACTTTAATTTAATTTTTGAATTGTTACTTTAATTTATAATTTTGTGAATTTATTTTAGTTTGAATTTACTTTTATTTAATGTCAAAATAAATAATTTTAGCAAAAAAATAAAAATAAAATGGACACAACATTTATAAAAACAAGTGAGAAACGAAAATAAATTAATTTGGTGAATTGTGAAAAAAAAAAAGAATCAATTTGGATACATATACAATTAATTGCATACAAATGAACGAATTATACATTTAAGCGGGAGTCGAAATAAATAATTTTACCAAACTAATAAAAATTAAATGGCCACAACATTTATAAAAACAAGTGAGAAACGAAAATGAATTAATTTGGTGAATTATAGAAAAAAAATGAGTCAATTTGGATACATATACAATTAATTGCGTACAAATGAACGAATTATAAAATTATGCATTGTCGAAATAAATAATTTTACAAAATAAAAAAAATAGTTGGGCAAAATATTTTAATAAACAACTTAGATACGAAAAGAAATTAATTTGGTGAATTATAAAAAAAAGACTTAATTTGAATACATATACAATTAATTGCATAAAAATGAACGAAAGTAGTTTGTGCCCTAGTGGCGCGCGCCCCCTCCTCTTGCACAAGAGGTCCCGTGTTCGATTCCCGTTGGGCGCAAAATTGAATTAATTATATGCGGCCCACCTTCTATATTAGTCTTATTATGCCTTGAACAATTAATCCAATTAATTGGTTAAAAATATTTGCATATATATACCCGAAACTCATCCAAGTAGTACTGCTTCCGCTGCGACGAGATGAGTTTGAACTTCATTGCGTTCTCCTCTAGATTATCCCTCATTATCTCTGTAATAATGGCGGAAACCTTGTGGCCGGGAATGATGCTACAAAATAGTATTTCAAAATTGCCACTGTCATTGCCCTCCTCGACTCGCCTCCTCATCCCTCGGAGGCTGCTGACTGTCATTGCCACTGCCTTGTCCGCTCATCTATAACAAAATTCACGAATATTATTCGAAATACTTATATATTATTCACTAATATTACTAAACTAAAATCAAACAACTAATATTATTCAAATTACTCAACTAAAACAACTAATACATAATTCAAACTACCTACTCAACTAAATTCGATCAACTAAATTAAAATCAATCAACTAATATTATTTTGTAAAATTATTAAACTTAAATCAAGCAACTAATATTATTTAAAATCATTAAACTAAAATCAAACAACTAATACATAATTCAAACTACCTACTTAACTAAATTCGATCAACTAAATTAAAATCAATCAACTAATATTATTTTGTAAAATTATTTAACTTAAATCAAGCAACTAATAATATTTAAAATCATTAAACTAAAATCAAACAACTAATATAATTCAAACTACCTACTCAACTAAATTCAATCAACTAATATTATTTTGTAAAATTATTAAACTAAAATTAAAAATATAATATAAACTTAACAAGTCAACTAAAATCAATTCTAAACTTAATAAATTATAAACATGCTTTGAAATTAAATTTTAAACGATAAAAATGAAGAAAACTTACTATTTAATGAAGAAACGAGCACTCGGTGGGGACGGATTGGCTCTACAGCGACTGCACCTGACTTCTCCTTCCTTTTCTTCTTCTTCTTCTTCTTTTCTCTATTTTTACACCTGCATCGCTGCTTTTATAGGGGAGGGGGGGGGGGGAATTTGCGACGGACAGGTTTCCGTCGCAAATTGCGGCCGTTAAACTCCCAAACGGCGTCTTTTTGCAGATTTGCGATGGCTTGTCCATCGCAAACTTGAAAATTAAATTTTTGCGACCGTCTTTCCGTCGCAAATCAGTCAAACGCGACATTTCCCGAAAAGTCACGCAAAACTGGGTCAGATTTGCGACGAATAGTCCGTCACAAATTCGAAGTTAACATTTGCGACGGACTCTACCGTCGCAAAATCAGTCAAATGGTCCATTTTTCGAATGGTCACTTTTAAACGGGTCGTTTTGCGACGGAGAACGTCGTCGCAAATTTCAATTTTGAATTTGCGATGACCTATCTATCGCAAAATTTATCGGTGTGCAACGAAGGTGGTGGGCCCTAGAATTTGCGACGGTCGTGCCCGTCGCAAAACTCTACATTTTGCGACAGCAGTACAATGCCATCGCAAATATTCTTTTTTTCCGACGACTATCTAAAATCCGTCGCAAATAGACGAAATTTGCGACGGATTGGTGTCCGTCGCAAATATTCCGTCGTTAATCACCGTCTTTTTTGTAGTGCCAAAAGAACGAGTCCAATACATTTCTTGTATATATTTAATGATTTTTTTTTTTGTGTTGGAGAAATCATTTTGTCGAATCTATTCGTAATGAAATGTAAATACGAATTTAAATATAATTATTACTAGCATGAATTAATATTAATTAATTTAAATAATAATTTATCAATAACACGTAATTTCATGCATATGAATTAAATTCACATAAAATCCTATAGCAGAATAAATAGGAGTTTATGCGATTACATACCTCTTGCAGAGACGACCTTTGAGTAGAACGGGAGAAGCTAATTGATCTTATCAACTGAAAGACTTTCTCAAGTATTCTCCTTCAGCCTTGTTCGTTCACCGGTGGAAAGTGTTTAACGAACAATTTAATAGAACAAGGAATAAAGAAAAAATTATTGTTGCTGATTTTTCCAACTCATGGAACTGTAAACTGTGGATGAAAGTATCACTCCCTATTTATAATAGGGAAATTCGAAATATTTGTGTGGAAAAGGGAAGAGAAAATCTCTTTCTTGATCTCCAAGAAATTTTGAATATATCTCATATATTTTTTTCTCCATAATTAAATATTCCACAAAAATCCACCTCCTTATCTTATGGTAATTTAAAAAAAATTAGAGATAAGACTCAAGATTTGGATCTTCTTAAATTTATGAGATAATCTTGTATTTTAATAATACATATCTTCCATAATATTTTTCAATAAAATCAACAAAATATTTTCTCTCTCCTAATTATCAAGAAAAATAAAAAATTGAAAATGTCTATACAAGAAACCAAGTAGGGAATTTCTTGAATTAATGAGATAATCTTGTATTCCAAGAATACTTATCTTCATTCCATAAAAAAATTCAAAGAAAATCTTTCTCCCCTAAATTTTATATTTTTTGAAAATTGCATGAAAAATAGGCAACAATATTTTTATTTTATTTTAATCACTTTATTATTATTGGGCTACTTGAGAGACTTCTAGGAGAATTAAGATTGGACCTCCAATAGGCTTCTGAATTTTCAATATTGAGCCAAAATATAGTTCAGCTCATTAATATTAATTAATATCACTATTAAATTAATATTGCACTATCCATCTTAATCCATATTACGATAATATGGGCTCTCGGTTATTATTTCTCATGTTTAAGATTATTTAGTCTATTAATTAATTGCGCTTCTGAATAGCTCTAAATTAATTAATATCTTGTGTCTTGGAGTAAGGACAACTCAATTTTATTATCCATACCAGAAAACTAATTTTCCACTTGCAAAATTTGGTATGATAAAATTTCTCAGCCCACCAAAGGGACAAATCACACAAGACGTACTTGTACACGTTTCTCTGTTTTAAATCTTAACAACTATCGTATGATTAATATTATTGACCAAAACACAAGGTATCAAATCTCACCCAACATGAATCAAAACAATAAGTAATATCCACACACAGTCTTATTTAAGTGACAGAGATTAAGAAATCAACAACCACTGAGGTCTAATTCTTCTTAGTTCAGCATAGAAGAATTTATCCTCTCTATAGGTCCTTTTTAGCACATACAAAATGTGTTAGTGCAATCTCTTGGTCAAGACAAGCCAATCTGATAACTACACCTCAACCTTTCACGGTGGATTGTTCAATTCTACCTAAATCGTGAAGTTGTACATTCATATACAAGAAACTGTTAATGTGATCTTCTGTGATCAGGTATCACCACATTAACTATAATGTAACACGTACTATATATTGAACGGTTTGCAATAAATATATATAACATTCATTCATATTTAAAGGAACATTGATAAAAAAATTATTCTCATAAATAATTGTTTAATACATAGGTTATACAAAGTAAAAACATACTTTCATGTATAACCCAACCAGGAGATAATACGAAGATTTGCTAAAATGGCATTTCCAATCGTAATTTTGTGACGGAGCTGTGTCGGAATTGCTTTTTAGGTCATTTTTCCTTAGGAACGATGAAAAAGATAATAGATTGATTGACATCAATTTTTTAAATTTTTATAGCTTTGACAAGTACTATTGAAATGTCGGAGCATGGTTGGAGATAGGACGGAAATTTGCTAAAACGATATTTTCAATCATAAATTTTTTTACAGAGCTTTGTCAGAATCATTTTTTAGGTCGTTTTACATTAAAAACAACGAAAAAGATACATGAATTGATTGACATCAATTTTAAAAAGTTTATATTGCTTTGACAAGTACTATTGAAAGGTCGGAGCACGGTTGGAGACGGGATGGAGATTTGCTAAAATGGAATTTTCATTCAAATTTTTGCGACGAAGTTGTGTAAGAAATTAAGAATAAATTTTTAGGTCGTTTTACCCTAGGAATGACTAAACAAATACATGAATTTGAGTGATATCTATTTTTTAAATTTTAATCAAGTTTTAACAAGTAATCTAGAAGAGTCGGAGCATTGTTGGAGACGTGATGGAGATTTGTTAAAATGACATTTTTAATTATAATTTTGTGACGGAGTTGTAGTGGAATCGCTTTTTAGGGTGTTTTACCTTAAGAACGATGAAAATTATACATGAATTGAGTGACGTTCATTTTTCAAACTCTTATTGAGCTTTGACAAGTACTATTGAAATGTCGGATCACGATCGGAGACAGAACAGAGATTTGCTAAAATGGAATTTTCATTCAATTTTTTGCGACGGAGCTGTGTTAGAATCGATTTTTAGGTCGTTTTACCCTAGGAACGACTAAACAAATACATGATTTTGAGTGACATCTATTTTATAAATTTTAATCGAGTTTTAAAAAGTAATATAGAAGAGTCGGAGCATGGTTGGAGACAGGATGGAGATTTGATAAAATGATATTTTTAATCATAATTTTGTGACGAAGCTGTAGCAAAATCACTTTCTAGGTCTATTGGGACAATGCCAATTTTGAGTTGATCCCAAAACCCCTGAAAAGATGAATTTGTCTAAGTGTTTGATAGTCAGGTTTAGTTTTGATAGGATTAGATCAGGATATAATGATTTTCATTCACAGGTACTCAATGAGAAGAGAACTCACTGAAGTCATTCAAGACTGAAGAACGCAAGAGCACCATCACTGGCCCAAAAGTTAGCTCTTCTAAGCTGGTTAACTGAGAGTCAGGATGAAGAGCATGATCCTGAGATCATTGCTAACTCATCTGTCCTAAAAGAGTCAGGCTGCACTGAGTATTTGAGAAAAGACTTGGAGTAGGATCCAAGCAAAGTAAAAGGAATGTCAGTGTGAAAGCAAGCTGGAACATGTACTTAGGAAGATGAGGACAAACCTAAACTCTGAAAAGACAAGAATGAGTTTTGACATTCTCACCTACCTGAAGACGTGGACCAATCAGAGAAAGGCAAGTCATGTACAGACCCTGACACAAGACTGATCATTCCTACAAAACTCAATGGGCCTGCATTTAATGCACTTACCAAATTCATGCAAGTAGGCGGCTGCATGATAGAATTATGGTCGTTGTGTCTCCTACAAGAAAGGGGTGAGATGATTATCTCTTCCAACGAATTGAAATTCGAAATCACCTATAAATACAGAAAACCTTGACCCAAACAAGGTTACGGAAAATTTCGAAGCCAAGAAATTACTCAAACTCACAAGTATTCAAAGAAGTACTCGAACCCTCTTAAGTTTTCCAAGTGTTTCTTCATAGTGTAGAGTCATTATGTATTCCAAGAGCTTTTATTTTCATATTCTAAGCTTAGAAGTGACAATCTAATCCTTAGCAATAGATGTGTCTTGCAAGGATTATCACACTTAGTTGAAATCCAACCCAAAACCAAAACTAAAACCCTAAGCTAAGTCAGTTTTAGGTTTGTTGGTAGATGTTGTTGTGGTAAAGGAAGGAGGATTAGAACTCGTGTAATTCTAGGGATCACTGAGGTTGATTATTGTGCATCTTGGTACGTTAAAAACAAGCCAATATTTAAGGGATTCTCCTGTTAAATCAGGACCGTGGATGAGGAGCTTAAGTCTCTGAACAACATTAAAAGCTCTGAATTCTTTATTGCTTTGATATATTGTTAACTGTCTATCATTCTTTCATTGCATATTTATCAGTGTTAAATCAATCAGTCTGACCTATTAAACTCAGGACACTGCCCTTTAACCATGGCTTCATAAAAAGGAAAAAACTCAGTTTTCAGAAAGCACTAAACAAGTCTAAATCTTTCAGGGCTCACACATTCCGTACTCAGGCATAAATGGATAGTTAGTCAACTGACTTGCTTCAGAGCTGTTAGTAGGTGATTATCTATTTTGTGCCTAGCACCTAACTCTGACTAAAGGGACTCAGTTTTGAAAAAGATTTGTATATGTGTATTCCCCCCCCCCCCCCCATACATATATCTTAGACATTCCCGAGACCAACAATGTCTTTTTTTATGGGACGAACACCATATTCGATGCAGCGGAAGTTATAGATTCACCAACAACGAATTATGTACATGGTTGTATAACATAAAACCTAAAGGATAAATTAACATAATAAATCCTTACAGTGCTTCGAAGACAGAATCCTAAATTATGGTATCCACGTAACAGTTTTCTACCTACTTGCACCGATCTGCCAGCATTGAATCTCGAGATGGATTTGCTAGAAAAATTCGAGCTAGAGATTTTATGGAGAGAATTAATTTCTTGTGAGTTGGAATTCTCACAGGACTTGTATATATAAGGATGAGCTGTCTTAATTTCCAACCAAGATAAAAAGTCCTAGCCTATTAAATAAAATCTCTACGGATTTTATTTCCTTATCGATAAAATTCCTACGAATTATTTTCCTGTGAAAAACTTCCTATATAATAATATTCAAAATATTATTATTAGGAATTCTTATTTAATTAAATCTAATTTAATTAAATATTAATAATAATTAATTTCAAATATAATTATTATTACATTCTCCATAAATTAAATATTATATCTAATACAATATCTAATCAACCAACTATAATTGGTAAATCACCATTATTTGTTGTGTGACCCATAGGTCCTCGTATATCGAGCGATTAGTCACACAACGGTCTTAAGTGAACCCTAGACAATAAATCAAACATTCTCAATATACGAGGTACATTGCGAGGAAATCTGCAACTACCTGTAATATTGTAGGCTATTGTCATATCTTCCTTTCATTCACGAATACCCGATTAAGTCTTGAAGATGATGAAGTGTCTATTCAAATAACTTAATCATATTATCTTTAATCACTAATTGATCAAATATATCACACTTAGCCACAAAGTCTAAGTTGATGTGCATAGGCCGACGACTTAGATCCAATTATGATGAGAAAATGAGCATTCTCTCTAAATCCACATTTGAGGAATGAATCATATTCTTGGCTCAACTAACACGCACATATACTTTGTGATGAACTCAATCCATGCCATATCTACCCGTGGAAGGGTGCAAGTGTCGGTCATGGTCAAAGTTCATCACTTTGCACATGTCGTGCGTATTGACCTCAAGTCAAAAGAGTAACACTTCGCTCCCACTAATCGAGACACCCGTATATACATATTGTAGAATTACATCGAACGGTTTCTCGGATGGGTATACCAATACCCTCTAAGGTATCTGTGCATCCATCATGAGATACCTAGTATCTCATAATAAGTGAGATCTTACGACATTCTCCTAAGAGTGTAATGTAAATCGCACATCAATCTCAATTGCATCATCAATATCCCATTCTTGATGATCCTTGATCGGGCTATTTAAGTCATTTGAGTTCTCACTCACTCAATGACAACAGTGACTTATGGGAACACAAATAAGAATAAATACAAACAATTAGACATAATACTCAAACAAGTGTATTGACATACATTATTATTAAATGAATAATATTAAATCAAACTGAATATCATCGAGTATTATGTATTTATAAATGATTGTTTCTAGGATACTAATACTAACAGTTTTACCTTAAGAACGATGAAAATTATACATGAATTGACTCATAGGGGATAACATCTCAAAACTTCATAATTCATGCTTTGGGTCACTTCTTAAAATAAAAGATATGAACTTTAACATACAACTATTTTTCCATTTGTTATTGAATCAAGATAGAAACGAATGGAGCAATAAGGTTATTTTTCATTTTAGCAAATCTCCGTCTTGTCTTCGATCGTGCTCCAACATTTCAATAGTACTTGTCAAAGCAATATAAAAACTTTAAAAATTAACGCCAATCAATTCATGTATCTTTTTCGTTGTTCCTAAGATAAAACGACCTAATAATGATTCCGACACAGCTCCGTCAAAGAATAATGATTGAAAATATCGTTTTAGCAAATCTCCGTCATGTGTCAGCAATCAACGACCTTTTAATAGTACGTGTTCAAGCTATATAGAATTTAAAAAATTGACGACACTCAATCCATGTATCTTTTTTATCGCTCCTAAGGTAAAACTACCTTAAAAGCGAGATTCCGACACAGCTCCACCACAAAATTATGATTGAAAATATCGTTTTAGCAAATCTCCGTATTATCTTCGATTAAAAGTTAAAAATAGATGTAACTCAAATTCATATATTTTTAGTCGTTCCTTGGGTAAAACGACCTAAAAAGCAATTCTGACACAGCTTAGTCGCAAAATTTTGATTGAAAATATCATTTAGCAATAAACAGTCTTAACTCCGACTGTGCTCCGACCTATTAATAGTACTTGCCAAATCTCATTAAAATATAAAAAAATAGACGTCACTCAAATTCATGTATATTTTTTATCGTTCCTAGGGTAAAACGACCTAAAAATTAAGTCTGGCGCAATTTCGTCGCAAAAAATTGGATGAAAATTTAATTTTAGCAAATATTCGTCCAATCTCCGACCGTGCTACGACCTTTCAATAATACTTGTCAAAGCTCAATAAAAATTTAAAAAATGGACGTCACTCAATTCATATATAATTTTTGTCGTTCTTAAGGTAAAATAGCCTAAAAAGCGACACCGCTACAGCTCCGTCACAAAATTATGATGAAAATGCTGTTTTAGCACATTTCCTTCATGTCTCCAACCATGCTCCGACTCTTCTAGATTGCTTTTTAAAACTCGGTTAAAATTTAAAAAATAAATATTACTTTAATTCATGTATTTGTTTTGTCGTTCCTAGGGTAAAACGACATTAAAATCAATTCTCACACAGCTCCATCGCAAAAATTTGAATGAAAATTCTATTTTAGCAAATCTCCATCCTGTCTCCGACCGTACTCCGACATTTCAATAGTACTTGTCAAAGCTCAATAGAAGTTTGAAAAATGGACATCACTCAATTCATGTGTAATTTTCGTCGTTCTTAAAATACAATGACCTAAAAGGCAATTACGCAACAACTCACAAAATTATGATTAAAAATGTCATTTTAGCAAATCTACATCCCATCTCCAACCATGCTCCGACTCTTTTAGATTACTTGATAAAACTCGATTAAAATTTAAAAAATAGATGTCACTCAAATTCATGTATTTGGTTAGTCATTCCTAAGGTAAAACGACCTAAAAATCGATTCTGACACAGCTCCATCGCAAAAATTTGAATAAAAATTCCATTTTAGCAAATTTCCTTCCTGTCTCCAACCATGCTCCGACATTTCAATAGAATTTGTCAAAGCAATATAAAAACTTTAAAATTTGACACCAATCAATTCATGTATCTTTTTCGTTGTTCCAAAGGTAAAACGACCTAGAAAGTGATTCCGATACATCTCCGTCAAAAAATGATAATTGAAAATGTCATTTTAGCAAATCTACGTCATGTCTCCAACCATGCTCCGACCTTTCAATAGTACTATAAAATTTAAAAAATTGATGCCCCTCAATCCATGTGTCTTTTTCGTCATATCTAAGGTAAAACGACCTAAAAAGCGATTCTGACACAGCTCCGTCACAAAATTATGATTGAAAATGCCGTTTTAGCAAATTTTTGTATTATCTTCAACATGCTCCGACTCTTCTAGAGTACTTGTTAGAACTCGATTAAAATTTAAAAATTAGATTTAACTCAAATTCATGTATCCATTTAGTCGTTCCTAGGGTAAAACGACCTACAAATCGATTCCGACACAGCTTCATCGCAAAATTTTGAATGAAAATTCTATTTTAGCAAATTTATGACCTATTTCCAACCTTGCTCCAACATTTCAATAGTATTTGTTGCAACTTATTAGAAATTAAATATTTGAATATCACTTAAAATAATATTTCTTTTTCCTCTTTTATAGGGTAAAATGACTAAAAAAGTGGTTTCGACCCGGCTCCGCCACAAAATTATGTTTGGAAATGCCGTTTTAGTAAATCACTTTTAGGTCTCCGACATTTCAAGAATATAAATTCAATAAAAATTTTAAAAAGGACAGTGTCAATTTATTAATTAATATTAATAATATAAAGTGTCTTTGATTATGGTTTTATAATGGCACGAAATATATTTTATTTTATTATAACAAAAAAATAATCATATAGTATTTCATAAAAATATTAATAATTAATATTTATTGCGAAATATATATATTGAAAAAAAAATTATTTTCATTATCAATGATAAAATTATATAATATTATGATGGTCCCGTTTTCGAAGGGCAAAATGGGAATTCAGGAGCACAAATTTTTTTTTTTAAAAAACCTTTTTCCTCAGGGAGTTCAGCAAGGGTGAGAAGTACTCAAGTCACTGCTCTGCTCAGAGGCTGAGTTACCAAGTCAGAGAGAAGGCTTGGAGACTCATGCTCTGAGCAAGGACAGTGGCTTGAGATGCTGAACTCTCGAGTGCGTTATCAAATCACAGCTTGCACCCTGACTGAGTTCAGTGACGAAATACTCAAGTCACTGCGTTGCTGAGAGTCAGAGCTATCAAGTCAGAGATGAGACTTGAAAGCTCAGGCTCTCAACAAGGCAGTGACTCGAGAGACTGAACTCTCGAGTGCCTTGCCTGATTTAGTCAGTGAGATGGAATCTCCCTGACCTGAAATGCTTAACTAAAGTTCCTTTTAAACAATGCTCTCAGTTAGCAGATTTTCGCAATACTTTAGAAGAAAAGACATTCCAAATAATAACACTTGGTTTAACGTGGTTCGGAGACTCAAGCTCTTACATCCACGGCCTGATTTAACAGGAAATCCACTCCTTTGGATTCTTGTTTTTAACGTGCCAAGGTGCACTTACAACTGGACTCACGCCACTCCCTGGGCTGCCCTTCTCCTCACCTCACTACAAACCTAACAATCTTCTGAAAGGGTTTAGTTTGGTTAAGGGTTTTCTCCAACTAGGTGAGGTTTTCCCTTTACAATGTGTTAGCCAATAGCTAAGATAGGGAAAACCTCTCTAAGCCTAGAGTTACAAGCTGAGCACTCTTATGTATATGTTTGTGAATTCTCAGTGTATAGAAATGAGTAGAATCTCCTTATATCTCCCATGCACGTATGCTACTACTCACACACTCAGCTCGTAGGTGTTTGTTTTTCTTACAAGATACAACAATACAACTCTTAAATAAAACAACACACACCTCTATCAACAAGCCATGAGCTTGTATTTATAATGGGGATTCAAATGTATCCGTTGGAGAGGAAATACATTTGAATCCAGCATTAAATGGTTTCAACCACTTTTCTTGGAATGCGGCATTTGTCAGTGTCAGAGTTGCTGCCTCGTGCTGATTGGTCCACGTGGCCTGGATTCACGGATCTTTGACTCAGTGGGTTTGACTAAGACCCACTGACTTTAGGTAGTTTTCTCCTTCACTGACAAGATGATCTTCAGTTGGACTGACTCGTCCTCAGTGTAGCTTCTTCCTTCACTGACTGATGATCTTCAGTGGACTGAACGTCTTCAGTGTAGTTGTCCTTCAGAGACTGTTTGTAGATCATTCCAAGAAGTTTGTCATAAGGCTGAATGACAAACTTCCCTGACCACAGTAGCCTGACTCCTTCAGGGCCTACTTGGTGCAGCACTGATCCACCTGATCAGGCTCTTCACTGAGTGGACCGCCAGACTTGGCTTAGAACAGCCTGACTTACACTCAGTGGGACTTCCTTCAGGCTTCTCCATTGGTTCAGGTTGATGGCATGTCTTCAGTCAGCTCTTCTGGTTGTCATCTTGATATCTTCAGGCTGTGTTGAGAAGTTCCCCCTCGCTGAGTTCCCCCTCAACTGAGCAACCTATTCTACTGAGAGCTAACCTAGCCTGACCTGATCTAAAGGATACTATCCTGACTGCTTTCAAACCTATTACATGTCGTTTTGGAAAATCATCAAAACTAAATATATCCCAACATATTATATCTCTAAATTATTTCCTTTTTGGAATTAATATAATATTATTTATAGAAATGAGATATAAGGAAAGGAATATGAGTAGGAAAAGGGAAATGAATTAAAGGGTATATGAGACATTTTATTTGTAAAATGGGTAAAAAAGAGTTTTTACAAATTTTTTTGTAAAAAAGATTTTGTATGTTGGGTATTTTATAATTATTTTGACTATTTATTTAGAATGGGAGTATATGTCAGTTTACTTCGGTAACTTATTAACAGCAATGATGAAACACCCATGGTGAACACATATATATACTTATAATTGTTGAAATGTCAGAACCACATTAGTAAATTAAGATAAAAGAACTAATTCACATGCTATATCACTTTAACGCAATAAGCCATGAGCATATTAAAACGAGTTGTATGTAACGCATTTCATTTAATTAATTAAATGCTTACAAAATACAGAAATACAAAGAAGTCATGCATATTAATGTCGGGGTCAAAACTTACATTATACTTAAATTGCATTTAGTTTCTACAAACTCATCCTACTTCACTGAATTGAATTATTATAAAAACACATCATAACATGACACATTACAACAACTGCCCAAAAGAGAAGAGGGGGAATAATTCAAGAACTTCAACATGGTCACGATCAAATTTAAGACCATGTTTGAGATACTTGTAGAATAAACCCGAAGCAAGTTTAGAAGGCTCGTCGTCGAATTGGGCACCCGCGCCGGCTTCGAAGAGTTATAAGTGTTCCAATAACAAAATGTGGTAGCTTGGTTTTTGGAAATTGCAATGAGCCGTACCCGGATATGATGCCTTACTATTATTGTTGTTTTGAACTATTGAAAGTAACGGAGGATTGTTTCTACGATGTAATTTTTAAAGATGCCTCCGTGCAAACTACACTACAAAAAAAAAAAAAACAATGTTTAACGATGGAATTTGCAACGAATTTTGCGACAGACACGTGTCCGTTCCTAAAACAGCCATAACTAATTTTTGTGACGAATTTTTGCCGTCCGTCGCAAATTAACGAAGGATAAAACCGTCGCAAAATTGGCGGGTCAGACCCGACCAGGTCGCTCAAAATTTGCGACGGACAGTAGTCCGTCGCAAATTATTCGGGTCGGGTCAACAATATTTGCGACGGCAATAGTCCGTCACAAATATTTATTAATTTTTTTTTCGGTTATAATTTGCGATGGACATTTTTCTGTCGCAAATTAAGAATTTGAGACGAAATTTGGCCCTCGCAAAATACCGGCGGCCCACCTTCTATATTAATTAGTCTTATTAGGCCTTGAACACTTAATCCAAATTTGCGTCCAAGGGGAATCGAACGTGCGACCTCTTGTGCATGTGAAGGGGGCGCCGCCACTCGGGCACGTGCTACTTTCGTTCATTTTTACGCAATTAATTGTATATGTATTCAAATTAAGTCATTTTTTTATAATTCACCAAATTAATTTTTTTTCATATCTAACTTGTTTATAAAAATATTTTGCCCAACTATTTTTTTATTTCGTAAAATTATTTATTTCGACAATGCATAATTTTATAATTCGTTCATTTGTACACAATTAATTGTATATGTATCCAAATTGATTTTTTTTTCCATAATTCACCAAATTAATTCATTTTCGTTTCTCATTTGTTTTTATAAATGTTGTGGTCATTTAATTTTTATTATTTTGGTAAAATTAATTATTTTGACTCCCGCTTAAATTTATAATTCGTTCATTTGTACGCAATTAATTGTATATGTATCCAAATTGACTCATTTTTTCCATAATTCACCAAATTAATTTATTTTCGTTTCTACCTTGTTTTTATAAACGTTGTGCCCAACTATTTTTTATTTTATAAAATTATTTATTTCGACAACGCGTAATTTTATAATTTGTTCATTTGTACGCAATTAATTGTATATGTATCCAAATTGACTCAATTTTTTTTCTATAATTCATCAAATTAATTCATTTTCGTTTCTCACTTCTATTTATAAAGTTGTGTTAATTTAATTTTTATTATTTTGGTAAAATTATTTATTTCGACTCCCGCTTAAATTTATAATTCGTTCATTTGTACGCAATTAATTGTATATGTATCCAAATTGACTCTTTTTTTTCCATAATTCACCAAATTAATTTATTTTCGTTTCACTTGTTTTTTATAAATGTTGTGCCCAACTATTTTTTATTTTGTAAAATTATTTATTTCGACAACGCGTAATTTTATAATTTGTTCATTTGTACGCAATTAATTGTATATGTATCCAAATTGACTCAATTTTTTTCTATAATTCACCAAATTAATTCATTTTCGTTTCTCATTTCTGTTTATAAATGTTGTGGCCATTTAATTTTTATTATTTTGGTAAAATTATTTATTTCGACTCCCGCTTAAATTTATAATTCGTTCATTTGTACGCAATTAATTGTATATGTATCCAAATTGACTCATTTTTTTTCATAATTCACCAAATTAATTCATTTTCGTTTCTCACTTGTTTTTATAAATGTTGTGGCTATTTTTTTTTTTTTGGTAAAATTATTTATTTCGACAAGGCGAAATTTTATAATTCGTTCATTTGTACGCAATTAATTGTATATGTATTCAAATTGACTCAATTTTTTTTCTATAATACACCAAATTAATTCATTTTCGTTTCTCACTTGGTTTTTTATAAATGTTGTGGCCATTTTTTTTTTTTGGTAAAATTGTTTATTTCGACAACGCGTAATTTTATAATTCGTTCATTTGTACGCAATTAATTGTATATGTATCCAAATTGACTCAATTTTTTTCTATAATTCACCAAATTAATTCATTTTCTTTTCTCACTTGTTTTTATAAATGTTGTGGTCGTTTTTTCTTTTTGGTAAAATTATTTATTTCGACTCCCGCTTAAATTTATAATCCGTTCATTTTTACGCAATTAATTGTATATGTATCCAAATTGACTCTTTTTTTTACTTGTGCATGTGAACACACGACCTCTTGTGCATGCAAAGGAGGCGCGCGCCGCTAGGCCATGAGCTTCTTTAGTTCATGTTTACGCAATTAATTGTATATGTATTCAAATTAAGTCATTTTTTAAATAATTCATCAAATTAATTCTTTTTCGTTTCTAACCTATTTATATAAATGTTGTGCCCAATTTTTTTTTTTGTAAAATTATTTATTTCAAAAAACCGTAAATTTATAATTCTTTCATTTGTACGCAATTAATTGTATATGTATCCAAATTGAATATTTTTTCATAATTCACCAAATTAATTCCTTTTCGTTTCTAATTTTGTTTATATAAATGGTGTGCCCAACTTTTTTTTTTTTGTAAAATTATTTATTTCAACGTGTAGATTTATAATTCGTTCATTTGTACACAATTAATTGTATATGTATCCAAATTGAGTCTTTTTTTCCATAATTCACCAAATTAATTCATTTTCGTTATAACTTGTTTATATAAATGGTGTGCCCAAACTTTTATTTTGTAAAATTATTTATTTCGACAACACATAAATTTATAATTCGTCCATTTGTACACAACTAATTGTATATATACCCAAATTGAGTTCTTTTTTTTTCATAATTCACAAAATTACTTTCTCTTCGTTTCTAACTTGTTTATATAAATGATGTGCCCAACCTTTTTTTTGTATAATTATTTATTTCAACAACGTGTAGATTTATAATTTGTTCATTTGTACACAATTAATTGTATATATATCCAAATTGAGTCTTTTTTTTCATAATTCGCCAAATTAATTGCTTTTCATTATAACTTGTTTATATAAATGGTGTGCCCAAACTTTTATTTTGTAAAATTATTTAATTCTACAATACATAAATTTATAATTCGTCCATTTCTACGCAATTAATTGTATATGTATCTAAATTGACTCATTCTTTTTCCATAATTAAAAAAATTTGTTCATTTTCTTTATGTTGACAATGCGTATATTTATAATTTATTCGTTTATACACAATTAATTGTATTTGTGACGCACGTGTCCGTCGCAAATTATTTAATTACTTTTTTAAATTTCAACTTTGAAATTTGAGACGGACATTATTCCGTCGCTAATTTCAAATTTGATATTTCCGACGGACTTTCCGCCTCAAATAAGTCGGGTCAAGACCCGGTTGGATCTCCAAAATTTGCGACGGACGTGTCAGTCGCAAATTATTTAATTTATTTTTTAAATTTCAACTTTGAAATTTGAGACGGACATTCCGCCGCAAATGTCCGTCGCTAATTTCAAATTTGAAATTTCCGACGGACTTTCCGTCGAAAATTGGATCTCCAAAATACGTGTCCGTCGCAAATTTTTTTTTTTTTTTTAACTTTGGAATTTGAGACGGACTTTCCATCCCAAAAACCCAGGAATTAGCGACGGATGGATAAGTCCATCGCAATTTTTTTAAATTTACGATTAATGGTCAAAACCCGTCGCTAATCCGTCGCAAAATACTAAAATTAGCGACGGATAAGATGTCCGTCGCAAATTTCCGTCGCTAATTAGCGAGTTTTTTGTAGTGCTACGTGCGGGATTTGCTTGGTATAATTGTCGTTGTAACACCCCGTCCCGTTCTGTACCCTTTTTAGAAACCTTTTTTGTTTCCTTTTTTTTATATATATATTTTATTTTAAATTTTATTTAATTTTGCATGCTTCGTGTAATTTAAATTTATACCTACTTACAAAATTTCAAAATTCGTAGAAAGAAATCGAATCTTTCAAACGAATAAGTAACTACGAGAATTAAATTTAGATTTAAGGTTTTCGATCCAAATAATTTTGAGAATAATCTAAATTCAAATAACTCATTAGTTAATTTAAAATATATTGTTATTCTCAAACTAATTCCTTAAAAACAACCAAACAAACCTTAAACTTTTATGTGGACAGGTACAAAGAATATCCGATTGAGATGGTTCCTAACCACAAGCCTTTTTCACTTATAATTAAAGTTTTCATTTAATAGCCAGGATTACTTTTAGATAAGATTTTTGAAAGAGTCTATATATATCAATACCTTCCCTAATTTCAGATCACGCACAAAAGGAAACCCACTTTCCCCAAAAATATCTCTCTCCCCCTCTCTTGGAAAATGCGTTCTCGTTTCTCTCTCATCAAAGAGAAACCGCGTCCTTTCCTCTCTCCTCGAAGAAGAACACGCTGCTCACGCCTCTTCTCCGATCAATCAGCAACGTCTCCCTCCTCTTTTCGATCGAAGCTCTTCCGCCTCCTTCTCCGGCCAACCACCAGCGACGCCGCTTCACCTTCGCCGTCACGACGCCGCGAAGCTTTCCGATCGAAGCCCAGTCACGCCTCTCTTCCTCTTTCACGGACGAAGCCTCGAGCGCCTCCTCCTCCTTCAATCGGAAACCACCGCGCCTCTCCGCCAATCGAAGCCGCCGCCGATCTCTCTCCCTCCGTCGCACAACCGTAGCCAACGCCTCTCTCCTCCTCCGTTCGAAGCTGCGATGCCCCTGATTAGGCGTGAAATTGTCATGATTCGTAGCTAGAAACGCCCTAGTTTTGGTCGAATTTATTGAGTTTTTAGAGCCAAATGAGTACTATTTCTATACATTGATGAATTTGTCTCTTTGATACTCATAGGTGAATCGAGGGCAAAAAAAGGAGTTCGTAGGACTTCGAATCGACTCAAACGGATACCCGGATGAGAAGATATGGAAGAAATACGAGAAGTATTAGTTCGAGCGAGCAAAAGTGTCATTGAAGTACTCAAGGTGAAGGAGCTCGAGTAAACACTACTCAGGCACTCGAGTAGTGCACTCGAGCCAGCTTGGGTCGAGTAGCCAATACTCAGGCACTCGAGTAGTGCACTTGAGCAGAAGCCGGTCGAGTAGCAAGTACGCAGGCACTCGAGTAGACTACTCGAGCAAGGTCCGGTCGAGTAGAGCTACTCGAGCTAAGGGGCTCGAGTACTTTTCACGTTCTGTACAAATTTAACACTCGAGCTTGCATTGCTTGAGTACTTTTACTCGACCTCTACTCGAGCTCGACGGAATTTTGGCCCATGAGATCCCGTTTCGACCCGTTGCCTATATATACCTCTTCCAAACACGTTTTGAAGGATCCCCGAACTTTAGAAATAACTTTTAGACTTAGTTTTTGGAGAGGAAGGAGAGAAGCAAGTTTACTTACGTTTTGTTGAGGTTTTTCGTACGAATTCTTATTTTTTTTCGTTAATTAGTTCTTTTCGTTAGTTTGATTTCTTTGAACGCTTTGAAACTTCGTTTTAGTTAATTAAATTTCAGTTCTTAGTATTTATTTCTTTTAAAACCCTAGTTCATGTTTCTTATTTTCTTCGTTCAATTCACTATGTTTATGTTCGTTGTTTCTTCTATTGCTTTTATGTTTGTTAAAGCCATGTCCGGCTAAAACCCTTGTATGCTTAGGGTAGGATGAACTCGTAGAAGTAGGATGTGGGTACGTAATTAGGGTAACTTGTGACGTTAGGTTTTAATTCTCTTAGTTAATGAATTCTTATAATTAATCTTAACTTTACCTTTGAATTTAGTACGAAAGTGTTAGAGAGAGGACGACCGCATCACTCAATAACAATTAGTAGTCTTAACGAGAAGGTATAGGAAGGGTTAATTCATTTACCGGTTTAGTAAAGGAGGACGACCGCATCACCTTAGTTAAATTAGGGTCTCATTAATTGAGCACAATCTATTAACTTGTTAGTAGATTAGTGAAGTCGAGTCTTAGGGTAAAGTATTAGGGTTTAGAATCTTGAGCTTTCACCTTGCATTCTTATACTTAGGTTATTTCTTGTGTGTCACAGTTATTCTGATTATGTACCTGCTCCGTTAGTATACGTAGGGATTCCAATCCTAAGCATCACCATCTCTCATTAGAACACAACCATTAGTTAATTTGATTTCTTTAGTATTTTAGTTTACTTAGTTTAATTCAGTCTTTTAATTAATCTTTCAAAAACCCAAAAACATTACACTCATATTAACTACGACGCGTAGATCTTCAGGGATCTATTCGCATACACTCTATCCCGTGGTTCGAAATACTTGGTCCCTATACTTGCCCATACTACAGTGAACCCGTACTCTTGCGGGGAAGCTACTAGTAGAAAGCTAGTGTAGTTCGCTCCAAGTCAATGGCGCCGTTGCCGGGGATGGCGTTATATGCTTTTTGAATAGGACTTGTAGATAGCTTAGTAGTTAGTAGTGAGTGCTTTCTTTTCTGTTTTATTTTTATTTTTATTTATTCGGCAGTTGCGTTTTGATCCTTCTGCTAGTGTTTCAGGTTTATGAAAACACGCTCACAAGACAATACGAGCGAAGATAGGTTACCTGCAGATCCTGAGACAATAGCTAGAAGGAACCGAGCCTTCTTGAGAAGGATGACTACTGCCGCGGGAAACAAAGACAAGATTTCTGATGAACTTGGGGAGTTAGACAAAATAGCTGCAGAGTATACTGCTCTTGTGGAACGGGCAGAGGGTGCCAATGGAAACAGCAGTAATCAGCAGATACCCATAGGGGGAACTGAGAGCCCACACCCGAACCCACAAGACACAATCAACTCTGCACAAACACAACCCCAAAACCAGAACCAAAACCCTGCTTACCCACAAAACCCAAATAACCCTTTCAACAACCCAGTATACCAACATTACCCATACCCACCTTATCCTTACCCACCATACCCATATCATCCACCTCCAGTCTATAATCAACCACCTGTTTACCCACCACCACCCCAACAAGTACCAGTACCTGCTGCTATTCCTCAACACGTTCCTCAGAACGTAGATCAACATATGGCTATTCGAGGGAGGTTTGCAGCGCAGCCACAGCGGTACTATGATGGAGTGGCTTTGCCTCCTGTTGAGGCGAACAACTTCTCGATATCCCCGGGAATTTTAAAGCTGCTTACCGAGAATCAGTTCAAGGGGGTGATCGGGAAGGAGAATCCTCACACACACTTGAGGAGCTTTTTAATGATAGCCTCCACATTTAATTACAATGGCATGTCTGAAGATGCCAAGAGGCTTAGGCTGTTCCCATTCTCATTGACGGGAATAGCCAAGGAGTGGTACGATAATACACTCCCGCGGGGAGGTATTACCACATGGGCCGAGCTCGAGCGTCTGTTCCTCGAGCGGTTCTATCCTCCATCAAGGACAATAAAGGCTAGAATTGAGATATCGTCCTTCCGCCAGAAGTCTGGAGAGGATTTACGCCAAGCGTGGGAGAGATACTCAAACATGCTGATTGAGTGCCCGCAGCACGGGTACAACGAGGGAGACATTATGGCATTCTTCTATAGTGGTGCCAACAAGGCGGGGCAAGACCATTTAGACGCTTGTGCGGGAGGAGCATTCCTGAATCAAGGCATAGAACGGTGTAGGGAGATCGTGGACAACATTGTCACGAATGCCGGTGCTTGGGGTGTGGATGCAGATTTTCAGAGAGTTAATCAGGTTGAAGAGGGAGAAGGAACAAGAAGGCTATTAATGGCCATGATGGAGAAGATCAACAACCTCGAGTTGGGGAAGAGTTTGGGTGGAGAGCATGCAGTAGAGAATGAGAGAGTAGACCAGCCCAGTGGACAGCAAGAGGTAGCCAATTACATGGGAGGTCTGTATTACAATCAGAATGGCTACCAAGGTGGAAATCAGTATGGAAGGCCTTCTTATGGCCAACCATTTGTACCTCCAGGCCCACAGCCACCTCAAAATCAATGGAGGAACACACAAGGGTATCAAGGAGGCCAGCAGCCTCCTCAAAACACATGGAGGAAGAATGAGAATTTCTCATATGCTAACCCAAAAGCTGGTATTACTGTTCCTGCAGGTGTTGATCCGGGGTCTAAACCTCCAGGTGGAGAAGGCGGTGCATCAACCGAGGAGATGTTGAGAGCGATCCTTCAGAAGGTTGAGGAAGGTAGCAAGAGATTGTCATCCTTGGAGTACGATGTGAAGGAGTTGCATAAGAAGGGTGATCAACGTGATCAAGAGCTCCAGAAGATGAATGTTGAGTGGACTAGAACTCAACAAGAGAACAATCGAAGGTTCACTTCTTTAGAGTTCTAGATGAACCAGATTGCAAAGTCAGTGAATAGAATGCCGGAGGGGAACCCGAAAGAGCATTGCAAGGCGATCCAGCTGAGAAGTGGAACCAATTATGAAGGTCCTCAGATGCCTGCTGATTCCGAGACGCCCGAAGTTGAGAAGGGGATTGAAAGTGAAGGGATTGAGAAGCATAAAGATGTGGATGAGTCCCATCAGAGCAAAGAGCTTGAAGAGGAAGGCCTTGAGAAGGGTGAGAGAGTTCCTAAGTGGAAAAAGGCAAAGGAAGCAAGGGAGAAAGTGAAAGAAATAGAAAGAGATGAATGGGGGGTGCCCAAATCTGTGATACCCGTCCCATATCCACAACGCTTCATGAAAAAGAAGCTTGACGAAAAGTTTGCTCAATTTCTTGATGTTTTTAAACAACTTCACATTAACATTCCTTTTTATGATGCTTTGGAACAGATGCCGCATTATGCAAAGTTTCTGAAGGACTTGATTGCGAAAAGACGGCGAGTGGATGAGCCGAAGTTGGTGCAGCTGAACCACGAGGTGAGTGCATTAGTGCACAAGGCGCTTCCACCGAAGTTGAAGGATCCCGGGGGCTTCACGATTCTTTGTGATATCGGAAACGGGATCAAGAAGGGAGCGTTGTGCGACCTCGGGGCGAGCATTAATTTGATGCCCTTGTCGCTTTTCAAGAAGTTGGAAGGTGGTGAACTTCAACCCACAATGATGACGCTTCAACTTACCGATCGGTCTATTACTAGACCTCAAGGTGTGGTTGAAGACGTCCTAGTGAGAGTTGGAGATCACATTTTTCCAGCCGACTTTGTAGTCCTAGAGATGGAGGAAGATGAGCACGTGCCCCTGATCTTGGGAAGACCGTTCTTAGCTACGGCGGGGATGGTGCTAGACGTGGCAAATGGGAAGATTACGTTGAAGGTTGATGATCAAGAAGTGAAGATTTCCCTATATGAAGCCATGAAGCACCCAAAGTAGGATGAGAGCTTGTATTGCATGGATGCAATTGATCCTCGTGTTGAAGACACGCCTTCTATCCCTAATCTTTCTCATACTCATGATTTTGTTAGTCCGTCACGTGATTATTTAACCCATGAGCATTATGATCTTGATTATTCTGATAGGGATAAAGTGAAGAAGTTGAAGGATGAAGAGGTGAAGAAAGTGGACGTGATCCAGTTGGAAGGGAAAGGAGGAGATAAGAAGAAAAAGTCCAAACTCAAGAAATTATTTAGAAAGACGCCTCCAGATAAAGGAGAGAAGGAGTTGAGACCTATACCACTTGAGGTGGGAAAGGGAGCAAAGGAGCTCATGATGATGGGGTATCAAGGAAAGGAGTTCAAATACCACTCTTATGAGAGTGAGGGAGGGAAATTTGAGTATGATGTCCCATAAGCTCCTTTGAGCTCGGTCCGGCATACGGACCTTAAAAATAGCGCTGAATGGGAGGCAACCCATTATTTTTTTTATTTGCTTTGAGTTTTTTTTTGTTATTAGGGAGTTATTGTGAGTCGTATGTTTAACCTCGTACTTGAGACTTTTATTTTGTAGGCTTGTCTCTAAAGGAGTAAAGGTATCATGGAGTTATTCAGATTGAAGGAACCAACTTGAGACAAGGGAGTGTGCAAAGCTATTGAGAGAAACTGAATTGTTTGGTTGAGGTAACCCACAATCCCAAACTTAGACCTCTAGCAAGGTCGAAGTTTGGGGGGGGGTGGAGTTTTTTTTATGTTTCTTGTCACATTGCACATGCATGCACGCCCTTATCTTTGAGTTGAGTTTGATTGATTATTGGTTTGTTGAGATACTCCTTGGGGTGATTTTGATTTGACTCGCTATTGCATATTTCATGCCTATCAATCATCTTATGCTTGTTGGTTGCTATCTTTGAGTATGATTTGATGAGTTGATGAGTTGTGAAGTTGAGTCAGCAATTTTATTGTGTGAGTATTGAGTTAGAGCTGATTTGAGTAAGAACTTGTATGCTTGTGAATTTTTCTTTTGAGTACTTGTGTGATGAGAGTGAGAATTCACTAGGACTAGCATGGATGTGAAAGCCGAGAGACTTGAGCCTTTTGAGATTTTGATGCATGAATTAATCTCTTCGTTTGTGAGTGGATCGTCACCTTAGAGGATGCTAGAACTTGTGTGTGCTCTTGCTTCTTGATTGTGTCTAGTTTGTTATGCCGAATGTGATCTTAGGCCATCTTTGATTTAATTGAGTCACTTAGCCAAAATTTTCCGTACCAATGACATTGAATCCCTTGTTAGCTCCTTTGAGCCTAAAACCTATTTTATTTGCTAGCACATATGAACACTATTCCAATTCCTAAGCCTTTTTGTCCCAATTTGAGTGGAGAATAGGAAAGTGTGAATGTGAAGGGAGTGAATTGAGTTGAAAAAGGAAAAGGTTGTTTGTTGAGTGAATATGAGAAGAAGGAGTGATGAAGTTATGAGATTTGAGTTGTGGGAAAGAAAAAATTGAGAATGAGCAAAAGAAAAATTGAGCTCATGTGTTTGTGCGAAAAAGAAAAAAAAGTGAAGTGATTGAAAAAAAAAAAGAGTGAAAGAAAAAATTGAAGTATTGAGAGTATGGAATTGAAAGGGTGTTGATTGAATATGTTTGAAGTAGTCTGTTCCTAATCTCGAAGTGCTAAAGTTTGATTTTCTATTCTCCATTCACTTGAGTCACTTTACCATATTGATTCCCACCTATCCAAAGAGCCTACATTACAACCTTGAGAAAAGTCCTTTTTGATTTGGCATTGATTTCTAGAGTATGGTGGAAGTTAAGAACACTTACAAGCCTATGGCTGCCAATTTGTGTGATTGATTGATTGAGTGAGTCCCTTGATCATTGTTATACACTTGTGAGGGAGCGAAACACATCGTTGAGTGCACATCCATGCTTAATCTTGGTGTTTCTTGTTGTTGTTGCATGAGTACGATAAAAGAGAATGAGTGAGTATACGGGTGATTGACTTTTGAAGCTTGAGTTCATTAGCTTGCATGATTGATTTTTTTTACTCATTCCTAATAATTTCACTTGACTTATTATTTCATTGCTTGGGGACAAGCAATATGGTAAGTTTGGGGGGGTTGATTAGGCGTGAAATTGTCATGATTCGTAGCTAGAAACACCCTAGTTTTGGTCGAATTTATTGAGTTTTTAGAGCCAAATGAGTACTATTTCTATACATTGATGAATTTGTCTCTTTGATACTCATAGGTGAATCGAGGGCAAAAAGAGGAGTTCGTAGGACTTCGAATCGACTCAAACGGATACCCGGATGAGAAGATATGAAAGAAATACGAGAAGTATTAGTTCGAGCAAGCAAAAGTGTCATTGAAGTACTCAAGGTGAAGGAGCTCGAGTAAACACTACTCAGGCACTCGAGTAGTGCACTCGAGCCAGCTTGGGTCGAGTAGCCAATACTCAGGCACTCGAGTAGTGCACTCGAGCAGAAGCCGGTCGAGTAGCAAGTATGCAGGCACTCGAGTAGACTACTCGAGCAAGGTCCGGTCGAGTAGAACTACTCGAGCTAAGGGGCTCGAGTACTTTTCACGTTCTGTACAAATTTGACACTCGAGCTTGCATTGCTCGAGTACTTTTACTCGACCTCTACTCGAGCTCGACGGAATTTTGGCCCATGAGATCCCGTTTCGACCCGTTGCCTATATATACCTCTTCCAAACACGTTTTGAAGGATCCCCGAACTTTAGAAATAACTTTTAGACTTAGTTTTTGGAGAGGAAGGAGAGAAGCAAGTTTACTTACGTTTTGTTGAGGTTTTTCGTACGAATTCTTAGTTTCTTTTCGTTAATTAGTTCTTTTCGTTAGTTTGATTTCTTTGAACGCTTTGAAACTTCGTTTTAGTTAATTAAATTTCAGTTCTTAGTATTTATTTCTTTTAAAACCCTTGTTCATGTTTCTTATTTTCTTCGTTCAATTCACTATGTTTATGTTCGTTGTTTCTTCTATTGCTTTTATGTTTGTTAAAGCCATGTCCGGCTAAAACCCTTGTATGCTTAGGGTAGGATGAACTCGTAGAAGTAGGATGTGGGTACGTAATTAGGGTAACTTGTGACGTTAGGTTTTAATTCTCTTAGTTAATGAATTCTTATAATTAATCTTAACTTTACCTTTGAATTTAGTACGAAAGTGTTAGAGAGAGGACGACCGCATCACTCAATAACAATTAGTAGTCTTAACGAGAAGGTATAGGAAGGGTTAATTCATTTACCGGTTTAGCGAAGGAGGACGACCGCATTACCTTAGTTAAATTAGGGTCTCATTAATTGAGCACAATCTATTAACTTGTTAGTAGATTAGTGAAGTCGAGTGTTAGGGTAAAGTATTAGGGTTTAGAATCTTGAGCTTTCACCTTGCATTCTTATACTTAGGTTATTTCTTGTGTGTCACAGTTATTCTGATTATGTACCTGCTCCGTTAGTATACGTAGGGATTCCAATCCTAAGCATCACCATCTCTCATTAGAACACAACCATTAGTTAATTTGATTTCTTTAGTATTTTAGTTTACTTAGTTTAATTCAGTCTTTTAATTAATCTTTCAAAAACCCAAAAATATTACACTCATATTAACTACGACGCGTAGATCTTCAGGGATCTATTCGCATACACTCTATCCCGTGGTTCGATAATACTTGGTCCCTATACTTGCCCATACTACAATGAACCCGTACTCTTGCGGGGAAGCTACTAGTAGAAAGCTAGTGTAGTTCGCTCCAAGTCAGCCCCCTGCCGAATCGCCGCCGTCGCGACGCCACCACGGAAGCGAACCGCCGCCGCCACGACGCTGCTTCGCGAACTGCCGCCGCTGCGATGCCGCCCTACCGAAACGCCGCCGCTCCCCTTTCTTTTTCCAGTAAGCCAATTAATATCCCTCTTTTGATTTCGATTACGATTTAATTCAACTCTAACCAAATCCTTTTTGTTTTTCCGATCGAATGACACCGAATCAAAACTCCGTTGCCGGACTTTCTAGAAAAATCGAGATACGCCGTTAGGCTGCCCAATTTCCACCTCGAACCCGAAGAAACGTAAGGGCTTTACCTTCGTTTTCTTCCTTTTGTAAATTCTGTTTTTTTTTCTTTTTGGGGGACTATTCGGAACCGTAGAAACAAGAATTTACGAAGACGTTTTGAACCTTGGATATCTTTTTTTCATTCTTCTGTTAAAATTTGTTCATGTTCTTGGGTTGGGTTGTACCCTCTTGAGTTTTGAGTTGATGATTATCAGTAGATGAATTTTCTTGTGTTGAAATGCTTCGAATTATTGAGACCTTCGAACACAAATGGACTGGTATTTCTTTTGTAAAGGTTTAGTATCACTGTTTTAGTGATATAGTGTTATTGGTTTTGACCATTAGTATTTTACTTGTATGAGTATTATTCTTATAGATGTGTGGTATCACTGTTTAGTTGGACAGTGTTTTGGAAATTGGTATTATTAATTTCTATTGGATGATGATTTCAATTGTTAAAACGCTTTTGTTTTAAATCCGTAGACAAAGGGAAACTCGTCTTCTCCCTTGTCTCGGGTTAAACGGTTGTATCAAATGAAAAACAATTTAGTAGAAAATAATAGTACTCTTTTGTTTTGAAAATGATACAAGTTAACTCAATTAATAATACTAATAATATAGGAAAATATTTTATTCTTTTAAGTTTTATTAAAATCTCTTTAAAATCAAGTACTTCTAAAAATGAAGAAAAATATATATATGACATTATTTTAGTATTTATTCTTTAAATGAAATAATTTTCAAAGGATTTTATTTATAAAAGTATAAACTATATTCAATGGCCTTCTAAGAATAAGAAAGTAAAATCTTAGAAAAGAAAGACATTAAATTTAGTACATATGTTATTAGTGTAAATTTCTATAAATTTATTATCTTTTATCCTTTTCAAGAAAAGTATTTAAAGTTATACTTTTTAAAATAGTCAAAGTTTTTACAAAAGAATAAAGGAAATTAAAGGTTTGTTTTGTAGAAATATAAATAATCATACAATCAAGAAAATCAGTAAGTACACTCCAAAAATACACTCATCCTTTTTAGAGGTGGTGTATTCACCAAAATGGGGTGTGAACCTTAAACCAGTCCTTTTAAAGTATATAAGACACCAACCTCTCGTCTCTCGTAATGCAAACTCTCGAATTCTCCCTAAATTCATCAAAGATCAACTTTTAATCGAATAAATTTATATTAGGAATCAGTGCTAGTGGGATTCCGCGCCAGAGACTCGACCAATCGTCTGTACACCACTTCCAGGACTCCCAACAATCAGGTGGGTGATGATCGGTTGATCGATCTGCTTATAATACGTTGTGCTGGTATTTTCTGAACTCGACTAATTAAACCTAAAACGATTAATCCAACATAAATGTACCCCTATTATATAACTGTTTGAATTACGTGATATAATCATATATGATACGAAATACCTGTTGTTAAATCCAAATCAATCAATGTTGCATGATTAAGGGCATTATGTGAGCATGAATCAATTTGATTGCAAATCGAGGAATTTTTCCTCCACGTTTTAAAATGTCAGTTTTATAAAAGGACGGAATGTCAGTAAGTACGGAGTTGTGGTACGGGTATTAAATCCAACCTCCGGGGAGCTGTCGAGGACGCCCCCAAAATCAAGGTTGTTGATTCAAACAGATCTGGTCCCCGGGTCAGACGCCTACGTTGCGCACTGGGAATAAGGCCATTGATGGTTTGCGTTATTTATTTTGTCAGTGGTTGGAAGGAGTAAGGTTTTTGGAAGTGGAACAAGTCGAGTATGGTCGTACGAAAATGGTTTGGAAGAGATTTACAATATGTGGAAAGTGATTTTGGCAGATTGAGCCGATACGTGAAAATGGTTTTGGGCTTTACCCCTTAATGTGAATCAACTTGTGATATATCAATTACGTGAATGTGAAACCTGCTATGCCCAATTAATTATTATGTGAGCTTGTTACTTCTGTGATATATGTTATTCATGTTTATATGTCAACTGGTTAAATAAATTATATACTTTCTCAATGAGTATAACTTAATATACTTCGGATTTACCAATCCCATGACGTTGCAAATCACCCATACGTGAGAATTCAAATCTCACACCCCACTTTTCTAACCCCTTGCAGATTATGAGTACGGGGAGCAAGGACAGTGATGAGGAAGACACGGCGTTTCCCCGATCAAATAAAATCCTAATTAGAACACTACGATGCCTATTTTACTTTCTATTTTCTAAATAATTGTTATCGTCAGTGCACTGTAAAACGATACAAATTTCCGTGTGATTCAGTACCTAAGACTCAGTATGTAATATTTCGAAATACTAAAACTCTCTATACTTTTATACATATAAATATATAAGAGTGTGATACGTTGTTATAATATTTCTTCCCACCTTCCTACTGTATGAAACTCATTATCTATTCATGTTATCTTTTCTTCAAAAAATTTATAGTTCGGGACTTTGATCTCAATTAACATCTCGAATTCTATATAATTAATATATATATGGATTCGAGGCGTTACAGGTGGTATCAGAGCCTAGGTTCAAAACTTTCGGACCCAAACCCAAATCCTTGATTTTTTTCATCAAAACTAAAATTATTTCTCATCACTTAAATAGTAAACAACATTGAATATCTCGGGGGAAACGTGTCTCTGATTACTGTCCACAAGCTCATCAAAGGTACGTCAGTAAAATTTTCATAAAAGTCGTCTAAAGTCCTACGAACTCACAACAGTTTGACTTCATAATATTACACAATAAAAAAGGTTACGACAACTCAAAACGATATTCGTGCTATAAGGGAAGGCTTCAGGATCTAGTCTAAATTGTTTCTGAACCTCGGTTAATTGATAAAGAATGCTTGAATAATTTTATGAGCTTCATAAATGATATTATGTGATTACTTGAGTTACGTGCTTTAAAGTGTTTACTTTACAGCTTTCCTTTCTTGAACTAAAATTTTGACTAGAACTTTCCTTTCACTATAGGAGACCTTAAGATGGATGTGGATTAGTACATAGGAGTTGCGCAGCTAGAGTTAGAGACTGTCGATGAGTATACGGCTCGCTTCCTAGGACTACGTGAGAGAGCAAGGGTTGCCCCCGAACCCCACATTGAGTCGGATTTTGCTGCTGCGATGAGGTATACCGGCGGAGTTGCTGCAGTATTCCGTCTTATTGCTACGGGGCTCCTAGACCGCATGAGAATGGACGATCCTGAGGACGGCCCCTACCTTCACTTAGAGGCTTTTTGGGTAGAGGTTCAAAGGGTTATACGGAATGCGGACACTACCCGCGGGTTGGCTTACCAGGCCGCTGCACTCGCCCGGGGCGACATGGACATATCAGACATCCTTCGAGAGGAAGCTGTCTTAGCACAGTTATCAGCTGACGCAGCCAGGGCGACCGCAGTCACTCAGGAGGAGTACTCCCTCTTCTCTACTCAGAGAGCTGACCTATACCAGAAGGCGGCCATCTCGCAGCGGGATAACGCCGTTGCTCTCTGGGTGGCAGGAGGATTAGCTGGTGATGGACCACTCGGCCCCAATGAGGCTGCACCCCCAGGAGTGGAGCCAGCAGTCGACGAGCTGGTCGAGGGTGGGCCACCTGTGGACGGAGATTCCTCTACAGAGTCAGGGGTGGATGATTAGTTTGAGATTTGACTTGACATGTAGTAGTAGATGCATATATATAGCATAGGTGGTAGCCGCTTGACATATAGTAGTAGTCATTGCGTGGTCGTTTTCCTTATAGGCCATAGCAGCGTAGCCTTAACCCACTCCTTTTGTCGCTCGTGATCCACAATGATGTGAGGATACGATGCGTTAGCATTACCTAGAAGTCTTTTGTATTCTATGACGTAATGTAAGGAGACTAACTCCATAGAACCCCAAAACTTTTTAGATATATATAATACTTATTTTGTGCTCACTGCTTGTCAATGTGCTTTACTTGCTTTACATATTAATTGTCGTATATTTTATCTGATTATTACTCAATGACATATCACTGGTTCCTATTGTACTGTGCGAATGTGAGCACTGTGCCATTGAGGGCCCCAATGCGTTGTGGTGATTTACATACCACATGTGTTTCAGTGCTAGTGCTGTGTTATTTTGGTTAATCCGGTTATGTTTTTATAATTTTCTCGCATTTATACATATTGTAACAATATTATTCTTTTCTCTTCAGAAGCACCTTTAGAATGGTACCAGGCCGAAGACGTGGACGACCCCACATTAATCCTATTCCTGTACCAGTGGACCCTATGGAACAGGACCCACCTCCTCAGGCTGAACCTGAGCCGCCTCAGCAGGCCGCGCCAGGGAATGATATTGCGAGAGAAATTCTAATCTCCCTGCAAAACTACATCCAGCAACAGGCTCCACCACCTCCTCCACCCCTTTATGGGCCTATTCCTCAAATAGCGCTCAGGATGAACGACTTTGTCGAACGCTTTCGACGACTACATCCACCTAGGCTAAATGGAAGGGAGAACCCCTTTGAAATCGAGGAGTGGATATTCGGGATGGAACGTATTTTCCGACATATGGCACTGGCTGATGCACAGAAAGTCTCTTGTGCCCAGTTCCAACTGATGGAGGATGCATCCCAATGGTGGGAGTCCTATGAGCGGACTATGAGTGAAGAAGCTAGACAGGTCTTTACTTGGGAAGATTTCAAGAAAGCGGTGCTGGATATGATGGTCCCGTTTTCGAAGGGCAAAATGGGAATTCAGGAGCAAATTTTTTTTTTTAAAACCTTGCGTTGCGCTCTGAAAGAGTTCAGTGAAGGAATACTCAAGTCACTGCGTTGCTGAGAGTCAGAGCTATCAAGTCAGTGATGAGACTTGAAAGCTCAGGCTCTCAACAAGGCAGTGACTCGAGAGACTGAACTCTCGAGTGCCTTGCCTGATCTGGTCAGTGAGAGGAATCTCCCTGACCTGATTGCTTAACTAAAGTTTTCTTAACAAAGCTCTCAATGAGCTGATTTTCACAATACTTTAGTGAATACTTTGAAAGATAAGTACGCTCTGTTTAACGTGGTTCAGAGACTCAAGCTCTTACATCCACGGCCTGATTTAACAGGAAATCCACTACTTGGAATTCTTGTTTTTAACGTGTCAAGGTGCACCAAGACCAGCTATCCTTACTGATCTATACAACTCCACTTACTAACACTCTAACTGACTTACTCCCAACAAGCCTAACTTAGGGTTTTGGTTTCAGTTTGGATTCCAACTAAGTTGAGATTATCCTTACAAGGCAAAGTTATGCTAAGGATTGGATAATCTCTCTAAGCTTAAGATAATTCTAATTAGCTCTTGGAATACAGAATAACTCTCAATTGCTGAGAAACACTTGGGAAATTTAGAAGGTTTCGAGTGCTTCTCTTAATGGTTGAATGCTTTTGAATGCTTGAGAGTTTGAGTAATTTCTGGCTTGGAAATTTCCCGTAACCTTGAATGGGATCAAGGTCTTCTGTATTTATAGGTGATTTGAAAAACTATCCGTTGGAGAGATAGCCTTCGAGTCATCTATGTAGAGTGGCTTCAAACGGACATATCTTCATGCAGCAGCCGTCCTTGCATGGATTTGGTATTTGCATTAAATGCACATTGAATGCTTGCCCGTTGAATATGCAGTCTGAATTCAGTCTTCATGTCAGGTTCCGTACGTGCGTGTCCTTCTCGGATTGGTCCACGTCATCAGGTTGGTGAGAATGTCAGAACTTATTCCTGAGCTTCAGGCTTGTCTTATTAAGTTCATTTTATCTTGAGCCCACCAGTCTTGTCCTGACGCTGAAATTCCTTTTGCATTGCTTGGCTCTACTCTAAGTCTTCCCATTAACTCAGTGACATCCTGTTCCCTTCAGGACAGAGTTAGTAATGACCTCGGGGTCATACTCTTCATCACTGACACTTACTCAGCCAGCTTAGAGGACTGCCATAAGTTCAGGATGGTGCTCTTCGTCTTCAGGCTCTGAGTCTTGATTGTCTCCAGTGAGTTCTCCTCTCACTGAGTACCTGTGAAGTGTAAAATGACTAAGTACTAATCCTAACCAAGACTAGCCTGACAAAGACAGATTAAGGCAATCATCTTTTCAGGGGCTTTGGGATCTTAATCAAAACTGACAATGTCCCAACAATTTCCCCCTTTTTGATGATGCCAAAACACTGAAAAGATCCTCAAAACACTTAGAGGAAACAAGATAAACCTATCTATAAGATAAGACAGTGTTAGAGCAATTCTTGATCAAGTACAGAATTTTAAACAACAGCCAAAAAGACAATGAGTTTTTGTCTGTGGGCAAAAGTAATAGATTTCATTGATTGATGTGGAAATGATTACAATGAATCTAATCTATTACAAAGAAGCCTGTGAACACCTAGACTAATCTCATTTCAGGCTTGAGTCCATATCCTGCATAAACTCTTGCCTTCAGCTCGTCAAGTCTTCCAGATTGATTCACGTACCCTTCAGCTTTGGCTATCTTCAATACTTCCATCATAATGGCCTTTGTATCATGCTTTTGAGTTCCAGGAACCAAGGGAGGAGCTCGAATGGTGAACTCAGGAGCCTTCACTTGAACTTGAGCTGCCTCAGCCTCCTCCAAGATCTTCTGGAATAGCTCAGGATGATTGTCCATCATGTAGTCAGTGAAGTGGGCATTGATATCGTCAGTTTCGCCCCACTTCTTCACAACAAACCACAATCTAACAAATTCATCCCTTGCATCAGTCCAAAACTCCTTCAATGTCTCTGAGACGAACTCATCAACAAAAGCTTCCCTTGCTCCTGATTCTGGCCTTCTGACTTGAAGAATTGTTGATTTCCTAACTGTTGGCTTCTTCCTGTACTTCCTGGGCTCAGGCTTCGCCTTCTTCCTCCTTAGCAAGCTGATCACTGCATCATCCAGTTCTCGTTGTTGAAACTCAGTGATATCCGTCAGCTTCTCAACCTTCTTCTCCAAGAAGCACATCTTCTCCTTCTGAGCAATTTCAGCTCTGCGCATAACCTCAGATTTTTCAGATTGATCTCCCCATGCTTCAGCACATAGCTCCGCAACCAACTCACCTGAATAAGTGATGGGATTCTTCCTGGAGCTCATGGGAGACGACCTCTGAACTGGCTCAGGTTGTTGCTTGGAAGGTTCATTAGCCTTTGCCTTTGTTGCCTCCTCCCTCAGCTTGGCAACAATTTCTCCTCCTTCCTTTTCCACCGCCGCTAACCTAGCTGACTTCCTCACCCTTAAAATGTTTCCTTCAGGATTGGCTTCAGGGTCAGCTAGAACGGTCTCACCTTGATTGACAGCCTCCGATGCCTCAGGGCGGGATCTTTTCTTCTTCTTTTCCTCCTTTTTGGCATCATCATTGACCTGGGATGGGAGTGACTCAACTCCACTATTGATAACAAAAGAGGCTAAGGATTGAACTTCCAATACGCCCTCCTTCAGCATCTCAACTCCCGTGGTAATCCCAGTGCCTGCAAAAGAAACTGAACTGATAGCAGCATTGACTTTCTTCTCAAAGACCTCCATGGAGAGTTGGAGTCTTTGTTCAGCCTTGGTGATCCTTTCCTCCACCTTCAAGGACTCACCGCTGACTCTGCTAGTCTCAGTTAGTATCTTTGCCGATTCCTCAGTGGCCTTTGCCAAAGTGTCTGCCACTGACTGAGAGGTGCGATCCATCCTCCCTGACTCCAGCTCCAGTTTGGACGCTGAGTCCTTCAAGGCCTGAGTGACAATAGCTCCAGTCTGAACTGCAAGCCTGTCCACTGCCTGATTCATCTTCTCGTCCCTGATCGCATCCCTCTCTTCAAGCTTCTTGAGAGTGTTCCTAACCATCTTCTTGGTGCGCTTCCTCTCATTCCTCACTGACTTGGCCGTGTCAGTCATCGTTTTCTTTAACAAAATCAGCTCCCTGTTAGCAAGGGTGTTGTAAGCTGACTTTGTCTACCTGATGTGCTTCGCCAGGGCCTTGGAGTCTTCTTCCTTCTCAGCTCGTAGCCTCATTACCTCCTCCTGAAGTTCAGCTAGATTTTCTGAGGTTTTCTCCTTCTTGACCTCCACTATGCTTGTGAATTCAGCACGTCCGACCCCGGTTATGATCACATCCTCATCATCAACGGCCGCATCAGTGCACTGAAGGCAGTTGTGAAGTAGTCATAGCCGCCTCCTCAGGCTCAGCTAAGCTAACTTGAACCTTAGGAGCAAGTCCCTCGGAACTGAGAGTCTCCTTGAATGCCTCAACATCTTCCTCTCTTGTCTCAGGGCAGGGAATCCCTTCATTGACAGATGTCTCATTGGCAGCTGAGATGTTCACAACATCCTCAGCCACTGGTCCACCCTTGGCACCAGTGTTCTTATCACCTTCCCCCTGAGCCTGAGGCTCAGAGTTCATCTCATCAACTTCCTGTGCAGTTTCCTCCACTGCCTTCTCCAGGTCTCCACCCTGAGCTCCTTCATCATCCTCATCACCATCCTTCTCGTCATCAGATAGGAGGTCAGCCTTGCTCTTGGACATCATTTCAGCCACTAGCTGCTTCAGGTTGTCAAAGTTCAAGAGTTGAAGCCAGCTAGTAAGTCCAAAGAACGAGCAAATCTTGGCCTCTTCCGCCTCCCAGTGCTCCCAGCCACGTGCATCCACCAGTATATGTTGCTCCTGCATGTTTGATTATTTGAAGTCCAACCAAACCTTGAGCTCAATCACATACGCCAGCAGCTCAGTGTACTTATATAGCCCAGGCCAGCACTTTCCTGCCCATTTTGTGGCGTTCCCCCTGAGCGTGTTCTCCAGAATCCCTCCTGCCATGTGCTCATCTAACTCCTCCTTCTCCAATTCAAGGAACTCATCCTCCTCAGCTGAAATGGATTTGGGACAGTCTTTGGGTTTGGGGTATGAGGGAAAATCTGAGGGGTTTGGAAGGTTCGGCTCGGCTGACTGGTCAGGCTCATTTATGTGTGAAGATGAAGGTGCTGACTCAGTAGGACGGTTTGGCTCTGAGGTTTGGGGGGGTTGGGGATTTTGAGGTGTGGGGTCAGGGATGGAAGGTGTTTGGGTTTCAGAGTGTGGGGGTGTTTGAGTGGGTGCTGTCTCAGGCTGCAACGACTCAGCCGTCTCGACAGTCTTTCTCACTTCCTCCAAGTCAGAGGCTCCAGGAGAGCTTGACTTCTCCCTCTCACTCACCTCAGGTAGCTTCTTAGCAGGGGATTTTCTTATTCCCTTCCCAAGCCTCTTCAGGGGCCTCTCTCCCTGAGCACCCTCCTTTCTGACGTTATCGTCAGTTCCCTCAACCTCAGACCCGGCCTTCTTGGGATCAGACTCAGTCCCAGATTTCGTGCTCTTCCCTGACAGCACTATCTTCACCCTCTTCTTCGTCTCAGCCGCGGTCACCTCCGGCTGCTCCACCTCCTCAGCTGCAACCTCCTCACCCTCCTTACTCCTCTCAAGGAGCTCATCTACCCGTTCAATGAGGCTGGTTGCCACTCTCTTGGCCTTACCAGCTGGCTTTTTACCCTGACCCTTTGCTTTCGCATTGGGATCAGTCAGCCCTAGCACTGAATAGGCATCACTCAGTGAGGAAAACATTACCTTCTTTGAGGAGAGACTGTCCTCAAAGTCGAAGGTATACCCATGGCAAGCATGAGCAATCAGGATGGACATCCTCGTGCCGAATGGCAAGATGGCACTGATGGAAATGTGCTTCTTCTCCTCGTCCCGCGTAAGCTTGTCCAATCCTGCCTGATGGAGTTGATCGAGAAAGAACTGCTCCCAGTTCGCTTCCACTCCATCAGCAATTGCCCCCATGAGCCTCAGCTTGGGCAGACTCAACTGCTCGTGAGAGCCAGTTGCTCCCATCACTAACTTGGATACCAAGTCTACCAGCGCTCTGTACTCAGGCTTCAGAGTATTCTTGTTCTGACGAGCCTTGAACTCCGATGACCCTGACTTGGTCCATTTCGCAAGAAGCTCTCCCTCTGAGTTCTCCTTGTAGGTTCTTGGGTTAATGCCTGTGAAAGGCAACTTAAAGACTTCCCTCACCGCCCTCTTGAAGTCGAAAGTGACTTTCTCTGAGTTGTAGAGGGGTTCGCCGTCGCCGTCCTTCTTTCCCGTCGGCTTAAGCGCAGTCACCTTTGTAAAGATCTCCCCCTTCCTTAAGAACATATTTAAATAGGCTTCCACCACTTTTCTTGGGAGCAAGGAAATGGGGCGGGTGGTGAAATATGTTTCCAACCCGGCATCGGAAATCCATTTAAATGCGGGTTTGATTTCCTCAACCGTAAGACAGATACCTTCCATGGAGATGACTTGCTCCATGTGTACCAGTTTCTTTTCGACAACGTCCACGATCTTGTCGGTTGTCCAGTTGGAATCAAGGAATGCCATTGTTTTAGAAGAAGAGATTTTTGAAATTTCTGTATTTGAGCAAGAGAAAACTCAGTGTGCAGATTGTGCGTTGTGTTTGCGTAAAAACCTCAAATGACACTCTTGATTGATAAGACTAAGTCAGTTACTCAAACGTGGGGTTGAGATTGATCCCTGAATTCGAAAGGTTTTGAAATGAGGGGCCAGGATTAATCTCAGCTTCAATTAAACCCCATGTCAGTCATATTTCGTATAAAACGGACACGTATATGAAAAAGTAACTGTAGCATTAAATGCTCCGTGCGTGTGGGTTTAAATATGAAAAGGCGCGCTTTTAATGAGAACGGAATGCATTTAATAAAGATTTTCAGGACGAAGGACTCCGGGAGACGCTTGAAATTCACAAGAGTCAGGTTAGAACTCATACCTGTCAGGGAGACATTGTAGCACCCTGATACCTCGCTGAGTCGAGTCTGGCCTGAGTTCCCCCTAGAACCCTACACTGACTGCTCTCCCGGATCTAAGAGTCCTAACTCCACTGACAGTTCCATAAACCTTGCTTCAGCCAGAGGCTTAGTCAAGATGTCAGCTCTTTGCCTGTCAGTGTGAATCTTCTCCATCCTAATATCTTTCTTCTCCACATGATCTCGAATGAAGTGGTGTCTAATATCCACATGCTTGCACCTTGTGTGAAGCACTGGGTTCTGAGTAATTGCTATAGCACTATTGTTATCACAATAGATTGGAACCTGATTAGCAAACACTTGGTAGTCCCTCAACTGTTGCCTCAACCATAAAATCTGAGCGCAACAACTACCTGCAGCCATATATTCAGCCTCAGTCGTGGATGTCGCCACTGAATTCTGCTTCTTACTAAACCACGAGATCAACTTACTTCCCAAAAACTGACATGTCCCTGAGGTTGACTTCCTATCAATCCTACAACCTCCATAATCTGCATCTGAATAACCTGTCAGTTCGAAGTTGTCATCTGAAGGATACCATAGTCCCATATTGACTGTTCTTTTCAAATACTTAAGTATCCTCTTAGCAGCCTCCAAATGACTTTTCTTGGGATCAGACTGATACCTAGCACACACACCAACTGCAAACGTAATGTCAGGCCTACTTGCAGTCAGGTACAACAAAGAACCTATCAGCCCACGATACTCAGTCTGATTTACTGAAGTCCCTTCAGTGTCAGGATCCATCTTCCAATTTGTGTTCATAGGGATCCTGGCTGGATTGCTGTTCTGAACACCAAACTTATGAATCAAGTCTCTTGTATACTTGGCCTGATTAATGAATATACCTTGATCAGTCTGCTTGACCTGCAATCCTAAGAAGAAGTTCATCTCTCCCATCATGGACATCTCAAATTTACCAGTCATCAACTTAGAGAATTTCTCACAGAGCTGATGATTTGGTGATCCAAATATTATGTCATCCACATAAATCTGGACCAAGAGAATGTCATCACCTTCAGTGATCCTGAACAATGTCCTATCCACAATTCCCTTCTTGAACCCATGGTCTGTCAGGAATTGAGAGAGGGTATCATACCAAGCTCTTGGTGCTTGCTTAAGTCCATAGAGTGCTTTCTTCAAATGGTATACTCTATCTCCAACCTCAAACCCGGGAGGTTGTTCAACATATACCTCTTCATTGAGTACACCATTCAGGAAGGCACTCTTGACATCCATTTGATACACCTTGAACTTCTTGTATGTTGCATATGCAAGGAACAACCTGATAGCTTCCAACCTAGCCACTGGAGCAAAAGTCTCATCATAGTCTATTCCTTCAGACTGACAATACCCTTTTGCAACCAGTCTAGCCTTGTTCCTTACCACAACACCATTCTCATCCTTCTTGTTCTTAAAGACCCACTTGGTACCAATTACGCCTTGATGCCTAGGTTTATCTACCAGTTCCCAAACCTGATTCCTTGTGAACTGATTCAACTCCTCTTGCATGGCAATGATCCAGTTCGAGTCAGTGAGAGCTTCTTCAATGTTCTGAGGCTCTTGCTCAGAGAGAAAGCAACAGAACAATGCACTCTCACCATAGAACCATCTGGTCCTGACTCCCTCAGTTGGATCACCAATGATTTGATCAATGGGATGATCTTCTAGCCATGTTCTCTTGCCAGGAGTTGTTCCTGAAGTACCTGCAATGTTAGTGTCTACAGGCTCATAAAATTCAGGAAATTGAACAGAAGGGGATGATCCTGAGTCTATGCCAAAGGGATTAATAAGTTCAATATCAGGAACATTGATTCCCCCTTGATGAGGTGACTCAGGAACCATCTCAGCTGCAACAGCATCTTCATAGACGGTGCTTACCTCAGGTTGAGCCTGTTCCTCAGTCTGAGGCTCAACAATCCCTGATGTGCTGGGCTTAGGAGTGGCACCTGATTCATCATCCTGATCGTCATCATCATCCCATCTCGGAATTGGCACAGTCTTGATCTTGGGATCAGGTTGATTCTTCAAGCTCAGCCTTGTCACACTCCTTGTGACCTCCTCAGTGTCAGGATTCAACACCTTTGCCCTAGACTCATTAGCAGATTCATCAAAGTCAACATGAGGTGATTCTTCCACAACAAGGGTCCTACAATTGTAAACCCTGAAGGCTTTACTAACTTCAGAATATCCTAAGAATATTCCTTCATCAGATTTGCTATCAAAGGCTTTCAACTGGGTCTTCCCATTGTTGAGGATGAAGCACTTACAACCAAATACATGAAAATAAGAAATACGAGGTTTCCTTTTGTTCCATGTCTCATATGGGGTTTGAGCATGTTGTTTGTTCAGCATGGATCTGTTCTGAGTGTAGCATGCAGTGTTGATTGCCTCAGCCCAGAATTTCTTGGGCAATCCTGACTCAGCCAGCATGGTCCTTGCAGCCTCCTTCAGTGTCCTGTTCCTTCTTTCAGCGACACCATTCTGTTGTGGGGTTCTAGCTGCAGAAGTCTCATGAGCTATACCAAGTTCATTACAGAAGTCAGAAATATATGAATTTATAAATTCAGTGCCCTTGTCAATTCTGATCTTAGTAATGGACTGATTCTTCTCATTGCTGAGTCTCCTGAGCAACTCTGGAAGCTTCACCCGTGTTTCCTTTTTATTTAACAAGAAAATAACCCAAGTATATCTAGAATAATCATCAATAACCACAAGGGTATACTTTCTACCATTCATACTCACAGGTGTTATGGGACCAAATAAATCCATGTGCAAGAGCTGAAGTATCCTGTCAGTGGAATAAGAGGCTTTCTCTTTGAATGACGCTCTGACCTGCTTCCCTTCCTGACAAGCTTTGCACACGTGATCTTTGCTAAAAACTTCATTAGGTAGACCATCAACAAGTGACTGTCTAGAAATTTTGTTAAGAATCTTGAAGTTCAGGTGGCTTAATCTTTTATGCCATAACCAACTGATCTCTAGAGAGCTTTTAGCAACAAGACAAGTATTAGGAATAGTGCTGCTCCAATCAGCGAGATAAACATTACCTTTCCTTATACCTGATAGAAGCACCTGTGTTGATTTATCCTTGACTGAACATGTATTCGATGAAAACTCAACACTGAACCCTTTGTCACAGAATTGACTTACTGACAGCAGGTTATGCTTCAGTCCTTCCACAAAGGACACATTTTCCACTCTGACTGTACCTATAATTAGAACACCAAAACCTTTAGTAACACCTTTTGAGTTATCACCAAAGGTTACCTGTGGACCATCTTTAGCTTGATACTCTTAGAGAAGACTCTTCATTCCAGTCATGTGCCTTGAGCAACCACTGTCTAGGTACCAAACAGCTTTGATTGAGTCTCCTCTCCTCTTGTTGTGATCCACAGCCGCCTGCAAGCAAATCAGGCTTTAGGTACCCATTGGGTGTTGGGTCCTATTGTGTCAGTTGTACCCTTCGGGGTCCAGACTTGCTTCACAACCCTGATTGCCTCAGAGTGGTAAATTTGTCTCCCTGAAATATCGACATACACAACTTTCTTCTTCTTTGCCTTAGAGGAAGATGGTGTATGAGTGTTAGACTTAGGCTTCACAGGAGCCTGAGTGGGTGCCTTTTGGGCTGGCTTCCTGTTCTTCCTAGGTCTGGGTGCAGCAGGTCTTGGGCCTTGTTCTTGATAAGGACCCTGATTTCTATTCCCCCTAGGCAAGTGAGGGAATGGAAAACAGTTAAAGGCCTCAGGATGCCAAAACCACGGGGGTGTCATCATGTTTGGCCTTCCCTGTTGGTATTGCCAAGCATGATGGTACCCTCGCTGACCAGTCTGAGGGCTCTTGGCCTGAGTCTTCCTCTTCTTTCGCTGAGGTTTTCCCTGACCTGAGCTCTCAGGGGCTTCCGTAGGTTGCTTTGCCTTTCCCTTGGGTTTGTGCTTAGCTACCTTAGGAGCAATCCTGACTGTGTCAACGGTTTCCTTGCCCTTATCAGTTTGACGGGCCTGGAGCACAACCTTAGGTGCACTCTGGCCTATCTGAACAAATACCCTATCAGTGTTGCTCCCTGAAGCAACATGAGACTGACCTTGTGAGGATTTCTCAGGAACATATCCAAGTCCCTTTTTCTTGTTCCCAAGTATCTGGTTGCTATTTATTTCCTCTCTAGCCACTGAGGATTTATTCATTGCTGCAACCTTTTTCTTGAGAGAGTCCTCACTCTTTTTCAGGATTTCATGTCTGGTAAAGAGGTCATCAAACTTACTCTTAAGTACTTTCAGTTCTTCCTTCCTGACCAGCTCTTCCTCAGCTAGTTCCTTCAGAATCTTCTCTCTTGGAAGATGCTCAGCATTGATTAAATCAATCTCCTGAGTTATTCTCACAATTTGAGCTGATTCTTTAAGATCAGACTGAGGTTCATTCAGGTTTTGAACTTCAGTACTCAATTTCTTGTTCTCCTCTACCAAGAAGACATTAGTTTCCTGCAGTTTGGAGAAATCAACCATCAATTGATCAAGACAGATCTGAAGGTTCATTTCTCTAACTGACTCTGAGCTAAGCTCAGGATTTTGACCAGTGTAAGAAGCACAAACAGAATTTGATGTTACCTCAGGCTCATCCCTAGCCATCAGACAGACATCATCGTACTCGTCATCTGAGAAGAGTTCAGGTGACCTTTCAGCAGGACCGTCAGAATCTGTTGCATCTTCAGTGACCATCGCTCTCCGATCAGCAGATCTTAGGTCCCTAGTGGCTCTCCTTTCCTCTCTCTCCCTTGCACTCAGCTCCGGGCAGTCGTACTGATAGTGACCAATCTTGTTACAGTTGTAACATGCTACCTGCTCACTTACTCTTTCTTTTCTTGGTTCAGGGTTCCTCCTTGAGTCAGGTTCCCTGGTTCTTGGTGAGCTTTCAGTCTTGGTTGGATATCTATCATTGCGAGTACGTCTCTGTTCATCTCTTCTTTCAGGTTTTGGTTCAGAATATCTCATTTCATCACCACGTTCTCTCCTCTGGTCAGTATTCCTTCGCTCCTCATATCTCCTTGAACTTTGGTGGGTTCCTTCAGGTTTCCTGTCACGTGAGTCCTGATAAAACTTTTTATAATGACCAAACCTGGAATTGAGCTTGTCGAATCGTATGGCCATCAGGCTGTACTCCTCAGCGAGTTCTTCTCTGCTCATCTCCATCAGTGACTTTGATGAAGAGTTTGATGAGGGCTCAACAGGTTCAGATCTGGCCTTGAACGCCACACTTTTCTCAGGAGTTTTCTCCTTCACTTCCTCTTCTGACTGTACTTTCTTCTTTCTTTTGTTAAGATCGAATTCAAGCGCTTTGAGCTCTGAAAAAAGTAAAGCAGAAGTTATGTTACTCATATCCTGAGTGTTCTTAAGCATAATTACACTGTTGTCCCATCTCTCAGGAAGGGCATTCAGGATCTTTGAAGCAACATCTCTCCTAGGGACATCCTTGTCCAGCATAACCAACTCATTCATCAACTTGATGAATCTAAACTCCATTTGATCTATGCTCTCGTCAGGCAGCATCTCGAACGCCTCGAATTTCTGAATGGCAATGTTTCTCTTGTTCTCTCTTTTCAGATCCCTCACACATCCTTGTCAGCTCATCCCAGACCTCCTTTGCAGTCTTTAAGTTCATCAGCCTAGCTGACTCCTCGAAGGGCACCGTGTGCAAGATGATGTTTCTGGCGACGTTGTCAAGTCCCACCATCTTGATTTCATCGTTGGCCATGTCTTTCCTTTCTTTAGGAACCTGCACGGCAATCGCAAGATCCTCATATCCCAGTCCTCTGACGTTAGGAATAGTGATCTTGATCGGTCCCTCCCTGAGTACACGCGGCATCTGGTCATGGATGGCATCTAGATGTGCTTCTAATCTGAACTTCCAATAGACAAAGTTAGACACAGAGAATTCAGGTAACGAAGCTTCAAGTCTCCTCGAAGTCATGATGATGCAAGTTTTATGAAAAGCAAACTCAGATCTGTTCAGTGACCACCAACAGTTTCTCCACTGAAACTATTAGTATTCAAAGTCAGCGGTCTTTCGAACCACTGCTCTGATACCACTTGTTGGTCCCGGTACAAGACTGAGGAATACGTGTATGGGGGGGAATACACGTATACCAATTTTTCAAACTTAAAACTGACTGAGTCCCCTTTACTCAGAGTGGTAAAGAACTAGGAGCTGATAATATACCTACTGACTACACTTGGTGCGGGTCAGTTGGCTAACTATCAGTTCAAGTTCAGTGCGGAAATGTTTGAGCCCTGAAAGTTTAAAGTCTTGTTTAGTTTGCTTTCTGAAAAACTTGTTTTACTCAAATCTGAAAAGTGTTTAGTAGGGCAGTGCTCTTTTGAAGATCAGCCTGATTGATTCAGACCTGATAAACTTGAATGCAATGAATGAACAAGTAATATAGCAAGTATGCACAATATCAAAGCAGTAAGAACACAAGGAGTTTAACGTGGTTCAGAGACTCAAGATCCTACGTCCACGGCCTGACTTAACAGGAAATCCACTCAAGGGATTCTTGTTTTTAACGTGCCAAGGTGCACCAAGACCAGCTATCCTCACTGATCTATACAACTCCACTTACTAGCACTCTAACTGACTTACTCCCAACAAGCCTAACTTAGGGTTTTGGTTTCAGTTTGGATTCCAACTAAGTTGAGATTATCCTTACAATGCAAAGCTATGCTAAGGATTGGATAATCTCTCTAAGCTTAAGATAATTCTAATTAGCTCTTGGAATACAGAATAACTCTCAATTGCTGAGAAACACTTGGGAAATTTAGAAGGTTTCGAGTGCTTCTCTTAATGGTTGAATGCTTTTGAATGCTTGAGAGTTTGAGTAATTTCTGGCTTGGAAATTTCCCGTAACCTTGAATGGGATCAAGGTCTTCTGTATTTATAGGTGATTTGAAAAACTATCCGTTGGAGAGATAGCCTTCGAGTCATCTATGTAGAGTGGCTTCAAACGGACATATCTTCATGCAGCAGCCGTCCTTGCATGGATTTGGTATTTGCATTAAATGCACATTGAATGCTTGCCCGTTGAATATGCAGTCTGAATTCAGTCTTCATGTCAGGTTCCGTACGTGCGTGTCCTTCTCGGATTGGTCCACGTCATCAGGTTGGTGAGAATGTCAGAACTTATTCCTGAGCTTCAGGCTTGTCTTATTAAGTTCATTTTGTCTTGAGCCCACCAGTCTTGTCCTGACCCTGAAATTCCTTTTGCATTGCTTGGCTCTACTCCAAGTCTTCCCATTAACTCAGTGACATCCTGTTCCCTTCAGGACAGAGTTAGTAATGACCTCGGGGTCATACTCTTCATCACTGACACTTACTCAGCCAGCTTAGAGGACTGCCATAAGTTCAGGATGGTGCTCTTCGTCTTCAGGCTCTGAGTCTTGATTGTCTCCAGTGAGTTCTCCTCTCACTGAGTACCTGTGAAGTGTAAAATGACTAAGTACTAATCCTAACCAAGACTAGCCTGACAAAGACAGATTAAGGCAATCATCTTTTCAGGGGCTTTGGGATCTTAATCAAAACTGACAATATCCCAACAGGATAGGTACTTTCCACGAGTACTAAGAGATCGGAAGGAACAGGAATTCGTGAACCTTCGACAGGGAACTCTATCGGTGATAGAGTACGAGAGAAAATTCAATCAGTTGTTTCGTTATACCCCACATCTGGTGGGTGATGATGAGAGGAAAGCCCGCAGGTTTGAACAGGGCTTGAAGCCTGAGATAGCGGAAATTGTAATTGGTCTTCAGATGCCAAACTATGGGGAAGTCTTTCATCGAGCGCTACTAGTCTCGATCAGCCAGAATCTGGAGTACAAGCAGGCTCCGACTATTGTTCCTGTCAATCGTAATTGGCAGCCGAACTTTAAGAGCAACCCAGCTCCGCCATCCAGGGGGAATAACTTTGTTAGTTCTCGAGCCAACCAAAACTGCCAGAGGTGTGGAAGGAGACATTGGGGACCATGTAGTCAAGGAGGAGTAATCTGTTACCGTTGCAATCAACCTGGGCACAAGTCTAATAAATGCGCCCAGCCACCGAGCAGCAACCGTCAACCGGTCAATAATAACCAGTACCGCCCGCAGCAGGCAATCAACTACCAGACTCGCCAACTACCTGCACCTAACAACCGTCAGGTGGGACCACCCAACAGAGGTCCGCCTAACCAAAGTCAGAAAAGGTCTGGACATGTGAATGCCATTATGGAAGAAGGGGAAGGTAGCGGAGAACAAATTCGCCTGAAGGGCCCAGCTCAACCTGAGCAGCATGAGACGCTAGCAGGTACTGTTTTTGTACTTGAAAAACCTGCGTACGTATTGTTTGATACTGGGGCATCTCATTCCTTTTTATCTGATAACTTTAGAAGAAAGTTAGGATTAATTGGGGAAAAGGGAAGAGTGTTGAATGTGAGTATTCCATCTGGAACCACTATGGAAATTGAGGGTCAAGTTAGAGGGTTACCCTTAATGCTAAATGACCAATTGATAGAGTCTGATCTTCATATTCTTAAGATGAAAATCTTTGACATAATCTTGGGCATCGATTGGTTGACGAAGAATAAAGCAATGATAAAATGTGCAGAACGCGAGATCGACCTTGAAACCAATAGTGGTCAACGTTTCACATTTCGTGAAATCAAGACCAAGAAAGAGACCCGAGTAATATCAGCAATCCAAGCTGCGGAAATATTACGGAAGGAAGAATGCCAAGCTTACCTTGTCCACATCTCAACAGGAGAGGAAGATGACAAGTTGCGTGTTAAGTGCCGATCGTGGATGAATACCTTGACGTTTTTCCCGAGGAATTGACTGGGTTACCTCCGGACCGTCAAATAGAGTTCTCAATCGACTTGATACCTGGGTCAGCACCAGTATCTAAAGCACCCTATCGAATGGCACCAAAGAAATTAGAGGAACTAAAGGAACAATTGCAAGGCTTACTTGAAAAGAAATTCATCAGGCCAAGTGCATCACCATGGGGAGCACCCGTGTTGTTCGTGAAGAAGAAAGATGGGACTTTCCATATGTGCATAGACTACCGAGGTCTAAATCAACTAACCATCAAGAACAAATATCCTCTTCCGAGGATAGAAGACTTGTTTGACCAGTTGAAGAATGCCACTGTATTCTCAAAGATCGATCTGAGGTCTGGTTACCACCAGCTAAAGGTCAAGAGCGAGGATATCCCAAAGACAGCATTCCGGACTCGGTATGGACATTACAAATTCACCGTAATGCCTTTCGGAGTGACGAACGCTCCGGCAATCTTCATGGATCTGATGAATAGAGTGTTTCATCCGTACCTGGACAATTTCGTCATCGTCTTTATTGACGACATACTTGTATACTCTAAGAACAAAGAGCAACACGAAGAACATCTCAAGACAGTCTTAGAAATAATGAGACGAGAAAAGTTGTATGCCAAATTCAGCAAGTGTGAATTTTGGATCAACCGTGTTATGTTCTTAGGACATATAATCTCCGCAAAAGGAATTGAAGCGGACCCGGCAAAGGTGGAAGCCATCATGAACTGGAAGGCTCCTACTAACGTCAATGAAATTCAAAGTTTTCTTGGATTAGCGGGATACTATCGGAGGTTCATACAAAAATTTTCCAGCATTGCGAAAGCACTAACAAAGCTGACCAAGAAAACCCAGAAGTTTGTTTGGGACTCAACTTGTGAGGAAAGTTTCCAAGAATTAAAGAGGAAACTAACCACGTCGCCTGTGTTAACCATCCCAGACGGATCAGGAGGATTCGTCATTTACACAGACGCTTCGTTGTCAGGCCTGGGTTGCGTTCTGATGCAAAATAGGAAAGTGGTAGCCTACGCATCCCGACAACTAAAGGACCACGAGCAGAATTACCCGACTCACGACTTAGAACTGGCAGCAATAGTTCATGCGTTGAAGATTTGGAGACACTACTTGTATGGTGGAAAGTGTGAGATCTACACTGATCATAAGAGCCTGAAATACTTCTTCACACAGAAGGAATCGAACATGCGTCAGAGAAGATGGCTCGAATTGGTAAAAGATTACGATTGCACTATCCACTATCACCCTGGAAAGGCAAACGTAGTGGCAGACGCTTTGAGTAGAAAAGAAGGTACGAAACTAGGTGTCGTTCCGACCACACAGTTACCACTAATGGGAGAACTCTCTCGACTAAATTTGGAATTTTCTACACAGTGTTGTGCAGATTCCATGGTTTACACGTTCACCCTACAAAAGACCTTACGAGAACGGATCCTAGGAGCGCAACAAAATGATAAATTCTTGAAAGGAATACGTAAGCGCGCTGAGGAAGGGACCATTCAGAGGTTCGTATTGAGTACTGATGGAGCTTTAATGTTCGATAATAGAATTTGTGTGCCTAAGGACGAAGAATTGAGGAACAAAATCCTACGAGAGCACATAGCACTCCTTACACCGTTCACCCCGGAGAGACGAAGATGTACCGGGGACTGAAGGAGAACTTTTGGTGGAGGGGTATGAAGAGGACGATAGCTCAATTCGTCAAGAGTTGTTTAACCTGTCAACGGGTTAAAGCTGATCATCAACGACCCTCAGGGTTATTACATCCTCTAGAGATGCCAGAATGGAAGTGGGAGAACATCACTATGGATTTTGTCACCGGATTTCCGAAAATGGTGAAGAATCACGATACCATCTGGGTTATCGTAGATAGACTTACGAAAACTACCCACTTTATCCCTGTTAGAATGACATATACGTTGGACAAGCTTGCCCAACTATACGTAGCAGAGATAGTCAGACTGCACGGTGTGCTAGTCTCGATAGTGTCCGATAGAGACCCTCGTTTTAAAGAAGCTTGCCCAATCTCGATCAGCTGAGATAGTCGCGAAGATTAAAGAAAGAATCAAAACGGCTCAGAACCGTCAGAAGTCATATGCAGACACCCGAAGGAGAGATTTACAGTTCAACATTGGCGAGAAAGTGTTTCCCAGAGTTGCGCCAATGAAGGGCTTAATTCGCTTTGGGAAAAGAGGTAAGCTAAAGCCACGATACATCGGACCATTTGACATCCTGAACAGAATTGGGGATGTGGCTTATCGCTTAGCTCTGCCACCAGAGTTGTCGCGAGTACATGACGTATTCCACGTATCTACACTCAGGAAATACATGAGCGATCCAAACCATGTTATTAGCCACATAGAATTGGGTCTAAGCAGTGACCTGACTTATGAGGAAGTCCGGGTGACTATCTTGGGGAGGAAGTTGCACTTGTTAAGGAATCGAGAAATACCATTGGTTCTAGTCCAATGGAGCCGTCACAGAAAGAAAGAAGCGACTTGGGAAAGAGAAGATGAAGTCCTAGCTAAATACCCTCAGTGTTTAAGAAGTGCATAAGAGATGAATTTCGGGGGCGAAATTCTGTTAAGGGGGTAAGGATGTAACACCCCGTCCCGTTCTGTACCCTTTTTAGAAACCTTTTTTGTTTCCTTTTTTTTATATATATATTTTATTTTAAATTTTATTTAATTTTGCGTGCTTCGTGTAATTTAAATTTATACCTACTTACAAAATTTCAAAATTCGTAGAAAGAAATCGAATCTTTCAAACGAATAAGTAACTACGAGAATTAAATTTAGATTTAAGGTTTTCGATCCAAATAATTTTGAGAATAATCTAAATTCAAATAACTCATTAATTAATTTAAAATATATTGTTATTCTCAAACTAATTCCTTAAAAACAGCCAAACAAACCTTAAACTTTTATGTGGACAGGTACAAAGAATATCCGATTGAGATGGTTCCTAACCACAAGTCTTTTTCACTTATAATTAAAGTTTTCATTTAATAGCCAGGATTACTTTTAGATAAGATTTTTGAAAGAGTCTATATATATCAATACCTTCCCTAATATCAGATCACGCACAAAAGGAAACCCACCTTCCCCAAAAATACCTCTCTCCCTCTCTCTTGGAAAACGTGTTCTCGTTTCTCTCTCATCAAAGAGAAACCGCGTCCTTTCCTCTCTCCTCAAAGAAGAACAGCTGCTCACGCCTCTTCTCCGATCAATCAGTGACGTCTCCCTCCTCTTTTCGATCGAAGCTCTTCCGCCTCCTTCTCTGGCCAACCACCAGCGACGCCGCTTCACCTTCGCCGTCACGACGCCGCGAAGCTTTCCGATCGAAGCCCAGTCACGCCTCTCTTCCTCTTTCACGGACGAAGCCTCGAGCGTCTCCTCCTCCTTCAATCGGAAACCACCGCGCCTCTCCGCCAATCGAAGCCGCCGCCAATCTCTCTCCCTCCGTCGCACAACCGTAGCCAACGCCTCTCTCCTCCTCCGTTCGAAGCCGCGACGCCCCCTGCCGAATCGCCGCCGTCGCGACGCCACCACGGAAGCGAACCGCCGCTGCTGCGACGCCGCCCTACCGAAACGCCGCCGCTCCCCTTTCTTTTTCCAGTAAGCCAATTAATATCCCTCTTTTGATTTCGGTTACGATTTAATTCAACTCTAACCAAATCCTTTTCGTTTTTCCGATCGAATGACGCCGAATCAAAACTCCGTTTCCGGACTTTCTGGAAAAATCGAGATACGCCGTTAGGCTGCCCAATTTCCACCTCGAACCCGAAGAAACGTAAGGGCTTTACCTTCGTTTTCTTCCTTTTGTAAATTCTATTTTTTTTCTTTTTGGGGGACTATTCGGAGCCGTAGAAACAAGAATTTAAGAAGACATTTTGAACCTTGGATATCTTTTTTTCATTCTTGTGTTAAAATTTGTTCATGTTCTTGGGTTGGGTTGTACCCTCTTGAGTTTTGAGTTGATGATTATCAGTAGATGAATTTTCTTGTGTTGGGATGCTTCGAATTATTGAGACCTTCGAACACAAATGGACTGGTATTTCTTTTGTAAACGTTTAGTATCACTGTTTTAGTGATATAGTGTTATTGGTTTTGACCATTAGTATTTTACTTGTATGAGTATTATTCTTATAGATGTGTGGTATCACTATTTAGTTGGACAGTGTTTTGGAAATTAGTATTATTAATTTCTATTGGATGATGATTTCAATTGTTAAAATGCTTTTGTTTTAAATCCGTAGACAAAGGGAAACTCGTCTTCTCCCTTGTCTCGGGTTAAACGGCTGTATCAAATGAAAAAAAATTTAGTAGAAAATAATAGTACTCTTTTGTTTTGAAAATGATACAAGTTAACTCAATTAATAATACTAATAATATAGGAAAATATTTTATTCTTTTAAGTTTTATTAAAATCTCTTTAAAATCAAGTACTTCTAAAAATGAAGAAAAATATATATATGACATTATTTTAATATTTATTCTTTAAATGAAATAATTTTCAAAGGATTTTATTTATAAAAGTATAAACTATATTATGTTGGGAAAATAGGGGTGCCCGAAATCTATTCGGGATGAACTTTAAATACGAATTTAAATACAATTATTACTAGCATGAATTAATCCTAATTAATTCAAATAATAATTCCAACAACTAATTATCATCATGCATGTTAAATTAATTTCACATATTTAACTAGGCGGAATTAAACAAGTAAATATGTGATTAACGTACCTCTCGTAGTATTGGCCTTTGGATATACGGGACAATTGTAATCTCGCTTTATCAACCCAAAGCCTTCTCAAGTACTTCCCTTTTCACCTCACTTGATCGCCGGTGGGAGACGCTTTCAAGTAATTTAATAAACTAATGAAAAAGAAAAATATCTATGCTTCTTGATTTTTCCAACACATGGAATTATGTACTTGGAGATGAAATAATCATCTCCTATTTATAGAGGGTAGTGGCCGATTTTTTCTTGTGGATATGGGCTTGGAAAAAATCTTTTCTTAGACTCTAAGAAATCTTGAATATATCCCATATATTCTTTTCTCCATAATAAAATATTCCACAAAAATCTCACACCCTTAAATAAATATGATGTTTTCGAAAACTTCATGGAGAAAATCCAAGATTTGGATCTTCTTGAATATATGAGATATTCTTGTATTCCTAGAATACATATCTTGCATAATATCTTTCCAAGAAAATCAACAAAATCTTTTTCCTCCTTATCATGTAATTTTCGAAAATAATAAAGAAAAATCAGCATATTATTTTCTTTTTATTTTAATCACCTTATCATTATTGGGCTACTTAATGGGCTACTTGAGGGGCCTTAAGGAGAATTAAGATTGGACCTCCTAATGGACTTCTGAATTTCAATATTGAGCCCCAATATAATTCAATCCATTAATATTAATTATTACCACTAATAAATTAATATTGCACTATCCATCTTAATCCATATTACGATAATATGGGCTCCCGGTTATTATTTCCCGTGTTTAAGATTATCAAGTCCATTAATTAATTGAGCTTCTGAATAGCTCTAAATTAATTAACATCTTTCACCTTGGAGTAAAGACAGCTCAACATTATTATTCGTACCGAAGAAACTAATTCTTCACTTGCAAGATTTGGTACAATAAAACTTCTGAGCCCACCAAGGGAACTAATCACACGAGCCGTACTCGCACGCGTTTCTCCGTATTAAATCTTAGCAACCGCCGTATGATTAATATTACTGCCCAAGACACAAAGTTCGAAGTCACAATGATTCTCACCCAACATGAATCAAAGCAGTAACTATTAAGCACACACGGTCCTATTTAAGTGATGAAGATTAAGAAATCAACAACCACTGAGGTCTAATTCTTCACCTTTCAGAATAGAAGAATTTATCCTCGCTGTAGGACCTCTTCAACACATACTAAATGTGCTAGTGCAATCTCTTAGTCAAGACAGACCAATCTGAGCCTTACACATCGACCTTTCACGGCGGTTTGTTCAATTCCACCTAGGTCGTGAAAATGTACATTTAGTTACAAGTAAACTGTTAATGTTGTCTTCCGTGATCGTGTATCACCACATTAACTGTTGGTCCCACTTGATAGATTAATTGCGGAAGCTTATGTTTAAATGTCTTTCAAAGTCTTTTACAAGAGAATAATAGACAATAAACAATAATCAAAATAAAGCGATAAATAACACAAGATATATAGTGGTTCGGATAAATATCCTACGTCCACTCTCCCTTATCACCAAGGGGTCTCACTATCAACCAACTCACAAACTTACTCACTGGAATTTCCGAAGTACCAGCTCCTTCTTACAAACTCTTTAGATCTATCGTCGATCTAAAGATAAACTTACTCCAACCTTGTCTAACAAGATGAACAGGTTGAGTATATAAACTCCTTACGAGTAGATGAGTAATTAAGAACAAAAGTGAGTGTGAAATGCGTAGTGATCAAAAGCTTAGTATAGCTATTTGCGCGTGAATGATTCTAGAGCTTTTTCCAGTTCTGCACTCAAGTATATATAGAGGGGATTAGGGACATAGCCGTTGGGAGGCTGATCCAATCAGATCCTCTATATATGGAAGCTTCAATCAATCAATTCCCTAATTGATTGATTGGGTTGGTGAGATCTTGATTGATTGTCTTCATATCTTTCTCAATCTAATCTTGTTTTGTCTTGATTTGAATCACCAACGGTCAATAGCTTCCTCTGCCTAACTCTGATTTTCTCCAGAGAAGGCAGGACCAGACACCAGGCAACCTCGGTGTCTTCTGGTCCTAATCTGGTGAACAACCAGAATACTCAGTAGAGTCAGGGGATCAAACTGAGCATATTTTGTTCCACCAGACTCGTCTGGTCCGGACTCGTCTAGTCTGGGGAAGGTCCTCTGCCTCTGGTCTGATCTCCTCTGGTGAAGTCTTCTGGTGGAGTCGTCTGGTGAAGTCCTCTGGTGGGGTCTTCTGGTGACTCTTCTGGTGAGGTCTTCTGGTCTGGCAGTTCCCCCTAGACTAAGTCCTAACTAATCCTCATCTGGCTAACAGGTCCAGATGGTCCTATTACAACTTCTGGTTTGTTTTAACTCATCAAAACTAACAAATTTTTATCCTAACAATTTCCCCCTTTTTGATGGAGTTAAAACACTACCACAACTGATCAAAATTAAAACTGAAGCAAGAAAATAATAAGGGGATGAGACCTTAGAATAGATCTCATCAGGCAAATAATAAGACAACAAGGAGTTGTCTTTAGAACAAGGAAGATATGTATTTTTCATTAATAATCAGAGGACAAAATAATTACAGATTACATTGAAGTTCATTGTCCTATTCTAGGCATATCTTCTGTTCTCTTTAGGGACAAGAAACCAGTCAAGGAACCTATCATGGACGGCCTTCAACTCTGCAGAAGATGTTGGGGTGAAATTCACCAACACCTTGGTCTTGTAAAGCTTCTTCAGCTCTGCCCAATCCACCTGGTTCCCAATCATGGGAGTGTTAAGATAAGTAAATTCAGGAGCAGTCACCTCCAGGTTGAACTCAATGGTTGAATCCATCAGCTGCTTGTACAAGTCTGCATCATAGGCTTGCATCCAAGAATGGAAGGTTCTATTGATCAGCTCATCATCTTCTGGTGCTGGCCTCTGGATATAATGCTGAATGAACCAGAGGGTCTTGGCTTCTCTCCATCTCTCAATCAGAGGATATGGCACAGTAGAGTCAAAAGACCCTTCTGTCCTGAGTGGCAAGATGTTCATAACTTCCACAGGAGCTTTCCTCTTCTGACCTGAGCCACCTGCACCAGAAGGAATACCAGCTTCTCTGGCCTTCTTGTTCTGTCTCCTAACATATCTGAGCCTCTGCTCTTCATCTATGTTCTTCCTGATTCTGGCTTGCCTATCCTCTGAAGTCTCTTCCTTGTATCTCTTCTCTGCTTCTTCGACAACAGATTCAAGGAAACTCTTCTTTACTTTTCTAATCTTCCTCTTAGCAGGACCAGGAATGGTAGAAGGATCCTGCTCAGCTTCAGATGACTCTTCTTCTGCAGCAAGCTGTTTAGCCATAGATAGAGATTTCAACTATTCTTTCTTCTTCTTCTGCAACTCAGCCTGGGCCATTGTGTTCTCCAGCAGGTCCAGACGAGCTCCATGGCTAAAAAAAGTCTCATTTGTGGTCTTCACCAGATCAGTTCTGGCCTTCTCTTCCCCCTTTTTAACTTCATCAAGGAGGGGCTCCACTACCTGCCTTATGAGATCAGGCAAGGCAGTGTTGGAGGAAGAGTGAAGATCACGAAGCTGCTTGGCCTCCTCCAGGTAAGCCTTAGACTCTGCAACAAGTCTCTCTTGCTTCTCCAACATCTCCTGGAGGGAGTCTTTCAACTTAGCAGTTTGAATCATCTGGCTGGCCATCTCCACTTTGAGCACAGAGACTGGCCTCATCTGCTCCAGCACGTGCTCCTGGAGCTGCTTCTGGCTATGCATGACATCTAGCTTGACAAACAAGCCATTAGCCTTGAATGAAGCTTTAACCTCTGCCAGAGTGGATTTGATCTGCTTCAGGAAGATTTTCCTCTCTTGCTTAATCTGATGCTCTATCATAGCAGGGGCCATATGTTGAATGGCTTTGGAAAAGCGCCCTATCTGCATGATCTGCTCGTTGAAGAAAGCCTTCATCTTCTGGAGCACAGCAGGAGACATCTCAAAGTCCTCCTCGTCTGAATAAAGCTCTGGAGGGAAGACAAAGTGAGGACCAAACTTGTAAGTGGGGCCCTCTGGAGTGAGCATTACTCCTCTCTGGATGAGCAGGGTGCGAATCAGGACTTTAGCTGCACCAGGGGTCTCCAGCTCTGCTGGGTTCTGAATGTTCATCTTCTGCTTCAGCTCAATCTCCCAAGCAGTGAAGTTGGAGGCACCCATTTCCTCAAGCAATAGCATCAGGTCCTCCACATCTTCAAGTCTGGCCTTGCTCCAGACTTTGGCATCAGTAAGCTCTGCCAGAAGTGGTAAGTGCTCCAGAAGAACTGGAAAATGCTCTCTTAGCCAGAGCTGAGCACTTACACTCATACTCTGCCTAATGGGACCCATTTCTGCAGATGAGAAAGTGAAGGGTTTGGGCCCAGAGGCAGAGGAGGAAGGGGCTAAGTCAACAGGCTCAAGTGAAGCTTCCTCATCTTCACTATCATCGCTGGTTAAACAGGTTGGAGAGCGGGGAGGGCCAACGAATCCCAGAGCCATAGAAATGGTTGGGTCCTGGTCTGTATGGGTTTGGGGAGGGTTTGGATTCTGTGAAGTAGAGGTGGTAGGGATTGGTTGCTCTGCACCAGAAGAGGAAGGAATATCTGGTACAGAATGTGTAGGAGGGATTTGGGAGGTGGAAGTGTTTGAAGGGGGGACTTCTGCACCAGAGGAGGTTGAGGGAACCTCTGGTACAGAAGGTGGGGGAGAGGGGTTAGTGGGGATATGTGTTTGGGAATTTGGGGGAGAGGGTGTTTGTGTAGGAATGGTAGAGGGAGTATAGACAGGGGTATCTGGGATAGTCTGCTCTGGTGGAAGAGTGGGGTTACCAGAGGCAGATGGGGTTTGGGGAATGTTATCTGGGGGAGAGGTGGAAGGGGAAACAAGATTAATGGGGGAAGAAGATGGAAGGGAAGGGTTTACCTCTGCTGGGTCAACACCAGCAGGCACAACAAGCTCTGGAGCATCCTCCATCATCTGGGAAGCATCCTCAATGGCCTTCTCCAAGGCCTCTCCAAGATCAGATCCAAAGTCTGAATCTTGAAGAAGGGCTCTCTTGGCCTTGGATTTCCTCACAAGAGGCACTTCCTCTTCTTCTGATGGCTCATCCACCAGAAGGGTTTTCTTGGCCTTTCTGCTAATCTTAGACCTTTTAGCAGAGCCTCTCCTGGCCTCCTCTGGCCGCTTCCTCTTGGCTGCTCCAGCCTTCTTTACAGCTTTATCATCATCACCCTTCTTCTTAAGCACATCAAGAAGGGGAATCTGGTCCTCCTCTGAGGAACCAGAAAAGGCAACGGTTGAAGAACCAGTTGCTTCAGCAGGTTTCTTCTGTGTCTTCTGCTGCTGCTGCTGCTTTCTCTGCCCCTTAGGAGGTGAGGGAATAGATTGAATAGGAGGGGCAGGGATGGCTTGCTCTCCATCAGAGTCGGCATGGCCGTGGAGAGGACCATCCTTGGAGAAAAGGATCTTGGACTTGTGATAATTGTGACACCAAGAAGACTTCCACTTCTTCTCTGGAAGAAGAGAATCCAGAATAAGAGTTAACTTAGTCCCCAAAGAGACATTTGCAGTGAAATAGAACTACAATTCCCCTGGCTTGGAAGGACAAGGCTCCTTCTTCACCTTCATCTTGTTCTTCCTCAACACACCCCAGAAGAACTCCGCCCAATTGCACTGCACACCATCATATAAAGCCCTCATCACACACATCCTACCATTGAAAATGGCATCTGTGCTGTGATTTTCACACATAAGAACTTTAACCACAATGTCGAACAACACCTTGAACTTCTGCCTCAAATGCTTGTCCACAAAGCCCTTTGTGATATTCTGGCAAGAGGATCGAGCAAAAATCTTGAATGATCCAATTATATCATCTTCCTTGTACGTCAACGGATCCACTCCCACCGCAGAAATGTTTTCGAACAGAGCGCAGAAATCGTGCTTCGAAAACACCAAATCATCTTCACCAATCTTTGAAGAGATGTAATCATCATGAATCTTCATGCGAACCAGAAACTGGGCCGCATAACCGTCAAGGGTGCGAAAGTCCTTGGGAACGGTGGAGATCAACTTCTCCACCCCTGCATTCTGGAACATCTCCAGAACAAACAGCAAAACTGGGTTCTTGGTGGTATAAAAGTCCACCACCATCTCCGTCTTAAGCTTTTTCATCATCAGGATATGATCGAAATTGCACGGTGGAGCCATTACTGTGAAAGAGAGAGAGAGAAAGAGAGAAAAAGCTTTGCAGAGAGAGGTTAGGGTTTGAAAGTATGGAAACGTGAAAGGACAGATTGAAAATAAAATTGATTTAAATAGAGTAATACGCGCGGCTTGAAAATTAAATGAAGTGTGAACGCGTGTTGTTTCAAATTCAATTTAGGAAACAAAATCAATTTTAGCATTGATTGACATATTGCACAGTGATTAAATCCGATGGCCACGATGAAAGGCAAGATACAGATTTAATCTGGTGCGTTGGCATAGTCATTGGGACTGGGCATAAAGGGGTTTTGTGGCAGTCAAGAGAAAAAGCGAAATGATTGCCTAGACCCTATACCCTAGTCTTAAATACACTCCGAAGTTGAAAGGTTTTGAGTGTACTTACTAATTTGAAAAGTGTATCCCAATGATCAGAGGCCAGAGAAGTAAATGCATACCTGTCACCTGATATTGTAACCAGATGATACCACAACTAGTCTGGTGATACTTCTCCTCTGATGGAACTCATCTGGTCCTGGTCAGTAAAGACTTTGGACATATCTCTGACTCAGCACCTCATCTGGGATAAGTGTCACCTGGTGTATACCTCATCTGGAAGTATACCCTCTCTGATATATCTAATCTGCAGGTACGTTAGCATAAGGAAAATTTATGAAGAAAATTAATAAAATAAGGATACTTCTCTGATGTTCCCCCTAAATCAAATCTGTCTCTGGATCCAACAAACCTAACTCAAAGGCTAACTCTCTGAATCTGGTCTCAGCCAAAGGTTTGGTTAATATATCTGCTCTCTGCCTCTCTGTTGCAATCTTTTCCATCCTTATGTCTCCCTTCTCAACATGATCTCTGATAAAATGATGCCTTATATCAACATGTTTGCATCTGCTATGAAGAACTGGATTCTGGGTGATTGCAATGGCACTATTACTATCACAGAAAATAGGAATATCCTTGGCTCTAATCTGGTAATCCCTAAGCTGTTGACTAATCCAGAGAAGTTGAGAACAACAACTCCTTGCAGCCATGTACTCTGCTTCTGTTGTTGATGTAGCAACTGAAGTCTGCTTCTTGGAAAACCAGGATACCAATTTATTCCCTAAAAATTGGCATGTTCCACTTGTAGATTTCCTATCTATTCTGCACCCACCATAGTCTGAATCTGAAAAACCACTCAATTCCAGGTTGTCATCTGCAGGATACCATAATCCTAAATTCACAGTTCCCTTGAGATATTTCAATATTTTCTTAGTTGCTTCCAAGTGACTCTTCTTGGGGTTAGCTTGAAATCTGGCACAAACTCCTACAGCAAAAGTAATATCTGGTCTGCTTGCAGTCAGATACAAAAGAGAACCAATAAGTGCTCTGTACTGAGTCTGGTCCACACTCTCTCCAGACTCATCTGGATCCATGTTGAAATTTGTCATCATAGGGATCTTGGCTGCTTTGCTAGATCCTATTCCAAATTTCTCTAACATGTTTCTGGTGTACTTAGCTTGATTAATAAAAATTCCCTTCTCTGATTGCTTAACCTGCAAACCCAAAAAGTAATTCAATTCTCCCATCATGGACATCTCAAACTGTCCCTGCATGAGCTCACCAAACTTCTCACACAGCTTCTTGTTAGGGGATCCAAATATGATGTCATCAACATATATTTGGACCAGAAGGATGTCCTTTCCTTCTTCTTTCCTAAACAAGGTCCTATCAATCTTACCTTTAGTAAAACCATTGTCCAGAAGAAATTGAGATAGAGTGTCATACCATGCTCTGGGTGCCTGTTTCAGCCCATAAAGAGCTTTCTTAAGCTTAAACACCTTGTCACCTTGTTCAAAGCCAGGAGGTTGTTCCACATACACTTCCTCAATGAGAATCCCATTAAGAAAGGCAGATTTCACATCCATCTGGTATACTTTGAACTTCATGTGAGCAGCATATGCTAAGAACAATCTGATGGCTTCTAGTCTGGCAACAGGAGCAAAAGTCTCATCATAGTCTATTCCTTCAGACTGAGAATAGCCCTGGGCCACTAGCCTTGCCTTGTTCCTAGTAATGACATCATTCTCATCTTTCTTATTTTTGAAAACCCACTTAGTGCCTATCACCTTTTGATGTCTTGGTCTGTCTACCAGCTCCCAAACATCATGTCTGGTGAATTGATTCAATTCCTCCTGCATAGCCACAATCCAATTTGAATCCTTCAGTGCCTCCTTGATGTTCTTGGGCTCAATCAAGGACACATAGCAACTGAATAAGGCAGCTAAGTTAAGAGTTCTCCTAGTCTGGACACCCTTAGTTGGATCTCCTAAGATCAGGTCATTGGGGTGATCAACCAGGGTCCTCCTACCCGTGGTCTTACCTGGATGATCATCTTCTGTAGTACCTTGGTGATTATCACCACCTGCAGAAGAGCTTCCCCCTACAGGAGTTCCAACCTCTTCTGGTTCTGCTCCTCGTGAAGGCTGCTGCTTCAGAGAACCAGGAGATGGGTCATCATCTGAATCTGAATCTGAATCAAGAATAGGTGGATTGACCTTGATAACTCTGGGTGTAGTCTGATTCTGGGTCTCATCTGAAGACTTAGAATCCACCTTGCACTCAAAAGTAGATTCATCAAAAACAACATGAGGTGTTTCCTCCACACAAAGTGAATTCTTATTAAAAACTCTAAAAGCTTTACTGGTGCTGGAATATCCCAAAAATATTCCATCAGCCACTTTAGCATCAAAGGTTCTTAATTTAGATTTCCCATTGTCATGGATGAAACACTTACATCAAAAAATATGAAAATATAAAACAGATGGGGTTTTACCTTTCCATACCTCATATGGGGTCTTATTGTGTCTCTGGGCAATCAGGCACCTGTTCTGAGTGTAACAAGCTGTATTGATGGCCTCTGCCCAAAATCTCTGTGGAGTGCTGTACTCTGCCAGAAGTGTTCTTGCAGCTTCTTTGAGAGTCTTATTCCTCCTTTCTGCAACTCCATTTTGTTGAGGTGTTCTGGCAGCAGATGTCTCATGAAAAATCCCATGGTCCTTGCAATAATCTGCAATATGTGAATTCAAAAACTCTGTTCCTTTGTCACTCCTGATCCTGACTATGCTCTGGTTCTGTTCATTCTGAATCTGCTTGAAGAACTCTGGCAGCTTAGTCATAGTTTCATTTTTCTTAAACAAGAACACTACCCAAGTGTATCTTGAAAAGTCATCTACTATTACTAAGGTGTACTTCCTTCCACTGAAACTAAGAGGAGAAACAGGTCCAAACAGGTCCATGTGAAGTAGTTGAAGTACTCTGGTTGTGGTTGTGCTCTGGACATCCTTAAAGGAAGTCTTGGGTTGTTTACCCTTCTGGCATGAACCACAAACCTGATCCTTCTTAAACACTTCATTTGGAAGACCTCGAATGAGACCCTTTCTGGCAATCTTGTTCAATGTTTTGAAGTTAAGATGACACAATCTCTTGTGCCAAATCCAGCTGTTCTCTGCAGATCCTTTAGCAACCAGGCAAGCATTCATTGGGCAACTGCTAAAATCTGCAAGATAAATGTTACCCTTCCTCAAGCCTATTAGCAAGATATCATTATAATCAGAAGAGAAAACAGTGCATGAATCACTAGAAAACTTCACTGAGTATCCCTTGTCACAGAATTGGGATACTGAAAGCAGATTATGCTTGAGTCCTTCTACGTAGTAGACTTCATCTACAGATACTCCATTGAAAGTCAACTTTCTAACTCCTCTGGTGACTCCATAGTTGTTGTCACCAAACATCACTCTTGGTCCATTCAATGGCTTGAAATCTTGGAGATTATCCTTCTGGAAGGTCATGTGCTTAGAACATCCACTATCAATGTACCAGACATGGTTGCTTGAAAATCCTTTCTCCAATGGACTCTTATCTACCTGCAGAGAAATCAATTAGGTCCCCTACTAGTGTTGGGTCCTGATTGGTTAGTTGCAGGTTTTGTAGGAAACCATAGATAAAGATCATCTCTTGATGGATGAGGAGATCTTATCTTTCTTCCAAATCTATCTACCAGCACATGTCCTCTTACTATGACATATTGAGCTACTGGTCTGATAAGGACACCTTTCCTATAAACAGGTCTGGTGTACCTTTTCTCAAATCTGGCCTTTGGAATGGCCTGCCTCAGAGACATGGTCTTAAAGGTCTGGTTGTAAGGGTACATCCTAGAAGAACCATCTCTGGTGTCATAACTCCCCAGATCAGTTGGTTTTCTATAGATGGGTCTGGAAGACCTCCTCTGGTTCTGATAATTAGACATGTTCTGGTGATTATAGTTCCTTTGAGTATACCTATTCTGGAATTGATTCTTCTGAGAAAATTGTCTCTGGGGTACCTGGTTCTGTTGAACATTGTTCCTTCTCTGGTAGTTATTACTCTGATTGGTATTCCCCCTTTTTGAGTGTTTCCTTTGAGGTCCCCTAATCTGTTTAGGTTCCCTTTGAGGATTTCTCTGGGGTCCTCCAATTTGAGTAATATCTACTCCTTGGGACTCATTGTTCACAGAACCATCAATCTTTAATGGTTCCCCTTGTTGACACTTATTCTCTAACATCTTCTCTTCCAGAACAATTAACTCTTCTGGACCATTTGTTATGTGATTAACAGAGTGGTTCCTTTTCCAATCAGGATTGTGAACCACCTTGTAACCATTACCAGTTAAGTCATTATCATTCCAGATTTCTACCAATTTACCAGCTCTTACAGACTTGTCTTTGTTATAAAGGTACTTGTGAGTTTTAGTGGTAATTCCAGAATATCCTAAACCACTCTTATCACAAATGCGCTGAGAAGACTCTGATATGATAGATACAACAGATGGTATCTTAGGAGCTTCTCTGGGCATAGGTACCTCCTCTATGTTGTGGACAACTTGTTTTCCCTTGATAAGAGTTTGGTATTTGGCTCTGAGTTCAGTGATCTCATCCTCTTGAGAATTCCTTTCTTTCATGAGTTGATCTACCAGAGTATCTCTTTCTGTGATCTTATCCTGAAGTTCAGAGACTTCTTTGGAATGATCTTTCATGAGTTCTCTGGTGGATTTATGCTCATGAGAGAGAGATTGAACTTCAGCTCTGAGCCTACCATTCTCTTTCTCAAGTTTTTGACAGAGTTGGACACAATTTTGGAGATCTGATAGCATTTGTTGCATATCAGACTCTCTGGAGTTACCAGATGAATTAGAGGATTCAGTACATTTGGAATTAGATAAAACAAGAGTAGTTTCATTTACCTCAGTGATGTCTGCCATGAGACACACATCATCATCTGATCCAAAGCCAGAGGAAGAAGAACTGGAACTAGTATCCTCCTCCTCTGCTTCTGCCAGCAGTGCTCTCTTATCTGCATATCTCCTATCTCTCTTGATTCTTTTCTCTTCTCTTTCCCTAGGAGTAAGCTGAGGACAATCATAACTGTAGTGACCAGTCTTGTTGCATGTGTAGCAGGCATTGTCTCCTCTGGGACTAGGACTTGGCTCTCTCCTCCTCTGGTTGTAGTCTGATCTGGCTGGACTACTTTCTCTCCTCTGGTAGTCAGGTCTGCCAGAGCTACCATCCCTCCTCTGATAATCTGATCTCCCAGAGTTGCCAGAGCTGTCATCTCTCCTCCTCTCTGGAGTTCTGAATCTGGTCTCCCTTGAGTCTCCAGATGTCTTCTCCTTCTCTGCAGGCTTGAAAGAACTCTTCCTGTTTCTGGTAGACTCCTTCCAATGCCTTTTGTACCTGCCATATTTTGAACTCATTTTGTCTAATTTATGAGTTAGAAGTGCTACCTGCTCCTTGAGGCTCAAGTCATCTGCAGTAGACTCCTTTGGCTTGGCATCAGATTTGATGGTTGAAGAGAATGCAACACCTTTCTGACCAGAAGAGGAAACCTCTTCTGTTTGATCCTCCTCTTGAAGATCATACTCATAGGCTTTGAGATCAGACAACAGAAGATGATGATCCAGAGTATTGAGATCCTTGTTGTCCTTGATCACAGTGACTTTAATTCTCCACCTGCTGGTTAGTGAACGTAATATTTTACTATTAATCTCTTTTTCAGAATAGGTCTTACCTAAGGCACTAGCCTTGTTTAAGAGATTCGTGAGACGCATGTCCAGCTGGTCAATGGTCTTGCCTGGTTTCATCTTAAATGTGTCAAAAGAGTGTTGAACAGCTTGGAGCTTGTTATCTTTAATCTTCTCTGTTCCTTCACAGAGCAGAGCTAACTTGTCCCACATCTCTTTTGCAGTGGTGCACGTCCTGACCTTTTCAATTACTTCTTTAGTAAGAGTGTTGATAATCTCAGTCCTCGCCACCTGGTCCAGATTGTAGAGCTTTCTTTCATCATTATCAAGCTCGTCTCTCTTTTTGAGAATTCTCTGCCTGGGGACTCTATCCTCTGCAGCGTCGCTAGTTTCTTCTCTGGACTCAGACCTGCCACTAGTTTCTTCTCTGGACTCAGACCTGCCACTATCAATAGGAGTCCAGTAAAATTTAATGGGGCCACTTTCAACCACATCGAACATGCGGTGGTGAATAGCTCCAAGATGATTACTCATCATGAAGCTCCAGTGGCTATAATCCTCAAAAGAGAATTCTGGAAGCTTACGACTCTTGTAAGAAGATTTTGCAGACATTTTGATAAGAAATTTAGGGAAATAACAAGAACTTGAATAAAAGCACTAAAGAGCAATGGATCTGCCCGGTGACCACCAAAAGCTTTTCAAAGCAGTGGTCGTGGACACACTGCTCTGATACCACTTGTTGGTCCCACTTGATAGATTAATTGTGGAAGCTTATGTTCAAATGTCTTTCAAAGTCTTTTACAAGAGAATAATAGACAATAAACAATAATCAAAATAAAGCGATAAATAACACAAGATATATAGTGGTTCGGATAAATATCCTACGTCCACTCTCCCTTATCACCAAGGGGTCTCACTATCAACCAACTCACAAACTTACTCACTGGAATTTCCGAAGTACCAGCTCCTTCTTACAAACTCTTTAGATCTATCGTCGATCTAAAGATAAACTTACTCCAACCTTGTCTAACAAGATGAACAGGTTGAGTATATAAACTCCTTACGAGTAGATGAGTAATTAAGAACAAAAGTGAGTGCGAAATGCGTAGTGATCAAAAGCTTAGTATAGCTATATGCGCGTGAATGATTCTAGAGCTTTTTCCAGATCTGCACTCAAGTATATATAGAGGGGATTAGGGACATAGCCGTTGGGAGGCTGATCCAATCAGATCCTCTATATATGGAAGCTTCAATCAATCAATTCCCTAATTGATTGATTGGGTTGGTGAGATCTTGATTGATTGTCTTCATATCTTTCTCAATCTAATCTTGTTTTGTCTTGATTTGAATCACCAACGGTCAATAGCTTCCTCTGCCTAACTCTGATTTTCTCCAGAGAAGGCAGGACCAGACACCAGGCAACCTCGGTGTCTTCTGGTCCTAATCTGGTGAACAACCAGAATACTCAGTAGAGTCAGGGGATCAAACTGAGCATCTTTTGTTCCACCAGACTCGTCTGGTCCGGACTCGTCTGGTCTGGGGAAGGTCCTCTGCCTCTGGTCTGATCTCCTCTGGTGAAGTCTTCTGGTGGAGTCGTCTGGTGAAGTCCTCTGGTGGGGTCTTCTGGTGACTCTTCTGGTGAGGTCTTCTGGTCTGGCAGTTCCCCCTAGACTAAGTCCTAACTAATCCTCATCTGGCTAACAGGTCCAGATGGTCCTATTACAACTTCTGGTTTGTTTTAACTCATCAAAACTAACAAATTTTTATCCTAACATTAACTACAATGTAACACGTACTATATATAGAACGGTTTGCAATAGAAATTCAACATTCAATCATAACTAAAGCAAATGCGATAAAAGAATTATTCTCATAAAACGAGTGTTTGATACACGAGTTATACAAAGTAAAAGCATACTTTCACGTATAACTCCAACAATCTCCCACTTATACTTTAAGTCTGCTTTTAGTATACATCCTGCATGTCTTAGTGTAGTAGCTCTACGTGACATCTCATGTCAACCTACACTAACCTAATAATTCCTCCCACTTATACTTAAAGTAGATTGGCAATAGTCTTGACTCCCATTCCATCCACATGTCTCTCGAATGTATTCAGAGGCAGACCCTTTGTGAATGGATATACTAGGTTGTCCTCCAACATTTATCTTTGCCACCTCTTTATCTCCTCTCTTAACGATTTCTCGTATAAGATGGTGTTTTCTTTCAATGTGTTTGCTGGCCTTGTGGGCTCTCGGTTCCCTTGAATTTGCAACTGCTCCGGCATTGTCACAAAAGACAGTTATCTTATCGGGAAAATTCGGAACAGCGTCCAAGTCCACTAAGAAGTACTTGAGCCAAACCGCTTCTTTCGCTGCTTCACAAGCAGTTACTTATTCGGCTTTCATGGTCGAATCGGCGATGCATTTCTGCAAATCGCTTCTCCATATCATGGCTCATTCTCCCATGCAAAACACACTACCCGAGGTAGATATTTTGGAGTCTATGTCTGATTGGAAATTTGAGTCCGTGTATCCCATGGGAATTAGATTGTCTGATTGTTAAATCAGCATTCCATACCAAGTTCTTTTCAGAAACTAAAGAACGCATTTAATTGCAATCTAATGTGCTTTCCCGGGGTTACTTTGATATCTTGCCATCATGCCCACGGCAAAGTAGATATCCGGTCTCGTACACAACGTTGCATACATAAGACTTCCTACGTCCGAAACGTACGGAACGTCTTTCATGTCATCTATCTCCACTTGCGTCTTAGGGCATATTTCTTTGGATAGATGGATTCCGTGCCTACAATGTACAAAACCTTTCTTGGAATCTTGCACGCTGATATGCTTCAAAACAGTGGCTTTGTATGAAACTTGCGATAAGCCCAACATCTTCCTCTTGCGATCTCGAGTGAACTTGATCCCAAGAATGTGACCGGCTTTTCCCTAAGTCCTTCATATCAAACTGATTTGATAGCCATACCCTTACGTCTGACAATACCTTTACATTATTTCCAATGAGCAGAATATCGTCTACGTATAATACTAAGAATACCACCGCAGTTCCGTCATATCTTTTGTACACACAACTTTCGAACTTGTTTTGATCACAAACCCATAAGACTTAATTAATTGATCAAAACACTGGTTCCAAGTACGCGATGCTTGCTTAAGTCCATAAATGGATCTCTTAAGCTTGCATACGAGGTGCTCTTGGCCTTTTTCAACGAAACCTTTGGGTTGTTGCATATAGATCCCATCAAGACTTCCGTTAAGGAAAGCTGTCTTGACATCCATTTGCCAGACCTCGTAATCTAAGTGCGCAGCGATCGACAAGAGAATACGGATGGACTTAAGCATAGCTACAGGCCACAGGCCACAGGCCACAAGCCTTGCTTTGAAGGTCTCTACCCTTCCGTCCGGTCCTCTTTTTCTCTTGTACACCCACTTGCATCCAATGGGCTCTACCCCATTAGGTGGATCAACCAACTCCCACACTTGATTATAATCCATCGAACCCACCTCGGTTTCCATTGCGGTTTGCCACACTTCCGCGTCTTTGTCTTGGATTGCCTCGTCGTACGTTCATGGGTCTGATTCATCGCCGGGAATCAAATCCGAAGATTCTCCAATTCCCATGAATCTCTCGGGTTGCCTTGCAATCCTCCCACTACGACGGGGTTCCGGTTGTGAAGGTATGACATGTGGTATATCATCTTGTATACTTGGTATAGGAGTTTGCCCTCTTAACTCGTCTAAGGTAATCTCACTTCTGGGCTTTCTTTTGTTCATATAGTCTTCCTCCAAGAATTTAAAGTGCGAACTAATCACGGTCTTTTAATCCTTGAGACTATAGAACATACACCCTTTCGTTCCTATGGGATATCCTATAAACAACCTTAATTCCGAACATGGATCCAATTTACCAGCTTCCTTGTCTAGCATGTATGCCGGACAACCCCAAATCTTCAAGTGTCTTAGACTGGGCTTGCGCCCCGGTCCACAATTCCATTGGGGTTTTAGGAACCGATTTGGATGGCACCAAGTTTAGAATGTAAGTCATTGTTTCCAAGGCGTTACCCCAAAACGACTTGGGTAAATCCGAATAACTCATCATGGATCTGACTATTTCTAAAAGAGTCTGGCTCCTTCGTTCCGCCACACCGTTCTATTGAGGGGTTCCCGATGTGGTCAACAGGGATACAATCCCTTCTTCCGATAGGTAGTTCAAGAATTCATTGCTAAGGTATTCGCTTCCACGAACAAATCGTAGAGACTTGATACTTCTTTCCCTATGCATCATAAGGTAGATGTATCCGTATCTTGAGTAATCATTGAAAAAGACAATTTACTCATACCCCTTCTTGCTATGATCGTCATTGAACCACACATATCGGTATGAACGAGTTCTAACACTTCCGTGGTTCTATTCCCCTTGGCTCCAAATGCCCTCTTGGTCATTTTACCCTCTAAACAGGATTCACAAGTTGGAAAACGGTTCGACTTGGAATGATTCCAAGGATCCGTCTTTCACCAATCTCTCTATCCGCTTTAGATTAACATGACCTTGTCTAAGATGCCATAGAAATGTTTCGTTCATCTCCGAAGAACGCTTTCTTTTATTTCTCGAAATAATCGATGTGTTATTAGATTCAATTTTGTGAGTGGTGTGCCCAAAAAATGGTATAAAGATCATCCATTGAAGTTCCGGAACAGATAAACTCATCGTTTCAAGCAATAATAACATCCTTATTAAAAGAAACTGAGTATCTATTCAAACAGTTTAGAAACTGAAGGTTGAGTTCTTTCTAAACTAGGAACATGAGGAACGTCTCTCAAGACCATAACTCTATCTTCACAAGATAGGCGCACTTCTCCCACTGCTTCAGCTGCCACTCTTGTAGCATTGCCCGATGTGATGGGGATCTCACTTCCGTTAAGTCGTCGGGTTAGCTTAAACCCATGAAACAAATGTGATCAGTAGCTCTCGTATCCACTATCCACGAATAGACAGCATACGCCACTTCACAAGTTTCGACGACTAAGGTGTGTGAATTACCTAACTTTCCTAGCCTCTTAGGCTTGGAACAGGCAGACCTCCATTGTCCTCTCTCACCGCAACTAAAACACTTCCCCTTCGATGCTAGCCTTTGCATTTGCCTTTTGCAACAATTGGATTTGCTTGGATCCGGCCTTTGGTTCTCTTCCTCTTTTTCCCTCCCTTGGGACCAAAAGAGGTAGACGAACCATTAGCCACCATAGCACTAGATTGGTGCTCCATTATCACCTCCACCGAAACTAAAGCTTACAAGAGCTCGGGCAAACGACTTGTCCGTTCATTCATCTGACAGTTCAGACGAAACTACTCAAAGCTTCTCGGTAGAGAATGGTATATGAAATCAATCAAAATCCGCACCAAGTACTTCCAACTTGTTAAGGTATACCATTATCTCGAGAACGTGCTCCCTCACGGGCGTTCCTTCCACCATTTCCAACTTGACCAAGTCATGTTTGGTGAACTGATTAGTCATGGGATTCTGATGTGAAAACATCTCTTCAAGGTGTTCCATGATTTCAACAGCGGATACAATGTCTTCATGAACGCGCCTCAAATCCTCAGACAGAAATGTCAAGATGATGCACTTCATTCATTGTCACGCTTCCGATCATAAACTGCCTCTTCCCATTGCTTGACTCATCATTAGGCTTGCCGGGTATATTAACATAAATAACCCAATTGCGTTTTCGTGCAGTAAGGACAAATTTAAAAAAACATTTCCAATCGATATAATTCTCTCCAAAAAGTTTATTAACTTTAAGTATATTAAACAGTGGATTAAAAGGTTGCGACATGATGAAATGAGAATAAAATATACATTCATATTAATATCTAGAAAAATACGAAATTATCACATAATTTGATCACATCAATTATATTGAAACCTTAAAACAATATAATCATGCATCAGCCAACATCTCGAAACAATTTAAATGCGCCACGAGGGGTGGTCTATACATTTAAACACATTCAAGCGGATTACAAACTTAAAAGTTACAAATCCTTAATTCAAAATTAATAGTTGGCTCCCACTATGACCACATAGAAACTGACAGGGACTCCGAGGGGAGTAAGTTAATATCAATTTCCTATGCCTAAGTAATAACCATAATTAAATACAGGATTATTATTTCGCTTTGAGCAAGCCACTCGTGGTGAGGGTCAATACCGCCACTAGTAATAATCCACAATCATCCTTTCGGAATTTATTCATGTGAAATCCGTTCTTTTGGCCGATCCGAGGAGGAAATGTATTCCAAAAGAACTTCACAAATAAATAAATTATGGAGGTCAAAATAATCCAATTTTTAATATCCGGAATAAAATTGCAATTATAAAACATACTTAGTAATTTTCGAAAGTAAGGTTTTTCTTGGACAATTAAATTCATGCAAACACATATTAACAAATAATAATAGGTGCACGAAATAAAACATCCATCAAAACAAAATTAAACACATTGGAGCACTCAAATCCAATTGTCACGGTTTAATTTCTTCACGTCTTGATGCGAAAAATCGTCCTTGTTGCTTTCCGATGTTCGTCTCGACGTGCTCCCACTCGAACAGCAACACTTCTTCAAAAACAGCATCGTTTGGGGTTCGAGACGACGTTTAAAATCACACGGAAAAAAAACACGAACCGAAAAAATTCCACGGCCTGAGATACAGAACGCGTCGGCCCACGAAGTGGGCCCGCGCGCTTCCCGGCCCGAGAAGCGCTGGAAAAACGCCCGAGGCGCGCCGAAGCGCAGCCCCGAGGCGCACCCGAGGCGCTGCACAGAAGCGCGCCGAGGCGCTGCCCGGGGCGCCCCGAGGCGCTGCTGATCCCTGCCGAGGCGCGCGCGCGCCGTGCGCCCGTTGCGCCATTTTTTTGCCGTTCGTCCTCGTTTTCTTCACCCCTTGCATGATTTTACCTCCATACACGCGCCACGCTTGTATGCGTCGTCCGGGTACGCCGTTTTTAATTCTTCGTTCTTCGTCACGATCCGGTTACAATTTATTTTTACAAAAAAATAAATACTAGATCTAGACTAGTCTATTACAATGATCGAATCAAAATAAAAACAACTAATCTACTCGTGGATTTTCTCACGAGAAAAATGAATTCGAACGAATCGAATTAAAAACTAAATTAATTCACACGCATGAAATTAACAACATTAAAAACCATGACAATTGGATACCTGCAAAAAAGATCTAACAATTCTACTACCCAATTTCAATTTAATGTTCAACAATTTAAATTCCAATTTAAAATTCAGAGCCCGAAACCGTGGCTCTGATACCAGTTGTTGGGAAAATAGGGGTGCCCGGAATCTATTCGGGATGAACTTTAAATACGAATTTAAATACAATTATTACTAGCATGAATTAATCCTAATTAATTCAAATAATAATTCCAACAACTAATTATCATCATGCATGTTAAATTAATTTTACATATTTAACTAGGCGGAATTAAACAAGTAAATATGTGATTAACGTACCTCTCGTAGTATTGGCCTTTGGATGTACGGGACAATTGTAATCTCGCTTTATCAACCCAAAGCCTTCTCAATTACTTCCCTTTTCACCTCACTTGATCGCCGGTGGGAGACGCTTTCAAGTAATTTAATAAACTAAGGAAAAAGAAAAATATCTATGCTTCTTGATTTTTCCAACACATGGAATTATGTACTTGGAGATGAAATAATCATCTCCTATTTATAGAAGGTAGTGGCCGATTTTTTCTTGTGGATATGGGCTTGGAAAAAATCTTTTCTTAGACTCTAAGAAATCTTGAATATATCCCATATATTCTTTTCTCCATAATAAAATATTCCACAAAAATCTCACACCCTTAAATAAATATGATGTTTTCAAAAACTTCATGGAGAAAATCCAAGATTTGGATCTTCTTGAATATATGAGATATTCTTGTATTCCTATAATACATATCTTGCATAATATCTTTCCAAGAAAATCAACAAAATCTTTTTCCTCCTTATCATGTAATTTTCGAAAATAATAAAGAAAAATCAGCATATTATTTTCTTTTTATTTTAATCACCTTATCATTATTGGGCTACTTAATGGGCTACTTGAGGGGCCTTAAGGAGAATTAAGATTGGACCTCCTAATGGACTTCTGAATTTCAATATTGAGCCCCAATATAATTCAATCCATTAATATTAATTATTACCACTAATAAATTAATATTGCACTATCCATCTTAATCCATATTACGATAATATGGGCTCCCGGTTATTATTTCCCGCGTTTAAGATTACCAAGTCCATTAATTAATTGAGCTTCTGAATAGCTCTAAATTAATAAACATCTTTCACCTTGGAGTAAAGACAGCTCAACATTATTATTCGTACCGAAGAAACTAATTCTTCACTTGCAAGATTTGGTACAATAAAACTTCTGAGCCCACCAAGGGAACTAATCACACGAGCCGTACTCGCACGCGTTTCTCCATATTAAATCTTAGCAACCGCCGTATGATTAATATTACTGCCCAAGACACAAAGTTCGAAGTCGCAATGATTCTCACCCAACATGAATCAAAGCAGTAACTATTAAGCACACACGGTCCTATTTAAGTGACGGAGATTAAGAAATCAACAACCACTGAGGTCTAATTCTTCACCTTTCAGAATAGAAGAATTTATCCTCGCTGTAGGACCTCTTCAACACATACTAAATGTGCTAGTGCAATCTCTTAGTCAAGACAGACCAATCTGAGCCTTACACATCGACCTTTCACGGCGGTTTGTTCAATTCCACCTAGGTCGTGAAAATGTACGTTTAGTTACAAGTAAACTGTTAATGTTGTCTTCCGTGATCGGGTATCACCACATTAACTACAATGTAACACGTACTATATATAGAACGGTTTGCAATAGAAATTCAACATTCAATCATAACTAAAGCAAATGCGATAAAAGAATTATTCTCATAAAACGAGTGTTTGATACACGAGTTATACAAAGTAAAAGCATACTTTCACGTATAACTCCAACATATTCAATGGCCTTCTAAGAATAAGAAAGTAAAATCTTAGAAAAGAAAGACATTAAATTTAGTACAAATGTTATTAGTGTAAATTTCTATAAATTTATTATATTTTATCCTTTTCAAGAAAAGTATTTAAAGTTATACTTTTTAAAATAGTAAAAGTTTTTACAAAAGAATGAAGGAAATTAAAGGTTTGTTTTGTAGAAATATAAATAATCATACAATCAAGAAAATCAGTAAGTACACTCCAAAAATACACTCATCCTTTTTAGAGGTGGTGTATTCACCAAAATGGGGTATAAACCTTAAACCAGTCCTTTTAAAGTATATAAGACACCAACCTCTCGTCTCTCGTAATGCAAACTCTCGAATTCTTCCTAAATTCATCAAAGATACTCTTTTAATCGAATAACTTTATATTAGGAATCAGTGCTAGTGGGATTCCGCACCAGAGACTCGACCACTCGTCTGTACACCACTTCCAGGACTCCCAACAATCAGGTGGGTGATGATCTGTTGATCGATCTGCTTATAATACGTTGTGCTGGTATTTTCTGAACTCGACTAATTAAACCTAAAATGATTAATCCAACATAAATGTACCCCTATTATATAACTGTTTGAATTACGTGATATAATCATATATGATACGAAATACCTGTTGTTAAATCCAAATCAATCAATGTTGCATGATTAAGGGCATTATGTGAGCATGAATCAATTTGATTGCAAATCGAGGAATTTTTCCTCCACGTTTTAAAATGTCAGTTTTATAAAAGGACGGAATGTCAGTAAGTACGGAGTTGTGGTACGGGTATTAAATCCAACCTCCGGGGAGCTGTCAAGGACGCCCCCAGAATCAAGGTTGTTGATTCAAACAGATCTGGTCCCCGGGTCAGACGCCTACGTTGCGCACTGGGAATAAGGCCATTGATGGTTTGCGTTATTTATTTTGTCAGTGGTTGGAAGGAGTAAGGTTTTTGGAAGTGGAACAAGTCGAGTATGGTCGTACGAAAATGGTTTGGAAGAGATTTACAATATGTGGAAAGTGATTTTGGCAGATTGAGCTGATACGTGAAAATGGTTTTAGGTTTTACCCCTTAATGTGAATCAACTTGTGATATATCAATTACGTGAATGTGAAACCTGCTATGCCCAATTAATTATTATGTGAGCTTGTTACTTCTGCGATATATGTTATTCATGTTTATATGTCATCTAGTTAAATAAATTATATACTTTCTCAATGAGTATAACTTAATATACTTCGGATTTACCAATCCCATGACGTTGCAAATCACCCATACGTGAGAATTCAAATCTCACGCCCCACTTTTCTAACCCCTTGCAGATTATGAGTACGGGGAGTAAGGACAGTGATGAGGAAGACTCGGCGTTTCCCCGATCAAATAAAATCCTAATTAGAACACTACGATGCCTATTTTACTTTGTATTTTCTAAATAATTGTTATCGTCAGTGCACTGTAAAACGATACAAATTTACGTGTGATTCAGTACCTAAGACTCAGTATGTAATATTTCGAAATACTAAAACTCTCTATACTTTTATACATATAAATATATAAGAGTGTGATACGTTGTTATAATATTTCTTCCCACCTTCCTACTGTATGAAACTCATTATCTATTCATGTTATCTTTTCTTAAAAAAAATTTATTGTTCGGGACTTTGATCTCAATTAACATCTCGAATTCTATATAATTAATATACATATGGATTCGGGGCGTTACAGGTGGTATCAGAGCCTAGGTTCAAAACTTTCGGACCCAAACCCAAATCCTTGATTTTTTTCATCAAAACTAAAATTATTTCTCATCACTTAAATAGTAAACAACATTGAATATCTCGGGGGAAACGTGTCTCTGATTACTGTCCACAAGCTCCACAAAGGTACGTCAGTAAAATTTTCATAAAAGTCGTCTAAAGTCCTACGAACTCACAACAGTTTGACTTCATAATATTACACAATAAAAAAGGTTACGACAACTCAAAACGATATTCGTGCTATAAGGGAAGGCTTCAGGATCTAGTCTAAAATATTTCTGAACCTCGGTTAATTGATAAAGAATGCTTGAATAATTTTATGAGCTTCATAAATGATATTATGTGATTACTTGAGTTACGTGTTTTAAAGTGTTTACTTTACAGCTTTCCTTTCTTGAACTAAAATTTTGACTAGAACTGTCCTTTCACTATAGGAGACCTTAAGATGGATGTGGATGAGTACATAGGAGTTGCGCAGCTAGAGTTAGAGACTATCGATGAGTATACGGCTCGCTTCCTAGGACTACGTGAGAGAGCAAGGGTTGCCCCCGAACCCCACGTTGAGTCGGATTTCGCTGCTGCGATGAGGTATACCGGCGGAGTTGCTGAAGTATTCCGTCCTATTGCTACGGGGCTCCTAGACCGCATGAGAATGGACGATGCTGAGGACGGCCCCTACCTTCACTTAGAGGCTTTTTGGGTGGAGGTTCAAAGGGTTATACAGAATGCGGACACTACCCGCGGGTTGGCTTACCAGGCCGCTGCACTCGCCCGGGGCGACATGGACATATTAGACATCCTTCGAGAGGAAGCTGTCTTAGCACAGTTATCAGCTGACGCAGCCAGGGCGACCGCAGTCACTCAGGAGGAGTACTCCCTCTTCTCTACTCAGAGAGCTGACCTATACCAGAGGGCGGCCATCTCGCACTGGGATAACGCCGTTGCTCTCTGGGTGGCAGGAGGATTAGCTGGTGATGGACCCCTCGGCCCCAATGAGGCTGCACCCCCAGGAGTGGAGCCAGCAGTCGACGAGCTGGTCGAGGGTGGGCCACCTGTGGACGAAGATTCCTCTGCAGAGTCAGGGGTGGATGATTAGTTTGAGATTAGACTTGACATGTAGTAGTAGATGCATATATATAGCATAGGTGGTAGCCGCTTGACATATAGTAGTAGTCATTGCGTGGTCGTTTTCCTTATAGGCCATAGCAGCGTAGCCTTAACCCACTCCTTTTGTCGCTCGTGATCCGCAATGATGTGAGGATACGATGCGTTAGCATTACCTAGAAGTCTTTTGTATTCTATGACGTAATGTAAGGAGACTGACTCCATAGAACCCCAAAACTTTTTAGATATATATAATACTTATTTTGTGCTCACTGCTTGTCAATGTGCTTTACTTGCTTTACATATTAATTGTCGTATATTTTATCTGATTATTACTCAATGACATATCACTGGTTCCTATTGTACTGTGCGAATGTGAGCACTGTGCCATTGAGGGCCCCAATGCGTTGCGGTGATTTACGTACCACATGTGTTTCAGTGCTAGTGCTGTGTTATTTTGGTTAATCCGGTTATGTTTTTATAATTTTCTCACACCTATACATATTGTAACAATATTATTCTTTTCTCTTCAGAAGCACCTTTAGAATGGTACCAGGCCGAAGACGTGGACGACCCCGCATTAATCCTATTCCTGTACCAGTGGACCCTATGGAACAGGACCCACCTCCTCAGGCTAAACCTGAGCCGCCTCAGCAGGCCGTGCCAGGGAATGATATTGCGAGAGAAATTCTAATCTCCCTGCAAAACTACATCCAGCAACAGGCTCTATCACCTCCTCCACCCCTTTATGGGCCTATTCCTCAAATAGCGCCCAGGATGAACGACTTTGTCGAACGCTTTCAACGACTACAGCCACCTAGGCTGAATGGAAGGGAGAACCCCTTTGAAATCGAGGAGTGGATATTCGGGATGGAACGTATTTTCCGACATATGGCACTGGCTGATGCACAGAAAGTCTCCTGTGCCCAGTTCCAACTGATGGAGGATGCAGCCCAATGGTGGGAGTCCTATGAGCGGACTATGAGTGAAGAAGCTAGACAGGTCTTTACTTGGGAAGATTTCAAGAAAGCAGTGCTGGATAGGTACTTTCCACGAGTACTAAGAGATCGGAAGGAACAGGAATTCATCAACCTTCGACAGGGAACTCTCTCGATGATAGAGTACGAGAGAAAATTCAATCAGTTGTCTCGTTATGCCCCACATCTGGTGGGTGATGATGAGAGGAAAGCCCGCAGGTTTGAACAGGGCTTGAAGCCTGAGATAGCGGGAATTGTAATTGGTCTTCAGATGCCAAACTATGGGGAAGTCTTTCATCGAGCGCTACTAGTCTCGATCAGCCAGAATCTGGAGTACAAGCAGGCTCCGACTTTTGTTCCTGTCAATCGTAATTGGCAGCCAAACTTTAAGAGGAACCCAGCCCCGCCATCCAGGGGGAATAACTTTATTGGTTCTCGAGCCAACCAAAACTGTCAGAGGTGTGGAAGGAGACATTGGGGACCATGTAGTCAAGGAGGAGTAATTTGTTACCGTTGCAATCAACCTGGGCACAAGTCTAATGAATGCGCCCAGCCACCGAGCAACAACCGCCAACCGGTCAATAATAACCAGTACCGCCCGCAGCAGGCAATCAACTACCAGACTCGCCAACTACCTGCACCTAACAACCGTTAGGTGGGACCACCCAACAGAGGTCCGCCTAACCAAAGTCAGAAAAGGTCTGGACATGTGAATGCCATTATGGAAGAAGGGGAAGGTAGCGGAGAACAACTTCGCCTGAAGGGCCCAACTCAACCTGAGCAGCATGAGACGCTAGCAGGTACTGTTTTTGTACTTGAAAAACCTGCGTACGTATTGTTTGATACTGGGCATCTCATTCCTTTTTATCTGATAACTTTAGAAGAAAGTTAGGATTAATTGGGGAAAAGGGAAGAGTGTTGAATGTGAGTATTCCATCTGGAACCACTATGGAAATTGAGGGTCAAGTTAGAGGGTTACCCTTAATGCTAAATGACTAATTGATAGAGTCTGATCTTCATATTCTTAAGATGAAAATCTTTGACATAATCTTGGGCATCGATTGGTTGACGAAGAATAAAGCAATGATAAAATGTGCAGAACGCGAGATCGACCTTGAAACCAATAGTGGTCAACGTTTCACATTTCGTGAAATCAAGACCAAGAAAGAGACCCGAGTAATATCAGCAATCCAAGCTGCGGAAATATTACGGAAGGAAGAATGCCAAGCTTACCTTGTCCACATCTCAACAGTAGAGAAAGATGACAAGTTGCGTGTTAAGGTGCCGATCGTGGATGAATACCTTGACGTTTTTCCCGAGGAATTGACTGGGTTACCTCCGGACCGTCAAATAGAGTTCTCCATCGACTTGATACATGGGTCAGCACCAGTATCTAAAGCACCCTATCGAATGGCACTAAAGGAATTAGAGGAACTAAAGGAACAATTGCAAGGCTTACTTGAAAAGAAATTCATCAGGCCAAGTGCATCACCATGGGGAGCACCCGTGTTGTTCGTGAAGAAGAAAGATGGGACTTTCCGTATGTGCATAGACTACCGAGGTCTAAATCAACTAACCATCAAGAACAAATATCCTCTTCCGAGGATAGAAGACTTGTTTGACCAGTTGAAGAATGCCACTGTATTCTCAAAGATCGATATGAGGTCTGGTTACCACCAGCTAAAGGTCAAGAGTGAGGATATCCCGAAGACAGCATTCCAGACTCGGTATGGACATTACGAATTTACCGTAATGCCTTTCGGAGTGACGAACGCTCCAGCGATCTTCATGGATCTGATGAATAGAGTGTTTCATCCGTACCTGGACAATTTCGTCATCGTCTTTATTGACGACATACTTGTATACTCTAAGAACAAAGAGCAACACGAAGAACATCTCAAGACAGTCTTAGAAACAATGAGACGAGAGAAGTTGTATGCCAAATTCAGCAAGTGTGAATTTTGGATCAACCGTGTTATGTTCTTAGGACATATAATCTCCGCAAAAGGAATTGAAGTGGACCCGGCAAAGGTGAAAGCCATCATGAACTGGAAGGCTCCTACTAACGTCAATGAAATTCGAAGTTTTCTTGGATTAGCGGGATACTATCGGAGGTTCATACAAAAATTTTCCAGCATTGCGAAAGCACTAACAAAGCTGACCAAGAAAACCGAGAAGTTTGTTTGGGACTCAACTTGTGAGGAAAGTTTCCAAGAATTAAAGAAGAAACTAACCACGTCGCCTGTGTTAACCATCCCGGACAGATCAGAAGGATTCGTCATTTACACAGACGCTTCGTTGTCAGGCCTGGGTTGCGTTCTGATGCAAAATAGGAAAGTGGTAGCCTACGCATCCCGACAACCAAAGGACCACGAGCAGAATTACCCGACTCACGACTTAGAACTGGTAGCAGTAGTTCATGCGTTGAAGATTTAGAGACACTACTTGTATGGTGTAAAGTGTGAGATCTACACTGATCATAAGAGCCTGAAATACTTCTTCACACAGAAGGAATTGAACATGCGTCAGAGAAGATGACTCGAATTGGTAAAAGATTACGATTGTACTATCCACTATCACCCTGGAAAGGCAAACGTAGTGGCAGACGCTTTGAGTAGAAAAGAAGGTACGAAACTAGGCGTCGTTCCGACCACACAGTTACCACTAATGGGAGAACTCTCTCGACTAAACTTGGAATTTTCCACACAGTGTTGTGCAGATTCCATGGTTTACACGTTCACCCTACAACCGACCTTACGAGAACGGATCCTATGAGCGCAACAAAACGATAAATTCTTGAAAGGAATACGTAAGCGCGTTGAGGAAGGGACCATTCAGAGGTTCGTATTGAGTACTGATGGAGCTTTAATGTTCGATAATAAAATCTGTGTGCCTAAGGATGAAGAATTGAGGAACGAAATCCTACGAGAGGCACATAGCACTTCTGACACCGTTCACCCCGGAGAGACGAAGATGTACCGGGGACTGAAGGAGAACTTTTGGTGGAGGGGTATGAAGAGGACGATAGCTCAATTCGTCAAGAGTTGTTTAACCTGTCAACGGGTTAAAGCTGATCATCAACGACCCTCAGGGTTATTACATCCTCTAGAGATGCCAGAATGGAAGTGGGAGAACATCACTATGGATTTTGTCACCGGATTTCCGAAAACGGTGAAGAATCACGATACCATCTGGGTTATCGTAGATAGACTTACGAAAACTGCCCACTTTATCCCTGTTAGAATGACGTATACGTTGGACAAGCTTGCCCAACTATACGTAGCAGAGATAGTCAGACTGCACGGTGTGCCAGTCTCGATAGTGTCCGATAGAGACCCTCGTTTTACCTCCAAGTTCTGGGGAAGTTTGCAACGAGCCCTGGGAACTGAATTGAAATTCAGCACTGCATACCACCCACAAACCGACGGACAATCGGAAAAAACTATTCAGACACTCGAAGATCTGCTGAGAGCTTGCGCTCTAGATTTTGAAGGAAGTTGGGAAAGCCACCTTCCCTTAGTAGAGTTCGCTTATAACAACAGTTATCAAGCAACGATACAAATGGCTCCGTACGAAGCGCTCTATGGGAAGAGGTGTAGATCACCAGTTTGTTGGGACGAAGTCGGGATTCGGAAGATTCTCGGACCCGAATTAGTCGAGAGATCAGCTGAGATAGTCGCGAAGATTAAAGAAAGAATCAAAACAGCTCAGAACCGTTAGAAGTTATATGCAGACACCCGAAGGAGAGATTTACAGTTCAACATTGGCGAGAAAGTGTTTCTCAGAGTTGCGCCAATGAAGGGCTTAATTCGCTTTGGGAAAAGAGGTAAGCTAAAGCCACGATACATCGGACCATTTGACATCCTGAACAGAATTGGGGATGTGGCTTATCGCTTAGCTCTGCCACCAGAGTTGTCGCGAGTACATGACGTATTCCACGTATCTACACTCAGGAAATACATGAGCGATCCAAACCATGTTATTAGTCACATAGAATTGGGTCTAAGCAGTGACCTGACTTATGAGGAAGTCCCAGTGACTATCTTGGGGAGGAAGTTGCACTTGTTAAGGAATCGAGAAATACCATTGGTTCTAGTCCAATGGAGCCGTCACGGAAAGGAAGAAGCGACTTGGGAAAGAGAAGATGAAGTCCTAGCTAAATACCCTCATTGTTTAAGAAGTGCATAAGAGAAGAATTTCGGGGGCGAAATTCTGTTAATGGGGTAAGGATATAACACCCCGTCCCGTTCTGTACCCTTTTTAGAAACCTTTTTTGTTTCCTTTTTTTTATATATATTTTTTATTTTAAATTTTATTTAATTTTGCTTGCTTCTTGTAATTTAAATTTATACCTACTTACAAAATTTCAAAATTCGTAGAAAGAAATCGAATCTTTCAAACGAATAAGTAACTACGAGAATTAAATTTAGATTTAAGGTTTTCGATCCAAATAATTTTGAGAATAATCTAAATTCAAATAACTCATTAATTAATTTAAAATGTATTGTTATTCTCAAACTAATTCCTTAAAAACAGCCAAACAAACCTTAAACTTTTATGTGGACAGGTACAAAGAATATCCGATTGAGATGGTTCCTAACCACAAGTCTTTTTCACTTATAATTAAAGTTTTCATTTAATAGCCAGGATTACTTTTAGATAAGATTTTTGAAAGAGTCTATATATATCAATACCTTCCCTAATTTCAGATCACGCACAAAAGGAAACCCACTTTCCCCAAAAATATCTCTCTCCCTCTCTCTTGGAAAACGCATTCTCGTTTCTCTCTCATCAAAGAGAAACCGCGTCCTTTCCTCTCTCCTCGAAGAAGAACACGCTGCTCACGCCTCTTCTCCGATCAATCAGCGACGTCTCCCTCCTCTTTTCGATCGAAGCTCTTCCGCCTCCTTCTCCGGCCAACCACCAGCGACGCCGCTTCACCTTCACCGTCACGACGCCGCGAAGCTTTCCGATCGAAGCCCAGTCACGCCTCTTTTCCTCTTTCACGGACGAAGCCTCGAGCGTCTCCTCCTCCTTCAATCGGAAACCACCGCGCCTCTCTGCCAATCGAAGCCGCCGCCGATCTCTCTCCCTCCGTCGCACAACTGTAGCCAACGCCTCTCTCCTCCTCCGTTCGAAGCCGCGACGCCCCCTGCCGAATCGCCGCCGTCGCGACGCCACCACGGAAGCGAACCGCCGCCGCCACGACGCTGCTTCGCGAACCGCCGCCGCTGCGATGCCACCCTACCGAAACGCCGCCGCTCCCCTTTCTTTTTCCAGTAAGCCAATTAATATCCCTCTTTTGATTTCGGTTACGATTTAATTCAACTCTAACCAAATCCTTTTCGTTTTTCCGATCGAATGACGCCGAATCAAAACTCCGTTGCCGGACTTTCTGGAAAAATCGAGATACGCCGTTAGACTGCCCAATTTCCACCTCGAACCCGAAGAAACGTAAGGGCTTTACCTTCGTTTTCTTCCTTTTGTAAATTCGGTTTTTTTTCTTTTTGGGGGACTATTCGGAGCCGTAGAAACAAGAATTTACGAAGACGTTTTGAACCTTGGATATCTTTTTTTCATTCTTCTGTTAAAATTTGTTCATGTTCTTGGGTTGGGTTGTACCCTCTTGAGTTTTGAGTTGATGATTATCAGTAGATGAATTTTCTTATGTTGGGATGCTTCGAATTATTGAGACCTTCGAACACAAATGGACTGGTATTTCTTTTGTAAAGGTTTAGTATCACTGTTTTAGTGATATAGTGTTATTGGTTTTGACCATTAGTATTTTACTTGTATGAGTATTATTCTTATAGATGTGTGGTATCACTGTTTAGTTGGACAGTGTTTTGGAAATTAGTATTATTAATTTCTATTGGATGATGATTTCAATTGTTAAAACGCTTTTGTTTTAAATCCGTAGACAAAGGGAAACTCGTCTTCTCTCTTGTCTCGGGTTAAACGGTTGTATCAAATGAAAAACAATTTAGTAGAAAATAATAGTACTCTTTTGTTTTGAAAATGATACAAGTTAACTCAATTAATAATACTAATAATATAGGAAAATATTTTATTCTTTTAAGTTTTATTAAAATCTCTTTAAAATCAAGTACTTCTAAAAATGAAGAAAAATATATATATGACATTATTTTAGTATTTATTCTTTAAATGAAATAATTTTCAAAGGATTTTATTTATAAAAGTATAAACTATATTCAATGGCCTTCTAAGAATAAGAAAGTAAAATCTTAGAAAAGAAAGACATTAAATTTAGTACATATGTTATTAGTGTAAATTTCTATAAATTTATTATCTTTTATCCTTTTCAAGAAAAGTATTTAAAGTTATACTTTTTAAAATAGTAAAAGTTTTTACAAAAGAATAAAGGAAATTAAAGGTTTGTTTTGTAGAAATATAAATAATCATACAATCAAGAAAATCAGTAAGTACACTCCAAAAATACACTCATCCTTTTTAGAGGTGGTGTATTCACCAAAATGGGGTGTGAACCTTAAACCAGTCCTTTTAAAGTATATAAGACACCAACCTCTCGTCTCTCGTAATGCAAACTCTCTAATTCTTCCTAAATTCATCAAAGATCAACTTTTAATCGAATAACTTTATATTAGGAATCAGTGCTAGTGGGATTCCGCGCCAGAGACTCGACCACTCGTCTGTACACCACTTCCAGGACTCCCAACAATCAGGTGGGTGATGATCGGTTGATCGATCTGCTTATAATACGTTGTGCTGGTATTTTCTGAACTCGACTAATTAAACCTAAAACGATTAATCCAACATAAATGTACCCCTATTATATAACTGTTTGAATTACGTGATATAATTATATATGATACGAAATACCTGTTGTTAAATCCAAATCAATCAATGTTGCATGATTAAGGGCATTATGTGAGCATGAATCAATTTGATTGCAAATCGAGGAATTTTTCCTCCACGTTTTAAAATGTCAGTTTTATAAAAGGACGGAATGTCAGTAAGTACGGAGTTGTGGTACGAGTATTAAATCCAACCTCCGGGGAGCTGTCGAGGACGCCCCCAGAATCAAGGTTGTTGATTCAAACAGATCTGGTCCCCGGGTCAGACGCCTACGTTGCGCACTGGGAATAAGGCCATTGATGGTTTGCGTTATTTATTTTGTCAGTGGTTGGAAGGAGTAAGGTTTTTGGAAGTGGAACAAGTCGAGTATGGTAGTACGAAAATGGTTTGGAAGAGATTTACAATATGTGGATAGTGATTTTGGCAGATTGAGCCGATACGTGAAAATGGTTTTGGGCTTTACCCCTTAATGTGAATCAACTTGTGATATATCAATTACGTGAATGTGAAACCTGCTATGTCCAATTAATTATTATGTGAGCTTGTTACTTCTGTGATATATGTTATTCATGTTTATATGTCAACTGGTTAAATAAATTATATACATTCTCAATGAGTATAACTTAATATACTTCGGATTTACCAATCCCATGACGTTGCAAATCACCCATACGTGAGAATTCAAATCTCACGCCCCACTTTTCTAACCCCTTGCAGATTATGAGTACGGGGAGCAAGGACAGTGATGAGGAAGACACGGCGTTTCCCCGATCAAATAAAATCCTAATTAGAACACTACGATGCCTATTTTACTTTCTATTTTCTAAATAATTGTTATCGTCAGTGCACTGTAAAACGATACAAATTTCCGTGTGATTCAGTACCTAAGACTCAGTATGTAATATTTCGAAATACTAAAACTCTCTATACTTTTATACATATAAATATATAAGAGTGTGATACGTTGTTATAATATTTCTTCCCACCTTCCTACTGTATGAAACTCATTATCTATTCATGTTATCTTTTCTTCAAAAAAATTTATAGTTCGGGACTTTGATCTCAATTAACATCTCGAATTCTATATAATTAATATATATATATGGATTCGGGGCGTTACAGTCGTGACTTATAATCACCCTTTATATTTTACATGATATAAGAACACAATTTATATTAGGCTGATCTTTATTTTCTTTTTACGTTTTCAAAGAATGTGTACTTCCACTGAGCATTGCTGAAAGCAAACAAATAAATTTTGGTACTCGATGAATGCTCGACGATGTATTCGAACAATTTTTATGTTTAGCAAGGTAACAATCGGGCTTATATCAGGTAAAAATTATGTGACGAAATGTATTTTTAACTCGAAGAGTTTACTGTTTGAAAACAATTAATTCCAAATTTGTTCGACACGGACACGAGCTTTTTTCGTTCCTTCTTCAGAATCAATTATATATGCATTTAAATTGAGTAAAAAAAAATATCCATAATTCATCAAGTTAATTCATTTTCGTTTCTAACTTGTTTATATAAATATTGTGTCCAATTTGTTTTTTTTAGTTTGTACACTTATCTATTTTGATCGATAGCGCATAAATTTATAAAAAAATAAAAAAAATTATTTTTACACAATTAATTGTGTATGTATTCAAATTGAGTCATTTTTTCATAATCATCAAATTAATTAGCTTCTAACTTGTTTATATAAATTTTGTATCCAACTTTTTTTATTTTGTAAGATTATTTATTTATAATTTGTTCATTTTTACGCAATTAATTATATATATATATATATATATCCAAATTGAGTAATTTTTTCATAATTCATCATATTAATTTACTTTCATTTCTAACTTATTTTATAAATGTTGTGTCCAAATTTTTTTTGTAAAATTATTTATTTCGACAACACGTAAATTTATAATTTGTTCATTTTTACGCAATTAATTGTATATGTATCCAAATTGAGCCAAAAAACTTCATAATTCATCAAATTAATTTATTTTCAATTCTAACTTGTCTATATAAATGTTGTGTCCAACTTTTTTTTTATTTTGTAAAATTATTCATTTTCGACTACTTATAAACTATTCATCTAATAAAGTATTATCCAAATAAAAACATAAAATTATCCAAAATAAAAATAAAAAGTAACATCAATTCAAATATAATAAAATTATATTTCAAAAAAAAAAAAAGACTAACATCTAAATACCCTACTCATCGAAATGAAATCTGGAACCCTTCCTCTCTTCCTCCTCCTCCTCCTTAGGGACCGACGGTGGTGGTGGTGGTGGTAGATACTATACTTCCATCTTGGAGGAGACCATCTAGATCCTTGCACTAACAACCTCCATATGTTTCCTCTTTATCTCCCTTTGCTTTTTCTCCTCCTCCTGTTGCTTCATCCATTTCTCATGTTGCTTCTTCTGCAGATCCTCCATCTGCTTACGCACAGCCTGTAGTTGTCTCTCTAGGTCGCTGTTGGGATGAGAGTCGATGGAAGCTTGAGAGTACTGGCTCGATCCACGAGATCGAAGAATGGTTTTAGTCAAACCACCTAACTTAGGGAGTCGCCCCTTTTTATCCTAGACGTTCTTGAAATACAACTAGTTCTGAACGTTAAATGTAGGCATTATGGGGTTCAACCCAGATGTCGCTTCCTGATCAATAGGAGGCAGAGACTGAGGCTGGGAGACGAGATCATCGAGCATCTTCCTTTGCAAATTAATTATACTTTAATTAATAAATGTACTAGGAAAATTTACTTTTAATATTAAAATTTAGTCGACTTACGTGATGTAGGTGGTGCGGTCGTAGGTGAACTTCTCAGTCTCGTCGACGAGTGGGTGAGCAAGCTTCAATCTCTCAAAATGAGTGGGTGCACGTCCATGCTCCCGCTCCTACAAAGAACCAAATGTAGTAATTAATTTTATATAATCAACTATTATAAAAATTAAACAACTAGAACTTACAAATCTCATTCTTTGCTCCAAAAGGGACCTTGAACAAACCCAATGTCTGGCGACGCCTTCTCCATCCAGGTCATGAAGGTGATTCTTCTAGTTCTTTGCAAACTTGTCTCTGAACTCAGAACTATTCTAGCAGTCCACGAAGGCATCACACACTGACTGGTCGGTGTTGTCCTTCCTTATGTTAAAGGTCGCCCCTTCTCCAGCCACTCTTTCCTCATCCAGTACAAGATGTTCTTGTACCGATCGACGGCTTTAACGCAGAAGTTCCAGTAATTTGATCATCGTACTCATGTGCCCAAACACACATTTTCTGCAATTACATTTAAATGTAAATATCAATTTTATATAATTGATATAAATAAGTAAATATTAATAAACAATGAATTTACATATATATACCTTAAACTCCTCAAAGTAGTCTCGCTTTTTACGCTCAAACACGAGACCCTAATTGTGATCGGTGGGCTCGAATCCACCAGTCTTGATGGCATTACTCACTTTTGAAGCACCCTCGTGACCCGAAATAAATCTGTGTTATTAAATCTTTAAAGCAAGTAAAATAATTTAGTACTAAAAAATTATTGAGTAAACAAATATTAAAAGACTTACTAGTCTCCTTCAGGCCGAAGTGTAAGCCGGTTGTCAAAAACCGGATGTTTCCGCAAAGATGAAGAGGCCTCATGGGCTTGATGTGATGAGGAGCCCTCAGAAAGTTGTGAAAAGGTCTGCAATAGAGACTTCGACCAGACAACCGGTTCAACCACGGGTCTTAGTGCAGTCTATCATCTCTTCTCTCATCGATCCGCCTCCTGATGTCTCGAATCCCTCGGGGGCTCATTGTCTTATCCACTCATCTGTAACAAAATTCAATCATACTAAAATCAATCAATTTATAATATTATTCAAACTCTAAACTAAAATCAATCAATTTATCTAAACTATTTTTCAAACTAAAAATCATACAATTTTCCTAACATAATAATCATACTAAAATAGTACTAAAATTCAATCCTACTCAATCATATATGGTATAAAATCATACAATTCTCCTAACATAATAATCATACTAAAATTGTACTAAAATTCAATCCTACTCAATCATATATAGTGAAAAATCATACAATTTTCCTAACATAATAATCATACTAAAACGATACTAAAAATTCAATCCTACTCAATTATATATAGTAAAAAAAAAAATCATATAATGCTTCTAACATAATCATCATAATAAAACAGTACTAAAATTCAATCATATATAATCAAACATACAATTCTCCTAATATAATCTGTTGGGAAAATATAGGGGTGCCCGGAATCTATTCGGGATGAATTTTAAATACGAATTTAAATACAATTATTACTATCATGAATTAATCCTAATTAATTCAAATAATAATTCCAACAACTAATTATCATCATGCATGCTAAATTAATTTCACATATTAACTATGGCGGAATAAACAAGTAAATATGTGATTAACGTACCTCTTGTAGAACTTGGCCTTTGAATAAAACGGGACTCTCGTACACGCTTTATCAACCCAAAAACCTTCTCAAGTATTTCCCTTTCGTCTTACTTGATCGCCGGTGGGAGACGCTTTCAAGCAATTTAATAACTAAGGAAAAAGAAAAATATCTATGCTTCTTGATTTTTCCAACACATGGAATTATGTACTTGGGGATGAAATAATCATCTCCTATTTATAATATGTAGTGACCGATTTTTTCAAGTGGATATGGGCTTGGAAAAAATCTTTTCTTAGACTCTAAGAAATCTTGAATATATCTCATATATTCTTTTCTCCAAAATAAAATATCCCACAAAAATCTCACTCTACATATTAATGCTTAATATTTTCGAAAATTATGAGAATGAAATCCAGGATTTGGATCTTCTTGAATATATGAGATATTCTTGTATTTCTAGAATACATATCTTCCATAATATCTTTTCAAGAAAATCAACAAAATCTAATTTCTCCTACACATGCATTTTTCGAAAATAAGTGAGAAAAATCAGCAATATAATTTTCTTTTTATTTTAATCACCTTATCATTATTGGGCTACTTAATGGGCTACTTGAGGGGCCTTAAGGAGAATTAAGATTGGACCTCCTAATGGACTTCTGAATTTCAATATTGAGCCCCAATATAATTCAGCCCATTAATATTAATTATTACCACTAATAAATTAATATTGCACTATCCATCTTAATCCATATTACGATAATATGGGCTCCCGGTTATTATTTCCCGCGTTTAAGATTATCAAGTCCATTAATTAATTGAGCTTCTGAATAGCTCTAAATTAATTAATATATTTCACCTTGGAGTAAAGACAGCTCAACATTATTATTCGTACCGAAGAAACTAATTCTTCACTTGCAAGATTTGGTACAATAAAACTTCTGAGCCCACCAAGGGGACTAATCACACGAGCCGTACTCGCACGCGTTTCTCCGTATTAAATCTTAGCAACCGTCGTATGATTAATATTACTGCCCAAGACACAAAGTTCGAAGTCACAATGATTCTCACCCAACATGAATCAAAGCAGTAACTACTAAACACACACGGTCCTATTTAAGTGACGGAGATTAAGAAATCAACAACCACTGAGGTCTAATTCTTCACCTTTCAGAACAGAAGAATTTCTCCTCGCTGTAGGACCTCTTCAACACATACTAAATGTGCTAGTGCAATCTCTTAGTCAAGACAGACCAATCTGAGCCTTACACATCGACCTTTCACGGCGGATTGTTCAATTCCACCTGGGTCGTGAATTGTACGTTTAGTTACAAGTAAACTGTTAATGTCGTCTTCCGTGATCGGGTATCACCACATTAACTACAATGTAACACGTACTATATATTGAACGGTTTGCAATAAATATTCAACATTCAATCATATCTAAAGCAAATGTGATAAAAGAATTATTCTCATAAAACGAGTGTTTGATACACGAGTTATACAAAGTAAAAGCATACTTTCACGTATAACTCCAACAATCTCCCACTTATACTTAAAGTCTGCTTTTAGTATACATCACGCATGTCTTAGTGTAGTAGCTCTACGTGACATCATATGTCAACCTACACTAACCTAATAATTCCTCCCACTTATACTTAAAGCAGATTGGCAATCGTCTTGACTCCCATTCCATCCACATGTCTCTCGAATGTACTCTGAGGCAGACCCTTTGTGAATGGATCAGCTAGGTTGTCACCCGACGCTATCTTTGCCACCTCTATATCTCCTCTCTTAACGATTTCTCGTATCAGATGGTATTTTCTTTCTATGTGTTTGCTGGCCTTGTGGGCTCTCGGTTCCTTTGAATTTGCAACTGCTCCGGCATTGTCACAAAAGACAGTTATCTTGTCGGGCAAATTCGGAACTACGTCCAAGTCCACTAAGAAGTTCTTGAGCCAAACTGCCTCTTTCGCTGCTTCACAAGCAGCTACATACTCGGCTTCCATGGTCGAATCGGCGATGCATTTCTGCTTAACGCTTCTCCATGAAATGGCTCCTCCTCCCATGCAAAACACACTACCCGAGGTTGACTTTCTTGAGTCTATGTCTGATTGGAAATCCGAGTCCGTGTATCCTACGGGAACTAGACTATCCGACTGGTAAATCAGCATCCGCTCCCGAGTTCTTTTCAGATACCTCAAGATGCATTTTACTGCAGTCCAATGGTCTTTCCCGGGATTACTTTGATATCTTGCCACCATGCCTACGGCAAAGCAGATATCCGGTCTCGTACACAACATTGCATACATAAGGCTTCCTACCGCCGAAGCGTACGGAACACCTTTCATGTCATCTATCTCCGCTTGTGTCTTAGGGCTCATTTCTTTCGATAGATGGATTCCGTGCCTAAAAGGTATAAAACCTTTCTTGGAATCTTGCAAGCTGAAACGCTTCAAAACAGTGTCAATGTATGAAGCTTGCGATAAGCCCAACATCCTTTTCTTGCGATCGCGAGTGATTTTGATCCCAAGGATGTGGCCGGCTTCCCCTAAGTCCTTCATATCAAATTGTTTTGACAGCCATACCTTTACGTCTGACAATACCTTTACATTGTTTCCAATGAGCAGAATATCGTCTACGTATAATACTAAGAATACCACCGCAGTTCCGTCACGCTTCTTGTACACACAACTTTCGAACTCGTTTTGATCAAACCCATAAGACTTTATCACTTGATCAAAACACTGGTTCCAAGTACGCGATGCTTGCTTAAGTCCATAAATGGATCTCTTGAGCTTGCATACGAGATTCTCTTGGCCTTTTTCAATGAAACCTTTGGGCTGTTGCATATAGATATCTATGCCGTCAAGACTTCCGTTAAGGAAAGCCGTCTTGACATCCATTTGCCAGATCTCGTAATCTAGGTGCGCAGCGATCGACAAGAGAATACGGATGGACTTAAGCATAGCTACAGGCGAAAAGGTTTCCTCATAATCGATCCCTTCTTTCTGAGTATACCCTTTGGCCACAAGCCTTGCTTTGAAGGTTTCAACCCTTCCGTCCGGTCCTCTTTTCCTCTTGTACACCCACTTGCATCCAATGGGTTCTACCCCACTGGGTGGCTCGACCGACTCCCACACTTGATTATGATCCATAGAACCTATCTCGGCTTCCATTGCCGTTTGCCATGACTCCGCGTCTTTGTCTTGGATTGCCTCATCGTACGTCCATGGGTCTGATTCAACACCGGGAACCAAATCCGAAGATTCTCCTATCCCCATGAATCTCTCGGGTTGTCTAGGAACCCTCCCACTACGACGGGGTTCCGGTTGTGAAGATGTGACGTGTGGTACATCATCTTGTATACTTGGTATCGAGGTTTGACCTCTCAATTCTTCTAAGGTAATTTCACTTTTAGGCTTCCGATTGTTCATATAGTCTTCCTCCAAGAATTTAAAGTGTGTACTAATCACGGTCTTTTGATCCTTGGGACTATAGAACATGCACCCTTTCGTTCCGGCCGGGTATCCTATAAACAGCCTTAATTCCGAACGTGGATCCAACTTACCGGCTTCCTTGTCTAGCACGTATGCCGGACAACCCCAAATCCGCAAATGTCTTAGACTGGGCTTGCGCCCGGTCCACAATTCCATTGGGGTTTTAGGAACCGATTTGGATGGCACCAAGTTTAGAATATAAGCCGCCGTTTCCAAGGCATTACCCCAAAACGACTTGGGTAAATCCGAATAACTCATCATGGATCTGACCATCTCTAAAAGAGTCCGGTTCCTTCGTTCCGCCACACCGTTCTGTTGAGGGGTTCCCGGTGCGGTTAACTGGGATACAATCCCTTCGTCCGATAGGTAGTTCAAGAATTCATCGCTGAGGTATTCGCCTCCACGATCTGATCGTAAAAACTTGATACTCTTTTCCCTATGTTTCTCGGCTTCGGCCTTAAACTCTTTAAACTTTTCAAAAGTTTCAGACTTGTGCCGCATAAGGTAAATGTACCCATATCTTGAGTAATCGTCAATGAAGGTAACGAAATACTCATACCCCATTCTCGCTTTGATCGTCATTGGACCACACACATCGGTATGAACGAGTTCTAACACTTCCGTGGCTCTATTCCCCTTGGCTCCAAATGCCCTCTTGGTCATCTTACCCTCTAAACAGGATTCACAAGTTGGAAACGGCTTGACTTGGAGCGATTCCAAGGATCCGTCTTTCACCAATCTCTCTATCCGCTTTAGATTAATATGACCTAGTCTAAGATGCCATAGAAGTGTTTCGTTCATCTCCGAAGAACGCTTTCTTTTATTGCTCGAAATGATCGACGTGTTATTAGATTCATTATTTGAGTGGAGTGCACACTTAATCGTATAGAGATTGTTTACCAACGTTCCATGACAGATAACATCATTCTTAAAAGAAACAGTAACAACTTTATTAAAAGTAACTGAATATCCATCAAAGAACAACTTAGAAACCGAAATTAAATTCTTTCTAAAGTTCGGAACGTATAAAACATCTCTTAAAATTAAAACTCTATCTTCAAAAGATAGGTGCACGACTCCCACTGCTTCGGCTGCCACTCTCGTAGCATCGCCTAAAGTGATGGTGATCTCATTCTTGCTAAGTCGCCGGGTTAGCTGAAACCCCTGAAGAGTGAAACAAATATGATCAGTTGCCCCGGTATCCACTACCCAAACGTGGGCAGCATACGCCGCAACATATGTTTCAACGACTAAAGCATGAGACTTACCTTTCTTTACCGCCTTCTTAGGCTTAGAACAGGTAGACCTCCAATGTCCTCTTTCCCCGCAATTGAAGCACTTACTCTTACCGGGTATCCTCACGCCGTACGGCTTGAAAGCTCTTTTCTTGCCTCCCAAAGTGAGTCTACTGGTTTGGTTCCGATCAACTACCTCCTTCTCAATCTTACCTTCCATTGGCCTAGATCTCGAGAAAAGGTTCTTGATCACCAAAGCCTCGTCCTTACTCCCCAAGTATGACTCTACCGTTATCAGAGCTTTGAGCAGGGTATCTAAAGTGAACTTGTGTTCAGATAACACGTATTCCCAAAAGAACCCATCAAAACTACTCGATAGCTTTAGGAGTATGGAGTCGATTTGACTTTCTTCACTTTGTTCGGCACCAAGAAACTCGAGTTTCTTAAACTCGCGCCTAAAAATTGAGAACATGATCCCTTACGGGTGTTCCCTTCACCATTTCCTTCGTGAGCTTCTCACGAATGGTGAACAGATTCGCCATGGGGTTCTGATGTTGAAACATCTCTTCAAGGCTATTCATGATGTCAACAGCCGCTTCAATGCCTTCATGAATGCGCCTCAAATCCTCAGACATAAATGTCAAGATGATGCGCTTCATGTGCTCATTGGAATGCTTCCAATCATCGAATATCGCCTTTTCCCCATTACTTGACTTATCATTAGGTTTCTTGGGTACGTCAACGCTAAATATCCAATAGTGTTCTTGCGCAGGAAGGACCATGTTTATATTACGTTTCCAATCAACATAGTTCTCACCAACAAGTTTGTTATCTTTAAGTATACTAAACAGTGGATTAAAAGGTTTCGACATGATGAACTGAGAATAAAACATACATTCATATCAATATCTAGAAGAATACGAACTTATCACATAAATTTGATCACATCAATTATATTGAAACCTTAAAACAATATAATCATGCATCAGCCAACATCTCGAAACAATTTAAATGCGCCACGAGGGGTGGTCTATACATTTAAACACATTCAAGCGGATTACAAACTTAAAAGTTACAAATCCTTAATTCAAAATTAATAGTTGGCTCCCACTTTGACCACATAGAAACTGACAGGGACTCCGAGGGGAGTAAGTTAATATCAATTTCCTATGCCTAAGTAATAACCATAATTAAATACAGGATTATTATTTCGCTTTGAGCAAGCCACTCGTGGTGAGGGTCAATACCGCCACTAGTAATAATCCACAATCATCCTTTCGGAATTTATTCATGTGAAATCCGTTCTTTTGGCCGATCCGAGGGGGAAATGTATTCCAAAAGAACTTCACAAATAAATAAATTATGGAGGCCAAAATAATCCAATTTTAATATCCGGAATAAAATTGCGATTATAAAAACATACTTAGTAATTTTCGAAAGTAAGGTTTTTCTTGGACAATTAAATTCATGCAAACACATATTAACAAATAATAATAAGTGCACGAAATAAAACATCCATCAAAACAAAATTAAACACATTGGAGCACTCGAATCCAATTGTCACGGTTTAATTTCTTCACGTCTTGATGCGAAAAAATCATCCTTGTTGCTTTCCGACGTTCGTCTCGACGTGCTCCCACTCGAACAGCAACACTTCTTCAAAAACAGCATCGTTTGGGGTTCGGGACGACGTTTAAAATCACACGGAAAAAAAACACGAACCGAAAAAATTCCACGGCCTGAGATACAGCGCGCGTCGGCCCACGAAATGGGCCCGCGCGCTTCCCGGCCCGAGAAGCGCTGGAAAACGCCCCGAGGCGCGCCGAAGCGCAGCCCCGAGGCGCACCCGAGGCGCGCCCGAGGCGCAACACAGGAGCGCGCCGAGGCGCTGCCTGGGGCGCCCCGAGGCACTGCCGAGTCCAGCCTGAGCGCGCGCGCGCCGTGCGCGCGGCGCCGTGCGTCCGTTGCGCACGGTGTGCGCCGTGCACCCCCGTGCGCCGTTTTTTCGCCGTTCGTCCTCGTTTTCTTCACCCCTTGCATGATTTTACCTCCATACACGCGCCACGCATGCATGCGTCGTCCGGGTACGCCGTTTTTAATTCTTCGTTCTTCGTCACGATCCGGTTACAATTTATTTTTACAAAAAAATAAACACTAGATCTAGACTAGTCTATTACAATGATCGAATCAAAATAAAAACAACTAATCTACTCGTGGATTTTCTCACGAGAAAAACGAATTCGAACGAATCGAATTAAAAAAACAAATTAATTCACACGCATGAAATTAACAACATTAAAAACCATGACAATTGGATACCTGCAAAAAAGATCTAACAATTCTACTATCCAATTTCAATTTTAATGTTCAACAATTTAAATTCCAATTTAAAATTCAGAGCCCGAAACCGTGGCTCTGATACCAGTTGTTGGGAAAATATAGGGGTGCCCGGAATCTATTCGGGATGAATTTTAAATACGAATTTAAATACAATTATTACTATCATGAATTAATCCTAATTAATTCAAATAATAATTCCAACAACTAATTATCATCATGCATGCTAAATTAATTTCACATATTAACTATGGCGGAATAAACAAGTAAATATGTGATTAACGTACCTCTTGTAGAACTTGGCCTTTGAATAAAACGGGACTCTCGTACACGCTTTATCAACCCAAAAACCTTCTCAAGTATTTCCCTTTCGCCTTACTTGATCGCCGGTGGGAGACGCTTTCAAGCAATTTAATAACTAAGGAAAAAGAAAAATATCTATGCTTCTTGATTTTTCCAACACATGGAATTATGTACTTGGGGATGAAATAATCATCTCCTATTTATAATATGTAGTGACCGATTTTTTCAAGTGGATATGGGCTTGGAAAAAATCTTTTCTTAGACTCTAAGAAATCTTGAATATATCTCATATATTCTTTTCTCCAAAATAAAATATCCCACAAAAATCTCACTCTACATATTAATGCTTAATATTTTCGAAAATTATGAGAATGAAATCCAGGATTTGGATCTTCTTGAATATATGAGATATTCTTGTATTTCTAGAATACATATCTTCCATAATATCTTTTCAAGAAAATCAACAAAATCTAATTTCTCCTACACATGCATTTTTCGAAAATAAGTGAGAAAAATCAGCAATATAATTTTCTTTTTATTTTAATCACCTTATCATTATTGGGCTACTTAATGGGCTACTTGAGGGGCCTTAAGGAGAATTAAGATTGGACCTCCTAATGGACTTCTGAATTTCAATATTGAGCCCCAATATAATTCAGCCCATTAATATTAATTATTACCACTAATAAATTAATATTGCACTATCCATCTTAATCCATATTACGATAATATGGGCTCCCGGTTATTATTTCCCGCGTTTAAGATTATCAAGTCCATTAATTAATTGAGCTTCTGAATAGCTCTAAATTAATTAATATATTTCACCTTGGAGTAAAGACAGCTCAACATTATTATTCGTACCGAAGAAACTAATTCTTCACTTGCAAGATTTGGTACAATAAAACTTCTGAGCCCACCAAGGGGACTAATCACACGAGCCGTACTCGCACGCGTTTCTCCGTATTAAATCTTAGCAACCGTCGTATGATTAATATTACTGCCCAAGACACAAAGTTCGAAGTCACAATGATTCTCACCCAACATGAATCAAAGCAGTAACTACTAAACACACACGGTCCTATTTAAGTGACGGAGATTAAGAAATCAACAACCACTGAGGTCTAATTCTTCACCTTTCAGAACAGAAGAATTTCTCCTCGCTGTAGGACCTCTTCAACACATACTAAATGTGCTAGTGCAATCTCTTAGTCAAGACAGACCAATCTGAGCCTTACACATCGACCTTTCACGGCGGATTGTTCAATTCCACCTGGGTCGTGAATTGTACGTTTAGTTACAAGTAAACTGTTAATGTCGTCTTCCGTGATCGGGTATCACCACATTAACTACAATGTAACACGTACTATATATTGAACGGTTTGCAATAAATATTCAACATTCAATCATATCTAAAGCAAATGTGATAAAAGAATTATTCTCATAAAACGAGTGTTTGATACACGAGTTATACAAAGTAAAAGCATACTTTCACGTATAACTCCAACATAATCATCATAATAAAATGGTTCTAAAATTGAATTATATAGTCGAAATCATACAATTCTCCTAACATGATCATCATAATAAAATGGTACTAAAATTCTATCCTACTCAATTATATATAGTCAAAAATCATACAATTCTAAAACGTAATAATCATACAAAAATGGTATTAAAATTCAATCCTACTCAATCATATATAACAAGAAATATTCAATTCTATATTATACTAATAATCATACAAAACTCAATTATATGTTATGAACTAACTAAACATGCTTTAAAATATAAAAATAAAAATAAAACTTCGATTAATTTGTAGAGAATGGTGAAATATGCATTTTAATCAGGATGAAACGGCTTTCTAACGACCTTCCTCTCCTTCTCCTGCAAGTGGGTGAGTTTTCTTTTCTCCCCCTCTCTCTTATTCTCTTCACCATGAGTTTGATGTCTAAATAGGTGGGAAAAAAAATTGACGGAGCTAAAGCAACCGCCTTGATCCAAAATGGCGTTGTTTCAGTAGTTTAACGACAGATTGTGCGTCGTTAAATATTCTTTTAAAATTAGTTTGTCCCTAATTTTGTTTGTCACTATAAAGTGGCATCGCTTTCCAAGGGTCGCGATCAACGGGTCATTTAGCGAAGAAACATTTTCCGTGGCTAATCCCATTTTTTTAATTTAACGACGGGCTATCCGTCGTTAATCTTGGCGGCACTGAAAAGCACACTTGTTTAGCCATCGCAAATGGTGAGAATTAGCAATGAATGTTTGTGGTTGTCGTTAAATTTTGAAAATATGACCAATTATTAGTATTCGTCGTTAATTATTAAAATTAGCAACGGAATTTTGGTCCGTCCGTCACAAAATTATGTCGCAAATACGCAAGTTTTTTTTTTTTTTTTTTGTAGTGATGTGAATTTCTACCAAATTTTATTTTAAACTTTTGATGGTGGACTGATTTTGGTCCACATCAAATTTTAATATTTTTTTGGGTATTGTGTTATCGTGTACAATATTAATTGTCACGCTCTCGCTACATATATAAAACGAAATCTCCAATATTCTTCTGGCACAAAATTACATTGACATTTCCCCATAATTATTTTAATACACAAAAGTCAATAGACGAAAAACAATGAAAAGGATTGTGTTTACCATGAAAAGTTCCGGCTTATTTCCTAAATTCTAATTTTTAAATTCTCAACGGAAGATATAATAGAACTAAATATATATATAAATCTTATGACTGAGAGAGATAAGGTATACAAATAGAATTGGAAGAAGAGATGAAAACATATGCAATCGTGCTCATTGTATGTGGGTGTGTGGCCGCCGCACTTGCGATCTTGTCTTGTCTTTGCAATGTTCGTCGCAAAAGGAATCGTCCGGCAGCGGCAGCCGCATCCGCTCCTCCTCGTCCGGCGGTTGATGTTGAGAGAGGCGAAAAGCCAAAAAGCAGTGGAGTGAAAGGGAGTGATAGTATGGTTGTTTTAGGTGTCGCTGCCGCTGTGGTCGGAGGTGGATATGGTGGAGGTTTTGGGGGTGGAGGTGGGGGTTGTCACTACAAAAAAAACACTGTTCTGCGACGGAATTTGCGACGGAAAATCCGTCGCAAACAGTGTTTTACGACGGATTCTGCGACGGACACGAATCCGTCCTTAAAACACCCGTAGCTAATTTTTGCGACGGATTTCGGCGTCCGTCGCAAATTACCGACGGATAAATCCGTCGCAAAAGTGGCGGGTCAGACCCGGCCGGGTCACACAGAATTTGCGACGGACTGTAGTTCGTCTCAAATCGTTCGGGTCAGACCCGTTCGGGTTAACAGAATTTGCGACGGCCAAATCTCGTCGCAAATGTTTTTATATATTTTTTTTTATTTTTTCCTGTTATAATTTGCGACGGGCTATTTTCCGTCGCAAAATTCTATATTTGCGACGGAATATGGCCGTCGCAAATTACCGAGCCTATGCAAAAAAAAAAAGTGGTTCGCGTGGTTCGAGCCCGGGCACCCGAGGCGGCCGGGGCGGGCGCGGACCACTGGGCCAACCGGCCCATTCCTTTTTATATGCGGCCCACCTTCTATATTAGTCTTATTAGGCCTTGAACAATTAATCCATTTTTTGCGTCCAAGGGGAATCGAACACGGGACCTCTTGTGCAAGAGGAGGGGGTGCGCGCCACTAGGACACAAGCTACTTTTGTTTATTTTTATGCAATTAATTGTATATGTATTCAAATTAAGTCATTTTTTTTTATAATTCACCAAATTAATTTCTTTTCGTATCTAAGTTGTTTATTAAAATATTTTGCCCAACTATTTTTTTTATTTTGTAAAATTATTTATTTCGACAATGCATAATTTTATAATTCGTTCATTTGTACGCAATTAATTGTATATTTATCCAAATTGACTCTTTTTTTTTTCTACAATTCACCAAATTAATACATTTTCGTTTCTAACTTGTTTTTATAAATATTGGGGCCATTTAATTTTTATTATTACTGTAAAATTATTTATTTCGACTCCCGCTTAAATTTATAATTCGTTCATTTGTACGCAATTAATTGTATATGTATCCAAATTGACTCTTTTTTTTTCTACAATCACCAAATTAATTCATTTTCGTTTCTAACTTGTTTTTATAAATATTGGGGCCATTTAATTTTTATTATTTCTGTAAAATTATTTATTTCGACTCCCGCTTAAATTTATAATTCGTTCATTAGTACGCAATTAATTGTATATGTATCCAAATTGATTCTTTTTTTTTTTTCTACAATTCATCAAATTAATTCATTTTGGTTTCTAACTTGTTTTTATAAATATTGGGGCCATTTAATTTTTATTATTTCTGTAAAATTATTTATTTCGACTCTCGCTTAAATTTATAATTCGTTCATTTGTATGCAATTAATTGTATATGTATCCAAATTGACTCTGTTTTTTTCTACAATTCACCAAATTAATTCATTTTCGTTTCTAACTTGTTTTTATAAATATTGGGGCAATTTAATTTTTATTATTTCTGTAAAATTATTTATTTCGACTCCCGCTTAAATTTATAATTCGTTCATTTGTACGCAATTAATTGTTTATGTATCCAAATTGACTCATTTTTTTTCTACAATTCACCAAATTAATTCATTTTCGTTTCTAACTTGTTTTTATAAATATTGGAGCCATTTAATTTTTATTATTTCTGTAAAATTATTTATTTCGACTCCCGCTTAAATTTATAATTCGTTCATTTGTACGCAATTAATTGTATATGTATCCAAATTGACTCTTTTTTTTTCTACAATCACCAAATTAATTCATTTTCGTTTCTAACTTGTTTTTATAAATATTGGGGTCATTTAATTTTTATTATTTCTGTAAAATTATTTATTTCGACTCCCGCTTAAATTTATAATTCGTTCATTTGTACGCAATTAATTGTATATGTATCCAAATTGACTCATTTTTTTTCTACAATTCACCAAATTAATTCATTTTGGTTTCTAACTTGTTTTTATAAATATTGGGGCCATTTAATTTTTATTATTTCTGTAAAATTATTTATTTCGACTCCCGCTTAAATTTATAATTCGTTCATTTGTACGCAATTAATTGTTTATGTATCCAAATTGACTCATTTTTTTTCTACAATTCACCAAATTAATTCATTTTCGTTTCTAACTTGTTTTTATAAATATTGGGGCCATTTAATTTTTATTATTTCTGTAAAATTATTTATTTCGACTCCCGCTTAAATTTATAATTTGTTCATTTGTACGCAATTAATTGTATATGTATCCAAATTGACTCATTTTTTTTCTACAATTCACCAAATTAATTCATTTTCGTTTCTTACTTTTTTTTATAAATATTGGGGCCATTTAATTTTTATTATTTCTGTAAAATTATTTATTTCGACTCCCGCTTAAATTTATAATTTGTTCATTTGTACGCAATTAATTGTATATGTATCCAAATTGACTCATTTTTTTTCAAAATTCACCAAATTAATTCATCTAAGATCATGTATTTGTTTGCTACAAGTAATTATGCTAATTAACACTGAATTAGTAATATTTTGTTGAAATACTATTTGTAGCATCATTCCCGGTCACAAGGTTTCCACCATTATTACAGAGATATTGAGAGATAATCTAGAGGAGAACACAATGAAGTTCAAACTCGTCTCTTCGCAGCGGAAGCAGTACTACTTGGATGAGTTTCGGGTATATATATGCAAATATTTTTAACCAACTAATTGTTTATAAATATTTGCATATATATACCCAAAACCCATCCAAGTATTACTGCTTCCGCTGCGACGAGACGAGTTTGAACTTCATTGCGTTCTACTCTAAATTATCCCTCATTATCTCTGTAATAATGGCGGAAACCTTGTAACCGGGAATGTCTTTACCAAAAATTGTTCAAAAAATATAAATAAATTGTTCAAAAAACATAAATAAATAGTTCAAAAAATATAAATAAATTGTTCAAAAAATATAAATAAATTGTTCTTCATCAGAATGATGGTTCACTGTTCCAGTGATCCACCAAACCATCCCATATCAATCGTCCGTCTGGTGCTCGACCCAACTCCACCCAATCCCCACGCTCCCACCGCTTCTTCAGGCCGTAGATAATATCTTTGTACCGTTCTTGCGCTTTCGCACAGAACAATTGGTACATAATACTATCGTTGGCAGGGTCCCAAACGCACCGCCTCTGCAAATAAATTAAAAATAGAATATTAACGAATAAATTAAAAAATTAAAAGTTAAATTAAAATCATAATAAATAAAATTTTTATACCTTGTGTTGGGAAAATGGGGTGCCCGGAATCTATTCGGGATGAATTTTAAATACGAATTTAAACACAATTATTACTATCATGAATTAATCCTAATTAATTCAAATAATAATTCCAACAACTAATTATCATCATGCATGCTAAATTAATTTCACATATTTAACTAGGCGGAATTAAACAAGTAAATATGCGATTTACGTACCTCTCGTAGTAATGGCCTTTGGATATACGGGACACTTGTAATCACGTTCTATCAACCCAAAGCCTTCTCAAGTATTTCCCTTTTCACCTCACTTGATCGCCGGTGGGAGACGCTTTCAAGTAATTTAATAACTAAGGAAAAAGAAAAATATCTATGCTTCTTGATTTTTCCAACACATGGAATTATGTTCTTGGGGATGAAATAATCATCCCCTATTTATAGATGGAGGTGGCCGAAAATCTTAAGGAATATGGGCCTTGGAAAAAATCTTTTCTTAGACTCTAAGAAATCTTGAATATATCTCATATATTCTTTTCTCCAAGATAAAATATTCCACAAAAATCTCACCCTCCACAATGGGTGTAATTTTCGAAAATTTCAAGTTAAAATCCAAAGATTTGGATCTTCTTGAATATATGAGATATTCTTGTACTTCTAGAATACATATCTTCCATAATATCTTTCCAAGAAAATCAACAAAATCTTATTTCTCCTTGATTCTCATATTTTCGAATTTTACTTGAAAAATCAGCATTAATAATTTTCTTTTTATTTTAATCACCTTATCATTATTGGGCTACTTAATGGGCTATTTGAGGGGCCTTAAGGAGAATTAAGATTGGACCTCCTAATGGACTTCTGAATTTCAATATTGAGCCCCAATATAATTCAGCCCATTAATATTAATTATTACCACTAATAAATTAATATTGCACTATCCATCTTAATCCATATTACGATAATATGGGCTCCCGGTTATTATTTCCCGCGTTTAAGATTATCAAGTCCATTAATTAATCAAACTTCCGAATAGCTCTAAATTAATTAACATCTTTCACCTTGGAGTAAAGACAGCTCAACATTATTATTCGTACCGAAGAAACTAATTCTTCACTTGCAAGATTTGGTACAATAAAACTTCTGAGCCCACCAAGGGGACTAATCACACGAGCCGTACTCGCACGCGTTTCTCCGTATTAAATCTTAGCAACCGTCGTATGATTAATATTACTGCCCAAGACACAAAGTTCGAAGTCACAATGATTCTCACCCAACATGAATCAAAACAGTAACTATTAAGCACACACGGTCCTATTTAAGTGACGGAGATTAAGAAATCAACAACCACTGAGGTCTAATTCTTCACCTTTCAGAACAGAAGAATTTATCCTCGCTGTAGGACCTCTTCAACACATACTAAATGTGCTAGTGCAATCTCTTGGTCAAGACAGACCAATCTGAGCCTTACACATCGACCTTTCACGGCGGATTGTTCAATTCCACCTGGGTCGTGAAATGTACGTTTAGTTACAAGTAAACTGTTAATGTCGTCTTCCGTGATCGGGTATCACCACATTAACTACAATGTAACACGTACTATATATTGAACGGTTTGCAATAGAAATTCAACATTCAATCATAACTAAAGCAAATGCGATAAAAGAATTATTCTCATAAAACGAGTGTTTGATACACGAGTTATACAAAGTAAAAGCATACTTTCACGTATAACTCCAACAATCTCCCACTTATACTTAAAGTCTGCTTTTAGTATACATCACGCATGTCTTAGTGTAGTAGCTCTACGTGACATCTCATGTCAACCTACACTAACCTAATAATTCCTCCCACTTATACTTAAAGCAGATTGGCAATAGTCTTGACTCCCATTCCATCCACATGTCTCTCGAATGTAGTCTGAGGCAGACCCTTTGTGAATGGATCTGCTAGGTTGTCACCCGACACTATCTTTGCCACCTCTATATCTCCTCTCTTAACGATTTCTCGTATCAGATGGTATTTTCTTTCTATGTGTTTGCTGGCCTTGTGGGCTCTCGGTTCCTTTGAATTTGCAACTGCTCCGGCATTGTCACAAAAGACAGTTATCTTGTCGGGCAAATTCGGAACAACGTCCAAGTCCACTAAGAAGTTCTTGAGCCAAACTGCCTCTTTCGCTGCTTCACAAGCAGCTACATACTCGGCTTCCATGGTCGAATCGGCGATGCATTTCTGCTTAATGCTTCTCCATGAAATGGCTCCTTCTCCATGCAAAACACACTACCCGAGGTTGACTTTCTTGAGTCTATGTCTGATTGGAAATCCGAGTCCGTGTATCCTACGGGAACTAGACTATCCGACTGGTAAATCAGCATCCGCTCCCGAGTTCTTTTCAGATACCTCAAGATGCACTTTACGGCAGTCCAATGGTCTTTCCCGGGATTACTTTGATATCTTGCCACCATGCCCACGGCAAAGCAGATATCCGGTCTCGTACACAGCATTGCATACATAAGGCTTCCTACGGCCGAAGCGTACGGAACACCTTTCATGTCATCTATCGCCGCTTGCGTCTTAGGGCTCATTTCTTTCGATAGATGGATTCCGTGCCTAAAAGGTATAAAACCTTTCTTGGAATCTTGCATGCTGAAACGCTTCAAAACAGTGTCAATGTATGAAGCTTGCGATAAGCCCAACATCCTTTTCTTGCGATCGCGAGTGATTTTGATCCCAAGGATGTGACCGGCTTCCCCTAAGTCCTTCATATCAAATTGTTTTGACAGCCATACCTTTACGTCTGACAATACCTTTACATTGTTTCCAATGAGCAGAATATCGTCTACGTATAATACTAAGAATACCACCGCAGTTCCGTCACGCTTCTTATACACACAACTTTCGAACTCGTTTTGATCAAACCCATAAGACTTTATCACTTGATCAAAACACTGGTTCCAAGTACGCGATGCTTGCTTAAGTCCGTAAATGGATCTCTTGAGCTTGCATACGAGATTCTCTTGGCCTTTTTCAATAAAACCTTTGGGCTGTTGCATATAGATATCTATGCCGTCAAGACTTCCGTTAAGGAAAGCCGTCTTGACATCCATTTGCCAGATCTCGTAATCTAGGTGCGCAGCGATCGACAAGAGAATACGGATGGACTTAAGCATAGCTACAGGCGAAAAGGTTTCCTCATAATCGATCCCTTCTTTCTGAGTATACCCTTTGGCCACATGCCTTGCTTTGAAGGTTTCAACCCTTCCGTCCGGTCCTCTTTTCCTCTTGTACACCCACTTGCATCCAATGGGTTCTACCCCACTGGGTGGCTCGACCAACTCCCACACTTGATTATGATCCATCGAACCCATCTCGGCTTCCATTGCCGTTTGCCATGACTCCGCGTCTTTGTCTTGGATTGCCTCATCGTACGTCCATGGGTCTGATTCAACACCGGGAACCAAATCCGAAGATTCTCCTATCCCCATGAATCTCTCGGGTTGTCTAGGAACCCTCCCACTACGACGGGGTTCCGGTTGTGAAGATGTGACGTGTGGTACATCATCTTGTATACTTGGTATCGAGGTTTGACCTCTCAATTCTTCTAAGGTAATTTCACTTTTAGGCTTCCGATTGTTCATATAGTCTTCCTCCAAGAATGTAAAGTGTGTACTAATCACAGTCTTTTGATCCTTGGGACTATAGAACATGCACCCTTTCGTTCCGGCCGGGTATCCTATAAACAGCCTTAATTCCGAACGTGGATCCAACTTACCGGCTTCCTTGTCTAGCACGTATGCCAGACAACCCCAAATCCGCAAATGTCTTAGACTGGGCTTGCGCCCGGTCCACAATTCCATTGGGGTTTTAGGAACCGATTTGGATGGCACCAAGTTTAGAATATAAGCCGCCGTTCCCAAGGCATTACCCCAAAACGACTTGGGTAAATCCGAATAACTCATCATGGATCTGACCATCTCTAAAAGAGTCCGGTTCCTTCGTTCCGCCACACCGTTCTGTTGAGGGGTTCCCGGTGCGGTCAACTGGGATACAATCCCTTCGTCCGATAGGTAGTTCAAGAATTCATCGCTGAGGTATTCGCCTCCACGATCTGATCGTAGAAACTTGATACTCTTTTCCCTATGTTTCTCGGCTTCGGCCTTTAACTCTTTAAACTTTTCAAAAGTTTCAGACTTATGCCGCATAAGGTAAATGTACCCATATCTTGAGTAATCGTCAATGAAGGTAACGAAATACTCATACCCCATTCTCGCTTTGATCGTCATTGGACCACACACATCGGTATGAACGAGTTCTAACACTTCCATGGCTCTATTCCCCTTGGCTCCAAATGCCCTCTTGGTCATCTTACCCTCTAAACAGGATTCACAAGTTGGAAACGGCTCGACTTGGAGCGATTCCAAGGATCCGTCTTTCACCAATCTCTCTATCCGCTTTAGATTAATATGACCTAGTCTAAGATGCCATAGAAGTGTTTCGTTCATCTCCGAAGAACGCTTTCTTTTATTGCTCGAAATGATCGACGTGTTATTAGATTCATTATTTGAGTGGTGTGCACACTTAATCGTATAGAGATTATTTACCAACGTTCCATGACAGATAATATCATTCTTAAAAGAAACAGTAACAACTTTATTAAAAGTAACTGAATATCCATCAAAGAACAACTTAGAAACCGAAATTAAATTCTTTCTAAAGTTCGGAACGTATAAAACATCTCTTAAAATTAAAACTCTATCTTCAAAAGATAGGTGCACGACTCCCACTGCTTCGGCTGCCACTCTCGTAGCATCGCCTAAAGTGATGGTGATCTCATTCTTGCTAAGTCGCCGGGTTAGCTGGAACCCCTGAAGAGTGAAACAAATATGATCAGTTGCCCCGGTATCCACTACCCAAACGTGGGCAGCATACGCCGCAACATATATTTCAACGACTAAAGCATGAGACTTACCTTTCTTTACCGCCTTCTTAGGCTTAGAACAGGTAGACCTCCAATGTCCTCTTTCCCCGCAATTGAAGCACTTACTCTTACCGGGTATCCTCACGCCGTACGGCTTGAAAGCTCTTTTCTTGCCTCCCAAAGTGGGTCTACTGGTTTGGTTCCGATCAACTACCTCCTTCTCAATCTTACCTTCCATTGGCCTAGATTTCGAGAAAAGGTTCTTGATCACCAAAGCCTCGTCCTTACTCCCCAAGTATGACTCTACCGTTATCAGAGCTTTGAGCAGGGTATCCAAAGTGAACTTATGTTCAGATAACACGTATTCCCAAAAGAACCCATCAAAACTACTCGATAGCTTTAGGAGTATGGAATCGATTTGACTTTCTTCACTTTGTTCGGCACCAAGAAACTCGAGTTTCTCAAACTCGCGCCTAAAATTGAGAACATGATCCCTTACGGGTGTTCCCTTCACCATTTCCTTTGTGAGCTTCTCACGAATGGTGAACAGATTCGCCATGGGGTTCTGATGTTGAAACATCTCTTCAAGGCTATTCATGATGTCAACAGCCGCTTCAATGCCTTCATGAATGCGCCTCAAATCCTCAGACATAATGTCAAGATGATGTGCTTCATGTGCTCATTGGAATGCTTCCAATCATCGAATATCGCCTTTTCCCCATTACTTGACTTATCATTAGGTTTCTTGGGTACGTCAACGCTAAATATCCAATAGTGTTCTTGCGCAGGAAGGACCATGTTTATATTACGTTTCCAATCAACATAGTTTTCACCAACAAGTTTGTTATCTTTAAGTATACTAAACAGTGGATTAAAAGGTTGCGACATGATGAACTGAGAATAAAACATACATTCATATCAATATCTAGAAAAATACGAAATTATCACATAAATTTGATCACATCAATTATATTGAAACCTTAAAACAATATAATCATGCATCAGCCAACATCTCGAAACAATTTAAATGCGCCACGAGGGGTGGTCTATACATTTAAATACATTCAAGCGGATCACAAACTTAAAAGTTTAATTCATAATTAATAGTTGGCTCCCACTTTGACCACATAGAAATTGACAGGGACTCCGAGGGGAGTAAGTTAATATCAATTTCCTATGCCTAAGTAATAACCATAATTAAATACGGGATTATTATTTCGCTTTGAGCAAGCCACTCGTGGTGAGGGTCAATACCGCCACTAGTAATAATCCACAATCATCCTTTCGGAATTTATTCATGTGAAATCCGTTCTTTTGGCCGATCCGAGGGGGAAATGTATTCCAAAAGAACTTCACAAATAAATAAATTATGGAGGCCAAAATAATCCAATTTTAATATCCGGAATAAAATTGCGATTATAAAAACATACTTAGTAATTTTCGAAAGTAAGGTTTTTCTTGGACAATTAAATTCATGCAAACACATATTAACAAATAATAATAAGTGCACGAAATAAAACATCCATCAAAACAAAATTAAACACATTGGAGCACTCGAATCCAATTGTCACGGTTTAATTTCTTCACGTCTTGATGCGAAAAAATCGTCCTTGTTGCTTTCCGACGTTCGTCTCGACGTGCTCCCACTCGAACAGCAACACTTCTTCAAAAACAGCATCGTTTGGGGTTCGGGACGACGTTTAAAATCACACGAAAAAAAACACGAACCGAAAAAATTCCACGGCCCGAGATACAGCGCGCGTCGGCCCACGAAGTGGGCTCGCGCGCTTCCCGGCCTGAGAAGCGCTGGAAAAGCGCCCGAGGCGCGCCGAAGTGCGGCCCCGAGGCACATCCGAGGCGCGCCCGAGGCGCTGCCTGGGGCGCCCCGAGGCACTGCAGCGGCCTGCCGAGGCGCGCGCGCGCCGTGCGCGCGGCGCCGTGCGCCCGTTGCGCACGGTGTGCGCCGTGCACCCCCGTGCGCCGTTTTTTTGCCGTTCGTCCTCGTTTTCTTCACCCCTTGCATGATTTTACCTCCATACACGCGCCACGCATGTATGCGTCGTCCGGGTACGCCGTTTTTAATTCTTCGTTCTTCGTCACGATCCAGTTACAATTTATTTTTACAAAAAAATAAATACTAGATCTAGACTAGTCTATTACAATGATCGAATCAAAATAAAAACAACTAATCTACTCGTGGATTTTCTCACGAGAAAAACGAATTCGAACGAATCGAATTAAAAACAATTAATTTACACGCATGAAATTAACAACATTAAAAACCATGACAATTGGATACCTGCAAAAAAAAATCTAACAATTCTACTATCCAATTTCAAATTTAATGTTCAACAATTTAAATTCCAATTTAAAATTCAGAGCCCGAAACCGTGGCTCTGATACCAGTTGTTGGGAAAATGGGGTGCCCGGAATCTATTCGGGATGAATTTTAAATACGAATTTAAACACAATTATTACTATCATGAATTAATCCTAATTAATTCAAATAATAATTCCAACAACTAATTATCATCATGCATGCTAAATTAATTTCACATATTTAACTAGGCGGAATTAAACAAGTAAATATGCGATTAACGTACCTCTCGTAGTAATGGCCTTTGGATATACGGGACACTTGTAATCATGTTCTATCAACCCAAAGCCTTCTCAAGTATTTCCCTTTTCACCTCACTTGATCGCCGGTGGGAGACGCTTTCAAGTAATTTAATAACTAAGGAAAAAGAAAAATATCTATGCTTCTTGATTTTTCCAACACATGGAATTATGTTCTTGGGGATGAAATAATCATCCCCTATTTATAGATGGAGGTGGCCGAAAATCTTAAGGAATATGGGCCTTGGAAAAAATCTTTTCTTAGACTCTAAGAAATCTTGAATATATCTCATATATTCTTTTCTCCAAGATAAAATATTCCACAAAAATCTCACCCTCCACAATGGGTGTAATTTTCGAAAATTTCAAGTTGAAATCCAAAGATTTGGATCTTCTTGAATATATGAGATATTCTTGTACTTCTAGAATACATATCTTCCATAATATCTTTCCAAGAAAATCAACAAAATCTTATTTCTCCTTGATTCTCATATTTTCGAATTTTACTTGAAAAATCAGCATTAATAATTTTCTTTTTATTTTAATCACCTTATCATTATTGGGCTACTTGAGGGGCCTTAAGGAGAATTAAGATTGGACCTCCTAATGGACTTCTGAATTTCAATATTGAGCCCCAATATAATTCAGCCCATTAATATTAATTATTACCACTAATAAATTAATATTGCACTATCCATCTTAATCCATATTACGATAATATGGGCTCCCGGTTATTATTTCCCGCGTTTAAGATTATCAAGTCCATTAATTAATCAAGCTTCCGAATAGCTCTAAATTAATTAACATCTTTCACCTTGGAGTAAAGACAGCTCAACATTATTATTCGTACCGAAGAAACTAATTCTTCACTTGCAAGATTTGGTACAATAAAACTTCTGAGCCCACCAAGGGGACTAATCACACGAGCCGTATTCGCACGCGTTTCTCCGTATTAAATCTTAGCAACCGTCGTGTGATTAATATTACTGCCCAAGACACAAAGTTCGAAGTCACAATGATTCTCACCCAACATGAATCAAAGCAGTAACTATTAAGCACACACGGTCCTATTTAAGTGACGGAGATTAAGAAATCAACAACCACTGAGGTCTAATTCTTCACCTTTCAGAACAGAAGAATTTATCCTCGCTGTAGGACTTCTTCAACACATACTAAATGTGCTAGTGCAATCTCTTGGTCAAGACAGACCAATCTGAGCCTTACACATCGACCTTTCACGGCGGATTGTTCAATTCCACCTGGGTCGTGAAATGTACGTTTAGTTACAAGTAAACTGTTAATGTCGTCTTCCGTGATCGGGTATCACCACATTAACTACAATGTAACACGTACTATATATTGAACGGTTTGCAATAGAAATTCAACATTCAATCATAACTAAAGCAAATGCGATAAAAGAATTATTCTCATAAAACGAGTGTTTGATACACGAGTTATACAAAGTAAAAGCATACTTTCACGTATAACTCCAACACCTTGAAGTCATCAAAGTACTCCATCCTCTTTTGCTCGGACACTTGACTCCACGAGTGGGCACCATACTCAAATTGTCCCATCCTAATGATTTGTGAGACGATTAAGCTAGTCTCATGGGCTGGAAGCAGTCTGTGACAACAAAATTAAAAATTCAAGTTAATTATATTAATATATATATAATTAAAAGTATACATAATTCATTAAAAAATACTTACTTGTTGTCGACTATGATGACAGTGAGAAAATTATCTTGACCTGGGTTCATCTGTAATAATTATAAATTCAACTAATTCAATTATAAACTTAACAAAAATTAAACATGCTTTAAAATTAAATTAAAATTCGATCTACTAATTAAATTAGATCAACTAATTCAACTAAAATCAATTCATTTCTAATATAATTCAAACAATTCAACTAATTCAATTCTAAACTTAACAAAAATTAATTATGCTTTAAAATTAAATTAAAATTCAATCAACTAATTAAATTCGATCAACTAGTTCAACTAAAATCAATTCATTTCTAATATAATTCAAACAATTCAACTAATTCAATTCTAAACTTAACAAAAATTAAATTAAAATTCGATCTACTAATTAAATTAGATCAACTAATTCAACTAAAATCAATTCATTTCTAATATAATTCAAACAATTCAACTAATTCAATTCTAAACTTAACAAAAATTAAACATGCTTAAAATTAAATTAAAATTCGATCTACTAATTAAATTAGATCAACTAATTCAACTAAAATCAATTCATTTCTAATATAATTCAAACAATTCAACTAATTCAATTATAAACTTAACAAAAATTAAACATGCAAAATTAAATTAAATTAAAATTCGATCTACTAATTAAATTAGATCAACTAATTCAACTAAAATCAATTCATTTCTAATATAATTCAAACAATTCAACTAATTCAATTCTAAACTTAATTAACAAAATTTTAAAAATGATTTAAATTAAAATTCGATAAACTAATTCAACTAAAATCAATTCATTACTAATATAATTCAAACAATTCAACTAAAATCAATTCTCTAAACATGCTTTAAAATTAAATTTTAAACGGTAAAAATGAAGAAAACTTACGGTTTATTTGTAGAAAATGTCGAAACGAAAACTCGGTGGGGACGGACGCCTTCCTTTTCCCGACTTCTCCTTCCTTTTCCTTTCGTTTTCCTCCTCTTCTTCCTTTTTCTCGCAGGATCCGTCTGCTTCGCGAGGAGAGTATTTATAATTGTAAAAAAATTTGCGACGGACGCCTATCCGTCGCAAATTTCGCCTGTCAAAGACAAAACGACGTCGTTTTTACTGATTTGCGATGGCTTTTCCGTCGCAAATCAGTCAACGCACCGTTTCCCGAGAAGACACATAAAAACGGTTCGTATTTGCGACGGAAATTCCGTCGCAAAACAGTCAAAGGACCGTTTCCCGAAAGGTCGCGGATATAAATGTAAGATTTGCGACGGCTTTGGTCCGTCGCAAACTCAAAGTTAAAATTTGCGACGACCTTATCCGTCGCAAATCAGTCAAATGGGTCGCTTCATGAACGGTCACCTTTAAACGGGTATATTTTGCGACGGAATGAACCGTCGCAAACTCAAAGTTGAAATTTGCGACGACCCTTCCGTCGCAAATGTAGTCGTTTCAAGACGAAGGCGGTGGGCCATAGTGTTTGCGACGGCTTTTCCGTCGCAAATTACAAAACTTTGCGACGGCCATCCTTAGTCGTCGCAAAATTTCATTTTTTTCGATGGCTTAGTAAAATCCATCGCAAATTCACTGAATTTGCGACGGATATTTGGCCGTCGCAAAATTTCCGTCGCTAATCTCCGTCTTTTTTGTAGTGTGTGATGGCGGTGGGGGTGGCGGCGGTTGTGGTGGTGGTGGTGGTGGGTGTTGAGGAGGTGGCGGTTGTTGTGGCCGATCGATGAATTAATATATACAAATTCACCATGTAATATATATATGCTGTTCTAGCTAGTTTTATTTGCACTTCTCTTTTTCTAATTGATATGCAATGTAAATTGTTATAAAATAAAGAGCGCAAACAGAAACACCGATTTGTTTACCCAGTTCGTCATGAATGACTACAGCTGGGGGGGTATCAAGCCAGGAGTTTTCCACTATATTTATGTGTATGTATACATGTGTGAATTACTCCCTCCGTTCACAAAATATAGACTTGGTTGTCTTATTGGATCGTCCACGAAAAATAGTTTTGTTGCCTAAAATGGAAATAATAAACTTTATCTACATTTTTCAACGTACACACATAATATTTTTAAAATAATTTATTTTGTACATGGACGGAGGGAGTACAATATTGAGTACGGTGATATATATATATATATATATATATATATATATATATATATAATATCAAAACCCTAAAGAGTATAAGGCTACTTTCCCATAATTAATGTCCACATCAAATCTTTCGGATTTGGTATATTAAATCTTCTAAATTTATAACATAAATAATCATGCACGTTTCTTTTCACAACAAACCAATAAAACAAGTTTTTTTTTCTTCTTTTTGTGTAGATAATTTAAACATACTCGAATTCTTGAAAGAATAAATATAAGCATATAAATTAGGAATAAGTGCACCCCAGTACATTCCATAGCCCATAAATACCAAATAAAACATGGGATATTCCAAAACCCAAATTAATACATTTGACTACTAATTGGCAATTTTTAAGAGTAGGACCTACATCATCTCTCTCATCACTCTTTATTAATTATTTTCTATTTCAAAATATCATTTCACTCTCCTCTCTCTCTAACTCTCGGCTCTCTCTCTCTCTATTTGGGAGAAAATCCATGGAAGCTCCAATGGAAGAAATCCTTCCACCGATGGAGACCCTCGCCTCTACCGCCCCAAATCCGACGGTGCGGTGGTGGTGATGCCTCAGATCGGCGACCGTATGGTCTCAAATCTTTCACAGTCGAAAGCTTTATGGTCTTAAATTGGAGGAAATAGAAAGACGGTCGGAAGAAACAGATCGGAGGATGATTAGTGTGATTTTTGCTAGAAATTCGTGTACTATTTTTGCCAAATTTAATTGGATTTCTTGCAATTATTTACATTAAATTGATTGTTTGTGCTTAATCGTCGAAAAAGGTGTTTTTGCTATTTTTGCAGGAAAAGGTGTAATTTTTAGAAGCAAATACGAGCCTTCAATTTATTGAGGTCGAGCGAGAAGAAAAGTCGAGAAGAAAACAAAAATATTGGAGGAGAAAATTGTTTGGGCCAACAATTAAATTGTAGCGGCCCATTTATTTAAAAAGGAAGCCCAAAATTTTCGGCCCAATTAAAGAAATCAAGTCCAAGGCCCAATTGCAACATTCATTTGAAATGAATTCATGACAACTCACGTGAAAGATGGCAGCTAAGAAAAGAAAGAAACAAAAAGCCTGGCCCCACGTCTATTTTAAGAAGAAGGCAAGGTTGACCATTTCAAAAGGAATTAAAGAATAGAAACCCATCTTCATCTTTGCCATCGAAGAGAGAGGCGGAGGTCGTGCCGGAAATTGCTACCATCACGCATGAAATTCATCCCGCCGGAATTATTTATTGCCGGAAACACCATGGCCGGAGTTCGAAGCTCGAAAACCCAGAAGCTCCCACCACCATGGAACTGGGACGAAGCCCGTCGCACCAATTGCAAAGCTCACGCCGGAATCGAAGTCCACCGCATCGGAAGTTGAGTTTAAACCCTGTTTATAGCCGGAATTTGATGAGAGCAAGAAAACACGTCGTGCAGCCATTAATGGGGAGAATAGAGCTTATCGTCGCATCACCGGAGTTCATGCTGGGAAGCTGCTGTTTGTTTGACGAAGAAGATGAAATGATGCGGAGCCCACGTGAAATGAAAGAGTCGTGCAACCTTTAACGAAAGCGCATTTTCAGCAGCTACTCGATCGAGTCACCCGACTCGTGCGAGTCAATGTCGGTTTTTCCAGAACGTTGCGAGCAAGTTTTGACGTACTCGATCGAGTTGGTCAACTCGCTCGAGTTGACCGAGTTGACCGGGTCAACTCAGCGAAAATTTTGAAAAATCCGAAATTTCACCATTTTTCAGGGATTTAATTGCAAATTCGTCTCAAGCCCTATTTCCACACTATATATTCTTCATTTCTCAGATTTAGGAGAAAGGAAGAACAATCAATCACACACAAGAACCCTAATCCCCTAGTTTTTAGTTTTCTTTTATTTTAATTTCTAGATTAGATTAGATTTATATTTCATTAGTTGTTTTTACATTTCAAGCAAGGATTGAAGCTATTGAAGAGTTGTATTTCCAAATTTCATCACAAGAGGTGATATCTTTCTTTTAATTCAAGTTTTAATGAGTAATTTCATTTTTAGTTGTTATTTTAGCTTGTTAGCCATGGGTGTCTCTTCTAGAACCATGGGCTAATTTTGTTTGCTTTGAGTGTTGAATCAATGTATGAAATTAGTGTGTTGATGGATTTATAGCTTTGATTATGTCTATTTCTTGATGTGAATGTTTCTATTGATGGGCTTTGTATGTCTCGATTAATTAGTTGATTTGATTAACTTACGTATTTAATTTTGTGTGTTGCAACGAGAGTTGGATATGCATGATTGGTATTTAGGTGAAAGTTTTGACTAATTAATTTGAGTTAAATAGTAATCGGTTGCCCGAGAGGGGGTCGGTTGCTAGATCTCCCATCATTAGACATTAGGTATCTTAATTTGATAATTCGGGTACTTAGTGAAGGGGGAATTCTAGAGATGCATCGCGTGTTTTTAGATATTCACGATCTTAGGAGCTTATGGGGCATAATTAGGAATTGCTAGTTAGTCCACGTTGTTCACCTAGGCCTCAAAAGGGATTGGTCTACACACTTTTGTGATCGCTCTTAGCGAACATCTAGAAAAAGGCAATGATAGGTTGTGAATTTGTCAAACACACTAGTGGATTATATTGTGAAGACACTCGAAGCAATTTTCTCCCTCGCACTTCTTTAATCGGAAGTTAGTTTAATTGTTTACTTGTTTTCTAGATTTAATTTTCGCTTAGTTTAATTTTCGAATGTCAACTGTCTCGTCACTATAGTACCATGCCGACGTACAACTTTGGGGATCCACTGCGCTCCTAAATCCTTTGGGTTCGATAACTACTTGGTCCTAGTCTACTTCACTACTACGACGATCCCGTACTCTTGCGGGGGAGTAGGAAAATTATTTTTTCGAAAACTCCGACCAAGTCAATGGCGCCGTTGCTGGGGATTTAGTTGAGTGTCTTAAGTGGGACTTAGGGTTAGTTGAGTGGTACTAGTAGTGACATTTTATTGCTTTGTTTGTTTATTTTATTTTTGTTTGAATTTGATACTTCTTATTTTTGTAGGTGTGCTTTGAATTCGAAAGATGGAGGATATATACCTTTGGAAGACGGGTCATAACCAATCTAGCACGGTGTATCCTCCGGATCCTCACCCCTACCCATACTCTTATCCACCACAACAACCCCCAACCTACCAACAACCTTCTCCATATCATCAATATCCACAATATCCAAACTACCCTCCTCCACAATACTCAAACTCATATACATATCCTTATCTACCACAACAACAAGTAGATGGCCCCAACAATGAGAAGAGTTTCGAGTACAATCCTCAAGTGCAACAAGTTTCATCTCGCTATCAAGAGTGGGGAAACAAAGAGACTTGGTCTTATGCCGACTCAAGTTATGAATGTCAATATCTACAATGGTATGACGAGACCGTGTCTTCTTTATCCAAAGAAAGCCGAGTTCAATACAAAGAGATGATGGGAGCCATGTGGAAGGAAATGGAAGAAAGTGATATGATGAATGCAAGACTTGAATTCTTCAAACTTCATTGGGAGGAATTTGCCATCTTCTTGGAAAACGTATTAAATGAGGAAGAAGAAGAGAAAGAGGAAGTTGAAGAAAAAGAGGGTGAAGAGGAAAGAATAGAAGAGGATGTGGATGGTGTTCAAGAAGAAGAATTTGAGGTGGAGAACGAATTTGATCGAGGATATGTGGATGAAGAGGAAGAAATTGAAGAGGAAGTTGTGGAAGAGATCCGAGAAGTGATGATAGAAGAAGATGAAAGAGAGGAGAAGGACCCAAGTGAGGAGAAGAAAGAAGACAACAATCTCATTGTCGAAAGTGATCAAGAGGAATGTCCATTGATGGACTTGAGCAACCTTGAGCAAGAAAATCAAGAAGCATCGAAAGAAGAGTTGAAGAGTGAAATGAGCATTTCTAAACCTTTAACCTTTTCAATTTGCACTTCATTTGATAGTAATGCTTCTATTGATTTCGTTTTACCTCTTGAGACTTTTAATCATAGGAAAGAAGTGGAGAAAAGCTTGGGCATCCTTGGGAAAAGAAGAAGAGAATGGAAGGAGAATATGAGAGACTTCATTGTGAAAACATGCAAGAAGGATATGGATGATTGGTCTACTTTTCATGAGCGTCTCCATGCTTATGAAGCTCAAAGATCGAGATACAATGGGAAGAATGACAAATATCCATGGCCATTTCGATGAGAGAAGTTGGAATTCCATTAATAAGTCCGGCATAGGACATTAAACCTAGCGCTTAATGGGAGGCAACCCATTTTTACTTGCTTTCTTTTAATTTTTGCATTGTTCTTTTAATATTGCTTTTGTGTTTTGTTTTGTCTAGGTGTTGGGGTCGTGTGTTGAGGCTCGGTGAGGATTTCGAGCTCCTTGGAAAGACACATGCTTGAAGGAAGCTTGAGGAAAGGTGAGCATACTCAAGGAGCTTAACGTGAGGTGATCGTGACTTGAAGAAAGAAGAAAGTGCTTGGTGCTAATTGGAGGTAGTATGCCCCAAACTTAGACATTGCTTAGAATTGCTTAGCAATGTCTAAGTTTGGGGGGGTTATTTATTTTTTATTTTCATATTTTACATTGCACCGGCGCACTTGAGGCTTCACTTGAACATTGCACCGGCGCACGCCTCATTTTTGTAGAGTTTTGCTTATTCGAGTACTTAATATACATGCTGGGATTTGAGGGTGAATTGTTTTCTAAGGGGTTTTGTGAGTCTATTTGTCGAATTTTTTTTAGTGGCTTGCTTAATATGGTGAATTGCTTTGTGAGTAGTTGGTTGCAAATCTCATTGTGACACTATTTTTCCAAACTTTTAATTGCTTAGCAATGAAAAAGTTTGGGGGGTATGTTCGTTTTTACAATTCCTTTTGCACCAACTTACTTTGCTCAATTTTTGAAAATTTGTGCTTAATTGTGGACTTATTGAAAATCTTTGAGTATATTTTTTTGGAGTTAAGATTGAGTGGCTTGGTGTTGAAGAATCATTAGATGGTGATTGTTTGGTTTTTGAGATTTAGTTGAGCTTGATGGTATTGATTGAGACTTGCTTGCTTACTTGTTATGTGACAATTATGCTTGATTTTGTGCTCAATCCATGATTAGACAAGCCCGTGAGCTTTAGAGCCTTTAGACTTGCATATTTTGGTCTAATTTCTTTCTTGTGAGTATCGTTCATGCTTGTGTGCTCTAGAACTTGCCAATTGTCTTGTTTGAGGCTACATTAAGTGTTAAATCTTTGAAAGTGATATGAGGCCATCTTTGATTTGAATAGTCACTTAGCCAAATTTTCCATACCAAATGAAATTTTTCCGTAGTTAGCCCCTTTGAGCCTATTGACCTATTTTCTTGGGAACCTACAAATTTAGCCTAATTATCCTTTTGTGAGCCTAATTTTTCCTATGAGCTAGTGGAGCTTGAATGAAGGTAGTAAGGTTGAATTGTGCATGAATGAAAATTTGGTGGATAAGTTTGTGTGAGAGTGAAATGAGTGAAAAAGAGAAAAAGATGAGAAAAAAATTGTACAAGAAAAGATTGAGTTGGTTTATGAGAAAAAAATTTTGTGAGAAAACTCTATTGTGTACAAGAATTTGGTAGAGTTTCAAGTTTGAAAGGTGTTTGATGGTTGATGGTGAAGATGTGCTTGAAAAATGAGAACTAGTAAATTGTTGGAGTTTGGTAATTTGAGTTGCAAATTGATCACTTGCGATTCTATCTTTGAGAGTGTAGAGATGTACCATGGCATTTTGACCTCTCGCTCCACTAGTTTACGAGTCACTTTATCCAAATTTCCCCACCTCGACCAAAGAGCCCAACATTACAACCAAATGCAAGTCCTCATTGATTCTTAGATTGACCACTTAGAAAGTGGTGGAGAACTTAGATGATTGGCAAGCCTATGGTAGTGCATTTGTGTGAATTGATTGATGAGTGCATACATTCCTTGATACACTTTGAGTGATGAGTGAAACACTTACTTGAAAGGATATTGTGGATTGAGCACTTGAATCTTGCATTGATTTGAACATGACTTGTGAATTTGCTAGTTGATTTTTGTACATAAAAGCTTGATTAGATTGAAGGAACTTGATAATTGCTATTTATTTTCTTTGACACTCATTTCTCGCAATCCTCCCACTTGTTTTATTTCTTTCGTTGCTCGAGGACGAGCAACACTTTAAGTTTGGGGGGGTGATTAGTGTGATTTTTGCTAGAAATTCGTGTACTATTTTTGCCAAATTTAATTGGATTTCTTGCAATTATTTACATTAAATTGATTGTTTGTGCTTAATCGTCGAAAAAGGTGTTTTTGCTATTTTTGCAGGAAAAAGTGTAATTTTTAGAAGCAAATACGAGCCTTCAATTTATTGAGGTCGAGCGAGAAGAAAAGTCGAGAAGAAAACAAAAATATTGGAGGAGAAAATTGTTTGGGCCAACAATTAAATTGTAGCGGCCCATTTATTTAAAAAGGAAGCCCAAAATTTTCGGCCCAATTAAAGAAATCAAGTCCAAGGCCCAATTGCAACATTCATTTGAAATGAATTCATGACAACTCACGTGAAAGATGGCAGCTAAGAAAAGAAAGAAACAAAAAGCCTGGCCCCACGTCTATTTTAAGAAGAAGGCAAGGTTGACCATTTCAAAAGGAATTAAAGAATAGAAACCCATCTTCATCTTTGCCATCGAAGAGAGAGGCGGAGGTCGTGCCGGAAATTGCTACCATCACGCATGAAATTCATCCCGCCGGAATTATTTATTGCCGGAAACACCATGGCCGGAGTTCGAAGCTCGAAAACCCAGAAGCTCCCACCACCATGGAACTGGGACGAAGCTCGTCGCACCAATTGCAAAGCTCACGCCGGAATCGAAGTCCACCGCATCGGAAGTTGAGTTTAAACCCTGTTTATAGCCGGAATTCGATGAGAGCAAGAAAACACGTCGTGCAGCCATTAATGGGGAGAATAGAGCTTATCGTCGCATCACCGGAGTTCATGCTGGGAAGCTGCTGTTTGTTTGACGAAGAAGATGAAATGATGCGGAGCCCACGTGAAATGAAAGAGTCGTGCAACCTTTAACGAAAGCGTATTTTCAGCAGCTACTCGATCGAGTCACCCGACTCGTGCGAGTCAATGTCGGTTTTTCCAGAACGTTGCGAGCAAGTTTTGACGTACTCGATCGAGTTGGTCAACTCGCTCGAGTTGACCGAGTTGACCGGGTCAACTCAGCGAAAATTTTGAAAAATCCGAAATTTCACCATTTTTCAGGGATTTAATTGCAAATTCGTCTCAAGCCCTATTTCCACACTATATATTCTTCATTTCTCAGATTTAGGAGAAAGGAAGAACAATCAATCACACACAAGAACCCTAATCCCCTAGTTTTTAGTTTTCTTTTATTTTAATTTCTAGATTAGATTAGATTTATATTTCATTAGTTGTTTTTACATTTCAAGCAAGGATTGAAGCTATTGAAGAGTTGTATTTCCAAATTTCATCACAAGAGGTGATATCTTTCTTTTAATTCAAGTTTTAATGAGTAATTTCATTTTTAGTTGTTATTTTAGCTTGTTAGCCATGGGTGTCTCTTCTAGAACCATGGGCTAATTTTGTTTGCTTTGAGTGTTGAATCAATGTATGAAATTAGTGTGTTGATGGATTTATAGCTTTGATTATGTCTATTTCTTGATGTGAATGTTTCTATTGATGGGCTTTGTATGTCTCGATTAATTAGTTGATTTGATTAACTTACGTATTTAATTTTGTGTGTTGCAACGAGAGTTGGATATGCATGATTGGTATTTAGGTGAAAGTTTTGACTAATTAATTTGAGTTAAATAGTAATCGGTTGCCCGAGAGGGGGTCGGTTGCTAGATCTCCCATCATTAGACATTAGGTATCTTAATTTGATAATTCGGGTACTTAGTGAAGGGGGAATTCTAGAGATGCATCGCGTGTTTTTAGATATTCACGATCTTAGGAGCTTATGGGGCATAATTAGGAATTGCTAGTTAGTCCACGTTGTTCACCTAGGCCTCAAAAGGGATTGGTCTACACACTTTTGTGATCGCTCTTAGCGAACATCTAGAAAAAGGCAATGATAGGTTGTGAATTTGTCAAACACACTAGTGGATTATATTGTGAAGACACTCGAAGCAATTTTCTCCCTCGCACTTCTTTAATCGGAAGTTAGTTTAATTGTTTACTTGTTTTCTAGATTTAATTTTCGCTTAGTTTAATTTTCGAATGTCAACTGTCTCGTCACTATAGTACCATGCCGACGTACAACTTTGGGGATCCACTGCGCTCCTAAATCCTTTGGGTTCGATAACTACTTGGTCCTAGTCTACTTCACTACTACGACGATCCCGTACTCTTGCGGGGGAGTAGGAAAATTATTTTTTCGAAAACTCCGACCAAGTCAGAGGACAAGGCGGAAGAAACAGTTCAGACCCCTCGGAAGAAATAGATCGGAGGACAAGGCGGAAGAAACAGTTCAGATCCCTCGGTGAAGATGGTGTAGAGAAGAAAGAGAAGACCACCAACGCGTCGTGCTCGGAGCGACGGACGTCTCATCACCACCAACATTTCAGATGGTTTAGTTTTGCAAATCTAGCACCTCGGGTAATTATATCATTGATTTTGTGATTGAAATTTTTTGATGGACTTTGTGATTTATAAATATGGTGACATTTGTTCAGTTTTTTTTTTTTTTTGTTAAAGACTTTGCTTGTGTGTGCAAGAGGGGGAGGGGGTGATTGTGCTTGTGTTGTGTGTGTGTGAGTGTGCAGATGGAGGAGGGGGAGAAGGTTGTGTGTGCGTGAGGGGAGGGGAAGGGAGGGGAGGGCTGTGTGTGTGAGGGGAGGGGGGGTGTGTGCGTGGGGGGAGGGTGTGGGTGTGTGCAGTGACTTGGGGACTTGGGGGAGGGGGATCTGTGAGTGTTTTTATGGGGAAGATGATGGAAAATAAATTGATGATTTGGGGAAGATGATGGAAATTTGATGATTTGTTTTTATTTTTTAATTATGTAGATTGTAGAATTACTTAAAAATGATTATTATGTTTTTATTGTGATTTTTTTTTAGTAAATGGGTGTTGTACATATAGTGAGATCATAATTTTTGTTATGTTGATTTGCAGGCATCCAAATTCAAGCAGAATTGAAGATTTTTTGAGTCTCAAACACAAAAAGACCCTTTGTTCATAATATTTAGTGATTGTTCAATCTTTTTTAGCGATTGTTCAAAAAAAATTAGCGATTGTTCATAATTTTTTTGCGTCTGTGCACATTTTTTTTATGGTATGTTCATAAGATTTTGGGCATTATGTGCCCAATTTTGGATATGTAATACTTTGAATTTTTTTAGGTGTAATTCTCAAATTAATAATAAAGGAGATGTTTTTGAATTTGAATATGCTTGAATTCTCGAATTTTTAAATTTTATACGTGTGTTCATAAAATTTATGGTCATGTTCAAAAGTACAAAAATCTGGAAATAATAAATATTTTTGGTCAAAAAATTACCTCGGGAAGTGCAAAAAGGTAGCAATCAGTGTCAGTTTTATTACTGAACACGGCCCCCACTAGAATTGTATCAATTTGATATTTTTTTATCAAAGATGGGGACCACAAATTGTAGCAAAATGGGTTTTGGGATATCTACCAACCCATTTTGCATTTAAGCCTTTGAGATTGTACCAATTATTAACTACCCCTATAAATTATATGAATGATATTTTATAATCTGAACAAACAATTCATTTTTCATTTGGACGGAGTAACATATCAATTTAATTTATTAGTAGTTGATCATACTATTACTAATTTGGATCATAAATTTATTGTTCACGATAATAATTACCATGAATATTATTAACAAATTAAATCTTTTCAATTTTTTTATGATACGAAACATAATCTACTATACTATATGACTCATGAGATCATGAGATAAGGCTCTAATCCAACTATATTTTAACATTTGTGACAATGTCATATTAAACCGGTATATTATATATATATATATATATATATATATATATATATATATATATATATATATATATATAAGATTATATTAATTGAAAGGAATAATTCACAATGGATAAATTCTTATATGCACTAGGTACACTTTTCAATATAAATAATTATATTTAAATTGCACGGTACACTTGGTATATAAGATACCAACTTAAATATCCTAAAAAACACATGTTCTATATAACAAAGTATAGAGTGAAAATGGTTCATACATAAACCATTGAAGGATATTAATATATTTTTTTTACGGGTAGGATATTAATTATTTTCATTAAAGGGTATTAGTTGTTTTTACTGAAGAGTAATGTTGTTTACTGAAAACAAACTAAGACTCTTCAGAGAAAACAAATAATATTATTTAGTGAAAACAACTAATATCCTTCAATAATTCATGTATAAACAAATTTCCCTCTATACATACTCGTTCTATATTTAGGAAAACACCGTCTTTGTAAATCAAAGAAAATATTATAAAAGATTTACATTGATATTTTACTAAGTATTACTCTCTCCATCCACGAAATTTTTACCTGCTTTCCTTTTTTTGGTCTGTCCACCAAATTTTTATTCATTCCTCTTTTGGAAATAATCTACACTCACAAACAAATAATTGGGTCCAATGGCTTGAACGCAAAATACTAGTTTTACTAGTAGTTACCCCACAATGTGTATGCGAATAAATCACTGAAAATGTACGTCTCGTAGCTGATATGAGTGTAATGTTTTGGTTTATGCTAATGTTTCTACTTATTTAATACTAATTATCAAACTAAAAGAAATAAAACTAATCCAACTCCGATTTGAAGTGCAAAGATGACGGTGATGCTCGGGATAAGAATTCCTACGTATACTAACGAAGTTGGTACAATAACTAAAATAATCGTGATGTACAAGTTAAAATCCAAAGTGAACTAAAACTAGGCAATCAACTTCCCTAATCTAGCACAAGGTTGAAAGACAAAAAGCTCAAGAATTAACTCTAATATTTTGTCCTATCAACCTACTTCACTAACCCACTAATCAGATTATATGGATTGTGCTTAATTATTGAGGCTCTAATTTAACTAAGGTGATGCGGTCGTCCTCCCTAGATAAACCGGTAGACTATAAACCCCTTCAAAAACCCTCTCCTTAAGCCTATACGTTATTAAAGAGTGATGCGATCGTCTTCTCTCTAACAATTTCCGTACTTAATTACAAGATAATTCTAGGGTTTATTATAAATATTAAATAATTAAGAAAATCAAAACTATACATCATGAGTTATCCTAATTACGTACCAACGTCTTACTTCTACGAGTTCATCCTATCCTAAGCATGCAAGGGTTCTAGCCTAACATGGTGGTTTGAAGAACAAAAGCAATAATAAGATTCATGACCATATGCATAAGTAAATGAACAAAAGAATTCAAACACATAAACTAAAGATGAAATCAATAAATTCAAGTCTCAAAAGAAATCTTCATAAATCTGGAAAACCTAGGTTTAATAGTCTTAAGTATCAAGAAAATTTGAATAAAAGGAAATCCATTCGAAAGAAATAATTAAACTAAGAATTCGTATGCTAAAAACCTCGATTACACATTGTAAAACCTTGCTAATACTCTCCAAACTCTCTTCCAAGCTCCTCTCCTTCAAAAACTAAGTCTAAATGTATCATGGTGTCTAAAAATAACTTGGTATGTGTATATATAGGATTTGGGCCAGATTTGAATGAAGCTAAGCCGTAAGTGCTCGACCAGTTGTTCAGCTCGAGCGCCTAGCGCTCGAGCGCTTCATACTTCCAGTGCATTTGGGGCACACGACCACTTGTCACTCGAGCGCCTAGCGCTCGAACAAGTGCCACTCGAGCGCCTCCTCATTCCAGCGTCAAACATGCGCTCGACCTCGTGGCTCACTCGAGCGATTCCTTGACAATAGTGCACCTGGGGCACTCGATCAATGGTGCTCGAGTGCCTCCTCCTTTTAAGCTAAATGATTCTTTTTTTTCGCACGAACTAATACTTTTCGTCTTTCTTCGATATTTTTTATCCGGGACTCCGTTTGAGTCGATTCAAAGTCCTACGAACTCCGTTTTTTGCCCTTTCCTAATATGATTATCAAAGAGACAAATTAATAATTTTATGAAAATGATACTCAAATAATTCTAAATACTCATCAAATATGCTCAACACATGGACGAATATGGCTACAAAACATCAAAATTTCACGCCTAATCAACCCCCCCCGCAACTTACCATATCGCTTGTACTCAAGCAATGAAATAATAAGTCAAGTGAAATTGTCATAAATGAAGCACAGTACTAAATCATGCAAATAATAGTGTTCAAGCTTCAAAGATCGATCGCCCGCACACAAACTCATCTCTTCATCCTACTCATGGATAATCAATAAGAACCACCAAAATCAAACATGGATATGCTCTCGGTGATGTGTTATACTCCCTCACAAGTGTTTATCAATAATTAGGAACTCTCTCAATCAATCATTTACACAAATTAGTGACCATAGTCTTGTAAGTACTCTCAACTTCGACCATAAACTAGAATCCATGCCGAATAAAAAAGGACTTTTTCAAGGTTGTAATGTATGACTCTTTGGACAGGTGGGGTAACTATATAGGATCACTGACTCAAGTGAATGGAAAATAGAAAATTAAACTTTGATATTTCAATACACGGAACAGAATTCTTCAAACATCTTCATACTAGGCACTTTAAATTCCATCTACTCACAACACCTCAATTTTTTTCTTCCATCTCTTTTCACTTTTTTTTTTCAATCGCGCACTTTCTTCTTTTTCTTTCTTTTCACACAATATATGAGCTCATATTTCTTTTACTTATTCTCAAATTTTTGTTCTTCCCTACTACTCAGAATTTCATTACACATTTTCTCATTTTCACTCAACCATAAACAATTCCACTTTCTCAACTCACACACCCCTTTTCATTCACAACTTTTCCTATTCTCCACTCAAATTGGGACAAAAGGAGTTCAGGAATTGGATAAGTTCAAACGTGCTAGCAAATAAATAAGCTCAGGCTCAAATGGGCTAACAAGGGATTAATGTCATTGGTGGGCTTATTTTGGCTAAGTGACTTAGCATTTCAAAGATGCCCTATAATCATCTTCGACATTTCATACTAGACACTATCAAGAAGTGAGAGTACTCACAAGTTCTAGCACCTCTAAGGTGAAGATCCACTCACAAACGATGAGATCAATTTAATGAATTTTAATCTCGTATAAGGCTCAAATCTCATGGTTTTCACATCCATGCTAGACCTAGTGAATTCTCATCACTACCACACAAGTATTCATAAGTTTTCAATCACGCACTTTCTTCTTTTTCTTTCTTTTCACACAATATATGAGCTCATATTTCTTTTACTTGTTCTAAAATTTTTGTTCTTCCCTACTACTCAGAATTTCATTACACCTTTTCTCATTTTCACTCAACCATAAACAATTCCACTTTCTCAACTCGCACACCCCTTTTCATTCACAACTTTTCCTATTCTCCACTCAAATTGGGACAAAAGGAGTTCAGGAATTGGATAAGTTCAAACGTGCTAGCAAATAAATAGGCGCAGGCTCAAATGAGCTAACAAGGGATTAATGTCATTGGTGGGCTTATTTTGGCTAAGTGACTTAGCATTTCAAAGATGGCCTATAATCATCTTCGACATTTCATACTAGACACTATCAAGAAGCGAGAGTACCCAAAAGTTCTAGCACCTCTAAGGTGAAGATCCACTTACAAACGATGAGATCAATTTAATGAATTGTTGGGATATGTTTTAGTTTTGATGATTTTCCAAAACAACATGTAATAGGTTTGAAAGCAGTCAGGATAGTATCTTTTATTTCAGGTCAGGCTAGATTAGCTTTCAGTAGAATAGGTTGTTCAGTTGAGGGGGAACTCAGCAACACAGCCTGAAGATATCAAGATGACACCCAGAAGAACTGACTAAAGCCATGTCTGCAACCTGAACCAGAAGAGAAGCCTGAAGGATGTCCCACTGAGTGTAAACCGGTCTGATCTAAGCTAGGTCAGGTGGACCACTCAGTGAAGAGCATGATCAGGAGGATCAGTGCTGCACCAAGTAGGCCCTGAAGGAGTCAGGCTACTGTGGTCAGGGAAGTTTGTCATTCAGCCTTATGACAAACTTCTTGGAATGATCTACAAACAGTCTCTGAAGGACAACTACACTGAAGACGTTCAGTCCACTGAAGATCATCAGTCAGTGAAGGAAGAAGCTACCTAAAGTCAGTGGGTCTTAGTCAAACCCACTGAGTCAAAGATCCGTGAATCCAGGCCACTTGGACCAACCAGCACGAGGCAGCAACTCTGAGACTGACAAAGGCCGCATTCCAAGAAAAGTGGTTGAAACCATTAAATGTTGGATTCAAATGTATCTTCCCTCCAACGGATACATTTGAATCCCCATTATAAATACAAGCTCATAGCTTCATTGTGAGGGTGTGTAAAAGAGAAAAAAAAACACCTACAAGCTGTGAGGGTGTGTTAGTTGTTAGGGAGTCATAAGGAAGTGTTACACACCCACGACACTGACCTTTAGGGTTATCACTTATATCCATTGAGTGTCAAGCTTGTAACTCTTAGCTTAGAGAGGTTTTCCTAATCTTAGCTTTAAGGCTAACACATTGTAAAGGAAAACCTCACCTAGTTGGAGAAAACCAAACCAAACTAAACCCTTTCAGAGAATGTTAGGTTTGTAGTGAGGTGAGGAGAGGCAGTCCAGGGAGTGGCTTGAGTCCAGTTGTAAGTTCACCTTGGCACGTTAAAAACAAGAATCCAAGTTAGTGGATTTCCTGTTAAATCAGGTCGTGGATGTAAGAGTTTGAGCCTCTGAACCACGTTAAACTGAGCGTTGTTTATTGTCTAAGCACTTGCTAATTATTTGTAGTGTATGCTCTCTGAGTGTACTTGGAAAGTTTGAAAAGAAGATTAGCTAAGTATTTTAGTCAGGGAGAACCAATCTCACTGACAAGCTTAGGCTAGTACTCGAGAGTTCAGTCTCTCGAGTCACTGCCTTGTTAAGAGCCTGAGCTCACAAGTCAGTTTGGACTGACTTGAGTGCTCTGACTCTTAGCAACGCAGTGACTTGAGTATTTCGTCACTGAACTCAGTCAGGGTGCAAGCTGTGGTTTATAACGTACTCGAGAGTTCAGCATCTCAAGCCACTGTCCTTGCTCAGAGCATGAGACTCCAAGCCTTCTCACTGACTTGGTAACTCAGCCTCTGAGCAGAGCAGTGGCTTGAGTATTTCTCACTCTTGCTGAACTCCCTGAGGAAAAGGTTTAAAAAAATTGCTCCTGAATTCTCATTTTGCACTTCGAAAACGGGACCATCAATTGGTATCAGAGCGGGTTGTTCACATGACCACTGGTCCAGTTTTGTTAAGAAAAATGGTCAACCGAATAGATCTTAAATGTTTTAAACTCTGGGAATTTCTGCATATTTCAAACTATTACTTGTGTTCTGACATTATTCTTGTAATAGAAAATCATTTGGTTAGAAGTTTTGGAATCATCAAAAAGGGGAAAATTGTTGGGATATGTTTTAGTTTTGATGATTTTCCAAAACAACATGTAATAGGTTTGAAAGCATTCAGGATAGTATCTTTTATTTCAGGTCAGGCTAGATTAGCTTTCAGTAGAATAGGTTGTTCAGTTGAGGGGGAACTCAGTGAGGGGGAACTCAGCAACACAGCCTGAAGATATCAAGATGACACCCAGAAGAACTGACTGAAGCCATGCCTGCAACCTGAACCAGAAGAGAAGCCTGAAGGATGTCCCACTGAGTGTAAACCGGGCTAATCTAAGCTAGATCGGGTGGACCACTCAGTGAAGAGCATGATCAGGAGGATCAGTGCTGCACCAAGTAGGCCCTGAAAGAGTCAGGCTACTGTGGTCAGGGAAGTTTGTCATTCAGCCTTATGCCAAACTTCTTGGAATGATCTTCAAACAGTCTCTAAAGGACAACTACACTGAAGACGTTCAGTCCACTGAAGATCATCAGTCAGTGAAGGAAGAAGCTACCTAAAGTCAGTGGGTCTTAGTCAAACCCACTGAGTCAAAGATCCGTGAATCCAGGCCACTTGGACCAACCAGCACGAGGCAGCAACTCTGAGACTGACAAAGGCCGCATTCCAAGAAAATTGGTTGAAACCATTAAATGTTGGATTCAAATGTATCTTCCCTCCAACGGATACATTTGAATCCCCATTATAAATACAAGCTCATAGCTTCATTGTGAGGGTGTGTAAAAGAGAAAAAAAAACACCTACAAGCTGTGAGGGTGTGTTAGTTGTTAGGGAGTCATAAGGAAGTGTTACACACCCACGACACTGACCTTTAGGGTTATCACTTATATCCATTGAGTGTCAAGCTTGTAACTCTTAGCTTAGAGAGGTTTTCCTAATCTTAGCTTTAAGGCTAACACATTGTAAAGGAAAACCTCACCTAGTTGGAGAAAACCAAACCAAACTAAACCCTTTCAGAGAATGTTAGGTTTGTAGTGAGGTGAGGAGAGGCAGTCCAGGGAGTGGCGTGAGTCCAGTTGTAAGTTCACCTTGGCACGTTAAAAACAAGAATCCAAGTTAGTGGATTTCCTGTTAAATCAGGTCGTGGATGTAAGAGTTTGAGCCTCTGAACCACGTTAAACTGAGCGTTGTTTATTGTCTAAGCACTTGCTAATTATTTGTAGTGTATGCTCTCTGAGTGTACTTGGAAAGTTTGAAAAGAAGATTAACTAAGTATTTTAGTCAGGGAGAACCAATCTCACTGACAAGCTTAGGCTAGTACTCGAGAGTTCAGTCTCTCGAGTCACTGCCTTGTTAAGAGCCTGAGCTCACAAGTCAGTTTGGACTGACTTAAGTGCTCTGACTCTTAGCAACGCAGTGACTTGAGTATTTCGTCACTGAACTCAGTCAGGGTGCAAGCTGTGGTTTATAACGCACTCGAGAGTTCAGCATCTCAAGCCACTGTCCTTGCTCAGAGCATGAGACTCCAAGCCTTCTCACTGACTTGGTAACTCAGCCTCTGAGCAGAGCAGTGGCTTGAGTATTTCTCACTCTTGTTGAACTCCCTGAGGAAAAGGTTTAAAAAAAATTGCTCCTGAATTCCCATTTTGCACTTCGAAAACGGGACCATCAATTGGTATCAGAGCGGGTTCTTCACATGACCACTGATCCAGTTTTGTTAAGAAAAATGGTCAACCGAATAGATCTTAAATGTTTTAAACTATGGGAATTTCTGCATATTTCAAACTATTACTTGTGTTCTGACATTATTCTTGTAATAGAAAATCATTTGGTTAGAAGTTTTGGAATCATCAAAAAGGGGAAAATTGTTGGGATATGTTTTAGTTTTGATGATTTTCCAAAACAACATGTAATAGGTTTGAAAGCAGTCAGGATAGTATCTTTTATTTCAGGTCAGGCTAGATTAGCTTTCAGTAGAATAGGTTGTTCAGTTGAGGGGGATCTCAGTGAGGGGGAACTCAGCAACACAGCCTGAAGATATCAAGATGACACCCAGAAGAACTGACTGAAGCCATGCCTGCAACCTGAACCAGAAGAGAAGTCTGAAGGATGTCCCACTGAGTGTAAACCGGGCTGATCTAAGCTAGATCATGTGGACCACTCAGTGAAGAGCATGATCAGGAGGATCAGTGTTGCACCAAGTAGGCCATGAAAGAGTCAGGCTACTGTGGTCAGGGAAGTTTGTCATTCAGCCTTATGGCAAACTTCTTGGAATGATCTTCAAACAGTCTCTGAAGGACAACTACACTGAAGACGTTCAGTCTACTGAAGATCATCAGTCAGTGAAGGAGGAAGCTACCTAAAGTCAGTGGGTCTTAGTCAAACCCACTGAGTCAAAGATCCGTGAATCCAGGCCACGTGTACCACGTGGACCAACCAGCACGAAGCAGCAACTCTGAGACTGACAAAGGCCGCATTCCAAGAAAAGTGGTTGAAACCATTAAATGTTGGATTCAAATGTATCTTCCCTCCAACGGATACATTTGAATCACCGTTATAAATACAAGCTCATAGCTTCATTGTGAGGGTGTGTAAAAGAGAAAAAAAAACACCTACAAGCTGTGAGGGTGTGTTAGTTGTTAGGGAGTCATAAGGAAGTGTTACACACCCACGACACTGACCTTTAGGGTTATCACTTATATCCATTGAGTGTCAAGCTTGTAACTCTTAGCTTAGAGAGGTTTTCCTAATCTTAGCTTTAAGGCTAATACATTGTAAAGGAAAACCTCATCTAGTTGGAGAAAACCAAACCAAACTAAACCCTTTCAGAGAATGTTAGGTTTGTAGTGAGGTGAGGAGAGGCAGCCCAGGGAGTGGCGTGAGTCTAGTTGTAAGTGCACGTTGGCACGTTAAAAACAAGAATCCAAGTTAGTGGATTTCCTGTTAAATTAGGTCGTGGATGTAAGAGCTTGAGCCTCTGAACCACGTTAAACTGAGCGTTGTTTATTGTCTAAGCACTTGCTAATTATTTGTAGTGTATGCTCTCTGAGTGTACTTGGAAAGTTTGAAAAGAAGATTAACTAAGTATTTTAGTCAGGGAGAACCAATCTCACTGACAAGCTTAGGCTAGCACTCGAGAGTTCAGTCTCTCGAGTCACTGCCTTGTTAAGAGCCTGAGCTCACAAGTCATTTTGGACTGACTTGAGTGCTCTGACTCTTAGCAACGCAGTGACTTGAGTATTTCGTCACTGAACTCAGTCAGGGTGCAAGCTGTGGTTTATAACGCACTCGAGAGTTCAGCATCTCAAGCCACTGTTCTTGCTCAGAGCATGAGACTCCAAGCCTTCTCACTGACTTGGTAACTCAGCCTCTGAGCAGAGCAGTGACTTGAGTATTTCTCACTCTTGCTGAACTCCCTGAGGAAAAGGTTTAAAAAATAAAATTTTGCTCCTGAATTCCCATTTTGCCCTTCGAAAACGGGACCATCAATTGGTATCAGAGCGGGTTGTTCACATGACCACTGATCCAGTTTTGTTAAAAAAAAATGGTCAACCGAATAGATCTTAAATGTTTTAAACTATGGGAATTTCTGCATATTTCAAACTATTACTTGTGTTCTGACATTATTCTTGTAATAGAAAATCATTTGGTTAGAAGTTTTGGAATCATCAAAAAGGGGGAAATTGTTGGGATATGTTTTAGTTTTGATGATTTTCCAAAACAACAAGTAATAGGTTTGAAAGCAGTCAGGAGAGTCTTTTATTTCAGGTCAGGCTAGATTAGCTTTCAGTAGAATAGGTTGTTCAGTTGAGGGGGAACTCAGCAACACAGCCTGAAAATATCAAGATGACACCCAGAAGAACTGACTGAAGCCATGCCTGCAACCTGAACCAGAAGAGAAGCCTGAAGGATGTCCCACTGAATGTAAACCGGGCTAATCTAAGCTAGGTCAGGTGGACCACTCAGTGAAGAGCATGATCAGGAGGATCAGTGCTGCACCAAGTAGGCCCTGAAGGAGTCAGGCTATTGTGGTCAGGGAAGTTTGTCATTCAGCCTTATGACAAACTTCTTGGAATGATCTTCAAACAGTCTCTGAAGGACAACTACACTGAAGACGTTCAGTCCACTGAAGATCATCAGTCAGTGAAGGAGGAAGCTACCTAAAGTCAGTGGGTCTTAGTCAAACCCACTGAGTCAAAGATCCGTGAATCCAGGCCACGTGGACCAACCAGCATGAGGCAGCAACTCTGACACTGACAAAGGCCGCATTCCAAGAAAAGTGGTTGAATCCATTAAATGTTGGATTCAAATGTATCTTCCCTCCAACGGATACATTTGAATCCCCATTATAAATACAAGCTCATATCTTCATTGTAAGGGTGTGTAAAAGAGAAAAAAAATACCTACAAGCTGTGAGGGTGTGTTAGTTGTTAGGGAGTCATAAGGAAGTGTTACACACCCACGACACTGACCTTTAGGGTTATCACGTATATCCATTGAGTGTCAAGCTTGTAACTCTTAGCTTAGAGAGGTTTTCCTTATCTTAGCTTTAAGGCTAACACATTGTAAAGGAAAACCTCATCTAGTTGGAGAAAACCAAACCAAACTAAACCCTTTAAGAGAATGTTAGGTTTGTAGTGAGGTGAGGAGAGGCAGCCCAGGGAGTGGCGTGAGTCCAGTTGTAAGTGCACGTTGGCACGTTAAAAATAAGAATCCAAGTTAGTGGATTTCCTGTTAAATCAGGTCGTGGATGTAAGAGCTTGAGCCTCTGAACCACGTTAAACTGAGTGTTGTTTATTGTCTAAGGACTTTCTAATTATTTGTAGTGTATGCTCTCTGAGTGTACTTGGAAAGTTTGAAAAGAAGATTAACTAAGTATTTTAGTCAGGGAGAACCAATCTCACTGACAAGCTTAGGCTAGCACTCGAGAGTTCAGTCTCTCGAGTCACTGCCTTGTTAAGAGCCTGAGCTCACAAGTCAGTTTGGACTGACTTGAGTGCTCTGACTCTTAGCAACGCAGTGACTTGAGTATTTCGTCACTGAATTCAGTCAGGGTGCAAGCTGTGGTTTATAACGCACTCGAGAGTTCAGCATCTCAAGCCACTGTCCTTGCTCAGAGCATGAGACTCCAAGCCTTCTCACTGACTTGGTAACTCAGACTCTGAGCAGAGCAGTGACTTGAGTATTTCTCACTCTTGCTGAACTCCCTGAGGAAAAGGTTTAAAAAACAAAATTTTGCTCCTGAATTCCCATTTTGCCCTTCGAAAACGGGACCATCAATTGGTATCAGAGCGGGTTGTTCACATGACCACTGATCCAGTTTTGTTAAAAAAAATGGTCAACCGAATAGATCTTAAATATTTTAAACTATGGGAATTTCTGCATATTTCAAACTATTACTTGTGTTCTGACATTATTCTTGTAATAGAAAATCATTTGGTTAGAAGTTTTGGAATCATCAAAAAGGGGGAAATTGTTGGGATATGTTTTAGTTTTGATGATTTTCCAAAACAACATGTAATAGGTTTGAAAGCAGTCAGGATAGTATCTTTTATTTCAGGTCAGGCTAGATTAGCTTTCAGTAGAATAGGTTGTTCATTTGAGGGGGAACTCAGCAACACAGCCTGAAGATATCAAGATGACACCCAGAAGAACTGACTGAAGCCATGCCTGCAACCTGAACCAGAAGAGAAGCCTGAAGGATGTCCCACTGAATGTAAACCGGGCTAATCTAAGCTAGGTCAGGTGGACCACTCAGTGAAGAGCATGATCAGGAGGATCAGTGCTGCACCAAGTAGGCCCTGAAGGAGTCAGGCTACTGTGGTCAGGGAAGTTTGTCATTCAGCCTTATGACAAATTTCTTGGAATGATCTTCAAACAGTCTCTGAAGGACAACTACACTGAAGACGTTCAGTCTACTGAAGATCATCAGTCAGTGAAGGAGGAAGCTACCTAAAGTCAGTGGGTCTTAGTCAAACCCACTGAGTCAAAGATCCGTGAATCCAGGCCACGTGGACCAACCAGCACGAGGCAGCAACTCTGACACTGACAAAGGCCGCATTCCAAGAAAAGTGGTTGAATCCATTAAATGTTGGATTCAAATGTATCTTCCCTCCAACGGATACATTTGAATCCCCATTATAAATACAAGCTTATAGCTTCATTGTAAGGGTGTGTAAAAGAGAAAAAAAAACACCTACAAGCTGTGAGGGTGTGTTAGTTGTTAGGGAGTCATAAGGAAGTATTACACACCCACAACACTGACCTTTAGGGTTATCACTTATATCCATTGAGTGTCAAGCTTGTAACTCTTAGCTTAGAGAGGTTTTCCTAATCTTAGCTTTAAGGCTAACACATTGTAAAGGAAAACCTCACCTAGTTGGAGAAAACCAAACCAAACTAAACCCTTTCAGAGAATGTTAGGTTTGTAGTGAGGTGAGGAGAGGCAGCCCAGGGAGTGGCGTGAGTCCAGTTGTAAGTGCACCTTGGCACGTTAAAAACAAGAATCCAAGTTAGTGGATTTCCTGGTAAATCAGGTCGTGGATGTAAGAGCTTGAGCCTCTGAACCACGTTAAACTGAGCGTTGTTTATTGTCTAAGCACTTGCTAATTATTTGTAGTGTATGCTCTCTGAGTGTACTTGGAAAGTTTGAAAAGAAGATTAGCTAAGTATTTTAGTCAGGGAGAACCAATCTCACTGACAAGCTTAGGCTAGCACTCGAGAGTTCAGTCTCTCGAGTCACTGTCTTGTTAAGAGCCTGAGCTCACAAGTCAGTTTGGACTGACTTGAGTGCTCTGACTCTTAGCAACGCAGTGACTTGAGTATTTCGTCACTGAACTCAGTCAGGGTGCAAGCTGTGGTTTATAACGCACTCGAGAGTTCAGCATCTCAAGCCACTATCCTTGCTCAGAGCATGAGACTCCAAGCCTTCTCACTGACTTGGTAACTCAGCCTCTGAGCAGAGCAGTGACTTGAGTATTTCTCACTCTTGCTGAACTCCCTGAGGAAAAGGTTTAAAAAAAAATTTGCTCCTGAATTCTCATTTTGCCCTTCGAAAACGGGACCATCAATTGGTATCAGAGTGAGTTGTTCACATGACCACTGATCCAGTTTTGTTAAAAAAATGGTCAACCGAATAGATCTTAAATGTTTTAAACTATGGGAATTTCTGCATATTTCAAACTATTACTTGTGTTCTGACATTATTCTTGTAATAGAAAATCATTTGGTTAGAAGTTTTGGAATCATCAAAAAGGGGGAAATTGTTGGGATATGTTTTAGTTTTGATGATTTTCCAAAACAACATGTAATAGGTTTGAAAGCAGTCAGGATAGTATCTTTTATTTCAGGTCAGGCTAGATTAGCTTTCAGTAGAATAGGTTGTTCAGTTGAGGGGGAACTCAGCAACACAGCCTGAAGATATCAAGATGACACCCAGAAGAACTGACTGAAGCCATGCCTGCAACCTGAACCAGAAGAGAAGCCTGAAGGATGTCCCACTGAGTGTAAACCGGGCTGATCTAAGCTAGGTCAGGTGGACCACTCAGTGAAGAGTATGATCAGGAGGATCAGTGCTGCACCAAGTAGGCCCTGAAGGAGTCAGGCTACTGTGGTCAGGGAAGTTTGTCATTCAGCCTTATGACAAACTTCTTGGAATAATCTTCAAACAGTCTCTGAAGGACAACTACACTGAAGACGTTCAGTCCACTGAAGATCATCAGTCAGTGAAGGAGGAAGCTACCTAAAGTCTGTGGGTCTTAGTCAAACCCACTGAGTCAAAGATCTGTGAATCCAGGCCACGTGGACCAACCAGCACGAGGCAGCAACTCTGACACTGACAAAGGCCGCATTCCAAGAAAAGTGGTTGAAACCATTAAATGTTGGATTCAAATGTATCTTCCCTCCAATGGATACATTTGAATTCCCATTATAAATACAAGCTCATAGCTTCATTGTAAGGGTGTGTAAAAGAGAAAAAAAAAACACCTACAAGTTGTGAGGGTGTGTTAGTTGTTAGGGAGTCATAAGGAAGTGTTACACACCCATGACACTGACCTTTAGGGTTATCACTTATATCAATTGAGTGTCAAGCTTGTAACTCTTAGCTTAGAGAGGTTTTCCTAATCTTAGCTTTAAGGCTAACACATTGTAAAGGAAAACCTCACCTAGTTGGAGAAAACCAAACCAAACTAAACCCTTTCAGAGAATGTTAGGTTTGTAGTGAGGTGAGGAGAGGCAGCCCAGGGAGTGGCGTGAGTCCAGTTGTAAGTGCACCTTGGCACGTTAAAAACAAGAATCCAAGTTAGTGGATTTCCTGGTAAATCAGGTCGTGGATGTAAGAGCTTGAGCCTCTGAACCACGTTAAACTGAGCGTTGTTTATTGTCTAAGCACTTGCTAATTATTTGTAGTGTATGCTCTCTGAGTGTACTTGGAAAGTTTGAAAAGAAGATTAGCTAAGTATTTTAGTCAGGGAGAACCAATCTCACTGACAAGCTTAGGCTAGCACTCGAGAGTTCAGTCTCTCGAGTCACTGTCTTGTTAAGAGCCTGAGCTCACAAGTCAGTTTGGACTGACTTGAGTGCTCTGACTCTTAGCAACGCAGTGACTTGAGTATTTCGTCACTGAACTCAGTCAGGGTGCAAGCTGTGGTTTATAACGCACTCGAGAGTTCAGCATCTCAAGCCACTATCCTTGCTCAGAGCATGAGACTCCAAGCCTTCTCACTGACTTGGTAACTCAGCCTCTGAGCAGAGCAGTGACTTGAGTATTTCTCACTCTTGCTGAACTCCCTGAGGAAAAGGTTTAAAAAAAATTTTGCTCCTGAATTCTCATTTTGCCCTTCGAAAACGGGACCATCAATTGGTATCAGAGTGAGTTGTTCACATGACCACTGATCCAGTTTTGTTAAAAAAATGGTCAACCGAATAGATCTTAAATGTTTTAAACTATGGGAATTTCTGCATATTTCAAACTATTACTTGTGTTCTGACATTATTCTTGTAATAGAAAATCATTTGGTTAGAAGTTTTGGAATCATCAAAAAGGGGGAAATTGTTGGGATATGTTTTAGTTTTGATGATTTTCCAAAACAACATGTAATAGGTTTGAAAGCAGTCAGGATAGTATCTTTTATTTCAGGTCAGGCTAGATTAGCTTTCAGTAGAATAGGTTGTTCAGTTGAGGGGGAACTCAGCAACACAGCCTGAAGATATCAAGATGACACCCAGAAGAACTGACTGAAGCCATGCCTGCAACCTGAACCAGAAGAGAAGCCTGAAGGATGTCCCACTGAATGTAAACCGGGCTAATCTAAGCTAGGTCAGGTGGACCACTCAGTGAAGAGCATGATCAGGAGGATCAGTGCTGCACCAAGTAGGCCCTGAAGGAGTCAGGCTACTGTGGTCAGGGAAGTTTGTCATTCAGCCTTATGACAAATTTCTTGGAATGATCTTCAAACAGTCTCTGAAGGACAACTACACTGAAGACGTTCAGTCTACTGAAGATCATCAGTCAGTGAAGGAGGAAGCTACCTAAAGTCAGTGGGTCTTAGTCAAACCCACTGAGTCAAAGATCCGTGAATCCAGGCCACGTGGACCAACCAGCACGAGGCAGCAACTCTGACACTGACAAAGGCCGCATTCCAAGAAAAGTGGTTGAATCCATTAAATGTTGGATTCAAATGTATCTTCCCTCCAACGGATACATTTGAATCCCCATTATAAATACAAGCTTATAGCTTCATTGTAAGGGTGTGTAAAAGAGAAAAAAAAACACTTACAAGCTGTGAGGGTGTGTTAGTTGTTAGGGAGTCATAAGGAAGTATTACACACCCACAACACTGACCTTTAGGGTTATCACTTATATCCATTGAGTGTCAAGCTTGTAACTCTTAGCTTAGAGAGGTTTTCCTAATCTTAGCTTTAAGGCTAACACATTGTAAAGGAAAACCTCACCTAGTTGGAGAAAACCAAACCAAACTAAACCCTTTCAGTGAATGTTAGGTTTGTAGTGAGGTGAGGAGAGGCAGCCCAGGGAGTGGCGTGAGTCCAGTTGTAAGTGCACCTTGGCACGTTAAAAACAAGAATCCAAGTTAGTGGATTTCCTGGTAAATCAGGTCGTGGATGTAAGAGCTTGAGCCTCTGAACCACGTTAAACTGAGCGTTGTTTATTGTCTAAGCACTTGCTAATTATTTGTAGTGTATGCTCTCTGAGTGTACTTGGAAAGTTTGAAAAGAAGATTAGATAAGTATTTTAGTCAGGGAGAACCAATCTCACTGACAAGCTTAGGCTAGCACTCGAGAGTTCAGTCTCTCGAGTCACTGTCTTGTTAAGAGCCTGAGCTCACAAGTCAGTTTGGACTGACTTGAGTGCTCTGACTCTTAGCAACGCAGTGACTTGAGTATTTCGTCACTGAACTCAGTCAGGGTGCAAGCTGTGGTTTATAACGCACTCGAGAGTTCAGCATCTCAAGCCACTATCCTTGCTCAGAGCATGAGACTCCAAGCCTTCTCACTGACTTGGTAACTCAGCCTCTGAGCAGAGCAGTGACTTGAGTATTTCTCACTCTTGCTGAACTCCCTGAGGAAAAGGTTTAAAAAAAATTTTGCTCCTGAATTCTCATTTTGCCCTTCGAAAACGGGACCATCAATTGGTATCAGAGTGAGTTGTTCACATGACCACTGATCCAGTTTTGTTAAAAAAATGGTCAACCGAATAGATCTTAAATGTTTTAAACTATGGGAATTTCTGCATATTTCAAACTATTACTTGTGTTCTGACATTATTCTTGTAATAGAAAATCATTTGGTTAGAAGTTTTGGAATCATCAAAAAGGGGGAAATTGTTGGGATATGTTTTAGTTTTGATGATTTTCCAAAACAACATGTAATAGGTTTGAAAGCAGTCAGGATAGTATCTTTTATTTCAGGTCAGGCTAGATTAGCTTTCAGTAGAATAGGTTGTTCAGTTGAGGGGGAACTCAGCAACACAGCCTGAAGATATCAAGATGACACCCAGAAGAACTGACTGAAGCCATGCCTGCAACCTGAACCAGAAGAGAAGCCTGAAGGATGTCCCACTGAATGTAAACCGGGCTAATCTAAGCTAGGTCAGGTGGACCACTCAGTGAAGAGCATGATCAGGAGGATCAGTGCTGCACCAAGTAGGCCCTGAAGGAGTCAGGCTACTGTGGTCAGGGAAGTTTGTCATTCAGCCTTATGACAAATTTCTTGGAATGATCTTCAAACAGTCTCTGAAGGACAACTACACTGAAGACGTTCAGTCTACTGAAGATCATCAGTCAGTGAAGGAGGAAGCTACCTAAAGTCAGTGGGTCTTAGTCAAACCCACTGAGTCAAAGATCCGTGAATCCAGGCCACGTGGACCAACCAGCACGAGGCAGCAACTCTGACACTGACAAAGGCCGCATTCCAAGAAAAGTGGTTGAATCCATTAAATGTTGGATTCAAATGTATCTTCCCTCCAACGGATACATTTGAATCCCCATTATAAATACAAGCTTATAGCTTCATTGTAAGGGTGTGTAAAAGAGAAAAAAAAACACTTACAAGCTGTGAGGGTGTGTTAGTTGTTAGGGAGTCATAAGGAAGTATTACACACCCACAACACTGACCTTTAGGGTTATCACTTATATCCATTGAGTGTCAAGCTTGTAACTCTTAGCTTAGAGAGGTTTTCCTAATCTTAGCTTTAAGGCTAACACATTGTAAAGGAAAACCTCACCTAGTTGGAGAAAACCAAACCAAACTAAACCCTTTCAGTGAATGTTAGGTTTGTAGTGAGGTGAGGAGAGGCAGCCCAGGGAGTGGCGTGAGTCCAGTTGTAAGTGCACCTTGGCACGTTAAAAACAAGAATCCAAGTTAGTGGATTTCCTGGTAAATCAGGTCGTGGATGTAAGAGCTTGAGCCTCTGAACCACGTTAAACTGAGCGTTGTTTATTGTCTAAGCACTTGCTAATTATTTGTAGTGTATGCTCTCTGAGTGTACTTGGAAAGTTTGAAAAGAAGATTAGCTAAGTATTTTAGTCAGGGAGAACCAATCTCACTGACAAGCTTAGGCTAGCACTCGAGAGTTCAGTCTCTCGAGTCACTGTCTTGTTAAGAGCCTGAGCTCACAAGTCAGTTTGGACTGACTTGAGTGCTCTGACTCTTAGCAACGCAGTGACTTGAGTATTTCGTCACTGAACTCAGTCAGGGTGCAAGCTGTGGTTTATAACGCACTCGAGAGTTCAGCATCTCAAGCCACTATCCTTGCTCAGAGCATGAGACTCCAAGCCTTCTCACTGACTTGGTAACTCAGCCTCTGAGTAGAGCAGTGACTTGAGTATTTCTCACTCTTGCTGAACTCCCTAAGGAAAAGGTTTAAAAAAAATTTTGCTCCTGAATTCTCATTTTGCCCTTCGAAAACGGGACCATCAATTGGTATCAGAGTGAGTTGTTCACATGACCACTGATCCAGTTTTGTTAAAAAAATGGTCAACCGAATAGATCTTAAATGTTTTAAACTATGGGAATTTCTGCATATTTCAAACTATTACTTGTGTTCTGACATTATTCTTGTAATAGAAAATCATTTGGTTAGAAGTTTTGGAATCATCAAAAAGGGGGAAATTGTTGGGATATGTTTTAGTTTTGATGATTTTCCAAAACAACATGTAATAGGTTTGAAAGCAGTCAGGATAGTATCTTTTATTTCAGGTCAGGCTAGATTAGCTTTCAGTAGAATAGGTTGTTCAGTTGAGGGGGAACTCAGCAACACAGCCTGAAGATATCAAGATGACACCCAGAAGAACTGACTGAAGCCATGCCTGCAACCTGAACCAGAAGAGAAGCCTGAAGGATGTCCCACTGAGTGTAAACCGGGCTGATCTAAGCTAGGTCAGGTGGACCACTCAGTGAAGAGTATGATCAGGAGGATCAGTGCTGCACCAAGTAGGCCCTGAAGGAGTCAGGCTAATGTGGTCAGGGAAGTTTGTCATTCAGCCTTATGACAAACTTCTTGGAATAATCTTCAAACAGTCTCTGAAGGACAACTACACTGAAGACGTTCAGTCCACTGAAGATCATCAGTCAGTGAAGGAGGAAGCTACCTAAAGTCTGTGGGTCTTAGTCAAACCCACTGAGTCAAAGATCTGTGAATCCAGGCCACGTGGACCAACCAGCACGAGGCAGCAACTCTGACACTGACAAAGGCCGCATTCCAAGAAAAGTGGTTGAAACCATTAAATGTTGGATTCAAATGTATCTTCCCTCCAATGGATACATTTGAATTCCCATTATAAATACAAGCTCATAGCTTCATTGTAAGGGTGTGTAAAAGAGAAAAAAAAAACACCTACAAGTTGTGAGGGTGTGTTAGTTGTTAGGGAGTCATAAGGAAGTGTTACACACCCATGACACTGACCTTTAGGGTTATCACTTATATCAATTGAGTGTCAAGCTTGTAACTCTTAGCTTAGAGAGGTTTTCCTAATCTTAGCTTTAAGGCTAACACATTGTAAAGGAAAACCTCACCTAGTTGGAGAAAACCAAACCAAACTAAACCCTTTCAGAGAATGTTAGGTTTGTAGTGAGGTGAGGAGAGGCAGCCCAGGGAGTGGCGTGAGTCCAGTTGTAAGTGCACCTTGGCACGTTAAAAACAAGAATCCAAGTTAGTGGATTTCCTGTTAAATCAGGTCGTGGATGTAAGAGCTTGAGCCTCTGAACCACGTTAAACTGAGCGTTGTTTATTGTCTAAGCACTTGCTAATTATTTGTAGTGTATGCTCTCTGAGCGTACTTGGAAAGTTTGAAAAGAAGATTAGCTAAGTATTTTAGTCAGGGAGAACCAATCTCACTGACAAGCTTAGGCTAGCACTCGAGAGTTCAGTCTCTCGAGTCACTGCCTTGTTAAGAGCCTGAGCTCACAAGTCAGTTTGGACTGACTTGAGTGCTCTGACTCTTAGCAACGCAGTGACTTGAGTATTTCGTCACTGAACTCAGTCAGGGTGCAAGCTGTGGTTTATAACGCACTCGAGAGTTCAGCATCTCAAGCCACTGTCCTTGCTCAGAGCATGAGACCCCAAGCCTTCTCACTGACTTGGTACCTCAGCCTCTGAGCAGAGCAGTGACTTGAGTATTTCTCACTCTTGCTGAACTCCCTGAGGAAAAGGTTTAAAAAAAAATTGCTCCTGAATTCCCATTTTGCCCTTCGAAAACGGGACCATCATGAATTTTAATCTCGTATAAGGCTCAAATCTCACAGTTTTCACATCCATGCTAGACCTAGTGAATTCTCATCACTACCACACAAGTATTCAAAAGGAAAATTTGTAAGTGTACAAATTCCCTCTCAAGTCAACTCTACTCACTAGACTCACATAATCTAGTCCCTAACTCAATTCCACAAATCACTAACTCATAATTCCACACTCAATGATAGCAATCAATAAGCAAAGAAGAGTTAATAAACATGAAAATAATTAGTACCCAATCAATTCACACAATCAGCTCAAGCTCACCAAATACGTGCATACCCCAACATGCGATATATATGAAAAAGGAAACTTGAAAGGGAAAAACGTACCTTTAGTGGATGGTAATAACGGTTAAACATATAAAATACTCCACCCCCCAAACATAGACTTTGCAAAGCTGTCTAAGGTTTGGGGTTCGGGATTACCTCATGCGCTTATTTCCCGACTCACACTTAGCACTCTTGCTCCTTTCTTTTGTTCCTTAGAAGTACTCTACACTATCATCACTTGGGAATTCTTGCCCCCCTTAATATTAGCCTGCAATCAAATCACTAAAAAATGAGGTTTAAACATACGATTCACAAACAACTCACACAAAAAATAAATACACTCAAAAGCAAATAAAAATGGGTTGCCTCCCACTCAGCGCTATTTTTAAGGTCCTAATGTCGGACCGAGCTCAAAGGAGCTTATGGGACATGTTACCCAAAATTACCTCACTTATTCTTATAAAAGCAGTTGTAGAATTTCTTGACTCGATTCCCTTACACCAATAATACCTTCCCATCCTCCTTCTCAATCTCAAGGGATCCACTCCTTAATGTCTTCTTCACCTCAGGTGGTTGTTTCAATTTCTTTTTAGCTCTCCACGGAGGTGCCTTATCGAGCACCTTTTTTATTTTAGTCTTCTTCAAACCTACTCCTCCTTTTTCCTCCACTTGGGCCAAGTTGACACACATCACTTCTTTACTCTCTTTCTCCATTAGGTGTTTCATGGCCTCATAGAGGGAGATCTTTACTTCTTGATCATCTATTTTCACTGTGATCTTCTCGTTTGCCACATCTAACACCATCTCAGCTGTAGCCAAGAAAGGCCTTCCCAAGATCAAAGGCACGCACTCGTCCTCCTCCATGTCAAGGACAACAAAATCAGTTGGGAACACGTGATCCGCCACCTTCACGAGGACATCCTCAACTACACCTTGAGGTCTTATGATAGACCTATCAGCGAGTTGGAGAGTCATCATCGTCGGTTGAAGTTCTCCACCATCCAACTTCTTAAACAGCGACAGTGGCATAAAATTTATGCTCGCCCCAAGATCGCACAACGCTCTCCTTTTAACTTCATTCCCGATGTCACACAAGATTGTAAAGCTACCGGGATCCTTGAACTTCGGGGGAAGCGCTTTGTACACCATAGCACTCACCTCATGGTTCAGCTGCACAAGTTCGGGCCAGCCCACTCTTCTCCTCTTTGCAATCAAGTCCTTCAGAAACTTGCATAGTTCGGCATCTGCTCCAAAGCATCATAAAATGGGATATTGATATGCAATTTTTTGAAGACCTCAAGAAACTTAGCGAATTTTTCATTCAACTTCTTCTTCATGAACCACTGCGGATATGGTACCAGAATTATTAATTTTGGTACCCCCATTCATCTCGCTTGGTTTCCTTCACATTTCACTTAGCTTCTTTATCCTTCTTCCATTTTGGAACCCATTCTTCTTCCACTTTCCCTTCTTCAAACTTTTTCCTTATCGCTCTCCTTCTCAACCTCTTTATGGACTTTCTCCATCTCAGCAGGTAATGGTGGACCGTCATACTTGGTGTCACTTCTCAACTGGATCGCTTTGCATTGCTCTATCGGGTTACCTTCGGGCATTAAAGGAAATTTTCCTAGCTCTCTACCCAACGATTTCACGATCTGGCTAATCTGGAACTCCATGGAAGTGAACGGCCTGTTGTTCTCTTGCTGAATTCTATTTAGGTCCATGTCCCTCCTCTAAAGTTCTCGATCCCTCTGATCATTCTTCTTACCCATCTCCTTCACATCGTACTCCAAAGAGGACAACCTCTTACTGCCTCCTCCACCTTCTGTAAAATAGCACGTATGTAGCATCTCATCGGTTAAGGCACCACCTTCTTCCCCTGGGAGTTTCGAACCTGGATCTAGACCTAGAGGTACAGTTATTCCAACTTTCGAAATACTGTAGGAGAAGTTATCGTTCTTCCTCCACTGATTCTGATTAGATGTCTGACCTTCTTGGTATCCTTGGTTATTCCTCCACTGATTCTGAGGAGGCTATGGAGCCGGTGGTACAAATGGTTGACCGTAGAGAGGTCTTCCCTGCTGATTTCCACCTTGTTGGTACCTGTCTTGGTTGTAATTAGGCCTCCTCATGTAGTTGGCCTCCTCTTGTTGGCATCCTGGCTGGTCTACTTTCTCACTCATCGCATTATTACCTCCACTCAAACTCTGCCCAACCTCCAGATTACTGATCTTCTCCATTGTAGCCATCAGCAGCTTTCTCATCTCCTCACTTTCTTCCAGCTGATAGACCCTCTGATACTCCGGATCTTCATTCCACTGCCCCACGTTCTTCATTATATCTTCAACTATCTGCCTGCACTCAGCTGCACTACGGTTCAGGAATGCTCCATTAGCACATGCATCGAGATGCCCTTGAGCTGTCTTGCAAGCCCCACAGTAGAAATAGGCCATTATATCTCCCTCATTGTACCCGTGTTGCGGGCATTCTATAAGCATGGTGGAAAATCTCTCCCAAACCTGACTCAACTCCTCTCCTAATTTTTGCTTGAATGAAGAGATCTATTTCCTTACCTTTATCGTTCTAGACGGGGGGTAGAAGCGCTCAAGAAATAGACGCTCTAGCTCGGCCCATGTAGTCACACCGCCCCGTGTAAGTGTGTTATCATACCATTCCTTAGCTATTCCAGTCAGAGAGAACTGAAACAATCTGAGCTTCTTTGCATCTTCCGACATCCCATTATAGTTAAACGTTGAGGCTATCATCAAGAAATTCCTCAAATGAGTGTGAGGATTACCTTTCCCTACTTCTCCTTTGAACTGGTTCTCAATAAGCATCTTAAAAATCCCAGGAGATATAGTGAAATTATTAGCCTCGACTGGTGGCATAGTTACTCCGTCATAATACCGTTGAGGCTGAGCCTCAAACTTTTCTCGAATTGCCATACCAGGAGGATCAACATTTTTCGGAACTTGCTGAGGATTGGTGGTGGAGGGTTATAAGTAGGTGGTGGCGGGTAGTATGGTGGATAGTAGGGTGGATAGGGGTATGGGTAAGATGGGTTGTTACGTTGGCAGACAGGGTTGTTGAATGGGTTATTTGGGTTCTGGTTGTTTTGGTTCTGATTCTGGTTTAGTGCGGGATTATTTTGGTTATGTGGGTTCGGGTTTTGGTTGTCGCATTCCCCTTGGGGTGCTTGCTCAACCCGTTCCACATTCTGATTGAACTTTGTTGCCTCTAGATCCAATTCTTTGCCTAAATCCCGATTCATATCATCTCCAGCTGTAGTTGTCATCCTTCGCAGAAAAGCTCGATTTCTTCTTGCTATAGTCTTAGGATCTTGCTTTGTTCTATCTTTGCTCGTTTCACCCTTAGAGCGCATTTTCATATACCTGAAACACCAAAAGAAATATCAAAATACAACTGCCTAACGAATAATAAACAAAAAAGAAAAGCACTCACTACTAGCTACTAAACTATACATCGCCTTCCCCGGCAACGGCGCCATTGACTTGAACGCAAAATACTAGCTTTACTAGTAGTTACCCCACAAGAGTATGGGATCAATGTAGTATAGGCGAGTATAAGTACCAAGTAGTATCGAACCCAAGGAAAAGTGTGTATGCGAATAAATCCCTGAAAATGTACGTCTCGTAGCTAATATGAGTGTAATGTTTTAGTTTATGCTAATGTTTCTACTTATTTGATACTAATTATCAAACTAAAAGAAATAAAACTAATCCAACTCCGATTTGAAGTGCAAAGATGATGGTGATGCTCGGGATAGGAATTCCTACGTATACTAACGGAGTTGGTACGATAACTAAAATAATCGTGATGTGCAAGTTAAAATCCTAAGTGTACTAAAACTAGGCAATCACCTTCCCTAATCTAGCACAAGGTTGAAAGACTAAAAGCTCAAGAATTAACCCTAATACTTCATCCCATCAACCTACTTCATTAACCCAATAATCAGATTATATGGATTGTGCTTAATTATTGAGGCCCTATTTTAACTAAAGTGATGCGGTCGTCCTCCCTAGATAAACTGGTAGATTATAAACCCCTTAAAAACCCTCTCTTTAAGCATATTCGTTATTAAAGAGTGATGCGGTCGTCTTCTCTCTAACGATTTTCGTACTTACTTACAAGGTAATTCTAGGGTTTATTAGAAATATTAAATAATTAAGAAAATCAAAACTATACATCACGTGTTATCCTAATTACTTACCAACGTCCTACTTCTGCGAGTTCATCGTATCCTAAGCATGCAAGGGTTCTAGCCTAATATGGTGGTTTGAAGAACAAAAGCAATAATAAGATTCATGACCATATGCATAAGTAAATGAACGAAAGAATTCAAACACATAAACTAAAGATGAAATCAATAAATTCAAGTCTCAAAAGAAATCTTTATAAATCTGGAAAACCTAGGTTTAATAGTCTTAAGTATAAAGAAAACTAGAATAAAAGGAAATACGTTCGAAAGAAATAATTAAACTAAGAATTCGTATACTAATTGCTAAAACTCTCCAAACTCTCTTTCAAGCTCCTCTCCTTCAAAAACTAAGTTTAAATAGATCATGGTGTCTAAAAATAACTTGGAATGGGTATATATAGGGATTGGGCAGGATTTGAGTGAAGCTAGTCCGTAAGTGCTCGACCAGTTGTTCAGCTCGAGCGCTTAGCGCTCGAGTGCAGCTCACTCGAGCGCTTCATACTTCTAGTGCATTTGGGGCGCACGACCACTTGTCACTCGAGCGCCTAGCGCTCGAGCAAGTGCTACTTGAGCGCCTCCTCATTTCAGCGTCAAACATGCGCTCGACCTCATGTCACTCGAGCGCCTAGCACTCGAGCGGTTCCTTGACAACAGTGCACCTGGGGTGCTCGATCAATGGTGCTTGAGTGCCTCCTCCTTTTGAGCTAAATGATACTTTTCTTCGCACGAACTAATACTTTTCATCTTTCTTCGATATCTTCTCATCTGGGACTCCGTTTGAGTCGATTCAAAGTCCTACGAACTTAGTTTTTTGTCCTCTTTCCTAATATGAGTATCAAAGAGACAATTGATAAGTTTATGAAATTTATACTCAAATAAATCTAAATACTCATCAAATACGCTCAAAATATGGACGAATAGGGCTACACAATATCACAATTTCACGCCTAATCATCCCACAATACCCGCCACACTACTCTTACTTTATCTACTTTATCCACTTTTTCAATAAAATACTAATTTTCATTAAAAATTGTGTCCAACAGTAAATGGGTAAAAAATTTGTGGACGGGGGGAGTACAAAATAGAATATTTTCTAAGATACTACAATATTTGAATTATAATTAGTTCCAATATACATTTGAGTGTATACTTATATTTGAATTTTAAATTCAATTTTAACTTAATTTTAGCCTATTAAATATAAGAAACAACCGCATCTTATGCAATCTTATATTATAAAAGTAGAACCTACCTACCCCAAATGCTGCCACGTGTCGGTCTTCATGAGTTGCCGCGCATGTAATTTAAAAAAATATATACAACTTGTGGGAAAAAAACATACAAATACCCACACGTTCACTATTATTAAATATAAGTTAATTTGATTATTAATACCATTAAAACTGTAACCCCTCCAAATCCTCTCCACATTCCTAAATTGAAAAAAAATTAAAAAAATTGATGAAAGAAAAAAAAATCCGTACAAATACCCACGCTTTCACTACTATTAAATATATGTTAATTGGATGATTAATCTATACTATATTAAAAAGTAGCAAGTAAACGGGAAATATTTTAGGACGAGTTTGCCCTTCACATTTATATCCTTTAGCAATCTAGCCCTGTAAATGATAGTTCTCACTTCTCCGCTTCTTCCCTTCCTATTTGCATACGTCCCTTTCTCTTCCGTTCCAATATGTCTTTCCCTACCATGTTTTGTCATTTCAATCGTCTTCTTCTGAACCGGCTATCAAGCCAACGGCCAGCCTAGCTTCCACTTTAGCAATGCCACTACGACCAACCCGCCCATATTCTTGGTGCTGCTCCACGCTTTGGGTCTTGATTCGTCTGGCATCACCTCTGTTCGCGTTCTCCATCATAGTCTTAGGGTCCCGCCATGCATATGGGCAGTTTGTTGTGAAAGAAAGAACCGCCGGCATGGAAGATCTACCGGAATTTTTAGAATTGCCCGCCATTGGGAGAAGTATGTTCCAGTTTCTCTAAATCTTTTAAAACGTAAAAATAGTTTATTCATTTTATTGATTAGTTTATTCTTCAAGTTTGTTTGAAAAATTGAATATTTTGGGGTTTAAATTGATCTTTTTGTGGATTTGAATGCAAGGTCAAAACTAAGGCTCTTACATTTTCTCCTTGTATTAAGTTTGTTGAACTATTTTTTGTATATTCTGTGTGAAATAATACTTGGAGTTTAATGGAGGAGGAACATCAATCAACGACTGACAAGAGTGAGCGCGCACACTATAAGAACAACTCATTTTTCATACTGCCTAAATCTTTGTGCTTATAAAGATGAGGATCAAGTATCAACACTTTTGTTTTCCCTTTTTTAGGCTTTATTTATGGTACATGGTATTGTGTAGCCTATTATAGTTTGTTACGTGTTGTCCATTCCCTGAACACTTTGTTCCATATTACATGAATTTAATTGAAATAGAATGGTGACCTGTTATCCTCCATTACAAGTATGTCATTTTGTTAAACTTGACATTTAGCTTGCATTTTAAGGTTGTGTAACATTTATATTCATATTTGAGATCTTGCCATTTGTTTCCCAGTTTATGATCCATAATCTAATCTTTGTATGTCTTTTTTCAATTGCATGTTTAAGTTTTCATTGGCTAATCATCATTCTGCTTTCTTAAATTCTATCTATGGAGGTGAAGCACAAGAATATTAATTGACACAGATGCTGGAGGTTATAAGGTGGAATGACTAAGCTTAAAAAAAGTATGATGTTTTACTCTTGCCAATTCAAGTGTGATCCTAAAGTTGTTGTGGAAGCATTAAATAAACATCATTATTTATACACATTTGTTTGAAATATGTTGTGGTAGATTTACTTTACACCATTTTTTTCAAAATTAATGAAATATGCTCATTTGTTTGAAATATTTCCTGGTTTTGTAGAAGCGGGATATTTTCTTACTCAATATAAAATAGCCGCTTGAGGCAAATGGATGCACTTCCGACTTTTGTTTTTCGGTCTCAAATTGTTGTTTATATTTCTCTAATTGCTATGAATGGTTTGGGTGCACAGGTCACATTTTTGCATTGAACTTCCAATGCTTGTATCATTAAAACCACAACCTCTCCAAATCCTCTCCACATTCCTAAATTGAAGAAAGATTAAAAAAATTGAAAAAAGATTAATTGTCGCCTCTCTCCCACAGTACTCACCACAATTTATTTTTCTACCATTTCTCTCCTTCCGGACGAAGAAACTGGCCAAACGACAGTGAATGTTGTAACATAGTATTTTCTCCTCTAGGATGATGCTGGACACAAAACGAGATTATCACCCTTTTTCGTTGTGTATTATCAATATCATCGTAAACGAACCTTGATAAATTAGTTTGTAGAACTGAAAGTTTACCTATTTTTATATTATGCTCCCCAGGAAAGAATAATTCTTATTAAATGGAGAAATTCATGTGTGATTGAAGCTTCCTTCAAGCAAAACTACAAGGCATTGACCAGATTTTAGTTGGCAGGTATTGTTACCCAAAATATGTATCTTAATACGGTTTATGTGGCTTTGAGTGGGTAGCTAACTTAAAGATATGAGATTAAATGGGTATTAATTGCTTAAGGCTTGTATGTAATAAATGAAGAACATAAAATAATAAATGCACAGAAATTTACCAAGTCTTTATGAAGACTTGGGCTTGAAGTAGTTGGATTATTAAATGCTAATGAGCATGTATTTATAGTCCAAGAGTATTCCCTTGGGCAGCTCTAAAGCTATCTGGGCAGCCCAGCATTTAATGCTTGGGCTGACCCTAGTTTCGAGTATAGGCCGAGGCCGTCCGAGGTCGTGACCTCATCCCAATACGAGGTCGATACGTGGAAAGTACATGTTCTTTTTCCTGTTACTGATGGGATTATTCCCTTAAGTGTGGTCTATCCCTGTGGGTTAGGTAGAGATTCATTGTTCCTTGTTCCTTGTCCCTTTAAGGAATGATTGCTTCTGATGGCGTCTGACATTGCCCTATGTGGAGTGTACAGGCCCTCCTCTAGTCTCGTCATTGTTGAGGTGGTGCTCATACTTTATGACTCCGGATCTGGAGGACATAATCCTTGGTCTTTCGCATCGTAGCTTGCGTCTCTCCTTCAGGCCGAGGCCGACGTCCTCTACCGGGCCTGAACGCGGATTCTTCCTTTGAGCTCCTGTGATCTTGGAGGAGCCTCGTCATCTTCATGCCGAAGTCATCTTTGCCGTCTTTATGTCGAGGTTACCCTCGCCCTACCGTGGCTAATCTCGCCTTCTCGTCCTATCTCGAAGGTGGATATATGTGCTCACAATAGCATGTAAAAACTATTTCCTGTCAATTCCGGTTCACGACATTCGTTGGTATATGTTGAATTTGTAATTTGATTCATATTCTTGAATCAGTAAATATTGGTTTTTTGGAGCCTATAAATTTAATTTCTTATTACATACTTATTTCTGCAATGTTTAAAAGTTGATTTATAAATGCAAATTAGTAGGTTAGTGTTAATTACGAGGGAGGGATATGTGAAAATGGCTATACTTGAATTTTTGGGTTTGTTATTTTGGGGATTTCGTGTTAAATTTGGATAGAATTTTAAATACTTTATTTGCATAATGCGAACTTAATTTATTTTCGTAGTTTGTAGTTGTAAGTGTTTAAGTTACTCATTACAAAAAAAAAAAAAAAAAAAAAAACATGCTCTTTTGGTAATAAACACCAAGAATAAGTGGTAAAGTATGATGTCCATACTTATAATCATTCTCTTTTGTTTTATTGGATGCTTGAAATGTTAATTAGTCGGTTTGTATTGCAGAGAGTGAATATTACAAGCAAAGTTGAAGAGGAAGAAAATGAGAAAGATAATCTTCTAAAGGTGCGACGAGATTGAGAAAATATTGTTTTATGTTATTAGTTATCGACATTTTGAGGTTACAAGTTTGCTTTATATTGTTACAAAACTATTTTTTTGGTCAAGCAACAGATGGAAGTGTTACATGCGGAAATTGAAGTGAAAAAAACACACACATAGGTTTTTAACAATTATGTATGAACTTTAAGTTTGACCTAATTATTAATGTAATAATTAGATCGCGCCGTCAAAAGATAGGCGGCGAACCTTATATTGAAATAAAGTGCATATTAAGAGCTACAAAACCCCTAAATTAATTCTCAAACCGCTTTCTATCGTTGCTACCCAAGATCCCAACCATTCTTCATGTATGTCATTATTGCTTAAATAATATGTGTATCGTGTGTTAGAAAATAAAAGTGCAATTTGAATTGATGTGAGAGAGAGAAAAAAAAAAAGGAAGGGTATGGTGCAATGTGTGTTTTAATGGTGGGTACCACTTATCTATATGTGTGCATATATTGAGGGAAATAAAGGAGAAGACAAAAGTTGGGCATATGTGGGTGAAGAGAGCAACCAAGTTCAAACAATATAATGGCATGTTATTATCATAATCTTACAAAATCAATTTTATTTACAACTCTATACTTGACTAAAATATACTGGTTGTGTGGCTATATATTATAAAATTACTTCCTTTTTTTTTTTTTTATTTGATTAAAATTAATGTTCACAAAATCTTCTCTCTCCCAGAAATACATTTAATATTTTTTTATAAATAATATAATGTATTCACTTATTTGTTAGAAATTATAAAAATATATTCTATGGCATACTCGTGCATCGCCCGGGCTAATAGCCAGTTAAACTAAAGCGAGAGCGAAAATATGGGCAGTTAGAAATTGGTGTCCAGGTAGTAATGTACTATGCTTTTCTAATACATATGGTGCAGGTTCGGTCAATATTGAGATTTGTGGCCATTTTCTTTTATTTCTTTTTCAATATTTTAGATTCTTATTAACATTTTTTTTTTCATTTTTTACAAAGTATAGAGTAAAAATAGTTCATATATGAACCATCAACGAGTATTAGTTGTTTTCACTAAAGAGTATTAATTACTTTTACTGAAGGGTATTAATTGTTTTCACTAAAAGTGTATTGGTTGTTTATTGAAAACTAGTTTTCTCCCGTGATCGCACGGTATGGATATTAATTTAGTCAAGTATGAGAAATATTGATAAGAGTTTAAATTTTAATTAATATGTCCATCTAAACATTGAATCCTTATATATTTATTAATATTTTTACTAATATATCAGATTTTAAGATATTATATGTGTGTGTGAGTATATCATAATTATTATATATAATTTATAAAAATAGGTTTTAAAAATATGACATATATAGTCAAAATCAATTAAAATATTAAAGCTCATATTTATTTTGATTTGAATTTTACTTTTTATATATTTAATATGTTATATGTTATATAAAAAAAACAATTACTTTAGTACATAGTTCATTAAAAATATATTTGAAATGAATTTTTTTTAACAAACTTTGAAATTAAGAATGAAAAGTATTATATAAAAATTAGAGTAACCCTCTTGTGCACTTAGTCCATAATGCACCCATTCAACAGTTGAGAATGTTTACATTGAAAAATATAATTTGATTACAAATAAAAGTATTGTTAAATTACAGCGAAAAATTTACACTGAAAATAAATTTCAGTGTAAATTTTTCACTGTAATCTAATCACATTTTTCAGTGTAATCAACTTACATTTTTCAGTTTAAATAATCTCAATTGTTGAGTAAGTGTACAGTGCACCATGTGCATATGAGAGTGCTCCTAAATTTTAAGAGGTTAATATCAAGTCGTTGTCTTGGTTAGGGATAGAGAAATAGAGTTGGATGAAACTTTATGTCAAAACAAAATTGATGTTGAAATATTTTATTATTGTTAGTTAGTGAAATAATGTTTGAGTGGGAGAAAAGTAAGAAAAATTATAAAAAAAACGTATGAGAGAGAATTAATGTTTAAGAAAAAGTAGGAGAAATAATGAATAAATGTGACAAAAGTACGGATTTGATATAATGCCCACCGGTGGGCACAAACTTATATGTCCACCGCGAATGTGATAATGCCACGTAAGCAAATTTAAGTAATCAATTAAAATAATAGTGGGCCCCTGTTTAAATTTGCTTACGTGTCATTATCACAGTCGCGGTGGGCATATAAGTTGTGTCCACCGGTGGGCATTATATCAAATTCGTACATGTATATACCTATTTTAATTGAGTAGGTATTATATGAAAACACTTCATAATAAGTTTAACATGAAATAGTTTTAGAGTATCATTAATCTCATCAGAAGTATTATTAAATTTGTCAGGGGTATCATTAGTCTGAGTTCAAAAAAAATTAAAACAATTTTCTTAAACTCAGACTAATGATACCCCTGGTGAGGTGAGATTAATGATACTCCCGATGAGATTAATGATACTTTAAAATATTTTAATGATAAGTTTATCATGAACTATTTTCATATAATACTTTGTCAATTTAATTATATTTTATACAATCACATCACTTTTATTCCACTGCTTATCTTCTCCCCTACTTTTTTTCGGATATGATATAATGCCCACCGGTGGGCACAACTTATATGCCCCACCGCGACTGTGATAATGACACGTAAGCAAATTTAAACAGGGGTCCACTATTATTTTAATTGATTCCTTAAATTTGCTTACGTGGCATTATCACATTCGCGGTGGACATATAAGTTTGTGCCCACCAGTGGGCATTATATCAAATCCGTATACATGCATAATAGAAGTGGATGGAGAATGAAATGTGCGCATTCAAAATGGGATGTGATGGGGAATGACCCATCCCCATCCGGATAGCCCCTTAGTATACGTACCTCAAGAACAATTGGTTTACTTCTCGAAGAAGAAGAACTCGTACAACACAAGAAAATATAACTCAAACTATTGATTTGGTTCTCGAAGAACACCTCGTACGGCATAAGAAAATAAAACAATTTTAGTGTATTCATATCTATTATTTATGGATTTAAATAGTTAATTAGTATTCATGTAGAAACAAAATTTTGTATTGTGAAATGATATATAAACATTATAGAAGGGGATTAAATATGGAGAAAATGTAATTCATTTTATTTTTAGTATAGAATTATATAATTATGACTTGTCAATACACAGTAATTATGGGATAATTACGCTTCTGAGATTCAGAGACTGGCGGGCGATAATTACGGGATACGCATTGATGGAGGTGATAATTTGAATCAGCGTTACTTGGGGAAGTCAATTACTTCCTTTTCAAATCGGGTGTGGTCAATAATGATGACCAGGAAATTGATGAGCTGGCTATGTGGGAATTGAAAAAACGAAAATGGTTAGAAAAAATCGAGTCCGCTAATTTGTGCGGAGAGTACTAGCCATGCACATGTTAGTCCCCCACCTGGTGATGACCGTATGCAGCAGGACAAAGATGATGAAGAGAAGCATTTCTTAACGGCAAGTCCCGGCATTGGGGCTTGCCGGGAATTATGATTGTCCTTAGTTGGAATTGTAGGGGTTTGGGTCCTCCCTCTACAATTCCTTTTTTAAAACGCACAAATTGTCTTTTTGTGGATTGTGTTGGCCGTAGTGGAGGCCTTGCTGTTTGTTGGAATAATAATATTAATGCTTCTGTTTTGAGCTACTCCAATAACCATATTGATAAATGATGGGAATGGCAAATGGAGAATAACTGGATTTTATGGGTTCCCGGAGAGGGGACGTAGGCAACTTTCTTGGAACTTTTTGCGTCATTTAGCTAGTACTGATGATAAACCATGGCTGTTAATCGGAGATTTTAATGACCTACTAAATCCGGAGGATAAGAGAGGACGGGTCGCTCATCCACAATGGTTGTTTAGAGGATTCAGAGACGTTATTGCTGATTGTAAGCTTTTTGATGTTCCTCAAAGGGTATAATTTCAGATGGCGTACTCCTGAGAATATGGTTGAAGAGCGCTTGGATAGGGCTATGGGGAACCTAGATTGGCATTTAAAATTTCCCAATGCTACTCTACATAATCTGTCCGATCACAATCCCATCATGTTGGATACTAACCCTACGGCTATTCGATCGAACAAGACGGAGAGGTTTTAAGTTTGAAAATCGGTGGTTGTTTGAAGCTCAATTACAACGGGTTGTGGACACAAGCTAGCATGGGTTCCTGACTTAGGTCTGGTTCCACGAATTAGGGCTTTGGGGTGAAACTTTAGCTACTTGGGGGAACAATTCTGACTCATTGTTTCGATGGAGAAAACGAGAACTGGAATCTCGAATTGAGTTTCTCCAAGGAATCACCTCGGCTCGGGCGCTTGTTAGTGCAAGAAGAAACACTCTGGAGACAAAGGGCAAAATAAAATTTGGCTTCGAGATGGAGATATGAATACCAGGTTTTTTCATATCTGCCTCGGCTAGGCGTAGTAGGAACAAGATTGTAAAACTTAAAGGTGATGATGACATATGGGTTGAGTCTCAATAAGGCCTTAGTACCTTGGTTGGCAACTATTTTTCGACTCTATTTCAACCCCAGGAGGAAATTGGGAGTGACTTCGCTTTCTTAAGACCCTGTGGAGAGCATTGTTACACAAGCTCAAAATGTGGAGCTTGGAAAAGAGTTTACTGAAGATGAATTTAAACGGGTTATAAAGTAGATGCATCCGGATAAAGCCCCGGGCCAGATGGGTTTAATCCAGCATTTTATCAAAAGTGCTGCGAGATTGTGGGGAGTGATATATTTCTTAATGGGGTGCAATGGTTGGATAGGAGTGAATTTCCAGTCGATTTAAATGATACTAATGTGGTACTTATTCCAAAGGTAGACACTCCTCAAATGGTCAAGGATTTACAGCCAATATCCTTGTGCAATGTGGACTACAAAATAGTGACTAAGGTTTTGTGTAATCGGCTCAAAAATATGCTGTCAGGGTTAATTGATAAGGCTCAATCAGCGTTTGTAGCAGACCGCGCCATCCGGGAGAATGTCCTTATTGCCTTTGAGATAATTCATGTTATGAAGAACAAGAGACGAGGCCGACGTGGGGACATGGCACTTAAAATTAATATCAGCAAAGCCTATGATCGGGTCGACTGGTCTTACTTGGAGCGCATACTCACGAAATTGGGTTTTTTGGATAAATTGGTGGGGTGGATGATGATGTGTGTTCGCTCTGTGAGGTATTCTATCCAAGTAAATAATGACTTGGTGGGGCCGATAATTTCGGGAAGGGGTCTTAGCCAAGGTGACCCTTTGTCACCCTATCTTTTCATACTTTGCACGGAAGGGCTATCGGCGGCAATGAATAATGCTTCATTAAACCGGGTCATTCACGGGCATAAGGTTTGTCGTGCTGCACCAGCCATTAGCCACTTATTGTTTGCACATGATTCCCTCCTTTTCTGCAGGGCAACTCCGGAAGGGGGTCAGGCTCTTCGTAAGTTATTGGATGGCTATGAAATCATCTCAGGACAAGTTATTAATTATAGCAAAGTTGGTATCTACTTTAGCAAGAATGAGGGAGAGTATCGTAGACAGGCATTGTGTGAGTCCATGGGCGTCCATCAAGCTCTCAATACAGGGCGATACCTTAGACTACCATCTCTAGTTGGGAGATCAAAGAATGAGATTTTTTCATATATCAAAAATCGGCTATCGAAGAAGTTACAAGGTTGGAGGAATAAAAAATTATCGAAGGCGGGGAAACAGGTTTTGATTAAGGCAGCAGCGCAAGCTATACCTACGTATTGCATGACCACTTTCTTGATTCCGTCAACCCTTTTAGACGAACTGCATGTCATGCTAAATAAATTTTGGTGGGGTGATAGTAGTGACGGTATGAAGGGCACAAAGTGAATGAGATGGGAAAAGCTGTGTGGGAGCAAGAGTTCCGGAGGGAGGGGTTTCAGGGATTTACATCTTTGTAATATTTCTCTTCTTGGCAAGATGGTGTGGAGACTCATTATGGATCCTGATGCTCTTGTTTGCCAATTGTTACAAGCCAAATATTTTCCTAATGGCGATTTTTTGTTGGCTGGACCGGGGGGAAACCCGCATTATACGTGGACAAGCATTCTTACAGGCCAAGGTTTAATTTGTGATGGACTTAGGTGGAAAATCGGGGATGGGAGGCAAGTTTTGGTATGGTCGCAGCCTTGGGTCAAGGACTCAACTGATCCTTTTATACGTTCTATTTGCCCACCTGGGTTTGAAGATAAGAAAGTACATGAACTAATATCTGAGAAAATGGCATCCTAGGATGAAGATCAACTGTCTTATTTCTTGATACCGAGCGATAGAGCTCGAGTGCTCGATACACCACTCCCGCCGAGGGGTACTATGGACCGGAAGATTTGGGGCTATGATAGAAGCGGCAGGTATACCGTGAAATCGGGATACAATCGGGCGGTATCTCTAGCTATGAATCACGACCTTGAAGTGGAGGAACGTTGGAATCTTCTTTGGGGCTTGAAGGTTCCACCGAAAGTTTGGGACTGTTTATGGCGAATGGCTCGGGATTGCTTACCTCATAAGGTGAACTTGTATCAGAAAGAGGTTGTGCCTGATAAGTGGTGCGTGTTATGTGGAATGCAACTAGAGGATACTTGGCATGTTTTCTTTAATTTCAGATATGCGCTCGAATGTTGGGAAAATGCGGGATTGAAGGATACTCTGGAGAATGTTATTGTACAATCTGAGTCGCTGTGGACATGTTCTTTGCTATGTTGGGGGATCCGGGTAGAAAAGTGACTGCTAATTTTGGAATGATTGCTTGGAAAATCTGGAAGGAGAGAAATTATTTGCTTTGGGATAACAATTGCAAAACCCCTACGGAGGCAGTGTTCGCCTCTGGCTCGCTACTGGTGGAATGGCTTCAAGCACTGGAATCTCGGTCGGGCAGTACACCGGCTATGGAACCTTTGTCACGCTGTCAATTGTGGCACCCTCCTCAAGTAAATTAGTTTAAAATTAACACAGATACAGCGTTTTTTCAAGACCTTGCAAGGAAAGGAGTGGGGATGGTTCAACGCGATTGGGCTGGTAATTTTGTTCGGGCTCGGACTCTTCATAAGCCGGGTTATTTTGAAGTTGAGGTAGGTGAAGCCTGGTGTTTCTATGAAGCTATTTTATGGGCTAAAAATATAGGCATCAATGACTTGATTATAGAGGGTGACTCCAAAATTGTTGTAGATGTCATTAATTCTGGGGTTCAGCACGTTTCTTATTTTGGGGATTATTATACTATTTGTTTTGTCAAACGGGGAGCTAATTCTTTAGCTCACGATTTAGCAAGATCTTCTATCCACTATGGAAGTTCTCATTGTTGGACCGACCCTTTGAACTTTGTGGATAGGCAGGCTTACGACTATTGTCTTTGCAATAATATGAGCTAAGCATTACTGCAGCTAAAAAAATATATAAAATCACGTTAGAAAGGAAATTGTTCCCTTGAATTGGCCAATAAATTATATTTAAGTTGATTTTGATAAATAACACAAACTATCAACTTAAAACTAATTTCATATGACTTTTAACCAACTCTTTCAATATTTGAAATTCCTATTAAAAAAAAAATAAGTAGAGAGACAACCTTTATATAATAAGAAGAATAATATAAAAGTTGAGCTAATATGATAGTTGTTATTATTAAAAATTGTATATTATTATTAATTATTAATTAGAGCCTTTTTTTCTTTACAGTGTAATACCCGAGCTTCTCACTACTTATTGGCCATTATATTTCATGCATTGCGTGCATTTAAATTATTTATGTGTTATATATATATATAATTTGTGTGCATTTAATTATTTGAGTGTTATTTATAATTTGCGTGAATTTTCTATTATTTGTGTGCTACTTGTGAATTTGCATTATTTTATTATGCTTTTAAATATTAAATTATTTATGTGCTATTATATGTTTGGTGGTGAATAAACTCTAATGCAATTTAGTTGAGACTCTAGTGATATTTGATAATTCAATACAAATTATTTGATTTATTGAGGGTGTTGAAAAAAAAAAGGGGATTAAAGCTATAAATTAAATATTAATTATTTATAAGTAGGTATGCTTATACACGCTGTTAGTGAAGGGGTATATATATATATATATATTGCACGTAGATTATGGTTGGTATATTAGTAGTATTAATAATAATATTAAATAAATAAATAAATAAAAAAGATGATACTTACCTTTGAAGTAAGGATTAGGCAGTGGAGTAGGATATACATAGTCCCAGGCTCCCAACGTCCATTCCTCTTATTACTTAGAGAGAGAGACTGTTCAGTCGAATAGAAGAAGAAAAGAAAAGGAAAAAAAAAACAATGGAGTGAAGTATTGCAGGTTGCGCAAATTGATAAGAAATACAGGTATGTATATTTAGTATGTATATATATGTATGCCTTTGAATATAAACTAGAGTTTTTGTTTATGGTTTGTTATGTTATTAGATTTGATATTGAAGGTCGATAAAGTGGTTTAAGGGTTTGAATTATCAATACTTTTGCGGGCTCGAGGTAAGTAGAAATTCATTTGCAACTACAATGCATAAACATAATATTTTGTGAATGGGCAACACTCATGGGAAATATTTCATATGTGAAATATACCCAAAATAGGCAAATATTGAAAATTGGTCGCTCCAGGAAAAAATTCGCGGATCTTGGCCGGGTCGGGTCGGATTTGGAGGGTTTTTTCCAAAATCACGCGCAGGCCATGTGTCAGGATTTTCGCTCCCAGTTTGTGTTACAGGATAGGCAAAATGTATGTTACAATATGGGCAAATGTGTGTTACAACTTACAAGTCATTAAAAAATAATTTTTTTCTACTTTAAAATAATAATAATGATAAATATATATTTTTACAAGATCAAATATGTGTTTCTAATTTATTTCGCATCCCTCTAAATTTAAATTTATGGTTTTATACATTAAAATATATTTGCTCCTACAATAACATACACTTGTTCTAACTTCAAATACATTTTTACTCCAACATTAACATACATTTTCAATAATACACATTTTCGCTCCCAGATTGTGTTACAATATAAGCAAAATGTATGTTATAGGCAAAATGTATGTTACAATATGGGCAAATGTGTGTTACAAGTCATTAAAAATCGGTTTTTTCTACTTTAAAATAATAATAATGACAAACATACATTTTTACAAGATTAAATATGTGTTTTTAATTTATTTCTCATCTCTTTAAATTTAAATTTATGGTTTTATATATTAAAATATATTTGTTCCAACAATAACTTACATTTGCTCTAACATCAAATACATTTTTTTGCTCAAACATTAACACACATTTGTAATAATACACATTTGCTATAACATTAACACACTTTGCTTCAATAGTAATACATATTTCCTCTAACAGTAACACACCATTTGCTCCAATAGTAACACATATTTTTAGTAACACAAATTTACTCTATCTTTAATCAGTAATACACATTTACTCTAATATGAACATACTTTGCTTCAATAGTAACACATATATTCTCTAACAGTAACACACCATTTGCTCCAATAGTAATACATATTTTAAATAACACACGTTTACTCTAACTTTAATCCCTATTTGCAGTAATACACATTTGCAATAATATTAACACATTTTACTTCAATAGTAACACAAATTTCCTCTAAAAGTGACACACATTTGCTCCAAATAGTAACACTTATTTTAAGTAACATACATGTACTCTAACATTAACACACATTTGTAATAATACATATTTACTCCAATAATAGCACACTTTGCTTCAATAGTAACACATATTTCCTTTAACAGTAACACACATTTGTTCTAATAGTAACATATATTTTTAGTAACACACTTTTTTTCTAATAGTAACACACAATTGCTCCTATAGTAACACATTTGCTCCAATAGTAACATATATTTTTAGTAACACATATTTTCTCCAATAGTAACATAAATTTGCTCCAATAGTACACATATTTGTTAGTAACACATTTGCTCCAATGGTAACATATATTTTTAGTAACACTTATTTTCTTCAATAGTAACACACATTTTCTCCAATTGTAACACATATTTGTTCCAATCGTAACACATATTATTGTGAGATTTTTGCATCTCTGTTAATATATTGAGATTGATTTGCATGAATGGAATTGGAATGGTTGTGGAACAGCTGAAGGGGGAGGAAGGAGAATTTATTGTGTGTATTGGTGTGGGGGGGTGGGGGTGAGGGGATGGGGGAATGGGGGCATCTGGACGCTAATTGTTGGGGGTGGGCGGCTGGGGGATGGGGTGGGGGGAGAGGGATGGGAAATTGTTTGGGCTGGGAATGGTCGGAAATGGCTGGGGTGGGGGTAGGGGTAGGGGTGGGGTGGGGGCGGCTGGTGAAATTAGCCTGTGAGCTATTTGATGTGGAGTGAGCCTGTGAGCTCAATATTTGATGTGGATTGAACCTGCAAGTTGGTTGAGTTATGAATCTTGTGAAATATTATTTGTGCATTGCATCAAACATATCATACATTAATATGAAAAATATCTTTTGTTAACTGGTGTGATTGACCACTGATTATGCACCGAGGGCGGAAGGGGCGACCTAGGAAGGAGCGACCTAGGGAAACCTAGCGTAGGCTACCTAGCGTGGGCCACCGTCTTATACGTTATGTTGTGTGCATGTTTGTAGAGGGGACTTCTGAATGGACAGGGGGTCAAGTTTGGTGATGGACCTCGCTAGGCCGTTAGAGGGATGGATCCTCACCGTGTGAGTCGACGTGTAGGAGATTACTTCTTGGTGGACATGAGGGGCGCGATGGGGGGGGACCCTCGATGGCCATAAGAGGATGGACCCCCTTCGAATCATACTTATTATGGCCACTTGATTATATTCTATTGATATTGATGTTTGTGCCGGTGCATAATAGTGAGTCAGGGGCCCTTAACGAGTATTTTAGATATAAATTGGTATTTTTGAACGAGAGTGCATTGTGCATAGTGAGGATTTTGAGATGAACATCACATCATGCATAATTTCTGCTTACTGGGATTTGTAAATCTCACATAGTTTATGCATTGTAGGTAATCCTGATGACGTGTGACGACCTGTTCATACTGGACTAGTTGTGGCACTCTTGCAGGCTTTTGGGTTGTGGTGTACATAGATGACGACCTACGGGCAGGACTGTGGCTTTATTTTGCTTCAGCTGTTGTATATTTTGTTGTTTTGAATATGTACTCCCTCCGTCCATGAGTAAATTTTCCACTTTCCTTTTCGGGCCGTCCACGAGTAAGTTTCCTATTCCATAAATGGAAATAACAACACTCTATTATATATAAACTTTAACCTTCAAACTCACACAATATTACCAAAAATGCCACTCATTCACTTTACTTTTCAACACTATTCATTACTTTTTCCCAAAAGTCAACATGTATCCCACCATATATTAATAAACAAATACACTTTCTTAAACCATTCAACAAAAAGAAGTGGAAAACTTACTCGTGGACGGAGGGAGTACTATATTATAATATAAACTAGTGTGCACTGGTGTGCTGGTTTGGAGTTACACTGGTTTGCTGGTTTGGCTTGAAGCCTCTTTTGTAAATGTGAACAGGTTGTCGTGTTTGTGATAACATTTTGCTTTTGCAGTTGAAAGGGAAAAAAATTATAGCAGGTTTTCAGGGTTGTATTTTATTTGAATTAGTATTATGCTTGTGGGTATGTGAGTGTGGTCGTGTCAGAGTGGTATCAGAGCACGGTTCGCCTCCAGTAGACTGTCTATGTACACGAGCTCAGAACTTGGAGAGCCCAGCTATGCCAGTAAGTATTTATTTGTGTTTTGTTTAAATTATTTGCATCATGAATTATATTGGTCATGTGGTGTAGGAATTGTAGTATTGTTAAACAGATATGGTGAGAGAAGAAGGTGAAGGTAGTGGTATGGAGCGAACCCCCAAACAGGCAACTCCGACTGCTGGTGTCGATTGAGATAATCTTATTGCTCGACTGGTAGATATGGTTGAGCGTCAGGCGCAACAGTTTCAGCAACTTTTACAGCAAAGAGACGTAGATAGGCAACATGTTAATGTGAATCAACCACACCCAGAAGCAGCACCTGTTGAGCTAGTTTTTTAGCGATTCCGAAAATTGAATCCCCCGATCTTTGAGGATGCTACTAATCCCTTAGCTGCTGAGGACTGGTTGTGGACCTTAGATAACATGTTTCAGTACAGCAGAATCCCTGACGTGGAGAAAGTCTTGTGTTCCTTTATGTTACGTGGTAGTGCTAGACATTGGTGGGACACTGTTAAAGCTATTGAAAATGTTGCTACTATGACCTGGGAGCAGTTCAAAGAAATTTTCAGAAACAAATATTCCACAGCTCCTGTCAGAATGATGAAGATGAACGAATTTATACAACTCAAACAGGGGACTATGATTGTTACAGAGTATCTCCGTAAATTTGAGCAATTATCCAGGTTTGCTGAACACATGGTTGGTACTGAAACGCTGAAGGTGGAGAGATTTATGGAGGGTTTGAGGCCTGAGCTGTACAGGGATGTGAGTATGGCAGGGATTCAGGGGGTAACTTATGCACAAGTTGCGGAGAGGGCACAAATTGCTGAGCAAGCTGAGATGAAGATACGTCATGCACAAGAGGTTCGGCTTCATTTTTAGCAGAGGCCGGTACCACAGTAGAGTGGCGATAGCAAGAAGAGACTGTTGCAATTTCAAGGGCCAAGACCAAATTTTCCACCTCGTCAAGGACAAAGACCGGAACAGGGAGACCCGAACAAACGTTTCAAGACTAAACAGAGTGGAATACCACCACCACCACATCTTTGCCTGAATTTTGGTAAATCGCATGAGGGAGCTTGCCCTTTTGCCCCGAAAACTTGTGTTTCCTGTAGACAAAGAGGACATATAGCCAATATGTGTCCGAACCATGGTAGACAGAAAGAGCAGGGAAGAGTTCCAGCACGAGTTTTCACTATGACCAAAGAAGATGCCGAAGATAATCCAGTCGTCACGGGTAAACTTTCTATCTTTGGTATTTCAACTTTTGTGTTATTTGATTCTGGAGCTACACATTCATTTGCATCCACTAAGTATGTGAGAAAGCTGGGTAAAACACCTAACCTAACTTAAGCCAGAATTGATGTGATTATTCCTTCTGGTGATTCGAAACAAACCAATCAGATTTTACGAGAGTGTATTATTCCGATGGAAGGTAGGGAATTGTGTGCAGATTTAATTGTGCTGGACATGAACGATTATGATGTTATACTGGGTATGGATTGGTTATCGAAATATGGTGCTACAATTGATTGCCAGAAGAAGAGTATCACGTTTCAGCCAGCGGGAGAAGAGCCTTTTTCTTTTATCAGTGTGAAGGAACGCTTCAGAATTCCTATGATATCAGCTACCAAAGCACGAAGATTGTTGGAAAGTGGTTGTGAGGGTTATTTAGTGAGTGTAATGAGTATTGATGGGCAATAGTGTTTGGCTGTTAGTGATGTACCAGTTGTGCGAGAATATCCAGATGTATTTCAAGATGATCTTCCGGGATTGCCACCAGATCGTGAAATGGAGTTTGTGATTAAGTTGCAACCTGGGGTTTCTCTTATTTCCAAATCACCGTATAGAATGGCACCTGCGGAATTGAAAGAACTGAAGATACAATTGCAAGAATTACTGGAAAAAGAATTCATCCGTCCTAGTTTTTCACCCTGGGGAGCGTCCGTTTTGTTTGTGCGGAAGAAAGATGGTACATTGAGGATGTGTATTGATTATCGAGAGTTGAACAAAATCACAATCAAGAACAAATATCCCTTACCTTGGATTGATGATTTGTTTGATCAACTGCAAGGTGCGTCTATCTTTTCGAAGATTGATCTGCGATCAGGGTACCATCAGTTGAAAATAAAAGGGAAAGACATTCCTAAAACTGCATTCAGTACGAGATATGGGCACTATGAGTTTCGAGTGATGCCGTTTGGACTGACGAATGCCCCTGCAGCATTCATGGACTTGATGAATCGGGTATTTAAAGACTTCCTTGACAAATTTGTGATTGTATTCATTGATGACATCTTGATTTACTCCAAGACTAAAGAAGAACATGCAGTGCATTTGAGGAAAGTGTTAGACGTTCTGAAAGAAAAACAGTTATATGCAAAGTTCAAGAAATGTGAATTCTGGTTGGATCGAGTTATTTTCTTGGGACATGTGATATCGGGAGCAGGGATTTCAGTTGACCCGAGCAAAGTGGAAGCAATTAATAATTGGCCACAGCCTACAAATTCGTCAGGTGCGTAGTTTTCTCGGTTTAGCAGGATATTATCGTCGATTTATCGAAGGATTCTCTAAAATTGTTTCACCATTAACGCAATTAACCAGAGAGAGTATGGCTTATAAATGGACGGAGGCATGTGAACAAAGTTTCCAAGAATTGAAGAAGCTACTGACATCAGCTCCTATTTTAACAATTCCAACAGGAACTGGAGGTTTCAAAGTTTACAGTGATGCTTCGAAGAATGGTCTCGGTTGCGTACTGATACAAGATGATAAAGTGATAGCTTATGCATCCCGACAATTGAAAGAATATGAGAAGAACTACCCCACACATGACCTGGAGTTGGCAGCAGTAGTGTTTGCACTTAAAATCTGGAGACATTACCTGTACGGAGAACATTGTGAGATCTACACTGATCATAAAAGTTTGAAGTATTTCTTCACTCAGAAAGAGCTGAACATGAGACAACAAAGATGGCTAGAACTTGTTAAAGATTATGAATGTGTCATTAACTATCATCCTGGTAAAGCTAATGTGGTAGCAGATGCCCTGAGTCGAAAATCAGCCGAAAAAGTAGCAGCGTTGACCCTGATTCAGAAACCCGAACTACTGGATTTGCAAAGAATGAACATAGAACTCGTTGAACCTGGACTTGTGACTGCAAAACTTGCTGCACTAACACTTAAACCAACTTTGCTTGACAGAATTCACACAGGGCAACAAACTGATGAATATTTTACTAGGATGAAGAAAGACATCACCTCAGGTGAATCCTCTGACTTCCAGTTATCAGAGAATGGTGTATTGCGATACCGGAACAGATTGTATGTACCTAATATTGATAAAATTCGTGAAGATGTGATGACTGAAGCACATTCGACACCCTATTTTGTACATCCGGGAGCTACTAAAATGTATAGAGACTTGAAAATGCATTACTGATGGCCAGGTATGAAGAACGACATTGCTCAATATGTAGAACAGTGCTTGACTTGTCAGCAGATCAAAGCAGAACATCAAAGACCTGCGGGAACCTTGTAACCTTTACTTATTCCAGAGTGGAAATGGGAGAATATCACGATGGATTTCGTTATAGGATTTTCCAAGACAGTTAAGAGTTATGATGCAGTCTGGGTTATCGTGGATCGATTGACTAAATCAGCTCATTTTCTACCATTTGTACCACATACTCTATGGACCGTTATGCTCAGTTATACATACAAAAGATTGTCAGGCTTCACGGCGTACCACTCACTATTGTATCAGAAAGAGATTCCAGATTTTGATCTAACTTCTGGAAAAGCCTACACAAAGCATTGGGAACACAATTATCTTTTAGTACTGCTTATCATCCTCAAACAGATGGACAATCAGAACGAACGATACAGATTCTGGAAGACATGCTTAGAGCTTGTGTGTTAGATTTTCAGGGTCAATGGAGTAAATTCTTACCTTTGATAGAGTTTTCTTATAACAACAGTTATCAGTCCATTATCGGGATGGCTCCGTACGAAGCATTATATGGCAGAAAATGTCGATCTCCAGTACATTGGGATGAAGTCGGAGAACGAAAACTTTTGGGTCCAGATATGATTCGAGAGATGAGTGAAGCTGTGGTACAGATTCGCAAAAGAATGAAGACTGCTCAGAGTCGACAGAAGAGTTACGCGGATAAAAGAAGAAGAAAATTAGAGTTTGAAGTGGGTGATCAAGTGTTTTTGAAAGTTTCTCCAATGAAAGGCATAATGCGGTAGGAAAGAAAGGGAAACTTAGTCCAAGATATGTTGGCCCGTTTCCTATTATTGAAAGAATTGGTGATGTTGCTTATAAACTTGATCTGCCTACATCAATGTCCCAGACACATAATGTGTTCCACGTGTCTGCATTGAGAAAATATATTGCAAATCTGTCACACGTTCTGAACAATGAACCCGCAGAGTTGAAAGCAGACTTGAGTTATGAAGAAATTCCAGTGGAGATCTTACTGCGAGAAGTAAAACGACTCAGAAATAAAGAAATCTCATTAGTCAAAGTACTCTGGAGAAACCAGTCAGTTGAAGAAGCCACTTGGGAACGAGAGGATAAGATGAAATCCAAATACCCAGAACTGTTCAGGTAAGTTAAATTTCGGGGACGAAATTTTTATAAGGAGGGGAGGATGTAATATCCGAGCTTCTCACTACTTATTGGCCAATATATTTCATGCATTGCGTGCATTTAAATTATTTATGTGTTATATATATATATATAATTTGTGAGCATTTAATTATTTGAGTGCTATTTATAATTTGCGTGAATTTTCTATTATTTGTGTGCTACTTGCGAATTTGTATTATTTTATTATGCTTTTAAATATTAAATTATTTATGTGTTATTATATGTTTGGTGGTGAATAAACCCTATTGCAATTTAGTTGAGACTCTAGTGATATTTGATAGTGCAATACAAAGTATTTGATTTATTGAGGGTGTTGAAAAAAAAAGGGGGGGATTAAAGCTATAAATTAAATATTAATTATTTATAAGTAGGTATGCTTATACACGCTGTTAGTGAAGGGTTATATATATATATATATATATATATATATATATATATATATATATATGTTGCACGTGGATTAGGGTTGGTATATTAGTAGTATTAATAATAATAATAAATAAATAAATAAATAAAAAGATGATACTTACCTTTGAAGTAAGGATTAGGCGGTGGAGTAGGATATACATAGTCCCAGGCTCCCAACGTCCATTCCTCTTATTACTTAGGAGAAAAAAGTTTTTTTTGTCCCATAACTTATCTTGTGTCCAATTTACGTCCCAAAAAATGTAACAATTCAATTTTGGTCTCATAACTTATTTAGTTGTCCAATTTTGGTCCCAATTTCACCGGAAAAGTCAAAACGATATCATTTTATGTCACGTGTGGCTCACGCGCCGACCAAAATTGGGGATTTATGTTGCCCATGCTGGCGTGGCGCTGACTGTATTTTTTCTTTTTTTTAATTAATTATTTTTATTCAATATTTGTTTCCACCTCATTAAATAATTAATAAAATTAATTTTAAATAAGATATCAACTTAATACCCATTCAAACTTACGGATTTACTAAGCCAATTCAAATCAATATTTTCAAAATTAAAAAAAATAGGGAAGATTGAAATCGGATTTCAAAAAGGGTATCTAAGAGTCTGCCTTTGAAATGACGATGTGGATTCTTTGTTCAGGTAATTCAATTTCTCTTATTTAATGTATTATTTATTTAAAAAATTTGAGTTTGAATTGGTTTAGAAAAACCGTAAGTTTGAATTATTATTGAGTGGTATCTTATTTAAAATTAATTTTATTAATTATTTAATGAGGTGGAAACAAATATTGAATAAAAATAATTAATAAAAAAATACAGTCAGCGTCACGTCAGCATGGGCAACAGGAATCCCCAATTTTGGCCGGAACGTGGGTCACGCGTGACATAAAACGACGTTGTTTTGGCTTTTCCGGTGAAATTGGGACCAAAATTGGACAACTAAATAAGTTATGGGACCAAAATTGAATAGTTAATTTTTTTGGGACGTAAATTGGACACAAGATAAGTTATGGGACCAAAAAAACTTTTTTCTCTATTACTTAGAGAGAGAGACTGTTCAGTCGAATAGAAGAAGAAAAGAAAAGAAAAAAAACAATGGAGTGAAGTATTGCAGGTTGGACAAACTGATAAGAAATACAGGTATGTATATTTAGTATGTATATATATATATATATGTATGCCTTTGAATATAAACTAGGGTTTTTGTTTATGGTTTGTTATGTTATTAGATTTGATATTGAAGGCCGATAAGGTGGTTTAAGGGTTTGAATTATCAATACTTTTGCAGGCTCGAGGTAAGTAGAAATTCATTTGCAACTACAATGCATAAACATAATATTTTGTGAATTGTTTATATTTAAATGGTGATACGTGAATTGTATATGAATTGTTTATATTTAGATGGTGATACATGAATTGTATGTGAATTGATATTCAGTGATATTGTTAAGTGAGTCTGTGAGCTCAATATTTGATGTGGAATAAGACTGACATTCAGTGATTATTGTTGGGTGAGCCTATGAGCTCAATATTTGATGTGGAATTAGCCTGTGAGCTATTTGATGTGGAGTGAGCTTGTGAGCTCAATATTTGATGTGGATTGAACCTGCAAGTTGGTTGAGTTATGAATCTTGTGAAATATTATTTGTGCATTGCATCAAACATATCATACATTAATATGAAAAAAAACCTTTTGTTAACTGGTGTGATTGACCACTGATTATGCACCGAGGGCGGAAGGGGCGACCTAGAAAGGAGCGACCTAGGGAAACCTAGCGTAGGCTACCTAGCGTGGGCCACCGTCTTATACGTTATGTTGTGTGCATGTTTGTAGAGGGGACTTCTGAACGGACAGGGGGTCAAGTTTGGTGATGGACCACGCTAGGCCGTTAGAGGGATGGATCCTCACCGTGTGAGTCGACGTGTAGGGGATTACTTCTTGGTGGACATGAGGGGCGCGATGGGGGGGGCCTCGATGGCCACAAGAGGATGGACCCCCGTCGAATCATACTTATTGTGGCCACTTGATTATATTCTAATACAATGTAAATTTTAAAAATTTGTTATAAGCTTCAACTAAGTTATAAAGTTAATTTTTCTAAGTAAGATCAACCCAAAGATTGATTCCGACACATCTCCGACAAATATATTATAATTTTAAATGGTTTTAAGTAAGATATACTATATTTCTCTGACAATTCATAAAAATAAAGAAATACAATATAAATTTTAAAAATATGTTATAAGCTTCAACTAAGTTATAAAGTTAATTTTTCTAAGTAAGATCAACCCAAAGATTGATTACGATACATCTCCGACAAAAATATTATAAATTTAAATGGTTTTAAGTAAGATATACTATATTTCTCCGACAATTCATAAAAATAGAGAAATACAATATAAATTTTAAAAATTTGTTATAAGCCTCAACTAAGATATAAAGTTAATTTTTCTAAGTAAGATCCACCCAAAGATTGATTCCGCCACATCTCCGTAAAAATATTATAAATTTAAATGGTATTAAGTAGGATATACTATATTTTTCCAACAATTCATTAAAATGGATAAATGCAATGTAAATTTTAAAAAATTGTTATAAGCCTCAACTAAGTTATAAAGTTAATTTTTCTAAGTAAGATCAACCCAAAGATTGATTCTGACACATCTCCGACAAATATATTATAAATTTAAATGGTTTTAAGTAAGACTAGTTGGTTACCACGTGCGTTGCACATTTATATGTGAATTATTAATAAAAAACAGTAGTAAGAAAATAATCAAAATTTAGGAAATTAAAGATTCCAATAATACAATCTCCAAGAAAATAATATGTAAAGACTTAGGATACATGTTTTTTTTTTCAAATAAAAAGTACTGAATAGTATTCAAACCATAGAAAGGATCATATCACAAGAGTTTTCATGAAACTTGGATGGAGGGATTTAGACTGTAGATTTTTTAAACCCACAACCTAAAGCAATTTTACATGTTTGGATAAAATATTCAATGGATGATTTTCAAATGCTTGGCTTTAATCCTAGTTCGAATTAGAGGAATTTTAAATTGTATAAAATATTCAAATGAATGAATTTCAAACCATGTCATTTTGAAATCCATTGATTCTTAAACCACAAAATGAACCAATAATTTTAGCACAAATAAGCCTAGGGAGGTGTGTTCATTGTCTAATAACCATTATTAAAATATCAATCAATTGATGAGAGCAAATAAATTTACATGCTTTAAGCTGATAGAAAATATTAACAGTAGGCATTCTTAATCACACCTCGAATAACTCCAAGGGGTGTTCTAATGTAGCAATAGTGCAAGGCATCCCTGCACAATGTTTACCGATGCAAGGAATTTTACTAATATTGCACATATATAATCTGATGAATATGCAACCAGAAATTAACAATGGAAGACATTTACATATGCTAAAACTAATTAAAATTTAACTGGTTGAATTTTTTTACATTGTTGTAACTTGTGCATGCCTCTTTGGAACCACGATCTCTTGTGCATTCTTAACAGGTTTCTCATCATCTACTAACTCATTCTACCATATTGAATAACAATTACGTTAGGCAAGATAACAGTGCAAATCACATTATATTCATTATATAAGAAACAAAATTTGCAATATCATCCATATTTTAATTATAGCAGAAACTCAAAGTAAAGTTGGGTTTACATTAAGAGCTTGTCAAGTTTTGTGAACATGACATCATTCAAATGTGGTTTTTCTTTGGGCTCATCAGATTTTTCCTTTCCCAAATCATTCTGCAAGAAGAATAAGTCCCAAGAAACTCAACGAAAACACCCATGTAGGTTTCTAAAAATAATCTCATCAAAATCATATAGTGCAATACAAATTGGTGGAACTCCAGATAGAATTGCCATCAAATCAAAAAATTAAATAAACAAACAAATACATATACTAATTGACATCCATTTGCAAAATAGTGTAAGATTCACGGTAGAGTGGTGAAGCATATTTCTACGTAGAGAAAAGATGCACACATCAATTGAGTTTAGCAAAATTAAACTAAAAATAATTAAAATTACTCACCTCTCTGAAATTACGAAACTCTGCAACAATGTCAAAAGATGCTTATTAGATCATTTGAAAGTCAAAACCAAAATAACATTATATTCATAAATAGCAAAAACAACATGAAGCTCGTAAGCTTTTTCGAGAATATGAAACAGGGGAGATCGAGTTTTGAAAATTGTTTGTTAGACTGATATTCCTAAGTTTCAACTTTCCAGTGGCAGCAATAGAGAGGATCGAGTGTAGGGCTGACTTGAAGCGAAAATATCAGCTTTCTACTAGTAGCTTCCTCGCAAGCGTACGAGTTCACTGTAGTATGAGTAAGTATAATGACCAAGTATATCGAACCCAAAGGATGAAGTGTATGCAAATAGATCCCTGAAGATCTACGCGTCGCAGTTAATATGAGTGAAACGTCTTGGATTTTTTTGGAAAGATTAATTGAAACTAAAATAAACTAATTAAACTAAAATACTAAAGAAGACGAATTAATTAAGGTTTGTGTTCAAGTAAGAGATGGTGATGCTCAGGATAGGAATCCATACGTATACTAACGGAGCAGGTACATAATTAAAATAACCGTGACGCGCAAGAAATAACCTAAGTAAAAGAATGCAAGGTGAAAGCTCAAGATTCTAAACCCTAATACTTTACCCTAACACTCGACTTCACTAATCCACTAACAAGTTAATAGATTGTGCTTAATTAATGAGACCCTAATTTAACTAAGGTGATGTGGTCGTCCTCCTTCGCTAAACTGGTAGATGAATTAACCCTTTCTAAACCCTCTAATTAAGTCTACTCGTTGTTAAAGAGTGATACGGTCGTCCTCTCTCTAACACTTTTCGAACGAAATTCAAAAGTAAAGTTAAGATTAATTTTAAGAATTCATTAATTAAGAGAATTAAAACCTAACGTCACGAATTACCCTAATTACGTACCCACAACCTACTTCTACGAGTTCATCCTACCCCAAGCATGCAAGGGTTTTAGCTAGACATGGGTTTTACGTAAACAAGAACAATTGAATAAGTAACGAACATGAACATGATAATTATAACGATGAAAAGATCAATCATAAACTAGGGTTTCAAGAAATAAAGGAATAACTTAAATTAAATCAATAAAACGAGTCTCAACGTGTTCAAGAACAAAGATATGAAGAAAAGAAACTAAAAAGTAAAATCGTGACGTGAATTCGTAAGAAAAACCTCAAAAACGTAAAGTAAACTTGCTCGTTCCTTCTTCTCCAAAAATTAACTCTCTAAAATGCTATTGAATCTAGTGGGTGTTAGTGGTTCTTTCAAAAACGAGCTCGGGACGAGTATATATAAGTTTTGGGCCGAATCGGGAACTCATGGGCCAGAAAAACGAACTTGGAAACTAAAGCCTTGAAGGCGCTCGAGCTGTCCCGCTCGAGCGAAGGCGCTCGAGCTTGTTTGGTCAAATGGGGTAGGCGGTCGAGCGAAGGCGCTCGAGGTGGTGAGCTCGAGCGAAGGAAATGCTCTGTAAGTCAGGGGCGCTCGAGCTGTTGAGCTCGAGCGCGTTGGTCGAGCGGAGCAGGTGGTTGAGCGGAGGCGCTCGAGTGCTCTCGCTCGAGCACTTTTCAGCAGCAGTACACTCGTTCGTAAAATCTTCATATCTCCTCAACCGGGAGTCCGTTTTGGCCGATTCAAAGTCCTACGAACTCCTCTTTTCGCCCTCTATCCATCTATGAGCATCAAACAGACAAATTCATTAGTTTTTGAAAAATGATACTCAAATGACTCTAAATACTCATATAAATCAATCAAAACAAAGGCATTTCGAGTGACGAATCATGACAATTTCACGCCTAATCAACCCCCCCAAACTTACCATGTTGCTTGTCCTCAAGCAACGAAATAATAAGTCAAGTGAAATTGTTAGGAATGAGTCAACGAATCAAACCATGCAAGCAAATGAATTCGAGCTTCAAAGATCAATCGCAAGTATACTCACTCATCTTCCATCATCATACGCATGCAACAACAGCGAGAATCACCAAAATCAAACATGGATGTGCACTCAACGATGTGTTTCACTCCCTCACAAGTGTATATCAATGATAAAGGGACTCACTCAAACAATCGATCACACATATTGGCAGCCATAGGCTTGTAAGCACTCTTAACTCCGACCATACTCTAGAAATCAATGCCGAATCAAAAAGGACTTTCTCAAGGTTGTAATGTAGGCTCTTTGGACAGGTGGGAATCAATATGGTAAAGTGACTCAAGTGAATGGAGAATAGAACATCAAAATTCGGTACTTCGAGATTAGGAACAGACTACTTCAAACATATTCAATCAACACATTTTCAATTCCACTACTCTCAACACTTCAATTTTTCTTTCTAACTCCTTTCACTTTTTTTTCAATCACTTTTTTTTCTCTTTTTCGCACAAACACATGAGCTCTTTTTTTTTTTTTTTTTTTTTTTTTTTTGCTCATTCTCATTTTTTCCTTTTTCCCACAACTCAACACTTCATCACACCTTCTTCTCATATTCACTCAACAAACAACATTTCCCTTTTTCAACTCAATTCAATCCCATCACATTTACACTTTTCCTATTCTCCATTCACATTGGAATAGTGTTCATATGTGCTAGCAAATAAAATCGGCTTAAAGCTCAAAGGGGCTAACAAGGGGTCAATGTCATTGGTAAGGAAAATTTTGGCTAAGTGACTCAATCAAATCCAAGATGGCCTAAGATTACATTCGGCATGTCAAACTAGACACAATCAAGAAGCAAGAGCACACACAAGTTCTAGCATCCTCTAAGGTGACGATCCACTCACAAACGAAGAGATCATTTCATGCATCAAAATCTCAAAAGGCTCAAAACTCACGGCTTTCACATCCATGCTAGTCCTAGTGAATTCTCATTCTCATCACACAAGTACTCAAAAGGAAAACTCACAAGCATACAAGTTCTTTCTCAAATCAACTCTAGCTCAACCACTCACACAAAAGAGTCCCTAACTCAAATCCACAAATCTACTCTACTCATCAAATCATACTCAAAGATAGCAATAAGTAAGCATAAGCTGATTGATAGGCATGAAATAAGCAACAGTGAATCAGATCAAAATCACCCCAAGGAGCATCTCAAGGCACCAAATAACCAAACACACTCAAAGATAAGGGGTGCTCCGGTGCAATGTAACAAGAAACATAAAAAACTCCACCCCCCCAAACTTCGACCTTGCGAAGAGGTCTAAGTTTGGGGTTGTGGGTTACCTCATCCAACTAATTCAGTTTCTCTCAACAACGTGCACACTCCTTGGTCTCGAGTTGGTTCCTTCAATCTGAATAACTCCATGGTACCTTTACTCCTTCGAGACAAGCCTACAGAATAAAACTCTCAAGTACGAGGTTAAAACTACGATTCAAAACACCCTAATGACATAAGAATACTGAAAAACAAATAAAAATGGGTTGTCTCCCATTCAGCGCTATTTTTAAGGTCCTCATGCCGGACCGAGCTCAAAGGAGCTTATGGGACATCATACTCAAATTTACCTCCCTTACTCTCATAAGAGTGGTGGTTGACTTCCTTTCCTTGATGCCCCTCCATCATGAGCTCTTTTACTTCCTTCTCATCCCCAAGTGGTATGGGTCTCAACTCCTTCTCACCTTTATCTGGAGGAGTCTTACCAAACAGGTTCTTGAATTTGGACTTTTTCTTCTTAACTCCTCATTTTCCCTCCAACTGGACCACGTCTATCTTTTTCACCTCTTCCTCCTTCACTTGATAATTTAACCCATGAGCATTATGATCTTGATTCTTTTGATAGGGATAAAGGGAAGAAGTCGAAGGATTATCAAAATCATGAGCATGAGAAAGTTTAGGAGATGTGTCTTCAACACGAGGATCAATTGCATCCATGCAATACAAAATCTCATCCTCCTTCGGGTGCTTCATGGCTTCATATAGGGAAATCTTCACTTCTTGATCATCAACCTTCAATGTAATCTTCCCATTTGCCACGTCTAGCACCATCCCCGCCGTCGCTAAGAACTGTCTTCCCAAGATCAAGGGTACATGCTCATCTTCCTCCATCTCGAGCACTACAAAGTCGGCTGGGAAAATGTGATCTCCAACTCTCACGAGGACGTCTTCAACCACACCTTGAGGTCGAGTAATAGACCGGTCGGCTTGTTGAAGCGTCATCATTGTCGGTTGAAGTTCACCACCATCCAACTTCTTGAAAAGCGACAAGGGCATAAGATTTATGCTCGCCCCTAAATCACATAGCGCTCCTTTCTTGATCCCATTCCCAATGTCACATAAGATGGTAAAACTCCCGGGATCCTTCAGCTTTGGAGGAAGCGCCTTATGCACTAATGCACTCACCTCGTGGTTCAACTGCACCAACTTCGGCTCATCCACTCGCCGTCTTTTCGCGATCAAGTCCTTCAGAAACTTTGCATAGTTGGGCATCTGTTCCAAAGCATCATAAAAAGGGATATTAATATGCAATTGTTTATGTTGGGAAAATATAGGGGTGCCCGGAATCTATTCGGGATGAATTTTAAATACGAATTTAAATACAATTATTACTATCATGAATTAATCCTAATTAATTCAAATAATAATTCCAACAACTAATTATCATCATGCATGCTAAATTAATTTCACATATTAACTATGGCGGAATAAACAAGTAAATATGTGATTAACGTACCTCTTGTAGAACTTGGCCTTTGAATAAAACGGGACTCTCGTACACGCTTTATCAACCCAAAAACTTTCTCAAGTATTTCCCTTTCGCCTTACTTGATCGCCGGTGGGAGACGCTTTCAAGCAATTTAATAAACTAAGGAAAAAGAAAAATATATATGCTTCTTGATTTTTCCAACACATGGAATTATGTATGTTGAGATGAAATAATCATCTCCTATTTATAAAGGGGGGTGACCGAAATTCGTAGAGATTTTATGGGCAGGGAGAAAATCTTTTCTTAATCTCTAAGAAATCTTGAATATATCTCATATATTCTTTTCTCCATAATAAAATATTCCACAAAAATCTCACTCTCCTATTTAGGACTATAATTTTCGAAAATATTAATAAGAGATCCCAAGATTTGGATCTTCTTGAATATATGAGATATTCTTGTATTCCAAGAATACATATCTTCCATAATATCTTTCCAAGAAAATCAACAAAATCTTTTCTCTTCTAATAATGCTTTTTTTCGAAAAATATAAAGAAAAATCAGCATAATATTATCTTTTTATTTTAATCACCTTATCATTATTGGGCTACTTAATGGGCTACTTGAGGGGCCTTAAGGAGAATTAAGATTGGACCTCCTAATGGACTTCTGAATTTCAATATTGAGCCCCAATATAATTCAGCCCATTAATATTAATTATTACCACTAATAAATTAATATTGCACTATCCATCTTAATCCATATTACGATAATATGGGCTCCCGGTTATTATTTCCCGCGTTTAAGATTATCAAGTCCATTAATTAATTAAGCTTCTGAATAGCTCTAAATTAATTAACATCTTTCACCTTGGAGTAAAGACAGCTCAACATTATTATTCGTACCGAAGAAACTAATTCTTCACTTGCAAGATTTGGTACAATAAAACTTCTGAGCCCACCAAGGGGACTAATCACACGAGCCGTACTCGCACGCGTTTCTCCGTATTAAATCTTAGCAACCGTCGTATGATTAATATTACTGCCCAAGACACAAAGTTCGAAGTCACAATGATTCTCACCCAACATGAATCAAAGCAGTAACTACTAAGCACACACGGTCCTATTTAAGTGACGGAGATTAAGAAATCAACAACCACTGAGGTCTAATTCTTCACCTTTCAGAACAGAAGAATTTATCCTCGCTGTAGGACCTCTTCAACACATACTAAATGTGCTAGTGTAATCTCTTGGTCAAGACAGACCAATCTGAGCCTTACACATCGACCTTTCACGGCGGATTGTTCAATTCCACCTGGGTCGTGAAAATGTACGTTTAGTTACAAGTAAACTGTTAATGTCGTCTTCCGTGATCGGGTATCACCACATTAACTACTTTGTAACACGTACTATATATTGAACGGTTTGCAATAGAAATTCAACATTCAATCATAACTAAAGCAAATGCGATAAAAGAATTATTCTCATAAAACGAGTGTTTGATACACGAGTTATACAAAGTAAAAGCATACTTTCACGTATAACTCCAACAATCTCCCACTTATACTTAAAGTCTGCTTTTAGTATACATCACGCATGTCTTAGTGTAGTAGCTCTACGTGACATCTCATGTCAACCTACACTAACTTAATAATTCCTCCCACTTATACTTAAAGCAGATTGGCAATAGTCTTGACTCCCATTCCATCCACATGTCTCTCGAATGTACTCAGAGGCAGACCCTTTGTGAATGGATATACTAGGTTGTCCTCCGACGTTTATCTTTGCCACCTCTTTATCTCCTCTCTTAACGATTTCTCGCATAAGATGGTGTTTTCTTTCAATGTGTTTGCTGGCCTTGTGGGCTCTCGGTTCCCTTGAATTTGCAACTGCTCCGGCATTGTCACAAAAGACAGTTATCTTGTCGGGCAAATTCGGAACAACGTCCAAGTCCACTAAGAAGTACTTGAGCCAAACCGCTTCTTTCGCTACTTCACAAGCAACTACTTATTCGGCTTCCATGGTCGAATCTGCGATGCATTTCTGCAAATCGCTTCTCCATGTCATGGCTCCTTCTCCCATGCAAAACACACTACCCGAGGTAGGTATTTTGGAGTCTATGTCTGATTGGAAATTTGAGTCCGTGTATCCCATGGGAATTAGATTGTCTGATTGTTAAATCAGCATTTCATACCAAGTTCTTTTCAGAAACTAAAGAACGCATTTAATTGCAATCTAATGTGCTTTCCCGGGGTTACTTTGATATCTTGTCATCATGCCCACGGCAAAGCAGATATCCGGTCTCGTACACAACGTTGCATACATAAGACTTCCTACGTCCGAAACGTACGGAACGTCTTTCATGTCATCTATCTCCATTTGCGTCTTAGGGCATATTTCTTTGGATAGATGGATTCCGTGCCTACAAGGTACAAAACCTTTCTTGGAATCTTGCACGCTGATATGCTTCAAAACAGTGGCTTTGTATGAAACTTGCGATAAGCCCAACATCTTCCTCTTGCGATCTCGAGTGAACTTGATCCCAAGGATGTGACCGGCTTTCCCTAAGTCCTTCATATCAAACTATTTTGACAGCCATACCCTTACGTCTGACAATACCTTTACATTGTTTCCAATGAGTAGAATATTGTCTACGTATAATACTAAGAATACCACCGCAGTTCCGTCACATCTTTTGTACACACAACTTTCGAACTTGTTTTGATCACAAACCCATAAGACTTAATTAATTGATCAAACACTAGTTCCAAGTACGCGATGCTTGCTTAAGTCCATAAATGGATCTCTTAAGCTTGCATACGAGGTGCTCTTGGCCTTTTTCAACGAAACCTTTGGGTTGTTGCATATAGATCCCATCAAGACTTCCGTTAAGGAAAGCTGTCTTGACATCCATTTGCCAGATCTCGTAATCTAGGTGCGCAGCGATCGACAAGAGAATACGGATGGACTTAAGCATAGCTACAGGCCACAGGCCACAAGCCTACCCTTCCGTCCGGTCCTCTTTTCCTCTTGTACACCCACTTGCATCCAATAGGTTCTACCCCATTAGGTGGATCAACCAACTCCCACACTTGATTATAATCCATCGAACCCACCTCGGTTTCCATTGCGGTTTGCCACACTTCCGCGTCTTTGTCTTGGATTGCCTCGTCGTATGTTCATGGGTCTAATTCATCGTCGGGAATCAAATCCGAAGATTCTCCAATTCCCATGAATCTCTCGGGTTGCCTTGCAATCCTCCCACTACGACGGGGTTCCGGTTGTGAAGGTATGACGTGTGGTATATCATCTTGTATACTTGGTATAGGAGTTTGCCCTCTTAACTCGTCTAAGGTAATCTCACTTCCAGGCTTTCTTTTGTTCATATAGTCTTCCTCCAAGAATTTAAAGTGCGAACTAATCACGGTCTTTTAATCCTTGAGACTATAGAACATACACCCTTTCGTTTCCATGGGATATCCTATAAACAACCTTAATTCCGAACGTGGATCCAATTCACCGGCTTCCTTGTCTAGCACGTATACCGGACAACCCCAAATCCGCAAGTGTCTTAGACTGGGCTTGCGCCCGGTCCACAATTCCATTGGGGTTTTAGGAACCGATTTGGATGGCACCAAGTTTAGAATGTAAGTCGTTGTTTCCAAGGCGTTACCCCAAAACGACTTGGGTAAATCTGAATAACTCATCATGGATCTGACTATTTCTAAAAGAGTCTGGCTCCTTCGTTCCGCCACACCGTTCTATTGAGGGGTTCCCGATGTGGTCAACAGGGATACAATCCCTTCTTCCGATAGGTAGTTCAAGAATTCATTGCTAAGGTATTCGCCTCCACGAACAAATTGCAGAGACTTGATACTTCTTACCCTATGCATCATAAGGTAGATGTATCCGTATCTTGAGTAATCATCAAATTACTCATACCTCTTCTTGCTATGATCGTCATTGAACCACACATATCGGTATGAACGAGTTCTAACACTTCCGTAGTTCTATTCCCCTTGGCTCCAAATGCCCTCTTGGTCATTTTACCCTCTAAACAGGATTCACAAGTTGGAAACGGTTCGACTTGGAATGATTCCAAGGATCCGTCTTTCACCAATCTCTTTATCCACTTTAGATTAATATGACCTAGTCTAAGATGCCATGGAAGTGTTTCGTTCATCTCCGAAGAACGCTTTCTTTTATTACTCGAAATAATCGATGTGTTATTAGATTCAATTTTTGTGAGTGGTGTGCCCAAATAATGGTATAAAGATCATCCATTGAAGTTCCGGAACGGATAAACTCATCGTTTCAAGCAATAATAACATCCTTATTAAAAGAAACTGAGTATCTATTCAAACAGTTTAGAAACTGAAGGTTGAGTTCTTTCTAAACTAGGAACATGAGGAACATCTCTCAAGACCATAACTCTATCTTCACAAGATAGGCGCACTTCTCCCACTGCTTCAGCTGCCACTCTCGTAGCATTGCCCGATGTGATGGGGATCTCACTTCTGTTAAGTCGTCGGGTTAGCTTAAACCCATGAAACAAATGTGATCAGTAGCTCTCGTATCCACTATCCACGAATAGACAGCATACGCCACTTCACAAGTTTCGACGACTAAGGTGTGTGAATTACCTAACTTTCCTAGCCTCTTAGGCTTGGAACAGGCAGACCTCCATTGTCCTCTCTCACCGCAACTAAAACACTTCCCCTTCGATGCTTGCCTTTGCATTTGCCTTTCGCAACAATTGGATTTGCTTGGATCCGACCTTTGGTTCTCTTCCTCTTTTTCCCTCCCTTGGGACCAAAAGAGGTAGACGAACCATTAGCCACCATAGCACTAGACTGGTGCTCCATTATCACCTCCACCGAAACTAAAGCTTGCAAGAGCTCGGGCAAACGACTTGTCCGTTCATTCATCTGACATTTCAGATGAAACTACTCAAAGCTTCTCGGTAGGGAATGGTATATGAAATCAATCAAAATCCGCACCAAGTACTTCCAACTTGTTAAGGCATGTCATTATCTTGAGAACGTGCTCCCTCACGGGCGTTCCTTCCACCATTTCCAACTTGACCGAGTCATGTTTGGTGAACTGATTAGTCATGGGATTCTGATGTGAAAACATCTCTTCAAGGTGTTCCATGATTTCAACAGCGGATACAATGTCTTCATGAACGCGCCTCAAATCCTCAGACAGAAATGTCAAGATGATGCACTTCATTCATTGTCACGCTTCCGATCATAAACTGTCTCTTCCCATTGCTTGACTTATCATTAGGCTTGCCGGGTATATTAACATAAACAACCCAATTGTGTTTTCGTGCAGTAAGGACAATTTAAAAAAAAAAATTTCCAATCGATATAATTCTCTCCAAAAAGTTTATTAACTTTAAGTATATTAAACAGTGGATTAAAAGGTTGCGACATGATGAAATGATAATAAAACATACATTCGTATCAATATCTAGAAAAATACGAAATTATCACATAAATTTGATCACATCAATTATATTGAAACCTTAAAACAATATAATCATGCATCAGCCAACATCTCGAAACAATTTAAATGCGCCACGAGGGGTGGTCTATACATTTAAATACATTCAAGCGGATCACAAACTTAAAAGTTACAAATCCTTAATTCAAAATTAATAGTTGGCTCCCACTTTGACCACATAGAAATTGACAGGGACTCCGAGGGGAGTAAGTTAATATCAATTTCCTATGCCTAAGTAATAACCATAATTAAATACAGGATTATTATTTCGCTTTGAGCAAGCCACTCGTGGTGAGGGTCAATACCGCCACTAGTAATAATCCACAATCATCCTTTCGGAATTTATTCATGTGAAATCCGTTCTTTTGGCCGATCCGAGGGGGAAATGTATTCCAAAAGAACTTCACAAATAAATAAATTATGGAGGCCAAAATAATCCAATTTTAATATCCGGAATAAAATTGCGATTAAAAAAAACATACTTAGTAATTTTCGAAAGTAAGGTTTTTCTTGGACAATTAAATTCATGCAAACACATATTAACAAATAATAAAAATTGCACGAAATAAAACATCCATCAAAACAAAATTAAACACATTGGAGCACTCAATTCCAATTGTCACGGTTTAATTTCTTCACGTCTTGATGCGAAAAATCGTCCTTGTTGCTTTCCGACGTTCGTCTCGACGTGCTCCCACTCGAACAACAACACTTCATCAAAAACAGCATCGTTTGGGGTTCGGGACGACGTTTAAAATCACACCAAAAAAAAACACGAACCGAAAAAATTCCACGGCCTGAGATACAGCGCGCGTCGGCCCACGAAGTGGGCCCGCGCGCTTCCCGGCCCGAGAAGCGCTGGAAAAGCGCCCGAGGCGCGCCGAAGCGCAGCCCCGAGGCGCACCCGAGGCGCGCCCGAGGCGCTGCACGGAGGCGCGCCGAGGAGCAACCGAGGCGCCCCGAGGCGCTGCAGGGCGCTGCCGAGGCGCGCGCGCGCCGTGCGCGCGGCGCCGTGCACCCCCGTGCGCCGTTTTTTCGCCGTTCGTCCTCGTTTTCTTCACCCCTTGCATGATTTTACCTCCATACACGCGCCACACATGTATGCGTCGTCCGGGTATGCCGTTTTTAATTCTTCGTTCTTCGTCACGATCCGGTTACAATTTATTTTTACAAAAAAAATAAATACTAGATCTAGACTAGTCTATTACAATGATCGAATCAAAATAAAAACAACTAATCTACTCGTGGATTTTCTCACGAGAAAAACGAATTCGAACGAATCGAATTAAAAACCAAATTAATTCACACGCATGAAATTAACAACATTAAAAACCATGACAATTGGATACCTGCAAAAAAGATCTAACAATTCTACTATCCAATTTCAATTTTAATGTTCTGCAATTTAAATTCCAATTTAAAATTCAGAGCCCGAAACCGTGGCTCTGATACCAGTTGTTGGGAAAATATAGGGGTGCCCGGAATCTATTCGGGATGAATTTTAAATACGAATTTAAATACAATTATTACTATCATGAATTAATCCTAATTAATTCAAATAATAATTCCAACAACTAATTATCATCATGCATGCTAAATTAATTTCACATATTAACTATGGCGGAATAAACAAGTAAATATGTGATTAACGTACCTCTTGTAGAACTTGGCCTTTGAATAAAACGGGACTCTCGTACACGCTTTATCAACCCAAAAACTTTCTCAAGTATTTCCCTTTCGCCTTACTTGATCGCCGGTGGGAGACGCTTTCAAGCAATTTAATAAACTAAGGAAAAAGAAAAATATATATGCTTCTTGATTTTTCCAACACATGGAATTATGTATGTTGAGATGAAATAATCATCTCCTATTTATAAAGGGGGGTGACCGAAATTCGTAGAGATTTTATGGGCAGGGAGAAAATCTTTTCTTAATCTCTAAGAAATCTTGAATATATCTCATATATTCTTTTCTCCATAATAAAATATTCCACAAAAATCTCACTCTCCTATTTAGGACTATAATTTTCGAAAATATTAATAAGAGATCCCAAGATTTGGATCTTCTTGAATATATGAGATATTCTTGTATTCCAAGAATACATATCTTCCATAATATCTTTCCAAGAAAATCAACAAAATCTTTTCTCTTCTAATAATGCTTTTTTTCGAAAAATATAAAGAAAAATCAGCATAATATTATCTTTTTATTTTAATCACCTTATCATTATTGGGCTACTTAATGGGCTACTTGAGGGGCCTTAAGGAGAATTAAGATTGGACCTCCTAATGGACTTCTGAATTTCAATATTGAGCCCCAATATAATTCAGCCCATTAATATTAATTATTACCACTAATAAATTAATATTGCACTATCCATCTTAATCCATATTACGATAATATGGGCTCCCGGTTATTATTTCCCGCGTTTAAGATTATCAAGTCCATTAATTAATTAAGCTTCTGAATAGCTCTAAATTAATTAACATCTTTCACCTTGGAGTAAAGACAGCTCAACATTATTATTCGTACCGAAGAAACTAATTCTTCACTTGCAAGATTTGGTACAATAAAACTTCTGAGCCCACCAAGGGGACTAATCACACGAGCCGTACTCGCACGCGTTTCTCCGTATTAAATCTTAGCAACCGTCGTATGATTAATATTACTGCCCAAGACACAAAGTTCGAAGTCACAATGATTCTCACCCAACATGAATCAAAGCAGTAACTACTAAGCACACACGGTCCTATTTAAGTGACGGAGATTAAGAAATCAACAACCACTGAGGTCTAATTCTTCACCTTTCAGAACAGAAGAATTTATCCTCGCTGTAGGACCTCTTCAACACATACTAAATGTGCTAGTGTAATCTCTTGGTCAAGACAGACCAATCTGAGCCTTACACATCGACCTTTCACGGCGGATTGTTCAATTCCACCTGGGTCGTGAAAATGTACGTTTAGTTACAAGTAAACTGTTAATGTCGTCTTCCGTGATCGGGTATCACCACATTAACTACTTTGTAACACGTACTATATATTGAACGGTTTGCAATAGAAATTCAACATTCAATCATAACTAAAGCAAATGCGATAAAAGAATTATTCTCATAAAACGAGTGTTTGATACACGAGTTATACAAAGTAAAAGCATACTTTCACGTATAACTCCAACAGTTTAAACACATCAAGGAATTTAGTAAATTTCTCATCAAGCTTCTTTTTCATGAAGCGTTGTGGATATGGGACGGGTATCACAGATTTGGGTACCCCCCATTCATCTCTCTCGGTCTTTTTCACTTTCTCCCTTGCTTCCTTTGCCTTCTTCCACTTAGGAACTCTCTCAACCTTCTCAATGCCTTCTTCTTCAAGCTCTTTGCTCGCTTGAGTGCTTTCACCCTCAACCTTCTTCTCAATTCTCATCTCTTCAATCTCATCTCTATCTTGGGGCGTCTCAGAATCAGCAGGCATCTGAGGACCTTCATAGTTGGTTCCACTTCTTAACTGGATAGCCTTGCAATGCTCTTTTGGGTTCCCCTCCGGCATGGACGGATACTTACCCGGCTCCCTATTCAATGATTTTGCAATTTGGCTTATCTGGAACTCTATTGAGGTGAACCGTCTATTGTTCTCTTGCTGAATTCGATTCAGCTCTACATCTCTCTTTTGGAGTTCTTGATCACGCTGATCACCTTTCTTATGCAACTCCTTCACATCATACTCCAAAGAGGACAATCTTTTGCTACCTTCCTCCACCTTCTGAAGGATAGCTCTCAACATCTCCTCAGTCGAGGAACCGCCTTCTCCACCCGGAGGTTTAGAACCTGGATCAACACCTGGAGGAACTGTAATGCCCGCCTTCGTGTTAGCATATGAAAAATTCTCGTTCTTCCTCCATTGGTTCTGAGGAAGCTGCTGGCCTCCTTGGTACCCTTGTGTGTTCCTCCATTGATATTGAGGCGGCTGTGGACCTGGAGGTACAAATGGTTGGCCATAAGAAGGTCTTCCTTGAAAATTTCCACCTTGTGGATACCCATTCTGATTGTAATAAGGACCTCCCATATAATTGACTACTTCTTGCTGAATTGTGGGCTTGTCCCCTTGCTCATTCTCTGATGCATTCCCTCCAACCATATTCTTCCCCAACTCAAGGTTGTTAATCTTTTCCATCATGGCCATCAACAGCCTTCTCGTTCCTTCACCTTCCTCAACTTGATGAACTCTCTGGAAATCTGCATCCACATTCCAAGCCCCGGCATTCGTGACAATGTTGTCCACGATCTCTCTACACCTCACTATTCCTTGATTCAGGAATGATCCACTAGCACGGGCATCTAGATGGTCTTGCCCAGCCTTGTTGGCACCACTATAGAAAAATGACATCACATCTCCCTCATTGTACCCGTGCTGCGGGCACTCTATCAACATGTTTGAGTATCTCTCCCACGCTTGACGTAGGTCCTCTCCTTGCTTCTGGTGGAAGGAAGAGATCTCAATCCTTGCTTTGATCGTTCTGGATGGAGGGTAGAATCGCTCGAGGAACAGACGCTCGAGCTCAGCCCAAGTGGTAATACCTCCCCGTGGAAGCGTATTATCGTACCACTCTTTAGCTATTCCCGTCAATAAGAATGGGAACAACCTAAGCCTCTTGGCATCTTTAGACATGCCATTGTAATTGAAAGTGGAGGCTATCATTAGAAAACTCCTCAGATGAGTATGAGGATTCTCTTTCCCGATCACCCCCTTGAACTGGTTCTCTGTAAGCAGCTTTAGAATTCCCGGGGAAATTGAGAAGTTATTTGCCTCTACAGGAGGCAATGCCACTCCATCATAGTACCGTTGTGGCTGCGCCGCAAACCTTCCTCTAATGGTCATATTTTGATCTGCGTTCTGAGGAATGTGTTGAGGATTAACAGGTAGTACGGGTACTTGTTGGGGTGATGGTTGGTAAACAGGTGGTTGATTGTAAACTAGAGGTGGAGGATACGGGTATGGTGGATACGGATAAGGTGGGTATGGGTAAGGTGGATAAGGTAAGTTGTTTTGTGGTAAATTAGGATGTGGGTAAGCAGGGTTGTTCTGAGGATGTTGGACAATGTTATGAGCTGGATTGCCTACGTTTTGTGTATCCGGGTTTAGGCTCTGGCTATCCCCTAACGGAACTTGATTCTGGCTACCACTAACTCCAGTGTCTTCAACTCGGCCCAATTCCTGATTGAACTCGTTCGCAGCATCATCCAACTCATTAGAGATGTCCATTGGTTCTTTCCCTCCTCCGGCAGTATTCATTTTCCTCAAGAAAGCTCGGTTCCTTCTAGCTATCGTCTCAGGGTCCAACGGTATTCTCTCTTCGCTCGTATTGCCTTGTGAGCGTGTTTTCATATACCTGACACACTAGCAGAAGGATCAAAATGCAACTGCCGAATGAATAAAAATAAAAATAAACAGAAAAAAAAAATCACTCACTACTAACTACTAAGCTATCTACAAGTCCTATTCAAAACACATACAACGCCATCCCCGGCAACGGCGCCATTGACTTGAAGCGAAAATACCAGTTTTCTACTAGTAGCTTCCTCGCAAGCGTTGTATGGGGTAGGCGGTCGAATGGGGTAGGCGGAAGGCGCTCGAGGTGGTGAGCTCGAGCGAAGAAAATGCTCTGTAATTCAGGGGCGCTCGAGCTGTTGAGCTCGAGCGGAGGCGCTCGAGCGCGTTAGTCGAGCGGAGCAGGTGGTCGAGCGCTCTCGCTCTAGCACTTTTCAGCAGCAGTACACTCGTTCGTAAAATCTTCATATCTCCTCAACCGGGAGTCCGTTTTGGCCGATTCAAAGTCCAACGAACTCCTCTTTTCGCCCTCTATCCATCTATGAGCATCAAAGAGACAAATTCATTAGTTTATGAAAATGATACTCAAATGACTCTAAATACTCATATAAATCAATCAAAATAAAGGCATTTCGAGTGACGAATCATGAAAATTTCACGCCTAATCAAGGGCATCGAGGACAGCAAAAGTGAAAAGTTGCACCTGGTGAATTAAACAGTGCAGATAACCGGTGGGATCAAAATGTATAAAATTAATTAGCACAATGATATTCATATACCATGCCATTTCATATATCATTTAGAAGCGTAGTGATTTTCATGTACCAAAAGAAGCATCATCTAATAAGAAAAATACTAACTGAACACACAAAAGTTGTCAATGATTTACCAGAAAATCATAGCTACCTAATAAAAAGACTATTTAAGAAGTGGACAAACTTCCTTAATCTTTTGTCATTCAGCTTCGCATATTTAGATAACACTAATTAATACATCATAAAAATGATACAAATTTGTAAAATAGGGGGTGGAAAAAGTGTTGATAAACATGGTGAAGAATGAGGTGAGTATAAGGGGAATTGTGAAGCCACAAGTTGCATAAAATAGAAATTAAGGAAAAGACAAAGAGTAGTGCCAAAGTTTTTTTCTCCATTACCAGGAGCTATAAGCGAACTCATGTAACATCTTCTCAAAGGTAACATGTAACATCTAATTTCATAGTTCTTCATATATTATCCATGTATAATCCAATTTTAGATCCTGCAAAAAAAAAAAAACCATCATAAGTGAAATTATAAAAATTAATATACATAGGAGTGGGGGATATTTCAAATAAAAGATACTCCCTCCGTCCCGGAACTTATTTCATATGTGGGGTTGGCACAATATTTAAGAAAAGTGAAGTGTGTGAGTGTAAAATTAAATAATTATATAATAAAAAGGTGATTTATTGACTTTTGTGTGTGTAATTTATTTCCTTTTTAAGGATGTGAAAAAAGAGTTGGGACGTCCCAAAGAGGAAAACGTGAAATAAGTTTCGGGACGGAGGTAGTAGTATTTGCACAATATATTTCTCACTAAATTGAAAATATGCTACAAAGTATAGTACCACAACTATAAGGCAAATTGAAAGCAGATTGTTTGGAGGTGATTTGGAGCAAAAAATGGATCGAGTAGTTGTAAGGAAAGTTGTGATGCTTCTGTGATTGAAGGCACAAAGTCCTTACAGCAAGAAGGAAAGCCTGAGAAGATGTTGACTCACAAATAAAGTTCCAAGGAGAAATAACACCTTTAAAACAATTGATTAGCAACAAAAGAAAATGTAAACAACTAACTAATACGCTGGTGCTTCAACCGGTTAAACCAATGCCCCATGTATAACTGACCGATCAATATAAATAACATTAGGTGCAGATGCCGGTAAAGTTACCGAAGATGTAAGCTAATCCACAAATTTTTAAATACAATATCCATGCTTGCTCACCATGAAGTAATATTGAATATTAGCATACAATTTCTTTTTTCCAGCATTTTCACCCAAAAACCAAAGGCAATTAAACCACAACAAACTAAGAAATTATATGCTAAAGATGCAAACTATTATCATCAGCAATAATAACTGAAAATCAAACATAAAGTCTACTCACATGGTGAGAGAGCAAGATATAAGTAAAATGAAGGACATGAGAGTCATATGGCCTTGGATGCAAAAAACTGAACACAAATAATGATGACACTCCCAAATCTGCCAAAACAATAACCACAACATAAGAAGAGACAATTTTTTCTGGTGTTTTAAGCTAAACAACCAAATATTCCTAAATAGAGATATAACTGCATTGGGATCTAAACTTTAATCTTATGTATGTGATCAGTTACAAAATAACAATAAACCTAAAATAGTTAAAATCACCTCTTCAGTTTTTCATGACTTCATCCATTAGCACGTCATAGTTCACATCCTGCAAGAACTTACGGTCTACAAAAATATCAAATATAATGTGTGTTACAATTATTAAAGATGACGAAGGATGCAGTGAGTACATTCATGCTAAGGTAGTACATGCATTTTTTAAGCTTTCAAAAAATAACAAAACTGGAATAGTTAAATGAATAGAACCCATATATGATAAGTTGATAAGCTATTAACATGTGGTTGAATAACCATAAAAAAGGACACAAAAGATTGTACATAGATTCATGTAAAAAGGCACGCATGCCTATCTTTTTAGGGGCCATCTCTAAATCTGCTACACCATGCATATACTCCAAGAGATTATCCCTGCAACAATCACATTGAACTTCCGATCAACACTACAAAAATTTCAAGAAATGCATAAAAATATATTACGACCTTATTTATGTTGTCAAGACAAGAGGAATCTAATGACAGATTTTAGAGCATCCAAGAAATAGAAGGAAGATTTTATATAGCCGATGATCAATAAAAATATCAATAGTTATTAATTATAACAATATTAATGACATATATCAACCAATTATTAAATCTTTGATGTGTATAAAGTTGCAGAAGAACTCAAACCCAGAAAATCTTGAATTCACCTCTCACAAACAAATCACAATATCGCAAAAAATTACAGAAGGAATACACTATCACAAGAATTCACCTTTCACAACTCAAAGGATAAAGTAACCAAGAACCAAAATAAATGTTGAAAAATCTTTGATTGTAAACAACAAAAACAGGAAAGAAAGCGGCGGAGCACAAATAACAGTGAAAGGTAATCGCTCAATAACTGCACTAACTCTATAAAAAAAAGATTCCATCAAAATCAGGAACCAAGAACAAAAGTTTAATCAATCTCACAAATAAAAATCCTTACAGAAGAAGGCAACGCGGAGTAGAAAATTCATACCCAAATTTCATGCCTGCATCGTGAAGCTCTTATTCGTAACCGAGCTTTGCTTCAACTGCACAATCTCAACACCAAATCTAGAAATTTGCAGGCCGGCGCCAAAAGAGGGAGAAGAGAAAGCGAGGGCAAGGAAATGGAGAGAGAGGCAGAGACGATGGAACGAAGAGCGAGAGAAACAAAGAAGAATTTGGCATATGCGGAAAGCAGAAGGATTTGGCGAGAAAACTCAGGGCAACTTGCGTGGAATTCCTGAGAATACAACGGAATGAAGTTTGGAATGAAGTGGAAGAGTGAAGGGCGATGAGTGAAGTTTGGAATGAAGGGAAAAACTGAAGGGCGGCGTGTGTTGCTGAAGGGTAAAATTGTACAACCAAATAAACTAAGAGGGGTAGAAAGGTCAAAAAATGATTTACATATGGAAGCCACTTTTTATATAGTATAGATATACTATATTTCTCCGACAATTCAGAAAAATAGATAAATACAATATAAATTTTAAAAAATTGTTATAAGCCTCAACTAAGTTATAAAGTTAATTTTTCTAAGTAAGATCAACCCAAAGATTGATTCTGACACATCTCCGATAAAAATATTATATATTTAAATGGTGTTAAATAGGATATACTATATTTCTCCGACAATTCATAAAAATAGAGAAATACAATATAAATTTTAAAAAATAGTTATGCTCAACAAATAAGTTAGAAGATTCATTTTCCCTAGTTCAAACAACCCAAAAAGTGATTCAGAAACATCTCCGAAAAAAATATTATAAATTTATTAGCCAAGCAGGCAGATGCATTGGCCCGACTAGTAACAAGCGAGGGGCCTACAGAGTTGGCAGACATTATAATCACAAAGATGAACGACCCGTCAACAATAAGTTATAATGTCAACCAACTAGACGAACAAGCAAGTGAAGAAGAAGATTGGAGAACAAATATAGTCAAATATTTGAAAAGTGGAGAAAAACCAAACAACTCTTTTGAAGCTGCCAAGCTAATAAAGCAAGCCGCTAGATATACCCTGGTGGGCGAGCAGCTTTACAAAAGAGGAATATCAATTCCACTTCTCAAATGTTTGCATAGGGGGCAAGGACGAGCAATACTCGAAGAAATACATGCCGGAGTATGTGGAAATCACACTGGGGGGCAAGCCTTGGCATACAAAACTATCAGACAAGGTTATTATTGACCGACTTTACGTCAGGACGCAATCAAGAAAGCAAAAACTTGTCATCAATGTCATATTTTTTGCCCCAAACATTCATACCCCGGCTCAGGAGCTCATATCAGTTTATAACCCATGGTCGTTTGCAAGATGGGGGATTGGACATTATTGGTCTTTTCCCAGCAGGAGTTGGAAATGTTCGATTCGCCGTCGTGGCAGTCGATTATTATACGAAATGGGCAGAAGCAGAGGCCATAGTGTGTTGGGATATATTTTAGTTTTGATGATTTTCCAAAACAACATGTAATAGGTTTGAAAGCAGTCAGGATAGTATCTTTTAGTTTCAGGTCAGGCTAGGTTATTTCTCAGTAGAATAGGTATCAGTGGAGGAAGAACTCAGCTGAGGGGGAACTCAGCTGAGGGTGGAACTCTACTGAGGGGGAACTCAGTGAGGGGGAACTCACTGATAGAGCCTGAGGAAGTCAAGATGACATCACAAGGAGAACAGACTAAAGTCATGTCAGAAGACCTGAACCTGAAGAGAAGCCTGAAGGGAGTCCCACTGAGTATAAACCTGACCTTTCTAAGCTGGTCAGTGGACTACTCAGTGAAGAGCATGATCAGGAGGATCAGTGTTGTGCCTAGTAGGACCTGAAGGAGTCAGGCTATTGAGGCTGAGAAGCTTGACAAATAGCCTTATGTCAACTCCCCAGAGTGGATTTCAAGTCTACTGAAGGAAGGACTTCAAGTCTACTGAAGGAAGGTATCCTGAGAGGATTACAAGTCAGCTGAAGACAAGTCGCCTGAAGTCAGGACTACCCTGATCAAGTACCCTGAACAAAAAAGCCGTTGGACTCAGTCCACGTGGACCAATCAAGTCAAGGCAGCGAATCTGACAAAAGCTGACAAGGCCATACTTTACTGAAAAGGAGAATTTCACTCCAGAGATAGTCTGGATTTGAATATTACTCTCTCCAACGGTAACATTCAAATCCACACTATAAATACAAACTCAAGCTTCATTTATAAGTAGCTGGTGGTGCGAGAGTGTGGTGCAAATATAAGGGATTCATAAGAGTGCACCATCTCCATCAAGAACACTGACCCTGAGTTCTTCATAGTCATATTTGAGTGTTCCAGTTTGTATACTCGAGCCTATCATATACATCCTAAGCTTAGAGAGATTTTCCCAATCCTAGCTTTCAGGTTAAAACCATGTAAGGGACAATCTCACCTAGTTGGAGAGAACCAAACCAAACTAAACCCCTTCCAGGATAGTGTTAGGTGTTGCAGTGAGGTGAGGAGAGGCAGTCCCTGAGTGAAGAGGGATGTGAGGCCAGTTCGAGAGGCAGCTCCGCGAAGGGGTGTGAGTCCAGTTGTGTGTGCACCTTGGCACGTTAAAAACAAGAATCCCAAGTAGTGGATTTCCTGTTAAATCAGGCAGTGGATGTAGGAGCTTGAGCCTCTGAACCACTTTACATTGTTGTGTTCATTATTGCCTTACATCAGTTTACTTCAGTATTAAAAAAAATTCTAAATTCCCATAGTGTCCTTGTTTGAGAAAGAAAAATGGGACCAACAATTGGTATCATAGCGGGTTGTTCACATGACCACTGATCTAGTTTTGATAAGAAAATTGGTCAACCGAACAGATCTTAAATGTTTTAAAACTATGGGAATTTCTGCATTTTTTCAAACTATTACTTGTGCTCTGACCTCATTCTTGTAATAGAAAATCTTTTTGTTAGAAGTTTTGGAATCATCAAAAAGGGGGAAATTGTTGGGATATATTTTAGTTTTGATGATTTTCCAAAACAACATGTAATATGTTTGAAAGCAGTCAGGATAGTATCTTTTAGTTTCAGGTCAGGCTAGGTTGTTTCTCAGTAGAATAGGTATCAGTGGAGGAAGAACTCAGCTGAGGGGGAACTCAGCTGAGGGTGGAACTCTACTGAGGGGGAACTCAGTGAGGGGGAACTCACTGATAGAGCCTGAGGAAGTCAAGATGACATCACAAGGAGAACAGACTAAAGCCATGTCAGAAGACCTGAACCTGAAGAGAAGCCTGAAGGGAGTCCCACTGAGTATAAACCTGACCTTTCTAAGCTGGTCAGTGGACTACTCAGTGAAGAGCATGATCGGGAGGATCAGTGTTGTGCCTAGTAGGACCTGAAGGAGTCAGGCTATTGAGGCTGAGAAGCTTGACAAATAGCCTTATGTCAACTCCCCAGAGTGGATTTCAAGTCTACTGAAGGAAGGACTTCAAGTCTACTGAAGGAAGGTATCCTGAGAGGATTACAAGTCAGCTGAAGACAAGTCGCCTGAAGTCAGGACTACCCTGATCAAGTACCTTGAACAAAAGAGCCGTTGGACTCAGTCCACGTGGACCAATCAAGTCAAGGCAGCGAATCTGACAAAAGCTGACAAGGCCATACTTTACTGAAAAGGAGAATTTCACTCCAGAGATAGTCTGGATTTGAATATTACTCTCTCCAACGGTAACATTCAAATCCACACTATAAATACAAACTCAAGCTTCATTTATAAGTAGCTGGTGGTGCGAGAGTGTGGTGCAAATATAAGGGAGTCATAAGGGTGCACCATCTCCATCAAGAACACTGACCCTGAGTTCTTCATAGTCATATTTGAGTGTTCCAGTTTGTATACTCGAGCCTATCATATACATCCTAAGCTTAGAGAGATTTTCCCAATCCTAGCTTTCAGGCTAAAACCATGTAAGGGACAATCTCACCTAGTTGGAGAGAACCAAACCAAACTAAACCCCTTTCAGGATAGTGTTAGGTGTTGCAGTGAGGTGAGGAGAGGCAGTCCCTGAGTGAAGAGGGATGTGAGGCCAGTTCGAGAGGCAGCTCCGCGGAGGGGTGTGAGTCCAGTTGTGTGTGCACCTTGGCACGTTAAAAACAAGAATCTCAAGTAGTGGATTTCCTGTTAAATCAGGCAGTGGATGTAGGAGCTTGAGCCTCTGAACCACTTTACATTGTTGTGTTCATTATTGCCTTACATCAGTTTACTTCAGTGTTAAAAAAAAAATTTCTAAATTCCCATTTGAGAAAGAAAAATGGGACCAACATGGTGAAAATTACGCAACAAAAGATGATCAACTTCATATGGAAGAACATTGTCTGTCGTTTTGGGGTTCCACAAACCATTGTGACAGACAACGGTTCGCAGTTTGATGGAAAAGAGTTGAGAGATTTCTGTACGAAGTGGGGGATCAAAAAATACTATTCTACTCCCTATCATCCCCAATCAAATGGACAAGTTGAAGCTGTGAATAAGATTATCAAGCATACGTTGAAAGTACGATTTACAGAGAGCAAAAGTAGTTGGTCTGAAGAACTCCCGGAAGTCTTGTGGGTATATAGAGTTTCTCCCAGGTCAAGCACTGGAGAAACACCTTTTGCAATGGCTTTCGGAACAGAAGTTGTGATACCAATTGAATTAAAGACCAACACAATCAGGACGACCAACTTTAATGAACAAGTGAACAACTCTGCTCTAGCTACTGAAATGGATTTGCTCGAAGAAAAAAGATTAAATGTCGAGCTAAAAATTGCTACCTATAAGCAGTGAGCAGAACGCTACTATAATTCCCATGTGAAAATCAGGGAATTCAGAGTTGGAGATTTGGTTCTAAGAAAGTTGCTCGCCCAACCTCCAGGTGTATTGGGACCAACTTGGGAGGGCCCTTATCGTATAACGGACAAATTTCTTAATGGTGTATACAATATCGAAGATATGGAAGGCAAGCCGGCCCAATACTCCTGGAATGTTGTATATCTAAAAAAGTACTATCAATAAGTCGAACAAGTTCAATTCACAATTATTGGGCAAACAAGTGTCTTGGGGGGCAAGTGAATCAAGTGAACCAACTTGCCTAATTTTTTGGAAAATTTTGCTAAGTATAGAATGAAAAGTTGTTCGGCACATTGTATAGTCTGGTGCTGGTTCATATCTTTTATTTTTAGAAAATATTGCTCGGCAAAAATATTATAAGCAAGCACGTTTTGAATAGTGTTCAAAGTTGTTCGTCAGATTGTATATGTTAATGATGAACAGTCTTACAACACTTGTAATTTTTCACGATGTAAATATAGTTGTTCGTTGAAAGAAAAGTCCAAAGCTCAAGGTACGAGTCCATTTTTAAGGACCAAGGCCACTTAAAGGTTGTTCGTTTTTTAAGATGAAAAAAACCTAAGGCTAAACCCATATTTCATTAAAAGACAAAGTTCAAATCGAACAAAACCCAATATTATATGTTATAATTGCAAAAGAATTAAATAAAAATGTAAAGGCAATTAACATATAAAAAGAAGATGAGGGAACAGAAAAGACATTCATTAAATAAGAAGGCTTTGAGCCTCAAAAATAGTACAGTGTGAAAAGAAAATGTACTACAAAAAGAACGAGCAACTATTACAAAAGAAGATGGAGTGATTAAGTCCTAAATCCTAATGTTGCTCGCCCTGAGGATCCTCTGGAGTTTGGGTCTGCTCGGCTGAGGGATCGACAATCATGTTTCTAGCTAAGTCTTCAGCCACCCTCGGCTCTTCATCTGCAATGGCTTGGGGATCATCAGCAACCTGCTCGACGTTGTCAATCGGAGCAGGGGGACGGGTGATGATGATACTTGGGTCAATACTATCAAGTTTGATCTCATAATCCACCATGTCCCCCAATTGAAGCTCAATGCCGTTGGGAGGGGGTAGTGCTCGACAAATTCGACAAGATCTTTTCCCAATTCCGTGACCATTTCAGATGCTTCGAACGAGCTGGCCATGCGGATGCAATCAGCATACGCGCAGATGTAGCCCAAGTTAGTGATAGGGCCACTTCGGAGTTGGAATTCCTGGTCGATCTGTTCCCTGGTGGCCATCCCAGCCATCTGTTCTTTCAGGCGAGCAAGTTCGGCCTCGGTCTCTTCCCTCTTCTTCCTTTCTTCCTCTAGTTTAGCCTGTGAAGAAAGTAGCTCGGCTTTTTTCTCCTTGAGCTCGGCAGACACCAGCTGATAATCCTCTGTATGCTTCTTCTCAATGTCATTGGCCAACTTAAGCTGATTATTGAGCCGTGCAATCTGGCCATTGAAGTTGTTTGCCATCTTTTCTTTTTCCTCAGTGTGTTGGCGAACAGTTGCAGCATGGTGGCGAGCAACTTCTTCTAGTTCCGCCATCTGGGCCATCCCTCGTTGAGCGGACACGAGTGAGTTGGCAGTCTGCACCATTGATAAATGGAAGTTGTCAATGGCTCCTTGGGCGAGAACAGTTTTGTCCAGAGGCCTCGACCAGGCGCGAGCAATTATCTCAGTGGCCCGGCGAACATGTTTGCCGGGAATGTCACGGATGTTCACTGGGGTCTTCGAGCATGCATATTGATGAACCACATCTGCTCGTCCCTATAACGCCCCGAATCCAAAACACATAAATATCTCAGATTCGAGGTGCCACTTGTGACTAAAATACGAACTATAAAATTTTTGATATAAAAAGATATAACAAAATAAGAGATGAGTTTCATGCAGCGGAAGAAATGAGTAGAATAATATTTATAATATATTTCACACACATATATAAAGCTTAATATCAATTGTATCATTTTATTTAAGTGGGGAACTCCGTGTCGTCTCTACTACTGTCCTTGCTCCACGAAATCATAATCTGCAAGGGTTGTAAAAAGGGGGCGTGAGATTTGAATTCTCACGTATGGGTGATTTGCAACGTCATGGAATTGGTAAATCCGAAGTATATTAAATTATACTCATTGATAAAGTATTTAATTTATTTAAACAGTTGACATATAAATATGAATAACATATACCGCAACAGTAACAAGCTCACATAATAATTAAGTGGGCATAACAGGTTTCACATCATATAAACACAAGTTGATTCACATTGAGGAGCAAAGCCCAAAACCATTTTCAAGTAACGGCCTAATCTGCCAAAATCATTTTTCACATATAGTAAATCTCCCCCAAACCATTTCTCACCATCAATTCATCCATTCATGTGACCATGAATCTGAATAATTATTATCACTCATGGTCACCACAAATAATATCAGCGACCATGAATCTGACCTATTATCACTCATGGCCGTACGTGTCAATCCACAAACAAAACTGCTGCACATCAAATCAATGATTACTCGCTTTCCTCTTTCCCATAAAACTGTCATTTCAAATTGTGGGGAGAATTCACATAATTCGTACTTAAACAGATTCATGCTCACAAAATGCCCTTGTCTCATGCAATCGTCATCAGTTCATATAATCAACAAACATAAACCATCCATGTAAGGTATATATAATTATATCACATAATACAAGCAGTTATATAATAGGGTGTACATTTATGTTGGATTAGTTGTTTTAGATTGATTTAGTCGAGTTCAGAGTATACCAGCACAGCGTATTATGAGCAGATCAATCAACCGATCATTACCCACCTGTTAACTCCGGGTCCCGTGAATGATGTACGAACAGATGGTCGGAAACCTCGTGTGCGTATTCCGATTAGCACAAAATCCTAGTGCGGAGTAATTTGATTAAAAGTTGACCTTTGAATTATTAGGAAAACTTGAGAGTTTGTGTTACGAGAATCGAGAAAGTTGTGATCTTATAAACTCAAAAAGGACTTGCTTAAGGGTCACACCCTATTTTGGTAAATACACCACTTCTAGAAAGGTGAGTGTATTGAGGGAGTGTATTTACTAGTATACTTGTGGTATGACTATTTCGATTACTACAAAAACGATATTTTGATAAGTACACCCCTTTTAAGAGGAGATGCATCAGGGGGTGTATTTACTGAAAGCAGTGGTGTAACAGGGGGTGTATTTACTGAAAGCAGTGGTGTAACAGGGGGGTGTATTTACTGAAAGCAGTGGTGTAACAGAGGGGTGTATTTACTGAAAGCAGTGGTGTCCTTAACAAAGGCCCTTTAAGGAAGAAAAATATAAGAATTCATATTTTATAAAAACCTCTTATTTAAAACTTATTAAAGACTTTGGTTTTTCTAAGACAAATTATAAAAAGTACTTTTCTTTTCTAATATTAATAACACTTCTAAAATTGATTTGTAATACTTCTAAAACAAAAGAATTATACTATTTTCCACCTTTTCATTTGTTTACTAAATTTTGAATAATAACGACTTATCTTTTTGTTCCTAATTTTCTAACAGTCGCACAAGGGGAAGACGAGTTTCCCTTTGTCTCAACTAACACTAAAACAAACTAATTTCATCACCATATCATCAGCTAATCAAACCAAAACTAATTCATCCTTTCAATAATACCCTCCAACTAAAACAACAATACTAAACAGTTATTCCAATAATACTAACCAACTAATTCAATAAATACTAACCAACAAAGCCAACAATACTAAATAACTAATTCAACAATATTAATCAACAAAGTCAAATACCACCAAACCTAACAACTAACACTATATAACAATTTCAATAATACTAATATTAACAACATCAAAACTCCACCCATCAATCTTATAGTCTCTAAACAGAAAACTCCAATGTTTACAAAACTCATAACCGTGTCGGTTTTCTATTCTAACTAATACGAGAAATAGAGAAGGGGCTAGGAATTCTTACGAGTCCCAAATTGGGCGGCCTAACGGCGTCGTAAAAGGGTTCGATTATTTGTCGGATAATTTCGGCAGCATAACGGCGTGATTCGGGAATTTGGAAAAGTTAATTGGACAGCCTAACGGCATCGGTTGGAATTTCCAGAAATTCCGGCAACAGCAACCGGTTCAAACAGCATCAATTTCGATCGGAAATTAAACAGAAAGAAAAGGTTACGGGTGAAATTGAAATTAAGCTTCAAAGATTGGAATTGAAAGGGGCTTTTGCATAGACTTACTGGAAGAAGAATTAAAGAGGTGGCGGCGTTGGCTTGAGGAGGCGGCGGCGCTGGGCTGAGGCGGCGGCGCTGGGGGTGGCGCTCGCGTCGGTGAGAAGCATCGCGAGGCGGGAGCGCCGCGACACTGGGACGAGCGGCGCGACGCTGGGACGAGCGGCGGCGGCGTCGCGGTGGGAAGAGCGCGGCGGCGCTGCTTGTGAGAAGGAGGAGGAAGCGGCGGTGGGCGGCGCTGAGCGAGGGCTGCGACGCGGCTGGACGGAGGGAAGAAAGAGAGGCGTCGCGGCTGGGCGGAGCTCCAGCGGCAATGGCGGCGAGCGGCGAGGCGACGGCGGCGCTCCGCGGTGGACGTCGCCGGAAAAGGAAGACGTGGGGAGGTGGAGATTTTCGTCGGGGAGAGAGAGAGAGGAAAACTGAGAGTAAAATTTGGGAAACTAAAAATGAGAGAGAGACGGTGGTTCATTTCTATTTATAGAGAGATATTTTGATTATTCAATTAATTTAAAAAAAGAGTTAATATGTGGATGAAAATAATCCACTCTAATACATGATATTTTCGATCCCACTTGATACGGTTTAGGGATCGTTTGGTTCACGAGTTTAACCCCGATTCGAAATTTAATACAGTTTTAAAACTCAATTAATATTTTAAAGTATTTTAATTATTCTCAATAAATTATACGGATCGAAAATATAATTTTAAACTTTGAATAATTAATTTCTCGTAGTCCCTTGTCCGTTTGAAAGTTCCGATTCCTTTCTTCGAATTTGAGAATTTATAAAAGGGTATATATTTAAATTACACAGTATCACACAAAATAATAAAATTAAAAAGAAACAAAGATAAGAAAATAAAATTATATAATTAAGGTTTCTAGGAAATAAAAGGTATAAAACGGGACGGGGTATTACAGTCCCGGGTGATCGTTGGGCCGGTACCTGCGAGCAGGAATATTTGTGGGACTTAGAAAATTCCTTCAAAATTCTTTGAAGAGAGGGCTATGAGGAAATTACTTACTCGGTGAACTTAGCCCCATCCCATCCGAGGTAAGTGATATCCTCGGGTCCACGGGGAGGAGTGAGTCTGTCCTTGCTCGATTTGCCTCCTCTGTCTACCCTCTCGGTAGAGGCATGGCGAGCAGCTTCCTAAGAGGGCAGACGAGCAGATGACCCGCCTACCTTGGACTTTCCCTTATCAGTTGGTGGGGGTGGTTGGGATACGTATGAGCCGTCCCCTTTCCTCAGCCTTTTGGAGTCGTACGAAGAGGAAGCGGGGATGGGTGTTGGTGACGAGCTCGGCGGGAGACCTGTCTGGTGAGTCTACTCAGCGGTAGAGGTCTTGTTGGTCATCGCCAACACCTTGGAGGGAGGGTCCCCTTTCACCCTTCATCCCTTCGGCGGTGTCATTTCGAACACTCTCTGTTCTAGAAGGGCGAAGCTCGGGGGGGCAGCAATAGTTACCTGCTCGGTTAATAAAAAAAAAAGAGAAAGAATAACACAGTTAGGCGAGCAAATAGTTTTGGAAGGCGAACAACAATGGGGGCAGGATTTAAGGTCTTACCAGGAGGTACTTCGGCTTGAGCCTCTAAGTGATGAGGATAAGTGTAAAGACGAGCAGCTTTTTTACACTTATCCTGATTTAAGTATTCTACCGTCCTCTGGGAGGGGTTGCGAAGAGAAACGAGGTAGGAGGTAAAAAGGAATTCATAATTGATCTCCTCTTCTTGACTCGCCCACTTCAAAAGCCGAGGACCTGCATAAAAGGGAAATGAAGTTAAAATTAGTCCCACTTGTATTAATCATTAAATACATTTGGGCTCACGGTGAAGTACTCCATAAGAATCCAGAGTTTGAATCTGGATATTGTCCCCATGCTCGTTTGTAGCTGCTCGCCAATCGCCCCCGATATAGAAGAATTGATGTTTCCAGTCCGGAATCTTGTTCGGCACCCCTTCGACAACTTTCAACCCCGGGCGAGCTTTCAGATAGTAGTAACCTTCCTCATCGGCTGTACACTTTGATATGGTCATCATGTAGTTCACCTCATCTGGGGTAAGTCGGTCGATATACCCCTCAAGGGCGAACAGACTCATCACGCCTAGAAGGTTCATCCAGCCGATGGGGGTGATCTGGGTGATTACTAAGTTGGTCACCTCCAAGAAACGACCAACAATGGGAGGGAGTGGGAGCCTTAGTCCCGCCATGAGGGTATGAATGTTGATCGTTGTACACCCTGGAGGAGGTCGGTCTGCTCGCTCTTTCCTCTTGGGAGCCCACATAAAAATGTCGAAGGGGATCTGATACGTCTCCCGTATGCTCGCCAGGTCTTCTGGGAGAATAGAACTTTTGATCCTAGATGCCTGAAATCCAGTCCTAGGAGATTTGAATTTACGTCTTCGAGAGGTCGAGAAGTTGTTCGCATACCGTTCAACATATGTTCGCCACTCGAATGGGCGAGCAACTCCTACGGGGATCTCGTTTTCCATGTATCTAGGGTTTGGAAACTCAATCCCCTCCAGAAATTCTCTAGTGAGCTCGTCAAACTCGGGATCCTCCTCTTCCTCGGAATCTGAACTTGATGATTCAGATTCGCTCGCCTAGCGGGTGGAATTATCCGCTTTCTCCTCGCCAGGTTGATTCCCGGAATCAACGACGAACCCTTGAACGCCAACTTCCTGCTGGATTTCCGATGATACCTCGAAAGGAGGTTGATCACCGTATGGAATTACTCTTAGAGGATCAGCTTCAAGGACCTTGGAGGGGGTTTTGCTACTTGAGTGAGAGGACATTGAAATTTGGGCGGAGGAGAGGTGGTGTTTGATATTTTCCGGTGAATTTTCGAAAGGACCAACAACGGATTCTCCTGAGTGGAGTGTAATTACAGTTTTTAAAAACAAAGGAAATGTAGAGAAGGGAGAAAAGAAGTAGGATTGTGTGAGAATTGTAATTAAATAGCTTGAAAACGCGACGCCGGAAAAGCTCAGGGGTCGCCGGAAAGAATGGTAAATTCGCCGGAAGTCCAAAAAAAATAAAAAAGAGTGGGAAATAATTCAATTCCCGCCTGTATTTATACCAAGGCCGAAAAACGGGGTAAAACTTGTAATTTCCCCTAAGATTTGGACCAAGTGGAAAGAAAACGGGGTCATTTTCGAGCATAGATAAAAGTCGAAGGACCTGCATGCAAATATGGAGGCGCGTGACCTCGGGATTGTTCGCACATGGGCGGCGCATAATCATGTCGCCCACGTCATCATTGGATATCGCCCAGATCGTGGGAAGACGTAATGGTGGCCCCAAAGGTGCTCGCCAATGCAAGGTTGTTCGTCCAAATCTTTACCACGACAATATCCTAACTACAGTTGCTCGCAACAAAGTTGTTCGTTTGAAGCAACATCTAATCAGAATAGGGGGCAATTGTTGATAGGCGAACATCAATCAATATTGGGCGAACAAGGGTTAAGGCCCTAATGAAGATTACAAAGCATCAACTCCAAATTAAAGATGATTAACAAAGAAAATCAAAGGGGTGCATAAATCAATCTAGGAGGTGTATTAACCGATGAACAACTCCCTCGACGAACAACATACTGGCGAATAGGTCCTGAGATCCGAGGCCAGATATGGAACCTACATCAAGCCATTAATGACGAGCAACATTGTCAAAATGGGGTGCATTTACCAGCCAAAGAGGTGTAAGTTGACGAACAAAGGATCAAGATCCTGAAACCTATCTATACGGAATACAAAGGCGAACAGCTTCCGAACCATAACCTCAAGAGGTGAACAACTTTTACCGAAAGAACAATCTGGACTAACCAAGCCCATCAAGACGAACAATAATGAGTCCGAGATAAGGCTAAAGAAGATTTTGTAACTAAGTTTCAGCTTAGATAAGGTCAAACAAGGTCAAAGGACACTTGTCTTACATGCAAGCTAGGAAGTCCAAAAGTCTTGTACACCACCTACTTGGCGGTCTCTATAAATAGTTGTTCTCCAGCTAAGAAATACAAGTTAAAATACACAAATACTCCCAAAACACACACAATCACACCTAAATGTGCACACATACGAAATAAATACGGATTCGACTCTCGTATTTACGATTTTTACAACCCGAACCTTCGATTTATCATTTACGGTGATAATCAATCACACGTTCTTGTTTGGTGATCCTAAACCGAATTAAAACAGCCATTAATCCTCACGATTAAATTTGATCACCAACAGCTATAAGCCTCAACTAAGTTATAAAGTTAATTTTTCTAAGTAAGATCAACCCAAGAATTGATTGCGACACATCTCCGACAAAAATATTATAAATTTAAATGGTGTTAAAAGGATATACTATATTTGTCCGACAAATCATTAAAATGGATAAATGCAATGTAAATTTTAAAAAATTGTTATAAGCCTCAACTAAATTATAAAGTTAATTTTTCTAAGTAAGATCAACCCAAAGATTGATTCCGACACATCTCTGACAAATATATTATAAATTCAAATGGTTTTAAGTAAGATATATAATATATTTCTCTGATAATTCATAAAAATAGAGAAATACAATATAAATTTTAAAAAAGTGTTATAAGCCTCAACTAAGTTATAAAGTTAATTTTTCTAAGTAAGATCAACCAAAAAATTGATTCCGACACATCTTCGAAAAAATATTATAAATTTAAATGGTTTTAAGTAAGATATCCTATATTTTTCGAACAATTCATAATAATAGAGAAATACCATATAAATTTTAAAAAATAGTTATACCCAACAAATAAGTTAGAAGGTCCATTTTTCCTAGTTCAAACAACCCAAAGAGTGATTCCGAAACATCTCCAACAAAAATATTATAAATTTAAATGGTGTTAAGTAGGATATACTATATTTCTCCGACAATTCATAAAAATAGAGAAATACAATATAAATTTTAAAAAAGTCCCAACTAAGTTATAAAGTTAATTTTTCTAAATAAGATCAACCCAAAGATTGATTCCGACACATCTCCGATAAATATATTATAAATTTAAATGGTTTTAAGTAAGATATACTATATTTCTCCAACAATTCATAAAAATAGAGAAATACAATATAAATTTTAAAAATTTGTTATAAGCTTCAACTAAGTTATAAAGTTAATTTTTCTCAGTAAGATCAACCCAAAGATTGATTACGACACATCTCCGACAAAAATATTATAAATTTAAATGGTTTTAAGTAAGATATACTATATTTCTCCGATAATTCATAAAAACAGAGAAATACAATATAAATTTTAAAAATATGTTATAAGCCTCAACTAAGTTATAAAGTTAATGTATCTAAGTAAGATCAACCCAAAGATTGATTCCGACACATCTCCGACAAAAATATTATAAATTTAAATGGTGTTAAGTACGATATACTATATTTTTCCAACAATTCATTAAAATGGATAAATGCAATGTAAATTTTAAAAAATTGTTATAAGCCTCAACTAAGTTATAAAGTTAATTTTTCTAAGTAAGATCAACCCAAAGATTGATTAGAATACATCTCCGACAAATGTAATATAAATTTAAATGGTTTTAAGTAAGATATCCTATATTTCTCCGACAATTCATAAAAACAGATAAATACAATATAAATTTTAAAAAATTGTTATAACTTATAAGTCTCAACTAAGTTATAAAGTTAATTTTTCTAAGTAAGATCAACTCAAAGATTGATTCCGACACATCTCCGATAAAAATATTATATATTTAAATTGTGTTAAATAGGATATACTATATTTCTCCGACAATTCATAAATATAGAAAAATACAATATAAATTTTAAAAAATAGTTATACGCAACAAATAAGTTAGAAGATCCATTTTTCCTAGTTCAAACAACCCAAAAAGTGATTCCGACACATCCCCGACAAAAATAATATAAATTTAAATGGTGTTAAGTAGGATATACTATATTTCTCCGACAATTCATAAAAAATAGAGAAATACAATATAAATTTTTTAAAAATAGTTATACGCAACAAATAAGTTAGAAGGTCCATTTTCCCTAGTTCAAACAACCCAAAGAGTGATTCCGACACATCTCCGATAAAAATATTATAAATTTAAATGGTGATAAGTAGGATATACTATATATCTCCAACACTTCATTAAAATGGACAAATGCAATATAAATTTAAAAAAATATTTGTACGTCATAAAAAAAATTGCAACTTAATTTTTCTAGGTCAAATCCACCCAAAGAGTGATTCCGACACATCTCCGATAAAAATACGAATTTTCTCCGATAATTAATTTAAAATAGAGAAATACAATATAAATTTTAAAAAATAGTTATACGCAATAAATTAGTTAAAAGGTCCATATTCCCTAGTTCAAACAACCCAAATATAAATTTCGACACATCTCCGACAAAAATATTATAAATTTAAATGGTGTTAAGTAGGATATACTATATATCTCCGACACTTCATGAAAATGGACAAATGCAATGTAAATTTAAAAAAATATTTATACCCCACAAAAAAATTTGTAACTTAATTTTTCTAGGTCAAATCCACCCAAAAAGTGATTCCGACACATCTTCGACAAAAATACGATTTTTCTCCGATAATTAATTTAAAATAGAGAAATAAAATATAAATTTTAAAAAATTATTATACGCAATAAATTAGTTAGAAATATTATAAATTTAAATGGTGTTAAGTAGAATATACTATATTTTTTTGACAATTCATTAAAATAGTGAAATACAATATAAAATTTAAAAAATAGTTATACACAATAAATAAGTTAGAAGGTACATATTCCCTAGTTCAAAATGGTGATAAGTAGGATATACTATATATCTCCAACACTTCATTAAAATGGACAAATGCAATATAAATTTAAAAAAATATTTATACGTCATAAAAAAATTTGCAACTTAATTTTTCTAGGTCAAATCCACCCAAAGAGTGATTCCGACACATCTCCGATAAAAATATGAATTTCCTCCGATAATTAATTTAAAATAGAGAAATACAATATAAATTTTAAAAAATAGTTATACGCAATAAATTAGTTAGAAGGTCCATATTCCCTAGTTCAAACAACCCAAATATAAATTTCGACACATCTCCGACAAAGATATTATAAATTTAAATGGTGTTAAGTAGGATATACTATATATCTCCGACACTTCATGAAAATGGACAAATGCAATGTAAATTTAAAAAAATATTTATACCACACAAAAAAATTTGCAACTTAATTTTTCTAGGTCAAATCCACCCAAAAAGTGATTCCGACACATCTCCGACAAAAATACAATTTTTCTCCGATAATTAATTTAAAATAGAGAAATACAATATAAATTTTAAAAAATTATTATACGCAATAAATTAGTTAGAATGTCAATTTTCCCTAGTTCAAACAACCCAAAGAGTGATTCTGACACATCTCCGATAAAAATATTATAAATTTAAATGGTGTTAAGTAGAATATACTATATTTTTTCGACAATTCATAAAAATAGTGAAATACAATATAAAATTTAAAAAATAGTTATACACAACAAATAAGTTAGAAGGTACATATTCCCTAGTTCAAACACCCCAAAGAGTGATTCCGACACACCTCCGACAAAAATATTATTAATTTAAATGGTATTAAGTAGGATATACTATATATCTCCGACACTTCATTAAAATGGACAAATACAATGTAAATTTAAAAAAAATATTTATACGCCACAAAAAAAAAAGTTGAAACTTAATTTTTCTAGGTCAAATCCACCCAAAGAGTGATTCCGACACATCTCCGACAATAATACAAATTTTCTTCGATAATTCATTTAAAATAGAGAAATGCAATGTAAATTTAAAAAAAATGCACCTTAAATTAATTAATCGCTTAACTTTTCTAAATAAGATCCACCCAAAGAGTGATTCCGACACATCTCTAATAAAAATATTATAAATTTAAATGGTATTTAATGGGATATAAAAGAATTTTCCGACAACTAATTAAAATGGAAAAATGGAATGTAAACTTAAAAAAATAAGGACACACCTTAAATAAATTATTAGCTTTATTTTTATAAATAAGATTCACCCAAAGAGTGATTCCGACACATCTCCGACAAAAATACGAATTTTCTCCGATAATTCATTAAAAATAGAGAAATTCAATGTAAATTTATAAAAATGCAGAAATGCAATGTAAATTTTAAAAAATTATTATACACCTCAAATAAGTTATAAACTTAATGTTTCTAAGTCAAATCCATCCAAAAAGTTAGAAGAGGAGTCGAGAAGGTCAGAAGCTTAAAAATAAAAAAACCGGCTAAGTGCAAAGATGTCACTAGACCAAGTGAGATTGAAGAGGCCGAGTTGAATTCACTGGAAATACCAATCGGCCATAATAGGGTATCATTCGGGCCGAGTGTCAGAGTGAAGAGGCCGAGTGACACTCTCTGGAAAAACCACTCTGTTTTTCAAAAGTGGGCATTTTTCTAAATATATAAAAGGACGAATTCAGAGCATAAGAGGCTTCAACACTCCTTTAAAATTTGGAGAAATGCAAGTTTTAATTATCAATAAAAACTTCAACAAACCATTAAATAAAACATCAACATAATTATGTTTAATAAAACACAAACAAATTAAAAAGAAAACATTCAAAGTTTAAATCGGTACAACACATGTGTATCCAAACATGCAAAAGCTCAAATTCTACTCATATCAAAGAAATGTGAACTTTGGATATTTTGTTTTATAATGCCCAACTTCACCGCAAACCGAACACTTACGTGGTCCATTTCTCTTCTTAGAACATTGTGGCATATCGAATTGATCGTCATTGTCATCTTTAGAAGATTGTGCACCATCAATGTCAGGAACAGGAATATGCATTTGACAATTAACTCGATTGTGGTTTGGTTGTTTGCACCGTGAATATTTTTGTTTCTTACGAATTGAAAACAAACTCTCGAGAGGTGAATGGTTTCTCCTCTGTTTAGGACGTCTTGTTTGCCTTGGACAAGATGGAGCCTCACATTTGATCAGTTTCACATGATTGGGCACCAACCATTCACTGGGGTCAGGTAAAGGCATGACACATCCACCCCACATGCCCTGTAGATGTGTAGAGCTATAACAATCATCAACATATACACGAGTTGGATAATTTGAGAACCTGTGGAAGGAGTAAAAGTCAAAGTTATTGTACAAAGTACTCTGTTATATATCCCATACTATTTCAACTAGCATATTTGAAACCAAGAAAATACTAATTACCATACACTTAGGAATTGCATAAGAAAAAACCTAAGTCAAGTATTTAACAAGCATATAAGAGTATAAATGCAATTTGGGCCAATTACATCCAGGAACCTGTTTAAGATCATATTGATATAATTCCTTTATATAACAATGTAAGAACCAAGTGATAATAAATAGACGTTCTACAGTTCTTTTTATTTACCTGATTGCAGCAACGGTGTGATTGCACGGCATCTGGTCTAACTGAAATACACAACATTCATACTCTTTGTTTGCCAAATTAACTATGTGACTCTTGGTACCATGAACCACCTTAAACCGATCTCTAGCCAATGGCTCCACATTAAACGTATCAGACACCAGATTCATACGTGACAACTTAGATGTGACTCTACTACAAAAAGGCCCCTCATTTAATTTTGCTTCAAAAAGTCTGGTATGAAACTATTCTTGAATTATTTGTCTAACAGATTCGAGCACATACACAATAAGCATCTTACGGGCTGACATAATACGTTGGTTCCAATATTCTGCTGCATTAGAAGTCATGAACTCATATCGTGGTACAGGACAATGAACTCTCGACCACCGTTCGGGCTTAGCATTATTCAAATTTTTCATTATGTTGCCGATGTCAGTGTCAATACGTTTGATAGAAGCTATAATTCTGAAATATTATTCAAAATATAAGTTTGTGCAAGAAATATAAATATATAATTTTACGTACGTAGAACAAAAGACACTAAAAACGGTAATACCTATCGTACTCAGTCTTCCGGTATGCATATGCAGCTTTCATAAAAAAAACTTAACAACATTACGACCGTTGACGACAAATTTTTTCTGGATATGGTGATAACACAGTCCATGAGATGCGGTTGGGTAGACTATGCTCATAGCATGGATTATGCTTCTGTGTTGATCATAAACAATCAACAAATTCTTTGGGCATTCATATGCCTCTCGCAAATTCTTAAGAAACCATGTCCAAGATTCATTATTCTCCACATCACCAACACCAGTTGCAAGCGGAAAAAATTGCTAATTGCAATCTTGAGTTACAGCAACAAAAACAATTCCTTTGTACTTGCCCTTCAAATGTGTCGCATCTACAACAATTACAGGCCTCCCATAATTTTTAAAGTCATCAATTGAAGCCCGAAGAGCGTAGAAGACATATTTAAAAATATTATCATCATCCACCTCAAGCTTTGTATGACTTCCAGGATTCGCAACTTCAAGCTGATACAAATACAATGGAAGCGACCTAAAAGATTCCTTGGCATCACCAAATATCAAATCTCTAGCACATTGTCTCGACCTAAAAGCCTGATTATATTGTATATCTAAATCGTACTCTTTGAACATCTCTTTCTTGATAACTCTAAGAGACTTGGCAGTTGTTTGGTCTAGTTAGTCATCCGCATACAATGATCCAACAACTTTGGCGGGCAATGTACGTGGTGCGTTGCAAAGTGGATCCAAACGACAGGTGTGAGGTATGAACTCTATTATCTTCCATAAATTATCTATCCTTGTCGCTCGGAAGATAAAATCACTATTTTTCAAATTTGCATTTCAAATACCATCTACGCGGGTCAAATTTATTCACACGGTGCTCCACCTTCTTGTGCAGATGGTAGTGCCCAACCGATGTACACATTTCAACTTTACTAAGAAATATGCTATTGGAATTGAGTTCACTAGGAGGTGGATTAGAATCCTTAAGATCCATACGCGGAAGTGGAAAAGACGAGGGTATATCGGGGATTTTCCATGGACGTCCAGCCTATTTTTTCTTGTTGCATGGGGTATTATTATTTTCCGGATGAGTTCCAAATGGATTATCAAATGACACATAACAATCATCGGAAGAATCATTTGAAAGATCACCGGTATTTGAATCAGTACCAAGATCAGTGGCTCCAACACTATTGTGGTTTGGTGTTTTCAAGTGTTCATCGAAATCTTCATCACGGTCTTTATCAGAGTCTTCATCGGAGTCTTCCGAAATGTGTTTTGAAGGATTGCTAAAGTGACTTGACTTCTTCACATAATCAAAATTATTCATCAAATTCACAAAGTCTCTCCCTTGTGTGAATGCACTAGGAGTACCAACATGTCCATCAAAATTCGAGTTTTCCATCCCCGTTTTTATATTAGGAAAATACACATAGACCGCAGGTGAATTTGATGAACTAAGTAAGTGCTTAACATCGGTGTCAGTTCCTATAATCGTCATTCTACGATTGAACATCCAGCTCAACAAGGTAATAAATCATAATCTCGTGTTCAATGATGTCTCTCATATCTAAAGTTTTAAAAACAAGCCTTGTAAGAGTTGCCAAGTCCATACCTCCATCGGGAATGAGAACTCCTCGAAGATAACCACCTATGTAGGAACTACCATTCCATACTCCATTATAATGTACCTTTAAATATCTTCTTTCACTCATCTGTCAATTGAGGAAAACTAAAAAACGGGTTCCCAAAAAAATAAATGAGTGCAAATAGCAAAATTCAAATCACTCGACTAGGATCGAAGGAACTCGGCCGAGTTATGTTATTTTTTGGTCGAGTTATTTTTTACGAAGCCAAAGCACTCGAATAAGCACAAATCCAATCAACCGAGTGAAACTCTGTCGGGGTCGAGTGGTTCTTCCTGTGCGAAAAAACTACCTATAGATGTGGATTTTGAATTCGAGAACATGGATCAACACCTGGAGGAACTGTAATTCCGGCTTGAGAGAATAACATGAGGTTTCCATTTAATTCAAGCAACTAAAACAGCATTTAAACCACATTGTAATGCATTTTTCTACAAAAAAAATTTGTGTGACATTTCATTGAGCATGTGGTGTGCACATTACTATGTGTTCATGAAACTTACTTGAAAAAAAATGGGAATGCCGTTTTTGCAATCACGTTTTTAACAACACAAAATCTATTAACACATGTCCATTATCAAACTAAAATAGTGGAATTCGAAAATAAATTCAAATTAATTTTGAATCAAACATACCGTGGATGGGATGTTGGTTTCCATCGAACACTTCGAGTTTTCGATAATGGAAACTTTTGTATTTTGGTGTTCTTTAATTTTTGTGTTCTTGGGAGGTATGTGTTTTTTTGGAGGAATGGGTAGTGTATACGTTTTCTTCAATTCTTAGTTGTTAGGGTTGGTCCAAATTAGTTGTTAGCTGTTAGCATTGGCCGAAATTGTTAATGTTTGTATTAGGGTGAGATAGATTTAATGTTATTATTAGTTAAGAATGTGTTTGTTTGTTGTACTAAAATTTAGAAAAAAAAATTAGATAAATTAAGGGTTTGTTTGTTTGGGGTTGTGGGATACACAATCAAGAGGAATAGACAAAATTTGGTGCTACTTTTGTAGGGCAAAAAAGAGTTTTTTACAATTATGGGGCAAAAAAGAGTTTAGTATATAAAAATTGGGTAAAAAAGAATTTCTCCCAAAAAAGAATCTCTAAAAATTTGTATCAATATAAATATAAATATATAATTGACCAAATCAATCTATGTCTTTTTTTGAAGGGACCAAATCAACCTATGTTTACCATGAAAAGTACTGGCTTATTTCCTACAATCTAATTTTCAAATTCTCAACGGAAGATAATAGAACTATATATATATATATATATATAAATCTCCTGTGAGAGAGAGATTAGATATAGAAATAGTGGAAGAAGAGATGAAAATATATGCCGTGCTCATTGTTGTGGCCGGCGCACTTGTGATCTTGTCTTGTCTTTGCAATATTCGTCGTTCGGCAGCGGCAACCGCTCCTCATCGTGATGTTGAGAGAGGCGAAAACCCAAAAAGCAGTGGAGTGAAAGGGAGTGATAGTATGGTTGTTTTAGGTGTCGCTGCCGCTGTGGTCGGAGGTGGATATGGTGGAGGTTTTGGGGGTGGAGGTGGGGGTTGTGATGGCGGTGGGGGTGGCGGCGGTTGTGGTGGTGGTGTTGGTGGGTGTTGAGGAGGCGGCGGTTGTTGTGGCCGATCGATGAATTAATATATACAAATTCACCATGTAATATATATATATATGCTGTTCTAGCTAGTTTTATTTGCACTTCTCTTTTTCTAATGTAAATCATGCACGTTTCTTCTCACAACAAATCAATAATAAAAAGTGCTTTTTTTTTTCAAGTGTAGATAATTTAAACATAATCAAGTTCTTGAAAAAATAAATATAAGCGAATAAATTATATGAATGATATTTTATTCATTTTCCATTTGGATTAACTAACACATCAATTTAGTCCCTTAATAGTTGCTCATAGTATTACTGATTTAGATCATAATTTATTGTTCAATATAATAATATATTATTAACAAATTAACCTTTTCAATTTTTTTACTATATGATACATATTTTATTTACTGTACTATATGACCATGAGAACATGAGCTTATGTGCTCTAATCCAACTAAATTTTAAAGTTTGTGAAAATGTGATATTAAACCGATATAAGATAAATATATATAAGATTAAATAAAAAAATACTATTAATTGAAAGAAATAATTCACAATTGATAAATTCTTATATGCATTAGGTGCACCGTTTAACATTAAGTGCCTTTTTAATAAATTCAGTTAAAATAATTGCACCTTTCAATATAAATAATCATACTAAAATTGTACAGTACATGATAAGATATCAACTCAAATATCCTAAAAGTCATATGTTCAATATGACAAAGTATAGAGTGAAAATGGTTCATACATGTATCATTGAAAGATATTAGTTGTTTTCATTAAAGAGTATTAATTATTTTCACTAAAGAGTATTTTGTGGTAAACAACTTGTACTCTTTAATGTAATCATCAGTGACCACAAAATACAAATGATCTTTAATACTCCCTTGGTATATTTTTACATCGTGCACTTTCATGTGCATTAGGTGCACGATACACTCACTCAATAGTTGAGGTTGTTTGCATTAAAAAGTGTAGGTTGATTATCATACTTTTCAAAGTGAACAGTATTAACTGTTGGGTAAATATATCATACAAAAAAAGCACAAGAGAGCTACTCTATTTAGTTTTTACACATATTAAGAAGACATATTAAATATGGCACACTCCCATATATATGCATCTTGTGCATGTTGCACTCACTCAATAGTTTAGATTGTTTTCACTGAAAAGCATAGGTTGATTACATAGAAAAGTGTGGTTAGATTACAATGAAAAATTTATGTAAAAAATCAATTTTCAGTGTAATCTAACCACACTATTTCAGTGTAATCAAATCGAATTTTTCGGTGTAAGCAATCTCAATTGTCGCGTAGGTGCACCATACACCAAGTGCACAAGAGAGTTGCTCATTAAGTATTATTCTCTCCGTCCAACCATAATAAACAAGTTTCATTTTTACACATAGAGTAAGTCATATATAAAATTCATTATCAACTCATTTAATTCATAGTAAATTTTCTCTTTTATCCTTATTCATATAGAACTGTGAAATAAATCAAGGCACTTTTAAAAATTAAATAAGGGGCATTCTAGAGGGGGAAAAGGTAGTTAATACTCATTTGAATGCAAAACAAGTCTATATAATGGGACTTCTAAAAAAATAACAATCTTGTCTTTTATTATTAGATCGGGGAGGGGGAGTATTGTTATAAAAAAAAATTGGCAAATTTATGTGAACGATATCATGGTAACTATTACCGTAAACAACAATTTACTAATATCTTATGTTAAAAAGAACTAATACTTTTAAGAAGATAACTAATATCTTTAGTGGAAAAAAAAATAATATCCTTTGAAATTGATACATTTAATATAATTTACTAATACTTTTCAAATAAGTTTCACCATGAATATAAATCGCATAATACCTTCTCAAAAAAAATACATTCTCTTTATTTTACCTCCACATAAGTTGACAAAATAAATTAAATGTTCATTGGAATTTGATATAAAAAAATGGTTTAATATTGTATGCATCAAATGTACGGTGTAATTAAAATGAAACCATTATTATTATTTTCACAAAAAAATCACTCTTATTTTTCTGAAAGTTAGTGTTGTTAAAAACTATCTATGCAGTGAAACTAAAAGTGATTTTTTAAATTGGAAACAGTCTTGTTCCAAAAAAAATTGTGTTAAACTTCTTTTTTTTTAAATTGTGTTACAAATATTTAATGCTTTTGATAAGGCGTTAATTTGTAATTTGGAAAGAAAATTTATTTTAATTACTATATTTAATTTTCCCTTATTTAATATTTCTTATATATTTTTAAATCAATATTTAGGTGTTAATAAGAGGAGTATTATTTACTTAAAAAAAATTAAATTTTACGTTTCTTAAATCATCGAAATAAAAGGTCCGGACAGGTATAAATCCGAGGCTAGAATTTCCTTCCAGAATAACATGAACGCTGCTTGGTACTAAACTCTCTCTCCAGTCTCCATCTCTCCCCCAACCCTTTATTCTGTGAGCTTTGCCTTGGGTTTGTTTGTTGCTGGTTACGTGTTTTCACAAAAGTATCTAATTGGATTGCATATGGACAGCAAATTATCTACATTCTCGGCGTGCCCACCTACTGTTCGATGAATTGCCCGTGAGAATTTTTCGGAAAGATATACATATACCTCCCTAATTGTTTAAATTTGATGGATGGAGAGCTTAATCTGCTACCCAATTAATTGCTGCACTGTTTCCAGAATTTCGCACAGGATAGCATTTGCATCCCTCCGCCCAGATAGCAAAAAACGCAAACCCCAGCTTCCAAAGAACCTTCGCCATCGTCGACGCACCGAGGCTCCACCGGACTTTTATCCTCTGCTTCGCAGCGTTGAGGACCCTGCTCCATCTGATTCTGATTCTGACCTTCAGTTTGATTGCAATGAAGATGGGAACGTAGTTTGGGAATCAGATGAGATCGAAGCCATTACCTCCCTTTTCCAGGGCCGGGTCCCTCAAAAGCCCGGAAATTTGACCCGGGAAAGGCCCCTGCCTCTCTCTCTTCCTCACAAGATTCGACCTTTGGGACTTCCTACGCCTAAAAAACTAATCCGGACCCATCTTGCTCGTTCTACCCGGCAACCCGTTTCCAATCACCTTTACAAGAATCCCACTTTCTTGATTAGCTTAGCAAGGGAGATCAGAGGCCTCCCTAATGAGGAAAACGTGTCCAAAGTTCTCAATCAGTGGGCTCGGTTTCTGCGAAAGGGCTCATTGTCGTTGACAGTGAGGGAGCTGGGGCACATGGGGCTTCCCCTCCGAGCTTTACACGTTTTCTGTTGGGTTCAGAACCAGCCTCACTTGTTCCCCGATGATCGAATCCTTGCTTCCACAGTCGAAGTGTTGGCGAGAGCTCATGAGCTGAAAATGCCATTCGATTTGGACCAGTTCGCCAGCTTAACGAGCAGGAGCGTTTACGAGGCAATGGTGAAGGGTTCGATCAAAGGGGGGAACTTGAAGCTTGCCTTTAAGCTTCTCTCAGTTGCCACAGAGAGTAAAAGAACGTTGGACGTTGGTGTGTACGTTAAACTGATACTACAGCTCGGGAAAAATCCCGATAAGAGAATGCTCGTTTTGCAATTGCTGGATGAACTCGGTGAAAGAGAGGATTTTGGGTTAACTCCGATGGACTGCACAGCAGTGATGAAAGCTTGCACGAGGTTGGGGAAGTTTGAGATCGTGGAAGCGTTATACGAGTGGTTCAAAAAGTCGGGTGGGGTTCCTAGTGTGGTCATGTATACAACTATGATACATAGTCGGTATTTGGAGGAGAGATATAGGGATGCAATGGGCATTGTTTGGGAAATGGAGTCTTCGAATTGTTTGCTTGATCTCCCTGTATATCGTGTGCTGATAAAGCTTTTTGTTGCTATGAATGATCTCTCCAGGACTGGTAGATACTTTTCTCGACTTAAAGAAGCTGGTTTCGCTCCGACTTATGATATTTACAGGGAAGTTATGGGATTTTATAGGGCTTCTGGGAGGTTAGCCAAGTATAGGGAAGTTTGCCGGGAGGCTGAGATGGCTGGTTTCAAAATGGAGATTGAAAAATGACAAAGTAGTTGGCAGAGACTTATGTGGATGGTCAAATTGTTTCGAAAATTGCCTATATGGGATGAAACTTCACTGGGTTTGGTTTATGTTCATTCTCTCAAATGAATATGTTCAGTGTGGGTCGAAACAAGTTTCCTGAATTTCCACACATTTTATATTCAACTCTAGTCCCTCCATCATTAAGCTTTTGATTTATGATAAGCTGATTTGAGTAAGTATTATTGATTATTCATATCCCTCTATTACTATTAATAATGCTTTGGCACCATTGCTAGGGCAATCAGTTTTTCTAACTTGTGCAGGGCAGACAATTGGATTTTTCAATGTTCTATATAAAGAAGCATTTCCTATTAAAAATTTGTCATCTTTATTATACTTCAAGCATCTAATGATCGATTTATTCCATCATGCTGATGTGCAGAGCCCTCTGTCACCATACTGAATTTAGTTAACTTGCAAACAAAAATATAACGCGTGATGTACAATTTGATAGTTCGATAGCCGGGTATTAATGAAAGACTTCAGGGGATGTTATAAAGGAAAGCATTTCACTTGTGGTATCACTAGATCATAGGCCATGACATGAGTATAATTGTATAAATAGAGATTTAATCAAACACAAAAAATAACAGCATGCACCAGTTACACTGTGCAACTGGGCACAGGAAAAAAACGCTCAGACAAATATAACTGACATGTGAATACTAAATTTGACTAAAAAAACATCAACTAAACATGCATGCTACTATAACTGAAACGTTATGACTTAAATATGGAAAATGTACGAATCTAAAATCCGTATACCAAGTGCATGAGACTTGGTGAAAAACTAGGAATTTGTATGAAGTACAGTTGTTAGCTCCTCAATATATATATACCTGTGAGTGTCCCGTAAAATATTGGAAGATGAGGCAATTTGCAAGTAGAGTTATGATAATTTCCAAGAAATTAGCTCAAACAACAAAAGTACAGAGATCAAAGTAAACATATAAAAGAGAAAATCTCAAGTAGCAGAAGTAGAACACCAATCAGAAGATGCAGCAGCTAAGGACCAAGGTAGTGATGTATTATGCAGATGCTAATATATCAGTCTAAGATGATTTCCAAGAACAAAATATAGTGACCAGTTACTGAGTACTGCATCAAACACTGATAAAATCAAAATTCTTTATTTCTTCTACTGGTAAGAAAATCGGAAAGTGTGAAGGAAGTCTAAGCCCCAGATCCAGCTAGACGCCTCCTCGTTGCATTGGAGACTGACACTTGACCCAGTTTGTCCTCTTCTCTTGATATCATTCGTTCTTGTGGTCGCGTGTAGTGCCGTTCCCATATGCCCGTGTACACCTGTAAAATAAAATCAAAATTAAAAATGCAGTAGCATCATCTAAAGACAGCATGCAATAACGGGATACGCTTATGCTTCTAATTCCTAGAGAAAATGACAAGGAAAACCCTGGTGGATTCTAGCTTATTTTATGTCAATAATAAGGAGAAAATGTAGATAGATTATCATGCCAAAAGAAGATGAGGTAAAAGATTACCTGTGCTGGTCTCATTATCTTTGTGTCCGGGTCATCCAAAGACTCACGCCAGTGAGATAAATAGCCAGCCATTCGAGGAATTGCGAACAAAACAGGGAAGAATTCTGTCGGAAAGCCCATTGCCCTGACAACTCACAACAGGGAGTATTTAAATGGCATGGAACAAGATGTCCACAAGAATGATGAAACGAGAAAATGGAAAGATAATAGATCGTTGAAACGAAGGCAAAGGAATTGAAGTCATTTGAATTTCACCTATAGATTAAACCAGAATAGAAGTCAACATTAGGATACAACTTCCTCTTCACAAAATACTCATCTGATAGTGCAGCTTTCTCCAAAGCTATTGCCACCTGCGAATGACAAGAAATTGATGCATGTAAGCCAGGCATAAGCGTGCAAAATTTAGTATGATAAAAGGTCAGCTAAGTTGCTTCTTGAAATTTTAAACATGTTAGCCATTTATCACAAGAAAAACAGGCAAGAATTTCATCCTCATAGTTTCGTTGCAAGTAAATTTCAGTATCCTTTTCAGAACAAGGAATAACCAATTGATGTGATCTTGATTTCATGTGATGTTCATATCAGCTATGAATCTTTTTTTCATACAAGAACTATTTCAATTAAACTATCACAACGGGGTTTAGGGATCAAATATACTCCATATCTTGTTATGTCAATAATCCTTAATTTCACTTTAAACAGACTGACCTCAATAAGGGGATCCCTGCCAACAATTGAAAATACCTCCTCCGCGAGTTTCTTAATGACCTTTGCTCGGGGATCATAGTTCTTGTAGACACGATGCCCAAAACCAGACATTTTACGCTTCCTAGAGATTATGCAATCAGAAAAACACATTAAGTCCACCCATATGAACCTGTTTACAACCTATAGAAAATGACCCTCATAAATTGATACCAACCTTGTTTTTACACCTTCAATGAAATCAGGTATATTTTCAATGCTTTCAATCTCACTCAACATCTTAAGCACAGCCTACAAAATACAGAACATTTGCGACTTTAATGTGACCCAAATGATGCATACAAAGTTCTAGAGTATTATGTTATTGCCTAACTAATTACTTTGTTTGTTTGTAAGAGCAGTTCCTAGACACTAAGTGCAACGTACCTCGTTTGCTCCACCATGAAGAGGACCATACAGGGCTCCAACTGCACCAGCAAGGGCCGTATATACATCAACACCACTGCACGTGCATACTTGCATTAGCTATAAAAGAAACACACACACATATAATACACTTTATTTTATTTTCAATGTTCAAGACAACAAGATGATACAACCTTGAAGCAAGGTGCCTTGCAGCTGCAGTGGAGCAGTTCATTTCATGCTCTGCATGTAATATGAAAAGAATATCTAATACACGAGCAAGACGAGGATTGGGTTTATAAGACCTGTTACCCCTGTTTATCCATGAACAAATCTAAGTCATAATAGCAGTCAAAGATTCAAAGAAACTAAATGCTTGTTAATGAAGTTCAAGACTGCACTGAACTCCATGGAAAATAGAAAGTTAACCTAATTAAAATAGGATATACTCAAATTTGATTAGAGACTAAAACTATCTATGAAAATGTAGGAACTTAGCACATACAATGAATCAAGCATATATAAGAAGTTCTCTGAGTAAGAGAGGTTGCTTGACGGAAGAACGGGTGGCCTCCCTGCCATTCTCAAATAAGCCGCTGCAGCAATTGTTGGTGCCTGCAAGTATGGCTAGTAGTTTGATCAACTGAATGATACTGCGAGAAAATACGCATGCATGCTGTAGACATGAACACAGCATTACAGATATCAGAATAAGTGAAAGAAGAATAAGGCATCACCTTCCCAAGTATGCGGACGATTTGTTTGTCTCTCACTTGTTTAGAGTTGTAAATGTCTTGGCCCTATATTAGAAACCAATATAATGAATAAATGATGATTCAATATCATTACAACAAGATGATGATATTTTGAAGTCAGGGCAACACCACCAATATTACCCGCCTCCCTACGATATGATTTAAGCAACTCGGGAGATTCAAAAGATATATTTTGGGAAATACGGAAAAATGCCTCTTTCAGGTTTTCATTTTCAAAAATGCCACCCAACTTTTTTTTTTTTTACAAAAATGCCCTGCGCGACCCTTTTCAGTGGCATTTTTGTAAAAAAAAATGTTGGGTGGCATTTTTCCATATATTAAGAAACAGAAATCTAGATGTTGATGACATTTTCGAAGCTTGAGGGCCTTCAAGAAGTTGTATTTCCTTGCTCAACTTCCAAGCCGGTAAATATCAAGAGCTAACAGAGGAAAAGAGTGGTGAGATCAATATTCTTTGTAAATTGGCTTACTCTTAACGCTGGATTTGCATCTGGGTGAAAAACAGAAAGAGCACTCATAGCACTGACAAGAACACCCATCGGATGAGCATCATGGGGCATTGCATGTATGATGTCCTGCAAAATATATCCATATACCTTCAGGAAATCTGTATTCAAATACAGCCAGAGCAATTAAGCATACATAATCCCCTTCTGACATGGCTACACTCAAAAGCAAGAGACCAAAAACACCACAGGTTGCCAAACCATAACTGGAGCTTATTCTTGGTCACATCAAAGCAGTATGACCATAAAAGTAAAAGGAACATAAAAACAAGATACGTGAAATTGAACACAAGCATACCAATACTCCTTGAGGAACAGCTGAATGCTGTGAAACAGAAAACTCCCAATCTGCCAACTGACTTTCAGATGGTAAATTCCCATACACTGCATGAAAAGGGCAAGAATGAATGGCAATTTGATTTGGACACACTCAATTGACTAGTGTATCTGCAAGCAAATGGAAAACTTTACAAGTAGCCATTACAGTACTAAATCAAATAAGAGCCAATTTAAACCAATACATATCATACGGCATCTGTTAAGACCCTTGATCAAAAGAACCTAGAACATTGCTATTGATTTCTCCTGGACTTGACCTAACGGAAATCTTCAGATAAACAAGCAAACTCATGCAGTAAAAGATCTACTGTAGAAATAAGGACCATTGCTTTTGCAAAGCAGATAATTGGAGAACTGAACATATAAATCAGCCCCTTGAGATGAAAACACGGAAGAAATCTTTAGCAACAGTATAGAGCTTACTCAAAAGATAAGCTACTTCCAGAAAGGTACTTCCCTCAGCAAGCTCCTCGATCGGAAAACCCCTGTATCTGAGTATTCCCTCATCACCATCAATGTAGCAAATGGATGATCGCACAGGAGCCGTGTTAAGGTACCCTGGATCATAAAGCTTGAGTCCTTTGTCACCTTTTCCAGTGGTTATCTGTAATACTCACTTGAATCATAAATCCGCATCACTCAAATCAGCCATTTCACACACGCACTCTTCCTTCAATTCAAACAAGCATTATTCTCCGCGAATAAACAAAATCGTAATATTCACATAAAAATTCTGTCAATCAAGCTAATGTCTAGAACTTGAAAAACCTTTTTGAGGTCGGTGGCTCTGATAGTGCCTTCCTCGGAGACCTCAACCCGGTACTTTTTGCCGGTGCGATCATCAACCAGAAGCAACGAGCCTTTCAGATAGGGCGGCGGTTCCACGGTGGCGGAGCAGGTCGAAGATGCCAGAATTCCGTTGGATTGATCAAATGAAGCAGAGAGGTGAGCTGAGAGCACCGCCAAGCGGCCTCGAGCAACGGTTGAGTGATCCATCGATCAAACAGTTGTAATTGAAATTGAAAATAATGTAGTATTACAAAGCTTTGAATTGCGTGCGTAGAGAGAGAATTGGTGTTGCTGGCGCTTCGACAGATAAGTTGCCGAGTTGATAACAGGTGTAATCTAACCGATTCAAACCTTCTCGATTAAAATTTTGTTCATTAATTTTAAAATACGTAAGTAATTCCCACTATTATTACACACTTTCCTTTTTTGTCTGTTCCAAAATTATTTGCACACTCTAAAAAAAACATCGATTTGCATATACACTCACAATAATATACACATATTTACCTATATGTCACTACTTTACTCAAAAAGTAATTTTTTCTTAAAATGTGTGCCCTTTTTTGTATGCGAATAATACCGGGACGGAGGGAATACTTTCTATTTTTATTTTGTTGTATTTTCTAGTATGCACTTGAGTGCATAGTATATACTTGAATTTTGCAAAAAATGTCTCATGCAGAAATAAGTAATACACCAACAAGTAATCAGTGGTACCCCAAAAAGTAGTAAGTAATACTCAAACTACAAAAAAACACACAGTATGGTGTCTTTGTATGTATTTTGAAAAATCAAAATTGAAGTCAAAATTGAGCTTAAAATTCAAGTGCATACTAGAATATGTGGTTTTTGTTTGTCCCACTAAAAATTTTCATGCCTAAAAATGAGAAGTATTCATTAAATTTTACTTTCGCGTCACTCACATAATATACATAAAAGTGTGTTTATTATACTTTTTTCTTAATCTGTGTGCTCCAAAAAGTAATGCAATGTATTTCGAAACAGAAGGAGTAATTATGCATAATTTGCCTTTATTTAAAATTTTACAAATTTATCTAATATCATATCCTACTCCATAATTTTTTTTTAAAAAAAAAAATTTATAAGAATAAGTTTATCATGAAAATATTTTAAAAGTTATAAAGTATTAAATATTTAATCAAAAATATTAAAAATTACATTAGAATCATCAAGAATAGAAGTCAGTGTTATTGTTCAAAATTATCGACAGCAATTAACTTATTTACTATTTAAACTATTCATATTTAACATAAAAATATATTATAATATTTAAGTTTGAAGTATCCAGTTTAAAAAAAAAATCATTTATTTAACCAAGAGTCAAATATTAGATAGTAATTCATTAAATTAAATTAAATAATAGTTCATATTAGGAATCATTTTCACATAAAATTTATTATTTCTATTTATTGAAAATTTACCTTTTCAATGTATGCAAAACTTCTATTTCGCATTTCAAATTTTCATCATGAGTATATTGGGCCGGAAAAATACCAAAAAGTTGAGTGTATCAATACCCATAAATACGGAAAATATAGAGATTTTTGTGTATTCAGATTTCGGTACATTGTAGTAATACATTGATTTTTTATATACAGTGTCAATTTTTTTAAAGCATATAAGTATTTAGAATAACACATGGTGCATCATATGTATTGTATAACTAGTATATAATTAATATTATTTAATTAAAAACAATTATTATTAATTAACTAATATATTTTAATAAATCAACTACTACAATTTAATTTTACTTGAATTGCAACGATTTTCGATATATGCTGAAACACTTAAAAAAATCAATAACTCATGAGATCGGTATTTTCATAAAGTTTGTGCTTAAAATATCAAAATACTAAATATAATGGTGTATATGAATCCTGGTATAAAAAACTTCAATATGTAAAGTTGTATTGATGTCGTACATGATGAAATTCAATATACTAAAATTTTGATACAGTATTAATATATAATTTAACATAAGGGTTTTATGTTTGAATGAATAGAGTTGATAAGTAATAATCATTCCTTCATAACTAGTTCGATTTTTCCTCATGTGACCATTTATCCCCCATTATGAGACAACTATAATTTTCTTATCGAGCCGACAATTCATAATGAACCAAACATAGGATAAATGAAATAAAAATATGCATCCCTTCTTTTTTTTTTCTTTTTCTTTTTTAACAGTAAATCAAACTTTATTATAAAAATTGGAGAACCAGGGGTGCTCCAACCCTTACAATAAATTAAAGTTTTCGGACTCAAATCCTTGCACTTCACACACTTCGACAGCAAGTCCTAGGATCTCTATTCCAATCAAAATAAGAATTATTACATAGGAGATTATCCTTAACCACTAACCATTACATAGGAAATATACATCCCTTCTAATTCAACAAAGCAAACTTTTCTCTAAATATAGGAAAATTTTATCATGATAATTATATGCATTTTTTCATATACCGGAATTTTCGGTGCACAATTGGATGAGTTATTCGAATATAGTTCCAAGCACCACATTGTGCATCTTTAATAAATATTAAAAAAATATATATATATCCTACTATCCTACTGTACTAATAAAGCAAAGGTTAAGAATGCTTATGTGGCAAAGCCACAACATCCTATTTTAAAATATTATCTTCTCGATCATTCTTAAAAATTTATATTCGCATTCATTCAATACTTTAAATCTAAACAATTCATAGAGACAAAAAAAAAAAATCTAAACAATTCATCGAATCTTACAGTTTCCATAAATTTCAACATCTAATTCACTTTTCATATACTTAATTACATTTCATTGCTTAATAATTTGATTATCTCTCCTAACATATATGTAAAATTCTCAATCTAACCTACTTCTTCCATTGTCTTTTTTTTCTTTCAGGAACTCAATAACATTCATGGTAATAACTGGTTTTTTCTTTTACTTTCAATTTTTTTTTTTTCTTTTTTTTCTCTGGCTTGCATGTATTGACAAAGATTCATGGTGTTGGTAGAATCACACTTTTTTTATTTTTTCCCTAATATATTTGCTATATATTTGTAAATAAATCATCTCATTTATGCAAATTCTTCATCGTCTAATTACATCCTACGAGAATTTTAGGAAGAATTTAAGAATTGAAGATTGAAGAGCACATTTGTTACCGTCTGTTCCGAGAAAAATTAATAGATGTATCATTGTAAAATATTTGTATTTTTATTTATTTTTTATTCTTAAACGTGTTTCTAAAAATACAAATTACGGTGTTAATGTTATAATTTGTTAATCATTAGATGGATCAATAATTCTTTGTTTTGTGTTAATCATTCATTAGTCATTCGTTTGATTGTTTTCACCAATGATTATTGAATTTAACGAAATAAAATTAAGGGTGCAATACATTTGTATTAAATAAAAATTATTACGTAATTATAAAATTCGTCATTTTAATTTTCAATAGTTGACCTAAATATGTTAACACAAATATATTAGAAAAATTATATTATTTATTATTTATTATTTTTTAAATGATATATTTATGAATCTTTAAGTTATAAGTTTAACTCAACCAATGCCTAATAATGGACCACTATTTACAATTATAAGTCATGTTCCATATTTTTAAATTGATTGAAATTTATTCTAAATTAAATGTTAATTAGTGATTGAAGTTGGGGTTGCAATCTAGTGGTAACTAAATTATATTGATATTAAATAGTAACTAGTGTTTCTCCCGTGCGATGCACGGATTGAATATTATAATGCGAAATTGCATAATAAATTATATAAAAAAATTAATTAAATTTATTTAATTCATAAACCAATTACTAATATGTAAAAATTATATTGTATATTATGTGAGTATTACAATTGTTTAATTAATCATACAATTTTTAATTATGTATTAAATTCACAACAAATACTAAAATTCATAAAATGGTTTTAATATTTTACAAAACTTATATAGTCTAAATAAAAATTATTTAAATTCAGTCCATCATATATAGTTAGAGTGTATAAAAGAACATTTTAAAAACAATAAAATAAATATTGTTTTTCTTTTTATATGTGCCGTATATGTTAAATTAAAAATATTCAAAAGATAATTTATTTGATATATAGTGTGTTGAAAATAGATTTAAAATTAATAGCTTAAAGAATTTTAAAATTGTTGGTGCAAAATAAAAAAGAAAAAATTTGGTAAAGTTAATCCACTCTCTTTAATGGAGAGTGAGACTCACTATTGCACTACAAAGCAAGTGGACTTCACTTGCTGCAATAATAACAATTTTTTCTCTCTCCTCACTTCTACTTTTATATATATATAGATATAGATATTTCAACCTAATTAATTACTCGTATTAGACACACAGAGGTCAACTACCTTTTAATATGATATATTTGTTTAGAAAAAATATTATATAAAAATAGTTCATGATAAATTTATCATGAAACTATATTAAAGTATCGAATATTTTGACCAGGAGTATCAATAATCTTACCAAGAGTATCATTAATCTGGGTAGGTGGTATTATATTGTAATTATTGTAAATTTTTTTGAGCCCGAATTAATGATACTCCTGGTCAAATATTCTATAGTTTAAAATAGTTTCATAATAAGTTTATCGTGAACCATTTTCATATAATACTTACTCATTTGCTTAAGAATAATTTCGATCAAAATGAGGAAACTAAATTATACATGTGTACTAATTGGTATAATTTAAAGTAGTCAACTAATTGCTATAATTAAAAGTAGCAAAGTTTATCTTTGCTAAACAAATTTAATTGTACTACTATATTAAAACATACATTGAATTATTTGTAAAATTATATTTTTCCACATATTATTTGCGGTTCAATTTATAATTTGAATGGAGATTAAATTAAATATATTGACAAAGTTGACTAGTGGATTGTGATTATCAATCTACATTGTATGTTTTTTGTATTTTATATGAAGCCGGACCTTTGTATATTATATATAATTGAGTTGTGAATATTCCAAGTTCCATATATAAAGAGATATGAGAAGTGTAAAAAAAAAAAAAAAAAAAACTTTTAACAAATAATTTTGCCTATATTTTTATATTTGTTTTTTTAAAACTTTAATACAATAAGATTGCCTTCATTATCTAAATATATGAAACAAATATATGTTTACTTTTAACAAATAAGATTGCATTCATTTTTATATTTTATTTTATTGTTGACTTTATCTTTTCTTATGTATATAATTATTCATATAAATTATTACTGATTGGTTATTTTATTTGATGGATATTGTAACTATTTTTAATTTGTGTCTAAGTACAGCTTTAATTTTCCATAATTATGGTACAATATACTTTAATAATTATGTTTTTAAATCAACTGTGAAGTTTAATATTAATTGATCCATCTATTACATTATTATTATTATTATTATATTATTTTCCTTCCTAATTTACTTAAATTAATAATTAATGTTATTTAATTTCAAAATTTTATATTCATTAATTAAAAAAATTACATTTTAATTATTTATTACCTATATAATTCTTCTTTTGATCCGCAAAGTCGCAGGTCTACGTCTAGTGATAATATAAAACAGTAAAAAGAATACGTATAAAATTATATGATGAGTCTTCCATGGGGCCCGTGGATCTCACAATTATACAGCTCAAAGGAAGGCTAATTAAATTGTCTTGGGTTGCACAATACATTATCTATCCTTTATATAGGATAATGATATGGAAGTTGTACATTGGATCATCAATGCACCTAGTGTATATATATTCTATCTTAATTTTTCACTTGAAAAAACAATTCAAAGTAGCTAGATAAAATCTTTATACATTTATAGATACATAATTTCCTTTAGTAAAAATAATTAAAAGTAGCTAGAGACCCCTCATATATTTTATTTACTTTAAAGTTATATGTTTCATTTATCTCCTTTACCCTTGAAAAAACTCTTGAAACATTAATTTTTATTTTACTAGATTATTTTTGTATTTTAAACAAAATTAAAACATAATGCACTAAAGTATTTAAATGATCGACATTTATTTTGAGAGACCCTAAGGATATCTTGAAACAAAAATTTAAGGTTATTCCGAAGTAAATGAGCTCTAGATGCAATATCCCAAAAATATGATGGCCCAGGTTATTTGCACTAACCTTTTTGGTAAAGACATTACTCGAATGAATACACTATTTGTTTTTCCGAAAAAAAATTTGAAATTTTTTCATTTTTTTCAAACATTTTTTCCAAACATAATGGAATACACAATATTTTGAATGTTTTTTTCGAATTTTATGTTAATTTTTGGAATTTTTTTTTCCGAAAATGTTTTAGTTTTCATCCCGATGGTGTATTTAACAAAGAGGTTAGTGTTGATAACCGTGATCAAATATAATACAAACATACCATTTTTTGGACACAATAATAGCCAAGGTTAAATACAGTCTCATGATTTATGAATACAACCCCACCAAAAAAAAGTGTTCGGAAATTTTTTCCGAAAAATGTAACAATTTTCGGAAAAAAATTCCGAAATTTCATATGTTATTTTTTTTTTTTTTTTTACATTTTCGAAATTTTTTTCCGAAAATTGTCAAAATTTTCGAATTTTTTTTCCGAACAATTTTTGGTGGGGTTGTATTAATAAAAGGTAGGACTGTATATAAACTTGGCCCACAATAATACAACCAAAGCCCAGGCCCAACGTACTAAACTCTGCTAAGTTTAATAGATTTATTTAAAGATTATAAAAAAAAATAGAAATAATTGCTTCAAACCCCATTTTTTGAACCTTAATTGCATTAAACTACCCCAAAAATCCTACATTGCCAAATACTCCATTTTATTTCAAAAAATCACACTTTTTCTTTTTCTAGTGGTCCCACCTTTTTTTTCTCTCTCCCCTCTCTCTCTCTCCTCTCTCTCCTCTCCTCTCCTCTTTCTATCCCCTCGGTCAACCCAATACCCCCCTCATTTCTCTCTCTCTCTCTCTCATATACCCCGCATACCCCCCTTCCTTTCCATCTCCCGCATAACCCCCCACCCCCCCCCCCCCAATTCATTTCCCCATCTCTCTCTCTCTCTGCATAATCCTCAAACCCCCCAAACCCCACCCATCCCCAGCCCCCACTGCCCCAGCCCCCAATCCCAGCCCACAGTCCCCACCGCCCCAGCCCACACTGTCCCTCCCCACATCCACCACCACCGCCTCGCCAGATCGAGGGCGGCGAACCCGCACGCCATGGTCGATCGACTCCCCACGTCGCGCCCGATCTGCACAACGCCATCGACGACGGTTCAACACCACCACCGCCGCGCCCGATCTGCACCACCACGGCGCCGCTTGCTCCGATCCGTTCCCCATGCCGATTCTCCGCTCCGATCCGCCCACACAGCGCTCCACCGCCTCGCCAGAGTCAGGTGAGAGGTTTTTTTCACTAATTTCTCTTCTTCGTCAGATTGTGTATTTAATTTCTTTTTTTCAGGATAATCGATCATGAGAGGGATACTGGCATCGCCACCCCGGATCTGACGCCGCTGCCCTGACCCGTCCTCTACGCGCGTCCCACTCGGTGCCCTATTCGATCTGGAGGGAGACGCATCTAAGCTGATTGGAGAGAGACGCATGGCATGGATATTTCAGGTCATTCTTGATGAGTTGTTGTAAGTTATCTAATTGACGTTTACTGCTATGTTCAAAATCCCTTTTTGAGTGGTAATTAATTAATGTGTCAACTGTAAATTTCTGTAACTTATTCTGATGCATTTGTAAAAACTTTTTATCTGGTGGTAAATTATATTCCTGATGTGAACCAGAGGAAGTATTAGTTCCTTTTCAGTGCTTCAGAACGAAAAAAGAAAGTATGTAGTTGAAAAAATAGATGTTTGCAATTATACAGTGTGTAAATTTTTTTTGGGATTATTTGTTGATTTGATCAGATTGAAAGTATTTGATTTTACTGGATTGTTGGGGTTGATATAGTTAGGCCAGATTTTTTGTTTTGCTCTCCTCTCTGTGTTATATTGGTAGGAATTTCGTAGGAATTTTTCATTCAAAACTAACTGATGTCATTAGGGACTTTGATTTGTATACAAAATCCATTGTCGATTTATAAATAATTTCTTATTGTCACTGATTGTGTGTAAATTACTTTGAGGATTTTGAGTTGAATGGTGATGTTGAGTTTTGATTCACAGACATTTTAATAGGAATGGAGCTTAATTGATTTGGCCTATTAGTTTTTTGGATTGTTTTGACCGAATTTGTTGATAATAATGTTCAACTGGTATTGTTTTCATGTTGGGGAGATTTTCAACTGGTGGAGCAAAGAGAAGAGAAGATGGCATACTGGAGCAAAGATGGCATATCAGGGCAATCATATATTCAAATAATTTTTTAATATATGCAACCATATATTCAAATAAATTTTGAATATATGCAACCATATATTCAAATAAATTTTGCATTTCCGCAACATATATTCAAATAAATTTTGCATTTCCGCAACTATATATGCAAATATGTTTTTCTACATTTCTGCAAAAATTGTGGATGATTAAAAGTATAGAAGATACAATGGATGTAATTTTAGTTTTTAAATATGTAGTTTTCAAATTGTTGGTAATAAAATTGTGGTTGGTGCATTTTTTTTTTTTTTTATTAGTGTTAGTTCATACTAAAAAATGTTTTCTGCTAAAATTTGAAAAAGAAATCTGAAATAAAAAAAAAACAAATCTGAAATTCGAAATAAAAAATCAAATCTGAAATCTGAAATAAAAGGAATAAAATTTCGGCAAAAAAAACAAATGAATTTGGGGTTATAAATTTCAAATTAAAAAAAGCAAAAAAACAGCTCCAAAAAAAGCTGTTTAAAATTCAAAAAAAATAAAAATAAACAAAAGCAGCCTGAAAAAAGCTGACACACTGCAATAATCAGAAAATGGGCTGATGGTGTTTTGTTTGTGGACCCCACATTTTGGGGTGTCTTGAAATGTAGGGAAATTGGTGGGGTTTAATGCAATTAGGCTCTTAGAATTGGGCCTATAGGTAACTAACCCAAAAAAATATTAAACACTTACATATAGAAATAGTTCATTTGAATTTCACAATTTCGTTAAAAAAAGACTTCACCACTTATATAGATTCAAAAAAAAAAAAGAATAAAAAAAAAATATATATTTCATAAAGATACGGATTTGAGACTACAGTAGAGACCAGGAATGGGTAGTAAATGAACCCTGCATTAGAATTTGAACTATACAGTTTTTTGGACCTCAGAAAAGCAGCGTCTCAAATCAAGTAGTAACGAGGATTATCTATTCTTCCGTGTTTTTTGTGGCATATGCGATGAAATTTACACTGATGTCATCAGAAAGATACCATCGCCTTGTCAGGGGGTTGTAAACAAACCCAGCCATTTCTTGGACCTGCAAGAATCGAAAACGAGCAACAACGTTAAACTTCACAATAGAGAGGACAGGGTACAGGAATTCGCCTCCGCCTTACAGATATGGAAGCTCGTTCAAGAATTAGGGCTAGCTCTTCTGGTGTTAGAAAGCTCGACCATTCATGTGTGCCTTTTGGGAGCTGAAAGTTTTGCACACGAAAAGTTGAATTAAAAAGTAAATTAAACAGCACTATATGAGATCAAGCATCATGGTATAGTAAAATACCCAGTGTAAAACATATTCTGCCATGAGGATAGCAGTTGCATATGCTCTCATTGATCGATTAATCGATGAGATAAGAATAGCTCCTCCAGAACTAGTCAATGCGGACAAGGATTTACAGAAGTCGGCAGGCTCTGCAACATGCTCAATTACCTGGATATCATGCAGACTATCAAATGTATATCCACAATTACTAAATGCAGAGAAGTGCAAAAAATATCAAATAGATTCACACATTTCTAACAGACCACGTTGATTCAGTCAGAAGACCCAAAAGAGCAGATGACGTAAGCTTACAGGAGGTTAACAGATCACTGAAGGTGAAATATCACAAGTACTAGAATAAAAACCTCCATTTTAATAAATAAAAACATACCGCCAGGGTTGGTGCTCAAATATTAGAATATATTATAAATTAATAAATAAACCAGACCTCCAAAGCAAGTACAGCATCAAATTTTCTCTGCTCCTCTACCAATTTCTCTGTCAAACAGTAGCAGTTGCATCAGCTACGGAAGATATTATTTAGAAGTCCAAATAAAGGGTCTGAAATGAATCAAATAATATATCTTCAAAAGGATGCTAATAACCAACATGGTAAACACCACATTAGAAGTCAAGAAACAGAAAATAGAAAATTACAAAACTTAACTGATCAGTATATTTCAAACTGCAGACATAAGAAATGATATCAATATGTACAAGTTATGTGATGTGACAAGTAACAAGAATACACTTCTTAATCAAAGAGTAAAAAATAATAAAATAAATAAGAAACACGCTAGATCAGTCCAGCCCCCACACCCACCTCCCAAACAAAACAAAACAAAAAAGGAAAGGAAGAAGAAGAAATGTATACCCTAAAGAACCCTAGAGAAAATAATGATCACTGGATTTGGAAGATAAACAAAAGTTCATATTAATTGCTGGAGAATGGCAAAACATAGAAGAAAAGAAATGTAGACCAACAAGAAGAATGTGAGGATGCAGACCAATGATTATGCAAGAGATGACAGCTTATACTTGTTGAGGCATAAATATTGAAGCTTAAGCATGTTTAGATTGGGATAAATTGGTGGATCATTTGAAGACTTGAAGAAACTTAAAAGCTAACTGTCAGCAAATAACTCACGAGCAAACATAAAGATGAGACATGCTGTAGGCACTCAAGATAGTAATTTAAATATGTAAAATAAGTAAAAGTAATTGATGTATTATTTTAGCCTTCATATTCAACAATAAGTATGATGTGTACCAGCTGTTGTGCAACGATAGTCGATAGATGAAGCTATTGGATCTGAATCCTGCAAAAGATGTACACTTTCAATGACATAAACAACAAACGCAAAGAACTTTTGTCATATAAATCTCATGCATATTTTGATATACAGTATTACAAACCAATAACTTGATCTTATCAAAAGAGCATTGTTATCAGTACAATTTCCAGGATAACCATATTAATGGGAAGTTAAATTTATGTTCATATTCTTTATGCCCATCACAGTATATATCGAGAAATTATATATTGAGAATTCAATACTTAAACATCATTTGTATATCAGGTTTGAGTTTGTACATAAAGTTTAGTGAAATATTGCTAAATTGTTCTGACACAAAACATAAATTTGCCTCACTGCATTCCAATCTTATCAAGTTACAATCATTTACCACTATGTTACGCTAAATTAAATGGGTTTTCCATAGTAGTTCGGCAATTTATAAACTGTAAAGATGAAATTTAGAGATGCATCTTTGCGTTAACATTCAAGAGTTAATGCTAATTGTATTCAAGAGTTAACATACCGCATGAAGCTGTGCAATCTTGATATTCTTTTCCACAGCATCAATTCCCGTAACACTTGCACCCATACGAGCCAAAGGCTAACAGAAAACAAACATTGAAGGCCAGAAAAGAATCACTTCAGGTACGCAAGAGTAAATACTAACAAACATTGTACACTGTACGTATGACTTCCATTTGTAATCATTTAAATAACAATTGCCATTGAGACAACAAGTGGCAATAACTTATTTTACCAGAGTATAGGATATCCACAACATCAATTAATGTATCATTCCTAAGTTTGAATATTACAAATAAGGTTTAATACCTCAGACAAAATCCCTCCTCCACAGCCAACATCAACGAATTTCAACCCTTCAAATGGCCTCGCACAGTAAGGATCCTTGCTGAAACATATTATATTCATCAGTTTCTATGAGACAGCCAACAAAGCGAACTATATACATACACACACACTAGTCAGCACACACGCATCTATCCGTGTTTCTGAGATGCCTGCAACAAACACATTCTTTTTCATTTAGTCATAAGAGCACAGGAACATCAAAACGAATGCAGCTAGCTTCTTTAAAAGGACTGCTTAGAAAAGCAGCTTCTTAAAGAAGAAAAAATTTGCTCCAGTGGAAACAGAACAGAGAAAAAATGAAGCTTAAATAAGAAAAAGTACAATTTTACACATAAATATACAACATGTTTGTTTCCTGGGACCTCAATTTTCATCCATGTAAGTACTCTAAAAGCTCAAAGCTCAATTTATTTTGAATCCATGACATGTCAAATTCAGTTATACTACTAAAATAATTGAAATTATACAGTTGACAGCTTTATTCTAAAATACAGTACAGCCATGGAAACATGGACTATCTAAATCAACTCATGATTACTTGTCAACTAAGGACTTTTAATTTACACAAAATTTCAAGAGAAAACAAATAGATTATTGTGACCAATAGTTATTCTACCCTTGTATTAGTTATTCTATGCATTTATAAGATAATAACATCTAGGGACACTATATAATAAAACAAATATATCATTGTGACCAATAGTTAGTCTACCATTGTATTAGTTATTCTATGCATATATAAGATAATAACATCTAGGGACACTATATAACATATACACGCATATATAATGTGTGTGTAAATCTGCTAGGAATTAGAAGGCTGGATAAGAACACTTGCTGGATCTCACATCTCAGCTGTATTCAAATACACTCAACTTTTCAGCTTATTCCCCCTATTTAATGGTATAAAAGTTGCACATGTTCTTTTAGACTCGGCCCCCTATTTGCCCTTAATTCTCAATCCAGACTACCATTTGGTTCAGTACTGATGAGTGGTGAGTCATTTTTCTACATACATGAGTAATAATTAATAAAACAATTATTTTAAGATAGATATATTATACAGAACACTTGCTTCCTAAATATCAGATTCTCTAAATCATATATGACTCAAGGTGTTTTTGTAGAAATGAGAGACTGTTATAGATGACACATAGCTATGGTTTATCATCTTGTAACCAACTTATGAACACACTATTCAAGACCTCTCTCTATTTCTCTATCTCTTTTTTAATCAACACTACCAAAGTGAACTAAAATCATAGAATAACCGGTCTCAGAGAATTCTCGAAAGCACACTAAGCTTACCCAAAATGCCGGCACAATGTTGACCTAATAAAAGCAAGTCTCGTCGGGTTCATCGCATGCAATGGCTTAAATGGTCCTTCAGCATCCCACCTAATTCAACAAAATGATATCAAATGAACACACAAAATAAACAAAATAAATCAACCAAAATCTTCAAAAATTAAATAAATACCAGGTCTCAGAAATGGATGCAAATTTTTTTAGCTCAGTTTCATTCAAAGAGCTCTTTGAACGGAAATTGGACCCCGGTGGAGTAGGGGAAGCTGGAGCGGCAGGAGATGGTGGCAAAGCATCTGAATAGCACCGAGTTTGGAGTTTATGGTGAACCTCCGGGTCCGTGCAGTGAATTGTGAATCTTGAGCAGTTCCAAGTGGGTCGGATTAGGGGTCTGAGTCGAGCTAGCAGATGCTTGGAAGCCATTGTGGCATGTGAAAGAAGCAACAAAGCTTTTCAGATTATTGCAGCTCGAACTTGACTCGACTGCAATACTCAAAGCACAAAACTCCACCCGATCAAGACCAAATTTTTTGAGCTCGACTCAAAATGAAACTTGATAAACTCTAGTTCGGCTCAGCTTGATACCTGTATAATAACCTTACAAAAATAAAATGCAGAAAAATATTTACCCCATTTTGGCTAATTTTAAAGCTCAAAGACACAAATCCATATTGTCTTCAATATTCATCAAATCAATATAAGGGATGAACAATGTAAACGAACAGTTGCTGCTTTCAAAGTCCAAACTTGGATTTAATTAGCTCGAAAGTATCAACTCAATCATTTGTCATAACATATATTGCATGCATCACTATTACAACAATCAATCATGAAAAGGAAAAATTTAAATATCGAAAGAGCCATAAACTAACAAACTTCAAATATCAATCATTTTACAATATAAATAGTTTAGACTTCATAGTAGTAAAAAGCCAATCTTATAGCATCTTCCTTGAACCAAGTTATGGTAAAGACTTAAGACATATTTGATATTAATGTGATACATCACTTCCAAACATATTCTGGTATCTAGTGACTTCTATTAGTTCACAGCATATATACAGTGAAACAGAAATATAAAATAACATTTCAGTTCAAATTATTGATCAATAAAAAACACCAACAGCTAAGTAGCTAAACCACACCAATTAAATTTCCCACTTAGTTGATTTCACGAACTATGCAAAGCTAAATTTTCAACAATATGCTGATATCTATTCAGCAGAAAAGAAACGTGAAGGAGATGGATTGAGCCCCAAAATTCGGCATATGCTATCATTGAGCTACATATGCATGCTCATAAAAAATCATCACCAAGACACCAACGATGTTGATCCTTATTCCAACTAGTCATTTTACAAATTATATATCATCTTCCTTCACACAAATATCTATCAATTAACAATTTAAAATATAATACATACTCCAGTTTATTTTTTTCACATAAGATTATACAAGCAGATTCACAAAAAGCAATAATACAAGCAGGTTATATATTCTTGTTAATTTAAGTAATATTAAACAGGGCTTCTTCTGGTTCGCACTCAAGATTAATGAAATAAAAGAATTGGGTCACTTAAACTGTGAGAAACCTTGAAAAAAACACTAACATGTTTTCATCTAACAAGGGCTACAACAAATTAATCAATCGATTTGTACTGATGTGGCTTTTTCCCTCATTTTATTTTATATTTATAATGTTAGGATGTGGAAATATGAAACATTTCATAAAGAGGTATACGAGCAATATCATTTCAGAATAAAATTAATAAGTGGATAAGATTAATCAGTTCGTTAAACACGATGTTCAACTAAGATAAACGCCATGGTAAGTAGAAGTCTACTCAGAAAGTGAGCAAAATAATTCTGTGAGAATTAGAGTATCACTTATATCAAACCAAATACTAGTATAATTCTACTCATTTGTTAATCAGGAAACCACCTGCAAAACAATTTAAAACTGACAACGCATCATCATTAACTTACCGGAGAGCGAGAAGCAGCGCAGCCGCGGAATACAAGACAGCCTCTGTCAGACGGGAGGCGCGACGCGGCGCGGTCGCGGTGGCGGCGGCCGTGGCGTGGGTGGTGGCGCGCTGGGAAGAGAGGCGGTTAGATGCGTGACTACTGAATTGGGACTTTTCATTCTTTCTGTATTCGGAGTTGGGCTTTGTTCTAAAAACCTGACGGCCCATAAAGAGAGCCCAAAATATCGGGCAAATATTAGTCTGAGCCCAATCTGCCCGTCACCAGTCAAGCTTGCATTTTATTTTATTTAATAAACTTGTATATTTTTTTTTAATAAATCAAACTTTGATCGAAATTGTATCAAATGTACAATGCAACTGAAGCATTGAAAAATTTATCATCTATCAAAAGAATGAGTAATGACCGATGAGAGAGAAGAATTCTGATTTATAATTTTATTGAAATAGAATTATGGAATTTGCAATTATGACTAAGTTCTGGTTGTATTCAATTTATAATTTTAATTTATAAATTCTTATATGAGCGACGGTATTAGAATTTATAATTTTATTGAAATAGAATTAGGGAATTAGACTTTATGACTAAAGTTCTGGTTGTATTCATTCTTTTAATTTTAATTAAATTCTTACATGAGACGATGGTGTTATGTGAGACGTGGATTTAATCCAACATCAATAATATTATTACCCAACTTAAACTCATTATACCCACTATTTTTTATCAATTTTTTTAATTAATTTTAATTGCCTCACCCACCACCCACCCACAGGAGAGTGATCTTGTTTTAATTCCATAGCTAACATCTACATCGACAAATAAAAAGCTGAAGCAAAACTTTCTATTTTTTATCAGCAAGTCTTTGTTGTATGAGCTGTGCAAAAATGATACGCCTAAAGTTGCTGAAAATTGCTTATACATTTATTAAAAGTTTCATGTAAAATATAATATATTTGGCAAATTCGTGTATCCACCAATTGCATAGTGCAAAAAATATACTACCTCCATCCCCAAACACTCTTCACAATTGATTTTTTCTCGTGTTTTTGCGAGCGAATTTTTATTAGTATTTAAATAAAATAACTTTGAAGTTATATTATAATAGAGAAGAGATAGATCTATCATACCCTACCTTAAAATTCATTTTATCATTTCAAGTACTAATAAACAATTTGTTCCCTAAAACACGAGAAAAAATCAACTGTGAAAAGTATTTGGGGAGGAGGGTTATTTCAACTGAATAATCTTAATTATTTCTCTTTGAACAATATTAGCAGTGCAATTGCTGCACATTAATGTTACTCAATATATTTACGTTGACATCAAATGCAAAAACAACTCAATTCAAAATATATCTATCTCAAGGATATCATAAGAATGTGCTTTATTGCCTAACTAATTGATTTTTTAACAAAGAAGTTCAGACATTATTTTTAAATAAAAATGTGTAGATTTGAAGTTTAGAAGGATGACAAACAAGTGCAACATCAGAACATTAGGTTCCCCATTTTGTTAATCAGTATATATGTCCTACTATTCTCTCTCATCTCTTTCAGCTCGAGTGTTGAGAAATAACCTGAAAAAAAAAAAAAAATACTACTAAATTGGTCATCAGGAAGAGAATCTATGGAACCAAGGTATGCATGCAGAAGTAGTAGCAAAAAAGATGACCTCATCTATTAGGGGCTTTGCGTTTTCTTCCCATGATGTTGCCCACCTTTCTGAAGACAACCTTTCCATCAAGCTTGACCTCATCGACTGCAAAGCGTCGCATTTTTCCGGAAAACCTTTAAATAACATCTGTAGGAAACAGATCGTATAGATGTTAGTTTTTTCTCACAGTATATTCTAGACATTTAGAGAAGTTACCCACATGTTAGCAATGAGTCGCATACTATTCTTTTAGACTAATTGATAATTATAGTTAAAGAGGAACAGTCTCTTCTTATCCTCAAAATCTCTCTGAAATTATTTGGTTGTATCAAAACATTTATACTCTATTTATTTCTTATCAATTACACATAAAGATGAATTCTACAGAATAGTGATAAAATTTATGTGAACTTTGAATTGTGAAATACTTGGCAAATACAGAAATTATTAGCACGTAAGTGTGTAATGTGATGTGAGTGTGGCAGTGCATAATTTAACAGCCACAATAATGTTGGTAAAATATAATCTTAAAAATGTATTACTAATGAATAAGAACACTTTTATTGAAAAACAAACACTGCCTCCCTGTCCCACAAAAATAGACTTGCTTTTTATTTTCATCCATCCCACAAAGATAGGTCGACTTACTATATTTAAGATATCGCTAAATTTGCATTTTCATCTTTACCCCTATTTAATGTATGATGTATCTTGTTACTACTTACTAGTAATTGTCTTGGGATATGAGTAGTCATATGGGATATATGGGAAATCAAAGCAAAAATTTAATTTAATGCTCTAACAATAATAACTTTCATTTTCAATCCATGTGAAAAAACCTGCAAGTCTATTTTGTAGGGTGGAAGGAGTATTATTCTAAGTTGTATTGCATACAAGTATATATGAAATGCATCAGTCATTGTGCCAAACTTGCTTACCATGAGTTCATCGGCCAGTTCTGAAGATGAAGAAAAAAGGAGGCCATTCTTGTTGGCATCTACCAGCTCCTTTATGCTTCACAAATATCCAAAAGGGGGAGAATTTTATATCATCTTCTATGGTAAATTTATAATCTATCTAAATGGTAAGATAATCATGCAAAGAAAGAGTGCTCCATAATTTTACCAAGAATATGAAACAGCACAGACAGGTAGCCCACAGCCAAACATATCAACAACCTAATAAACCAACAAATAGATGTCTAAAATTTTTACTCATTTTAATCTCCGTAAAGGACTAAACTTCATGATATATTAGCACAGACCTTCATGGGTAGATCCAGCCCTGATGAAGAAGTGTGCAAACAGACACCTAGATCTGCAGACCCTGTATTCATTGAGAAGGAAGTCATAAAGTCATCGGTTGAAAAAAAAAAAAAAAAATTTTAACACTACTGAGGTTATCATTTACCAAGAAGCAACGGATAATCCTCTGCAGAAAGCCACATGGTACGGAATGCAACACGTCTGAGTCTAAGTTTCCTAATTTTGTCCTCGTACTTTTCCTTTTCAGGCCCTTTACCTTCAATTTGTTATGGTGTTTTAGTGCTCCTTTTTAGAAAAGAAAAAAGAAAAAGAAAGACAGGTTGTTGGGGCAAAACTGATGGGCTTTAAAACATAGGCATTACCAGTAATAATGAATAGCAACCTTGGGTATAAGAATTGTTTTCCATCACGCATTCTACCCCAAAAAACTTCATCCCCAGTTGAGTCGTCCTCGCCTAATAGTGCAGCTACACGCCTATCATACACCACTGCCGCTTCCAGTAGAATGCTAAAATCTTCATCTGGAGTCCTGAATCAAATCACTCTTTCTTGTTTAACATATCAATCTCAGATATAAGATCATTCAAATAATTGCAGGCAATATCAGGAAAAGGAGATGAATTTTGCATAAGAATTCTAAAAGAGAGGGGAAGTGCACAAGGATAAAAGGAGATGACACATATTTTGGTGGCAACAATTAAACGACAATAATATACCAGCTTGTACTGCTAACAATGAGTGCTGGTCTGTTTTGCTTCAAGAATATATCAGTCCCAACCTGAGTTGTAAATGGAGTTATATTAGGATCATTGTCATGTGGTCCTGTCAATCCTGCACATTTACGCATTTTAAACCAAATTTAGAAGAATATTATCATCATTATCGAAGCTCATTACCACTACTTGCAGGAACACACTTAAAAATTATAGGAAATGTATTTTTTTAGTCCAGTAAGTTTGTCCATTTTTGCTTTCAGGAGACTCCACTTTCCCGAATAAAATATCGTCCTATTAACTTTAAATTCAACTTTTTAGTCTTTTGACATGCTACAGTAGGCGAGCAACAGGTTTTGAGCTGATGTGGCTTTTTTTTTCAATTTTTTATATTTTTTAAATTTTGAATTCCATCCTGTTAACTTTTAAGACAGGTTATTAACCCACTGTAGCAGGTCAAAAAATAAAAAAGTTGAATTTTGAACGCGGGATGAAATTCAATTCAAGAAACTGGAGTATCCTGAACCCGAAAAAGGGTAAACTTACAGGTCGAAAAAAATAATTTTCCCTAGAAGTTATTCGGAGTGGGCAGGAGAGTATCTTTCCATCCTTTACCATTGATTATGCAGTCTTGAAGTCCAAATGGCTTGTTAAGATTTTTACTAATCCTGCAAAACAACTAGATCATTGTTGACTTCAGACTTTGTTAACTAACATCTTTTGAAGCTAACTATGCCAAATAAATTTGCTCACATTATGCTTCTCCTCGAGTGAAGCAGGCCGAAAAAAATCAGGAGGATGATCATATAAAACAGTGGCCCTATAGCAACAAAAAGTATAATATGACACGAGTGCTAAATAGTTGGACAAAGTAAAACATCACATACAATAAAATACATGAAATTTTCTAATATAATGCTCATACTTAATCCCCCAGTTTAGGGACAATTCATGTTGCATTGCCTTCGTCACACACAAGGAACCATGAGCCATCTTGCCATAATGCTTCTCGATCCTAGTCATAGAACAAAAAACAACAGTTATCAGTACATGCAAAACTAGGTTAAGGAATCATCAAAAGTAAAAAAGTAGAACACAATTTCACCAGCGATATAACGCAACAAAGAGACTACTCCTCCCAAGGGACAGAGCAAGCAGGGTATATCCAAAATTATGCCAATCAACAATGAATGCTGATTGTCTCCACCAGCTGGCCCACTTGACGACCACTAGAGTAGGAACTGATGGTGGATTCTGCAGAAGCAGCATAATGTAACTTTAAAGGAGCTTATTAATCATAATCTTTAATACAACAAACAACTAACCATTAGAATGAATATGAAACAGTAGTCAACATATCATTAGAATGGAAAAATCCAGCATAAGAAAGCACAAGATGAAGCTCACCTGCACTATGAAAGCATCAGGAGCTGGTATCTTGACACAAAGATACCAAAGCAGCATAAGAAACTGAAATATAGGCTTGAGAATAAGAAATAAAGGGCGTAGTATCTCTGCAAGACCTCGAGGCACTGTAGGCCATTGTGGCTGTGAAAAGAAATAAAACTTTTTCTCTCATGACGTTACAGATTTAAAATATTAAATATATCAGCAACATCCTTAATCATACCATTTTGTGAATATGGATAGACTGGTGATCTAACACCGACTTGTGGGGCTCTGTACCTGTTCAAATATCAAATTGTCGATCATGGACACAGACTAGTAGTCATCTGATTCAGTAAATGTAAATTTAATTTGATCTGAGACAAGAATCAGTACGCGAAAAAATATTAAATATTTCACTAGGCCATAGAAGACAAAAGCATACCTCCATATGCGACAATATCAACATCCAGAAAAGCCTAAAAGAAAGTAGTAAAATATTTATATTAACGTCCCAAAAGGGTAAAAAGATTCATACAGCAATTTCACAAAAAGGGATCTTCTATTGCTGATATAAAATTGAATTGTTCCTATTTTAGTATTTTGCTCTACAGTTTTGGCCACACATATATAGTTGATTTTCTAAACACTCTAACCTGCTTGGTTAATTGGTTTAAACATACACAGATGAAGTTTGGACACAACACACGTCATTTTAAAAAAATAATATGATGTATATATAGTCAGGAAGTAGACAAATTTGAAATTTTAATATGCTGGTTAATGCTCTGTGACTAATTATTAAATGAATAATAACAGATAATTGCTTCAGTGTCTAAATTAATATACTCAAAGATGAATTTACTTCAAATTTCAGATAGAAAATTGCTAGATTGATACAACCTGTTACCTCATGATGGCTCGTCTCTTTGCCATCACAAACAATCCCAAGTAAGCCCATACATAATTAATACCTTACAGATCTAACTAAATAACATTTCCAATACACTGTGCATCTAATTCATATCTTACTTCTTTTACACGTAGAAAGTTCTGGCAGTTGAGGTTTTCAAAGTCATCATCATAGCCACTTGAAAACGAAGTAGAGTGTAAAGCATGGAAATATTCATAACATGATTCAACTTCTTGAGAGATGGAGATAAAGACAGCAAATTTAGTGCAAACTCCTTTGCTGTGACAATATAAAAGATCAACTCTCCAATTAGCATGCAAAAGAACACTCAAAAATATTTTCTAGTACCACCAACATTTCTTTGTCAATTTTTTCTCCAAAACAATTATATCAACCTAATATATCCTGTCACTTCTTTTTTATCAAGATAAGAGTTGAGATAAGAACAAAAGTTGGCACAGGGACAACAACACTGACAAACTAAGCTTTCATCCCATTATCTAAAGTCGTTTATATGGATAAGAGACAACAACACTAACAAACTATGCCTTCAAACCATTATCTATGGTATGCTCAATGGATTATATTTCATCATCATTTTCAGGCTAAATGATAAGAGCAAAAGATGAAAAATCAATTACTTTACTTCCTAATTTGATCAATGATTGAGATATTAATTCCTTAGCAAAATGACAGAAGATGGCATCAAACTGAAAATGAAAAGCACCAATCTAATTTTCTTTCTTCAAAAAAATTGCATGTTGATATATGTTGGCTTTCTTGGCACCAAAGCACACAGTTCTTCTTTAACAGCGAAAGAAAAATGATCTATTTCTGATCAATATGACTTGATACATTACATAAGCATAAAAATAAAGTAAACAGTTCATTTTGGTGGGCTAAAATGCCAGCAAATAAAATCATCAACTTAAGTATATTCTCTACAGTACTCAGCAGTCCAGAAGATAACCTAATACTCCAAACACAAGACTCAAGAGAGAGTATACATTCAGATGATTGCAAACAGTGTTTCACATATAAACATATATACATGAACATATAGATAGAAAAATACCTGCTGAGCCAGGGAAAGTGCATGGTATTGCATTCGGGGGCTCCGCCCAATGTCACCAAGCACCACCACAGCAACCCTATTTCTCTTCCCCATTGGAAATCTATGTCCTAATAAATAGAGGTAAAAGACATTTCGCAAATTAGAGAAACAAAGCATCACATACATACAGTTTTTATATAATGCTAAGGTTGGTTGATGCAGAGCCAGCCCCGACATTCCTTTGGCCTGGGGAGGGCATAAAAAGTGGGCCCCTATTGAAGAAAATAAACTATTTATATAATATATCCAATGACAATAAAAACATGCAAAATGATTTTATCTTATATTTTGAAAAACAAAATCTTCATAATAGATTTCAATAGATACATTTAACAATTTTTGTAACATAGTTGTTTTTAGGGACGTAAACGAGTGGAGCTGAGTCGAATACTATAAGCTAGAGCTCGGCCCGTTTGAATTTTTATAGGCTCGAGCTCGACTCATGTGTAAAATATTAAGTTCGCAAACTAAATAAACGAGCTTGGCTCGAGCTCGGCTCGAAAAAAGCTCATTTGCAAATTAATCAAACATAGTTCGAGCCCAATTTTGAAAAGTTTTAAGGCCTTTTGACAAACACTTTGATTGCATCACAATGTTGCCACAATGCAATCAGAACCAGGAAGCAACGAAGCAGAATACAAAAACGTCAGATGGTCAGAATATAATAGCTGCTCTTTCATGTCATATACAGGGCTGAATAAAGAACTCAATTTAAATAGCCGGTTAATATCTCAAAAGTATGAACAAAATTATTTTACCTTAGGCCAAAAGAACCATAATCTTAATTTGAGGTGGGCTGTGGACGGTGGGAGACGGGAGCCACGTCGCAGGCGGCAGATTGCGGCGGTGGGCGGAAGGCTGTCGGAGGGCGGTGGGAGATGGGAGCGGCGGACGTAAAAGTAGGGCTTGGAATTGGGCAAATTTGGAGGAAATAGGGATTTGAGATATTCCACGATCTAATCCTCTGTTCCTCTCTTCCTGCTGCTGTCCTACACAATTTTTTTTTTTTTTAAATTTAATTGCAATTTATTTTTATGATTTATAATATTTGCAATAGTACTAGTTAGATAGTGTTTTGGAACTCGCCCGGGACTAGAATTTTCCAATCTCCGCTCTGTTCGAGTGAGAGACTTAAAATCTAATTTCTACATCTCATTTTTCATTCAACCCTCTAAATATCTATAAAACATATTATTTTTTTCAATACAAGTTATTTTATACTCTCTTAGTGCTTATTTTGATTACTCATTTCAAAATGGCTCAATTTTTAAGAAAGGAAATGTTTATTAATATTTTTTAGTATAAAATAATTTTTAAGAATTTTTTATTACTCCCTTCATCCCATACTTGTTTATGATTTAGTGACTTACCCAGAGTTTTAGTACTTTATTTTTATTATTAATGATATTAACACAAAATATTGCAATGTCACACATAAACTTAAGTACATGGAACCATAAGGTTAGAATGAGCACGAGACTATTGATACACCCGACTAATAAATCTACTAGAAAACTACAATAAAGAAAATATTAATTATTCTCTTATTCTCTCAAATTTTAAACCTTCACCTTCTGGGAACAAATTTGATAGCAGGAAGAAATAAAGATGTTTCATATGATCCACAACTTTAACATAAAATCTTCTAATAATCTTGACACTCATTATTTAAATTAGATAAAAAGTCATTAGTTCCAGCAAAAATAAAACATGATACAATGAAAAGAATAGAAACAAAGGACGATTAGAAATTGACGCAGCGAGAGCGTAATAGATCAAGAGATAGGGTTCGGGAAAACTCCCATATTTTTATTAATATCGAAAACGTCTTTCACATCTCAAGAACGAAATATAAATAGTGATAAACTAGAGTTTTTTCGTAGAAAAGCCCGTAGAAGTCTGAAAATAATATGTTAAAGCCCAAATCAACATAAAAGTAAATAAAATAAATAAGGAAATTTCAACTCGCGATCTGATCTCCATCATTCTTTCCCTCGTCGAAGCGATTCGTCCTCGAATCAAGAAGGATCTGATCTCCAGCAAAGTAAGGAACCAAGTGTTTGACGTTGAAGACGTCAGACGTGTGGAGGCTAGGGGGAAGGCGAAGGCGATAGGCGTTTGGATTGATCTTCGCCACAATCTCAATCGGGCCAATCTTCCGGGAAGCAAGTTTGTTGTACTCATGGGCTGGAAAACGGTCCTTCGTAAGGACAGCCCAAACCAAGTTACCAACCTCGAACTCAACGTGTCGACGCTTTCTGTCAGCATAACTCTTGTAAGAAGCAGTGCTGGATTCGAAGTGGGCCCGAGTTTCAGCGTGCACCTTCTTCAACTCAGCCCAATAGTCTGTCGCACGGCCCTTCGATGGGGCAGTAATAGGTAGTGGCAAAATATCGGACGGACCACGAGGAATGAGACCATACACAATGTGAAAGGGACAGAAGCCCGTACTGCGGTTCACAGCCGAGTTATGAGCGAACTCAGCCTGGGGAAGTTTCGCGTCCCATGATTTGGTATTGTCCCCGACCAAACACCGAAGTAAGTTCCCCGGAGATCGGTTCACCACCTCCGTTTGGCCATCAGTCTGTGGGTGGTAAGCACTACTGAAATGGAGCTCAGTGTTGGCCTGACGCCATAAAATCTTCCAAAAGTAGCTCAAGAAGCGAGTATCCCTGTCAGAAACAATAGAAAGAGGTAACCCATGAATACGGTATACCTCGCGAAAATAGAGCTGGGCCACGTGCACGGCATCAGATGTCCGCTTGCAAGGAATAAAATGCTCCATCTTGCTGAAGCGATCAACGACCACAAAGATAGAGTCAAAGCCACGCTGGGTGCGAGGAAGGCCAAGAACGAAGTCCATACTAACGCCCAACCAAGGAGTATCGGGAATGGGTAAGGGGCGGTATAGACTCGCGTTTGAAGCGGTCCCCTTAGAGACCTGGCAAATGTGGCAGCGTGTGACAAAACGATACACCTCGCGCCGTAGTGACGGCCAAAAATAACGGTGCTGGAGGAGGGCTAGGGTGCGGTCTCAGCCGACATGCCCCGCATTATGGAGCTCGGTGATAAGCTGGAGGCGAAGACTGCATGCGGGGACACACAGGTGGGTGCCTATGAAAAGAAAACCATCCATCAGAGTAAAAGATGTACGCTCACCCGCGGACAACTGAGAGAGAACTCTGGCAAAATAAGGATCAACCTCATAAAGGGTGGTGATGTCGTTCAGCCAAGGGACAAAGACGCGCATATCCACAAGGAGAGAATGCCGGCGGCTGAGAGTGTCTGCCACCTTGTTTGTCGATCCAGATTTATGACGAATAACAAAGTTGAACTGCTGGAGGTAGGCAGCCCACGAGGCACGACGGGCGGAGACGTTATCTTGTGAGGCTAAATACTTCAAGGAGTCGTGGTCCGTAAAAAGTATAAAGTCTCGCTGAAACAGATGGTGACGCCAATGGCGTACCACACGAACCACAGCGTAGAACTCCGCATCATAGGCGCAATAACGGGAACGGGGGCCCGTGAGCTTCTCGCTAAAATAGGCGACAGGGCGGCCATTCTGACTAAGGACCGCTCCAATGCCAACCTTCGAGGCGTCACAGTGTAGCTCAAAAGGGAGAGTGAAGTCCGGGAGGACTAGAATAGGGGCTGAGGTGAGCTTCTGTTTGATGAGAGCAAAAGCAGTGGCAGGAGCGTCGGACCATGCAAAAGACTTCCCCTTCATACAATCGGTAATAGGAGCCATAATAGAACTGAAATGAGAGATAAAGTGTCGGTAAAAGGATGATAACCCGTGAAAGCTGCGCACGGCAGTGATAGAGGTAGGAGTAGGTCAATCAGGAATCATAGCCACCTTAGAATCATCAACACTAACACCAGCCGCAGAGATACGAAAACCCAAGAAGATGACAGAATCAACAAAGAAGACACACTTCTGAGGAGCTCCATAAAATTTCTCGGTACGAAGGATAGAGAGAACCGCACGCAAATGTTCCATGTGATCAGACTCCGTCTTACTGTACACGAGAATATTGTCAAAGTAAACAACGACACATGTACCAATGAAAGGGCGCAGAGTCTGGTTCATGATACACATAAAAGTATTTGGGGCATTGGAAAGGCCGAAGGGCATCACCAACCACTCAAATAAACCCTCACGGGTTTTGAAAGCCGTCTTCCACTCGTCGCCAGGGCGGATGCGAATCTGGTGGTAACCACTGCGGAGATCTAGCTTAGAGAAGACAGTCGAGCCGCTAAGCTGATCAAGGAGGTCATCAAGGCGAGGAATAGGAAACCGGTAGTGCACCGTGATCTTGTTAATAGCCATGTTATCAACACACATACGCCACGAGTCATCCTTCTTAGATGTAAGGAGGGCCGGGACTGCACAAGGGCTCAAGCTCTCACGAACCATACCTCGGGTCAATAACTCCTCAACCTGACGACGAAGCTCTGCGTGCTCTGAAGGACTCATGCGGTAATGAGGTCGATTCGGTAGGGAAGCGCCCGGAATCAAGTCAATCTGATGCTGGATATCTCGCAAAGGAGGCAACTCGGCTGGGAGCTCAGATGGGAACACATCAGAGAAATCCTGCAAAAGGGACTGCGCAATGGATGGAATAGGCACAGTAGCAGAAATATCATGAGCGACAAGGAGAAAACCCTGGGAACCCGATGAAAGCTCTTGCTCAAACGCAGCACGGGACAAGAATACCACCGCAGGAGGCGGCGGCGGATCTGGAGGCACAGAGCCAGAAGAATGTAGTACAATAAGACGACCATCAACAGAAAAAGAGTATGTGTTCAGGAAACCATCATGTGAAACCCTACGGTCAAACTGCCAGGGATGGCCCAACAAGAGGTGACACGCGTCCATAGGGACCACATCACACCAATCAGAATCAAAATATCGACCACCTATAGAAAAAGGAACCCTCACACGATCAGTCACAGTAACAACCGTATCACGACTAATCCATCCTAAGTTATATGGCTTAGGATGTGAAACAGTAGGAAGCGCAAGTTTAACAACAGCATCAGTAGATATAACATTTTCACATGCACCAGAATCGATAATGTAAGAGCACACTTTACCATTTATCGTGCAAGTGGAGCGGAAAAGAGCATTCTGTTGAGTCAGGGTGATAGCATCAGCTGTAGAAAAATACGCGCGACTCAGGACGAGTAGGGGACCCGAATCACCAATCACGTGGGTCTCGAGCTCGTCATCCGGTGGTGGGGCATCATCGCAAGGGCTGTTCGGCATGGACAGAAGGTTGTCGCCCTCCAAAATCATGGTCCACGAGCTGCGGGGGTGAGGACATGTGGACATCCGATGTCCCGGGTCCCCGCAGTTGAAGTAACGCCCGTTGAAGGTGGGACGAGGGCCACTCGGGGCTGTCGGTGGGGGACATGGAGGTACCCCTGTAGGTGGGGCAGGTTTTGGCGCAGGGTTGGTCGGGTGTGGAGGCCACGGTTGGCGGCGCTCAGGGGCGAAGGGGTTAGCCGGGGAGCAGCGGCCCTGTTGCGCTTCAAGCACGGTCGCCTGATGATGGGCATCAACAATAGTAGCAGGGCGTAGCAGATTGAGGGCGTCTTGGAGGGGAAGACGGAGTCCCCCAATGAAATGCGACACCAGTTGGCCCTGCATTTCACGGTTATCGACCTGGGACAGGAGTTGATAGAACTCCGAAGTGTACGCGTCCACCGATCGAGACCCTTACCGGAGAAGCTGGAATTTCTGGTACAAGGTCGAAGCATAATTTGTCGGGACGAATTCGCTCATCATATAATCATGGAGGAGTTCCCATTGCGTGATGTCGGTCCAGCCTTCACGGCGACGAGAGGTGCGCATGTTTCACCACCACGCAGCGGCGCGGGAGCGGAACCAGGTCGCTAGGAGAGCAACGCGGCGATCGACGAGGACTTTCTTGAAGTTGAGAAGGTCTTCCGCCGTATGGAACCAGTCCAGGAATTCATCCGGGGAGCCCTCGCCGGTGAATTCTGGTATGTCGAGATGAAAACCGGTCTCCCACCGATTTTCCTGAAGCGGCAGCTGTTGAACCTGGCGTGGTTGTCGCGCAAGGGGGCGAATCGGTTCCCCTGGGTAACCGTTTCCTCCCCATCGGAACCAAGTGCGTCGGGCGAACCATCCGGGAGATCAGCATGCGGTGCGGTTGGTGGTGGCTGGGCCGCCATGGACGTGACTTTGGCATTAATTAAGCTCAGCGAACTGGGATTGCATCTGTGATTGCATCTCAGTAAACGCTGCTAACACCGTGGCGACTTGCTCACGCAAGTGAGCGACCTCTTGATTATTTTTCGGTGCCATCAATTGTACCAGGAACTGACTCCGAGTACTAACTGACGCAGCGAGAGCGTAATAGATCAAGAGGTGGGGTTCGGAAAAACTCCCAGATTTTTATTAATATCGAAAACGTCTTTCACATCTCAAGAACGAAATATAAATAGTGATAAACTAGGGTTTTTTCGTAGAAAAGCCCGTAGAAGTCTGAAAATAATATGCTAAAGCCCAAATCGACATAAAAGTAAATAAAATAAATAAGGAAATTTCAACTCGCGATCTGATCTCCATCAGAAATCAAGCTTTGTGCAAATGGTGTTGGTTTGGTACATAGCAAATGTAAACAAACATAGATTTTAATGAAAATATCCGGAAATTTCCACGATATATCCCCGATATATCCATTTTTCGTAGTCACCGATATCGATATTGGGGGTAACGATATTTCCATAGTATCCATAAAAAAATCATAAATATCAGTATATAAAATCAATTTCGATTATATTTTTGTGCAAAATTGAGCATAAAGTCGGGTAAATATAAAAAAATATCGGTAAATATAAAAAAATATCGGTAAATATCGAAAAAGTATCGAGAAATATCTTAAAAGTATCGAGAAATATCGAGAAAATATCCATAATTTTGTTAAATATCACAAATGTAAAATATGGTCAAATTCTATTGTAAATTTTATGTATTAAAAGTTTGTTATTAAATTTTTATAATATTTTTAATTTAATGATATCGATATTCGATATCGATATATCCATTGATATTTCCACAAATTTAAGGTCCCGATATATCCACCGATACCGATATTTTCAACCTTCATATAGCAAATGAATGCATGTGGATAACACACATCAACCTGGATTCCATATTCTTAATTAACAATAAAGCATTGATGTCAGATAAGAGGAGTACAACCAAATTTGTGAGTCAATTTGGTACATAATCTAATCGTTCACCAGAGAGCCCAATGACTATCTCAAATTTCTTCTAAGTTTGAGAAAAATACCCTCTAATATCTCTTCATAATATGTGCAACAATCAAAAGTTTATATATATATATATATATATATATATATATATATATATATATATATGTGTGTGTGTGTGTGTGTGTGTGTGTGTGTGTGTGTAATATTAGAGCTAGCAAACCACTTGGGATAATTGTAAATATTAAATGTGTCTAAACTGCAGACATTAAAATCAAGCATTGCTGTGAATCAATCAAGAAAATAAAAATGTAAGAACGTTGGAGAGTAAATAATGGAATAGTAAGGCAAGGTGATAGTTTTCCCAACGCTTAATTATAAAAGTGAAGGAACAAAAAGTTTTTCATGGCTAATTATAAGATTAATACAGTTATTCAAAAAATTTTGTACATTTTATTTTTCATCTTCCTGTTAATCAAGTAATATTCCAGACAAATAGTATTGAACTAATGGAAGGGGATGATCTTACAATGAGTGTTTAATTACAAATCCTCTTTAGATTTTCTATAACGTCTGTGTGTCTTCAACTACAAATAGTATTAATTTTTAAGAAAATAAGAGGAACAAAAAAACACAGTTATTCTATGTGTCATGGCAACTGGTGTGATGGAACACCAAACTTAGTACCCCCAATATTTTTATATTGTTGGAGTCAATGTATAAGAATATATGTGCAGCATGTTCATCCAAATAATGAGGATACGTATTTCGATATTTCCAAACAAGTACTCGTAAAATCAAATGAGTTGTTTTGTATCAAAATGTCTTCAAGTTTTTTTTTTTCTGAAATTGTAAATCAATTAATACACTCCACATATATTTTGTATACCAATTGCTTATTTGTTCAAAGCACACTTCTGAACCTCAAATGTATGGAGCAAGCGCTCAAGTTCTCTAGTTAAAAAACAGAAGACAGTCAACATATGATAGATGTAAACTATGTTCAATGAATTAGAACAAGAGATGAACTCATCTAAGAAGTTAAACTACCCTTCTCAATCTTATATGCATGAATATTTTAATAGCTAGATTCTAGCAAAAAAGTCAATTTAAATAATTTTAATACATGTTCAAATTTGTCGGTAGTGGCAGCACAAAGATAGTTAGGGCTCCTAGTAGCATCAACCTGATGACTATATTTCTCCACCTTAAAGAAATAACAATCGAGAAAAATAATTACCAAAACGCATTGACATATAAATTTGATTAAATAAAGTAACTTAAAATTAAGCAGAGATTAAACAAAATCTCCTCCAGTCGAGTGGGATCAGAATTCACTCAAAGAACTGAGATTGAATCATACATGAAATGGTTAGCATGTAATAATGTCAAATTCCATCTAACTAAGTATCACACTAATTTTTATAACAAAATTCAGATTATATATACACACACACATATATATTATATTTCATGATTATATGTATCCTTAATCATGATTATTACTTAAAACAAGAGTGGTTGAGTATGTACCAGTGAGAACCGTGATAACCGGGTGAACACGAGAGCAACAGAGACCAGAAAAATTAGTGGAGAACAGGTCAGGTGTGAAACCTGAGATCAGGGCAAATTGGGAAGAAAATAGACAGACCCACGAGCAACTTCAATTTAGGGCTTTTCTGAAAACCTATCAATTGTGTAATCCAGTCAACTTATAATTCAATAAATACAAGAGAAAGGATATCAAAAAATTGAAGAATACATAGACCTACTCACAGTTAGCGTGACAGCACAGCGTCCGCACCAGAAACTTTTGCGAGATAAAAGAGATTCTGGAGCGTGGCGGAGGTGAGGATATATAAGGGAGAAGTGGAGGTAGTCGAAGTGTGAGTGACGGCGGCAGTATGGGGAGAACGGAGGATGTATGTAAAATCGTGGTGTAAAATTGAGAATTTTGTTGTTCAGACAGAAAAGAAGGGTAAGAAAAATGAGAGTAGAGAAGGACAGATGTCAAAGTACCTATTTCTAGTGGAATTTGTGCAGATTCTTTGTGGAATGATCTATAATTATTAGTGGAATGATGTATAATTTAGACGTGTTTGAAGAGGGTAAAAAATGAAATGGGTAAACAAAATTGGGATGGGGGAGTATAAATTATTAATTTTATGATTAATAATTATTTCTATAAAACAGTAATCATGACTATGATTCTGTTTACACAAAAATAATGAAAAATGGATGTAATAATATATTTATTATAATAAACATTGAAAACTCTAAAATAGTTTTTCATTTTTGTCACAACAGTAATAGCTTTACATCTTAACAACATGCGTGCATGTGTTACATAGAGAACAGGAACTTGAAAATCTCTGCAACCACTTAGCACAAATTAAGCTTATCCATTAAAATAGTTTATCATCAATAAGATTTTATAACAATAAATGCCCAAAATAATTAATTAATTGTGAAAATAGTGTCATCAACAATGTACAACCATGTAAAAATAACTTTCATGAACTGAAATACAATAATTTTTTTTTGGCACGACTATTCACCCCACAAAATTGTTAGTTTCTCCCACTACTTAGCACACTCACTTTATATTTAATTTATTTAATATTTTTACTTAGCATACCCATCATAAATTTACTATTATATCCCTAAAATAATTTTTACACCCACCTTGTTATTTATATGAATATCATACCCACCAACAATAATTAATTAAAACTTATAAAATCAAATCCGAATTTATTCATATTGAAGAAAGATGTCAAACCCTCCCTTCTTCCTTCGCCCCCTCCGTAGGGGTTCCACAGCTTCGACAACAACCCAGGAGTTTTGTTTGGTGGACACTAATTCTCACTGGTTTGATTTGGAGTAGAAAGAAACATATTTATTATGATAAAATCAATTTTCTTATATTGTTGGAGTGGGTGATCTTGCAACTTGAACTAAAATTGGTGTCCCTCAATTTCACCATATTGTTAATCATAAGGGGTTAACATGACTAATTTAAAAAGGAATTCATAGAGATATAATACCCAGATTAATCTACTGCTCTATTTCTAGTTGATACTTAGTGTTCTTCCATGTTAGTGTTTTGAAAATTTCAATTCAAGTCTTTTTTTTTCTGTGGATACTGTAAAAAAAAATGAAGGGCATATATTTTATGGATGATACGTGGGGGTGAAAAACTGTAGGCTTAGAGAATTCTAATTTCAAAGGGTATATTAGTATTTTTATATTAAGGGTATTTTTGTCAAGAGAGAAAAATGGGTAAACTTAGTACTTTTATGTGGGTGAATAGCCACACCCTTTTTTTTTACAGGAAACGGAACTGCATATATTAATTTGCCAAACCGGCATCAATATCCTCCACAACAGTAGCAGGGATTTGCTCTCCAAAGAAAGGAACTGAGCAACTTAAACAAAAAAAATGCTAAATTGTGAGCAACAACATTATGCGTACGTCGTACCCACGAAAAAGAAAATTCATCCAAAGACTTCAACTGCTCAATAATATCCTCCACTACCAAGCCAAAATAAGAGAAGTACGACTCACGCCTCAAAAATGCAAAATAAAGCACCCGGGAATCCACTTCCACCACTAGCCGACGCACCCCCCTTTGCACAGCAAGTTCAACTCCGCACTGTGCAGCTAGGGCCTCTGCAAGATCAACCGAAGCAGACCCTTTTCGCCTCTCCGCAAAACACCACCGCACCCCACCGTCTTCTTGCCGCACTACACCCCCAATGCCGACATCACTCCCTTCTTGAAAGGTTGCGTCCGAATTTAACTTGACAAAATGAGATGTCGACGCTTCCCACATAGCTGCTGCTACAGCAGCACCAGCACGACCCTTTGGCTTCTTCATGAATTGCTTCATATACTCAGCCCCGTAAACTTCCACAGCACCGGGAATCAATTGTGGTTCCTTAGACTTGCCCCGAAAAATCAGTGAATTCCTCTCAAGCTACACACTCCACATCGTGAGAACAACATATGCAAGTTGTTCACTAGACCGACCCTGCACAACGTCCAACAGCCACTCCGGTAAAGCACGATCTTCCGACTGTGAAATGAAAATACCCGATAGTCGCCAAACTTCACTCGCCCAAACACAATCCCTTAAAATATGCTCCATCATCTCTATCTGAAGCCCACACCGAGGACAAAGCAGATCCACATCAACAAAACGACAAACCAAGTTTATGTTTGTAGGGAGTATATCATGAAACACCCTTCACAAAAAAAAACTTGAATCTTTGGAGGCACTTCCACTTTCCAAACCTTCCGCCACACCTCTCTACGCCCATTCCCAACTCCGCCTCCCACTGTAAGCCAATAGCCCGACTTAACGGAATACTCCCCATTCTTTAACAAGAGCCATATCAATTTATCAGGCCCATAATTCCGACCAATTGGGGTGGCCAAAATTCGAGCTGCCTCAGACTAGGTAAACATTCCAACAACTTTATCAACATCCCAACTACCACCCTCCTGCAGCCTCAAATCCTCCACCCACATATCACTATCAACTTGTCCCTCTTCACGCACTAGTGGCTTCCCATCAGCTACCCACACATCACCCCACACCCTCACCGATCGACCATCTCCGACTCTCCATGCCAAACCACCCAACAACACCGCTCTTCCCTTCAGCAGACTATACCACGTATAACTTACATCATGACCATAAGCAGCCTCCCGAAAAGAAGTATTTTGGAAATATCGAGCTTTCAACGATTGTGCAAGTAAGGACGTAGAATTATGAAGAAGTCTCCATCCTTGTTTTGCCAACATCGCTCTATTAAAGGCTGCCAAATCACGCACCCCCAACCCTCCTTTCTCCTTTGGCTTACACAACTTCGACCAATTCAATCAGCGAACTCTCCTCTCATCTCCTTTGGCTATACAATAATGTTGATAGTACACTAAGACCATTCTCACTTTATTAAAAAATTAATTATGATATAGTATAAAATTAAACAAACTTTTTACAGTATCTTGTCCTCCAAAACATAAACATATGACAAAATTACATAAAAATTAATTATCTTTATTTTCTATACCCTATGTCAACTTTAATTATGGATATAACACATATAGCACATGTCACAATCTTTAATTGATATTTAATAATTAATTAGTAATATTACATATTATCATAATACACACCTTTTAAAAGTGTGATTTATGGAAACACTAAATGAGATTTTCTAAGAATTAAATTTAATTAATTACTTTTAAAAGAAAAGTATCACTTTTCAAATTGTTGGATTGATTTACGTAACTAACATTGCAAAATAGATAAATTTGTAAATAGTGCAACTTAATTTTAATTGTGCAAGTAATTGAGAAATCAATTTATATTTTATATTAGGCAAAGTATTGTGTGTGTGCTACACACCATTAATTTTTGGTGTGTAACAATCCAATTCGGTTCAGGTCAGGTATATATTTATGTATGACTCGTTTACTCTCAGAATTCTATATGCCCTAACCAGTGAAATTGTGAGAGACACTAGCCTGTTAATCATCTTCCACGAGCCACCGCCGGATCCGAGCAGGGCGATCTTCGACGAATCATCTCCGATTTGCTCTCTTCGCTCTCTTCCACCTCGAGGCAGCGCAAACCAACAGCTAATACCTACATTATCACTCCACTTCTGCAGATCTTTTCTCCCACAAATGTAGATATCTCTCGCGCTAGTAACCACAAATTTCTGGAATTTCAATGTTCATTTTGTGCATTTTTTTTTACTCTAGTTTAGGATTCAGTATAGCGTCCGTTTATTGCGTGTAGTGTGTGTGAGAATGAGGAATTTTTATATTCGTGATTTCATTCTTCGTATAATGATATGATATGTGAAAGAATACTTAGGGGGACTGATTCCATTATAATCTGTCAAGGGTTAAATATTTATTGAATTAGTATTGATTTTGAGTTGCGTAGATGAGTGACTGCTCAAAAAAATGCATGTTCCAAAAATTGTGGTTTCCTGCACGAGCTTTGTTTCATTCATGGCGCTGCTTCTCTACTTCACTCGTCTCCTATTCTACACAACCCTCCGCCGATTCATTCACTTCCATCACAAATCGAACCTAGGCAGAGTCCTCTCTTCTTGTGTAAAAGAAGACAATTTTTGTCTAGGTTCTTATCTCCACGCCTATATAATCAGAAGCCCACCTTTCTTTGACCACAGAAACCCATTTAAGAACAGCAATGCCCATGTAATTTACAATTCTTTACCCCATATGTACTACAAAAGTGGCGATTGATTAGGCGTGAAATTGTTATGATTTGTAGCCCGAATTGCCCTTATTTTAAGTGAATTTGATGAGTATTTAGAGTCAATTGAGTACTATTTTTATAAACTAATGAATTTGCCTCTTTGATGCTCATAGATGGAAAGAGGGCGAGAAATGGAGTTCGTAGGACTTTGAATTGACTCAAACAGACTCTCAGATGAGAAGATATTGAAGAAATACGAAAAGTATTAGTTCAAGCGAGCAAAAGTATCATTTGGCCCGAAGTAAGAGGTGCTCAAGCAAGAAGAACTCAAGCACTAGGTGCTCGAGCACTCGAGCGGGCGCTCGAATGGATTGGAGTCGAGCGCCAGGCGCTCGAGTAAGAGGGGTCGAGCACCACATTCGTTCTGGAAGATTTAAGCACTCGAACAAGACCAACTCGAGCACTCGAGCGGGCGCTTGAGTGGACGTGGGTCGAGCGCCAGGCGCTCGAGTAGAGGTTCTTGACTTGAACACAAAATACTAGCTACACTAGTAGTTACCCCACAAGAGTATGGGATCACCGTAGTATGGGCAAGTATATGGACCAAGTAGTATCGAACACAAGGGAAGGTATATATGCGAATAGAGCCCTGGAGATCTACGTCTCGTAGTTAATATGAATGTATGTTTGGGTATGAGAATTTTATTAAACTACTTTTTATTATACTACTCTTAATACTAATAATGAAATTAAACTAAACAAGTAACTGGGTTTAAATAAAGATATGAGATTGTGATGCTTGGGATAGGAATTCCTATGTATACTAACGGAGTTGGTACAATAACTAAAATAATCATGATGTGCAAGTAATAATTCTAAGCCTACTAAAACTAGGCAATCAACTTCCCTAATCTAGTATAAAATTGAAAGACTAAAAGCTCAAGAATTAACCCTAATACTTCATCAAATCAACCTACTTCACTAATCCACTAATCAAATTATATAGATTGTGCTTAATTATTGATGCCCTAATTTTACTAAGGTGATGCAGTCGTCCTCCCTAAATAAACTGATAGATTATAAACCCCTTCTAAAATTCTCTCCTTAAGCCTATTCGTTATTAAAGAGCGATGCGGTCGTCTTCTCTCTAACAATTTTTGTACCCAATTCCAAGATAATTCTGGGGCTTATTTTAAGAATTCAATTAATTAAGAGAATTAAGACTAAACATAACGAATTATCCTAATTACGTACCAACGTCCTACTTCTATGAGTTCATCCTATCCTAAGCATGCAAGGGTTCTAGCCTAACATGGTGGTTTGGATAACGAAAGCAATAATACGATCGATAAACATAAACATACTTGAATTAACAACTAAATTAAAGAACATAAACAATTAATCAATCAAAGTCTAAAAAATAATCTCTTATAATCTGAAAAGCTAGGGTTTATCGTCTCAAAGAAATAAGAAAGAAAGAATTAATCTAATAAGTTCAAAAGAAATACTAAACTAAGAATTCGTAAATCAAAACCTCGATTACAAAGTATGAAACTCTTCTAATCTCTCTCCCAAGCTTTCTTCTTGCTTCAAGTATGTAAAAATATCAATAGTGATCAAAGTGTCCCTAAAATCGAGCTTAGGATGGGGTATTTATAGGCAACGGGCCGATTTGGGCCGACTTTGATCGTAGGGCTCGAGCACAGGCATTACTCGAGTGCCTAGGGCTCGAGCTAGTGTCACTCAAGTGCCCCTCTCTTTCCAGCGCAATTTTGGTGCTCGAGCTGCCTTGCTCGAGTGCCTAGGGCTCGAGCTAACCTTCTACTCGAGTGCGTTCTCGAGCACTTGTGTTGGTCCCAAAAATATTATTAGCGGAAAGCGTTTTATACTTAATTTTAAGAAAAACCTCTTTTAAAGTGCTAAAATTAATTATGCAGAAATTCAAAATAAAAATAGTAAAAAAAAAGAGACACAGGAATTTTATAGTGGTTCGGATATAATGATCCTACGTCCACTCTCCCTTTCACCAAAGGGGTCTCACTCACCAACCAACTTACTTACTACTAGAATCGGAAAGTACCAGCTCCTTCGTACAACTTACAACAACATTTCAATGTAGTGAATATGTTGAGTAATATTCCAACTAGAACTCCTAAAAGAGTTGATATAAAACTTGTATGAACAAGGTGAGTGTATGGTGTGTTCATTTGTTTCTCTATCTTTTGTGTTCTCTTGCCCGTCTTTTCTTGTATTGAACTCATCACCATGCACTCATATTTATAGGTGTCAAAGAACTAGCCGTTGGAAGCTAGAGATTCAAACATCTACAAATAAAGGAATATAATCAATCATCTTGATTGATTATATGATTGATTGGTTGACTCTTTCCTTGATTGATTCTTCTTTGATCTACAACCAATCTTCCTTGATATCAGTTGACTTCCCTTTCTTGACTCTTTTTATCTTTGGATCACAAGATCTTCTTGGTATAGTAGTTTGGTAGAGCTCATCTGGTAGAGTAGTCTGGTAGAGCTCATCTGGTAGAGTAGTCTGGTAGAGTAATCTGGTAGAGTAGTCTGGTAGAGAAGTAGTCTGGTACACCTCTTCTTGTCTACCTCATCTGGTCCTCTACCTCATTTGGTCCTCTACCTCATCTGGTCTGGTCCTCTACTTCATCTGGTCCTCTACTCATCTGGTCCTCTGCCTCATCTGGTCATCTGGTCTTCTACCTCATCTTGTCCGAGACTCCTCTTGTCCAAGACTCATCTTGTCCAAGACTCCTCTTGTCCAAGACTCCTCTTATCCAAGACTCCTCTTGTCCAAAACTCCTCTTGTCCAAGACTGCTCTTGTCTAAACTCACACACAAACTCACCCCCTTCATCCTACTCATACATAAACAATAATAACCACCAAAATCAAACATGGATGTGCTCTCGGTGATGTGTTTCACTCCCTCACAAGTGTTTAGCAATAATAAGGGACTTTCTCAATCAATCAATTACACAAATCAGTAGCCATAGGCTTGTAAGCACTATCAACTTCGACCATACTCTAGGATCCATGCCGAATCAAAAGGAACTTTATCAAGGTTGTAATGTAAGGCTCTTTGGACGGGTGGGGTAACTATATGGAGTAAGTGACTCAAGTGAATGGAGAATAGAAAATCAAACTTTGGTACTTCGAGACGAGGAACAGAATACTTCAATCATCTTCACGCAATACACTTTCAATTCCAACTACTCTCAACACTTCAATTTTTTTTCTCTAACTCTTTTCACTTTTTTTTTCAATCACTTCACTCTTTTTTTTTTCTTTTCACACCATATATGAGCTCATATTTTCTTTTGCTTATTCTAAAATTTTTTGTCTTTCCCACAACTCAACTTATCATGACACATTTCCTCAAATTCACTCAAGCATTAATAATTCTTCATCTCAACTCAACTCGATCCCTTCCACTCATAACCTTTCCTATTCTCTACTCAAATTGGGACAACAAGAGTTTAAGAATTTGGAATAGTTCAAATGAGCTAGCAAATAAATAGGCTAAGGCCCAAACGGGTTAACAAGGGATAAATGTCATTGATAGGCTCATTTAGGCTAAGTGACTCAACAAATCAAAGATGACCTAAAATCATTTTCGGCATGTCAAACTAGACACAATCAAGAAGCGAGCGTACCCACAAGTTCTAGCACCCTCTAAGGTGAGGATCCACTCACAAACGATGAGATCAATTTAATGGAATTTAATCTCATAGTAGGCTCAAATCTCACGGCTTTCACATCCATGCTAGTCCTAGTGAATTCTCACTTTTATCACACAAGTATTCAAAAGAAAAATTCGTAAGTATACGAGCTCCCTCTCAAATCAACTCTAATTACTTCACTTACACAATATAGTCCCTAACTCAACTCCACAAATCACTAACTCATAATTCCACACTCAAAGATAACAATCAATAAGCATAAGGGAGTTAATAAGCATGAAAATAGTCAAGAGCACCGATTAAGTTCACAATAAAAACAGCTCAAGGAGTATCTCAGGGCACAATATATAACCTAACTCAACTCAAAGAGAGGGTGTGCGCCTGTGCAATGTAACCATAAAATATATAAAAACTCCACCCCCCCAAACTTCGACCTTGTGAAGCGGTCTAAGTTCGGGGTGGTGGTTACCTTATCTAAATAATCCAGTTTCTCCTAACAACTTGGCACATTCCCTTTTCTTGAGTTGGTCCATTTTATCTCCACTTCTTGGGCGTTCGTCACCCTCAAGGCAAGCCTACAAAATAAAACTCTCAAGTACGAGGTTAGAACATATGACTCAAAACAAAATACCTACAACTAAAAACACTCAAAAGCAAATAAAAATGGGTTGCCTCCCACTCAGCGCTATTTTTAAGGTACTAATGTCGGACCGAGCTCAAAGGAGCTTAAGGGACATGATACTCAAATTTACCTCCCTTACTCTCATAAGAGAAGTTGTCTAAGTTTTTTCGCTCGATTCCCATCCTCCTTCTTCCCCTTGGGCGGTGATTTCACTTTCTTTTTCGCTCTCCACGGAGGTACCCACTTCTTGGATTTTTTTTCTTAACATCAACTCCTCCTTCTCTTAGCTATCAAGTCCTTCAGGAACTTGGCATAATTAGGCATCTGTTCCAAAGCATCATAAAAAGGTATGTTAATATGCAACTTTTTAAAAACATCAAGAAACTTAGCAAATTTTTCATCTAATTTCTTCTTCATGAACCGCTGCGGATATGGGACTGGAATCACAGATTTTGGTACTCCCCATTCACTGACTTGAAGCGAATATACCAACTTTTACTAGTAGATTCCCCGCAAGCGTACGGGTTCACTGTAGTATGAGTAAGTATAGCGATCAAGTATTATCGAACCCAAGGGAAGGAGTGTATGCGAACAGATCCCTGAAGATCTACGTGTCGTAGCTAATATGAATGTATGTTTTGGGTTTTTAAAGAATGAATTCTAAACTATGTTACTCTACTATTGCAAAAGAACGAATGAAACTAATTAACTAAGAGTTGTATGCAAATATGAGATTTTGATGCTTAGGATAGGAATCCCTACGTATACTAACGGAGCAGGTACATAATCAAAATAATTGTGACGCGCAAGAAATAACCTAAGTAAAAGATTGTAAGATGAAAGCTCAAGAATTAATACCCTAATACTTTATCCTAGCAATCGACTTCACTAATCCACTAACGAGTTAATAGATTGTGCTAACGAGGCCCTAATTTAAACTAAGGTGATGCGGTCGTCCTCCTTAGATAAACTGGTAGATTAATTAACCCTTTCTAAACCCTCTCATTAAGTCTACTCGTTGTTAAAGAGTGATAAGGTCGTCCTCTCTCTAACACTTTTCGAACTAAATTCAAGAATAAAGTTAAGATTGATTTTAAGAATTCATTAATTAAGAGAATTAAAACCTAACGTCACGAATTACCCTAATTACGTACCCACAACCTACTTCTACGAGTTCATCCTACCCTAAACATGCAAGGGTTTTAGCTAGACATGGTTTTAACGTAAACAAGAACAATTGAAGAAGAAACGAACATAAACATAATGACTATAGCGAATAAATAATCAAACATAAACTAGGGTTTAAAGAAAATAATGCTAAGAACCAAATTTAAATTAAGAAAAGGAAGTCTCAAAGTGTTAACGAACAAAGGTCTTAAGAAAAGAAATTAAAGAAAACAAAATCGTACTATGAATTCGTAAAGAAAACCTAAAAAAACGTAAATCTCAAGCTTGCTCGTCTCCTCTTCTCCAAAAACTAACTCTAAAAGTAACAAGGTATCAAATGGTAAGTGGTTCTCCTCCAAAACGAAGTTGGAATGAATATATATAAGCGTCGGGCCGAATCGGGAACTCGTGGGCCGAAAAAAAATGCATCCGAAAGCAAAATCCAAGAAGTACTCGAGCACACACGCTCGAGCGGTGGCGCTCGAGCTGTGTAGCTCGAATGGTGCAATCGCTCGAGCGGTGGCGCTCGAGCTGGTCGAGCGCTCGAAATTCTCTGCATGTTTGGGGCGCTCGAGCAACACGCTCGAGAGGTGGCGCTCGAGCTGCTCGAGCGCAAGAAATCTTCTGTACATTTTTGGCACTCGAGCAACGTGCTCAAGCGCTAGTGCTCGACCTAATCCACTCGAATGACTCAAAAAATACTCCAACTAATACTTTTCTTCTTCCGAACTAATACCAATCGTATTTTTTCGATATCTTCTCATCTGGGCATCCGTTTGATTTGATTCAAAGTCCTACGAACTCCGTTTTTCGCCCTCGATTCACCTATGAGCATCAAAGAGATAAATTCATCAAGGTATAGAAATAATGCTCAATTGACTCTAAATACTCGACCAAATCGACAAAATCATGACATACTAGCGATGAATCATGACAATTTCACGCCTAATCATTCACCTCACTCGGTTTCCTTCACGTTTTGCTTCGCTTCTCTAGCCTTCTTCCACTTCGGGACCCATTCTTCGTTTTTCTTGTCCTTCTCTTGCTGGGCTTCTTCCATCACAACCTCTTCACCCTTTTTTTCTCTTTACTCTCATCCTCGATCTCTCTATGGACTTCCTCCACATCAGCAGGTAGTAGCGGTCCATCATACTTGGTACCACTTCGTAACTGGATCGTCTTGCATTGCTCTTTTGGGTTCCCCTCCGGCAGAGAAGGATATTTCCTGGGCTCTCTACCCAATAATTTTGCAATCTGGTTAATCTGATACTCCATGGAAGTGAACCGTCTATTATTCTCTTGCTGGATTATGTTTAACTCCATATCCCTCTTCTGAAGATCTTGATCACGCTGATCATTCTTCTTACTCATCTATTTCCCATCATACCCCAAAGATAATAGCCTCTTACTACCTTCCTCCACCTTCTGAAGAATGATACGTAACATCTCATCAGTGGTAGCACCTTCTTCTCCTACTGGGAGTAATTTAAATAACTAAGGAAAAAGAAAAATATATATGCACTTGATTTTTTCAACACATGGAATTATGTTCTTGGAGATGCAATAATCACCCCCTATTTATAGATGAAGTGACCGAATTTTTGAAGATTTTATGGGCCTGGAGAAAATCTTTTCTTAGTCTCTAAGAAATCTTGAATATATCTCATATATTCTTTTCTCCATAATAAAATATTCCACAAAAATCTCACTCACCTTTTTAGCTTGCAATTTTTGAAAATTTCATGAAGAAAAACCAAGATTTGGATCTTCTTGAATATATGAGATAATCTTGCATTCTAAGAATACTTATCTTCCATAATATCTTTCCAAGAGAATCAACAAAATCTTTTTCTCTTCCTTATCACTAATTTTCGAAAATTAAGAGAAAAATCAGCATAATATAATCTTTTTATTTTAATCACCTTATCATTATTGGACTACTTGAGGGGCCTTTAAGGAGAATTAAGATTGGACCTCCTAATGGACTTCTGAATTTCAATATTGAGCCCCAATATAATTCAATCCATTAATATTAATTATTACCACTAATAAATTAATATTGCACTATCCATCTTAATCCATATTACGATAATATGGGCTCCCGGTTATTATTTCCCACGTTTAAGATTATCAAGTCCATTAATTAATTAAGCTTCTGAATAGCTCTAAATTAATTAACATCTTTCACCTTGGAGTAAAGACAGCTCAACATTATTATCCGTACCGAAGAAACTAATTCTTCACTTGCAAGATTTGGTAAGATAAAACTTCTGAGCCCACCAAGGGGACAAATCACACGAGCCGTACTATCACGCGTTTCTCCGTATTAAATCTTAGCAACCGTCGTATGATTAATATTACTGCCCAAAGCACAAGGTTCGAAGTCACGATGATTCTCACCCAACATGAATCAAAACAGTAACCATTAAGCACACACGGTCCTATTTAAGTGACGGAGATTAAGAAATCAACAACTACTGAGGTCTAATTCTTCACATTTCAGAACAGAAGAATTTATCCTCGCTGTAGGTCCTCTTCAACACATACTAAATGTGCTAGTGCAATCTCTTAGTCAAGACAGACCAATCTGAGACTTACACATCGACCTTTCACGGCGGATTGTTCAATTCCACCTAGGTCGTGAAAATGTACGTTTAGTTACAAGGAAACTGTTAATGTTATCTTCCGTGATCGGGTATCACCACATTAACTACAATGTAACTAGTACTATTATGAACTGTTTGCAATAAATATTCAACATTCAATCATATCTAAAGCATATGCGATAAAAAAATTATTCTCATAAACAAGTGTTTGATACACGAGTTATACAAAGTAAAAGCATACTTTCACGTATAACTCCAACAATCTCCCACTTATACTTAAAGTCTGCTTTTTAGTATACATCATGCATGTCTTAGTGTAGTAGCTCTACGTGACATCTCATGTCAACCTACACTAACCTAATAATTCCTCCCACTTATACTTAAAGCAGATTGGCAATAGTCTTGACTCCCATTCCATCCACATGTCTCTCGAATGTACTCTGAGGCAGACCCTTTGTGAATGGATCAGCTAGGTTGTCTCCCGACGCTATCTTTGCCACCTCTATATCTCCTCTCTTACCGATTTCTCGTATAAGATGGTATTTTCTTTCTATATGTTTGTTAGCCTTGTGGGCTCTCGGTTCCTTTAAATTTGCAACTGCTCCGGCATTGTCACAAAAGACAGTTATCTTATCGGGTAAATTCGGAACAACGTCCAAGTCCACTAAGAAGTTCTTGAGCCAAACTGCCTCTTTCGGTGCTTCACAAGCAGCTACATACTCGGCTTCCATGGTCGAATCGGCGATGCATTTCTGCTTAACGCTTCTCCATGAAATGGCTCCTCCTCCCATGCAAAACACACTACCCGAGGTTGACTTTCTTGAGTCTATGTCTGATTGGAAATCCGAGTCTGTGTATCCCACGGGCACAAGACTATCTAACTGGTAAATCAGCATCCACTCACGAGTTCTTTTCAGATACCTCAAGATGCACTTTATGGCAGTCCAATGGTCTTTCCCGGGATTACTTTGATATCTTGCCACCATGCCCACGACAAAGCAAATATCCGGTCTCGTACGCAGTATTGCATACATAAGGCTTCCTACGGTCGAAGCGTATGGAGCACCTTTCATGTCATCTATCTCCGCTTGCATCTTAGGGCTCATTTCTTTTGATAGATGGATTCCGTGCCTAAAAGGTACAAAACCTTTCTTGGAATCTTGCATACTGAAATGCTTCAAAACAGTGTCAATGTATGAAGTTTGCGATAAGCCCAACATCCTCTTCTTGCGATCGCGAGATCCCAAGGATGTGACCGGCTTCCCCTAAGTCCTTCATATCAAATTGTTTTGACAGCCATACCTTTACGTCTGACAATACCTTTACATTGTTTCCAATGAGCAGAATATCGTCTATGTATAATACTAAGAGTACCACCGCAGTTCCGTCACGCTTCTTATACACACAACTTTCGAACTCGTTTTGATCAAAACCCATAAGACTTAATCACTTGATCAAAACACTGGTTCCAAGTACGCGACGCTTGCTTAAGTCCATAAATGGATCTCTTAAGCTTGCATACGAGGTGCTCTTGGTCTTTTTCAATAAAACCTTTGGGTTGTTGCATATAGATATCTATCCCGTCAAGACTTCCGTTAAGGAAAGCTGTCTTGACATCCATTTGCCAGATCTCGTAATCTAGGTACGCAGCAATCGACAAGAGAATACGGATGGACTTAATCATAGCTACAGGCGAAAAGGTCTCCTCATAATCGATCCCTTCTTTCTGAGTATACCCTTTGGCCACAAGCCTTGCTTTGAAGGTCTCAACCCTTCCGTCCGGTCCTCTTTTCCTCTTGTACACCCACTTGCATCCAATGGGTTCTACCCCATTAGGTGGGTCGACCAACTCCCACACTTGATTATGATCCATCGAACCCATCTCGATTTCTATTGCTGTTTACCACGACTCCACGTCTTTGTCTTGGATTGCCTCGTCGTATGTCCATGGGTCTGATTCATCGCCGAGAACCAAATCCGAAGATTATCCTATCCCCATGAATCTCTCGGGTTGCCTAGCAATCCTCTCAATGCGACGGGGTTCTGGTTGTGAAGATGTGACGTGTGATACATCATCTTGTATACTTGGTATAGAGGTTTGACCTCTCAATTCTTCTAAGGTAATTTCACTTTTAGGCTTCCGATTGTTCATATAGTCTTCCTCCAAGAATTTAAAGTGTGTACTAATCACGGTTTTTTGATCCTTGGGACTATAGAACATACACCCTTTCGTTCCCGCAGGGTATCCTACAAACAGCCTTAATTTCGAACGTGGATCCAATTTACCGGCTTCCTTGTCTAGCCCGTATGCCGGATAACCTCAAATCCGCAAATGTCTTAGACTAGGCTTGCGCCCGGTCCACAATTCCATTGGGGTTTTAGGAACCGATTTGGATGGCACCAAGTTCTGAATGTAAGCCGCCTTTTCCAAGGCATTACCCCAAAACGACTTGGGTAAATCCGAATAACTCATCATGGATCTGACCATCCCTAAAAGAGTCCGGTTTCTTCATTCCGCCACACCATTCTGTTGAGGGGTTCCCGGTGCGGTTAACTGAGATACGATCCCTTCGTCCGATAAGTAGTTCAAGAATTCATCGCTGAGGTATTCGTCTCTACAATCTGATCGTAGAAACTTGATACTCTTTTCCCTATGTTTCTCGGCTTCGGCCTTAAAATCCTTGAACTTATCAAAAGTTTCAGACTTATGCCTCATAAGGTAAATGTACCCATATCTCGAGTAATCGTTAATGAAGGTGACGAAATACTCATACCCCATTCTCGCTTTGATCGTCATTGGACCACACACATTGGTATGAACGAGTTCTAACACTTTTGTGGCTCTATTCCCCTTGGCTTCAAATACCCTCTTGGTCATCTTACCCTCTAAACAGGATTCACAAGTTGGAAACGGCTCGACTTGGAATGATTCCAAGGATCCGTCTTTCACCAATCTCTCTATCCGCTTTAGATTAATATGACCTAGTCTAAGATGCCATAGAAGTGTTTCGTTCATCTCCGAAGAATGCTTTCTTTTATTACTCGAAATGATCGACGTGTTATTAGATTCATTATTTGAGTGGTGTGCACACTTAATCGTATAGAGATTGTTTACCAACATTCCATGACAGATAGTATCATTCTTAAAAGAAACAGTAACAACTTTATTAAAAGTAACTGAATATCCATCAAAAAACAACTTAGAAACCAAAATTAAATTCTTCCTAAAGTTCGGAACGTATAAAACATCTCTTAAAATTAAAACTCTATCTTCAAAAGATAGGTACACGACTCCCATTACTTCGGCTGCCACTCTCGTAGCATCGCCCAAAGTGATGGTGATCTCATTCTTGCTAAGTCGCCGGGTTAGCTGGAACCCCTGAAGAGTGAAACAAATATGATCAGTTGCCCCGGTATCCACTACCCAAACGTGGGCAACATACGCCGCAACATAAGTTTCAATGACTAAAGCATGAGACTTACCTTTCTTTACCGCCTTTTTAGGCTTAGAACAGGTAGAACTCCAATGTCCCTTCTCCCCGCAATTGAAGCACTTACTCTTACCGGATATTTTCACGCCGTACGGCTTGAATGCTCTTTTTTTGCCACCACGAGTGAGTCTACTGGTTTGGTTCTGATCAATCTCCTTCTTCTCAATCTTACCTTCCATTGGCCTAGATTTCGAGAAAAAGCTCTTGATCACCAAAGCCTCATCCTTACTCCCTAAGTATGACTCTACCGTTATTAGAGCTTTGAGCAGGGTATCTAAAGTGAACTTGTGTTCCGATAACACGTATTCCCAAAAAAACCCATCAAAACTGCTCGATAGCTTTAGGAGTATGGAATCGATTTGACTTTCTTCACTTTATCCGGCACCAAGAAACTCGAGTTTTTCAAGCTCACGCCTAAATTTGAGAACATGATCCCTTACATGTATTTCCTTCACCATTTCCTTCGTGAGCTTCTCACGAATGGTGAACAGATTCGCCATGGGGTTCTGATGTTGAAACATCTCTTCAAGGCTATTCATGATATCAACAGCCGCTTCAATGCCTTCATGAATGCGTTTCAAATCTTCAGACATAAATGTCAAGATGATGCGCTTCATGTGCTCATTGGAATGCTTCCAATCATCGAATACCGCCCTTTCCCCATTACTTGACTTATCATTAGGTTTCTTGGGTACGTCAATGCTAAATATCCAATAGTGTTCTTGTACAGGTAGGACCATATTCATGTTACGTTTCCAATCAACATAGTTCTCACCAACAAGTTTGTTATCTTTAAGTATACTAAACAGTGGATTAAAAGGTTGCGACATGATGAACTGAGAATAAAACATACATTCATATCAATATCTAGAAAAATACGAAATTATCACATAATTCGATCACATCAATTATATTGAAACCTTAAAATAATATAATCATGCATCAGCCAACATCTCGAAACAATTTAAATGCGCCACGAGGGGTGGTCTATACATTTAAACACATTCAAGCGGATCACAAACTTAAAAGTTACAAATCCTTAATTCAAAATTAATAGTTGGCTCCCACTTTGACCACATAAAAATTGACAGGGACTCCGAGGGGAGTAAGTTAATATCAATTTATTATGCCTAAGTAATAACCATAATTCAATACAGGATTATTATTTCGCTTTGAGCAAGCCACTCGTGGTGAGGGTCAATACCGCCACTAGTAATAATCCACAATCATCCTTTCGGAATTTATTCATGTGAAATCCGTTATTTTGGCCGATCCGAGGGGGAAATGTATTCCAAAAGAACTTCACAAATAAATAAATTATGGAGGTCAAATTAATCCAATTTTAATATCTGGAATAAAATTACGATTAAAGAAACATACTTAGTAATTTTCGAAAGTAAGGTTTTTCTTGGACAATTAAAATCATGCAAACACATATTAACAAATAATAATAAGTGCACGAAATAAAACATCCATCAAAACAAAATTAAACACATTGGAGCACTCAAATCCAATTGTCACAATTTAATTTCTTCACGTCTTGATGCGAAAAATTATCCCTGTTGCTTTCCATCGTTCGTCTCGACACACTCCCACTCGAACAGCAACACTTCATAAAAAACAACATCGTTTGGGGTTCGGGACAATGTTTAAAATCACACAAAAAAATGCAGAACTAAAATTAATTTTAAAAAAATTTCACGGCCCGAGGTACGACGCTCGTCGGCCCACGGAGTGGGCCCGCACAGTGCCGAGCAGCAGCCACCGAGCGCGCCTATGTGCGCTCACGCTGCCGCACCCGCCGTGCACAGGTCGTGTGCCTCGCACACCCCGTGCATCGGGTTTCGCCGTTCGTTCTCGATTTTCCACCCCATGCATGATTTTACGCCCATGCATGCACCACGCATGCATGCGTCATCCGGGTACGCCGTCTTTAATTCTTCGTTCTTCGTCTCGATCCGGTTATAATTTATTAAAAAAAATACTAGGTCTAGACTAGTCTATTACAATGATCAAATTAAAATAAAATAACTAATCTACTCGTGGATTTTCTCACGAGAAAAATGAATTCGAACTAATCGAATTAAAAATAATTAATTCACACGCATGAAAGCCAATTTAAGGGAGAAGTAGGAAGGATAATCCTCAAACTCATTTGAGGAATTTCCTAATGATAGCCTCAACCTTTAACCAAAACGGGATGTCTGAGGATGCGAAAGGGCTCAGATTGTTCCAGGTTTCTCTAACTGGAATAGCTAAGGAGTGGTACGATAACACACTTCCACGAGGTAGTGTGACTACATGGGCCAAGCTCGAGCGTCTGTTCCTTAAGCATTTCTACCCTCCATCCAGAAAGGTGAAGGCGAGGAAAGAGATCTCATCATTCAAGCAAAAACATGGAGAGGAGTTGAGTCAAGCTTGGGAAAGATTCTCCAACATGCTGATTGAGTTCCCGTAGCATGGGTACAACGAGGGAGATATCATGGCCTACTTCTATTGTGGGGCGTGTAAAGCTGCTCAAGGCCATCTCGATGCATGTGCTAATGGAGCATTCCTGAACCGCAGTGCAGCTGAATGCAGACAGATAGTAGAAGATATAGTTAAAAATGTGGGGCAGTGGAATGAGGATTAGGAATTTTAGAGAGTGCATCAGGTGGAAGAAAGTGAGGGAACAAGGAAGCTGCTGATGGAGATGATGGAGAAAATTAGTAATCTGGAGGTTAGCCAGAGTTTGAGTGGTCAGAATAGTGTGATAAGTGAGAAAGTGGATCAGCCAGGATGCCAGCAAGATGTGGTCAACTATATGAGAGGGCCTAATTATAATCAGAATGACTATCAAGGTAGAAATTATCAGGGGCGACCAACTTATGGTCAACTGTTCGTACCACCAAGTCCACAGCCTCCTCGGAATCAATGGAGAAATAATCAGGGATATCAAGGAAAAGCTCCTCAGAATCAATGGAGGAAGAACGAGAACTTGTCCTACAGTAATTCGAGAGCTGGGATAACTGTACCTCCAAATGTCGATCCTGGTACAAAACTCCCCGGAAGAGAAGGAGGTGCTACCACTGATGAGATGTTACGTGATATTCTTCAGAAGGTAGAGGAAGGTAGTAAGAGGTTATCCTCTTAGGAGTATGATGTGAAAGTGATGAGTAAGAAGAATGATCAGCGTGATCAAGATCTTCAGAAGAGGGATATGGAGCTAAATAGAATTCAGCAAGAGAACAATAGGCGGTTCACTTCTATGGAGTTTTAGATTAGCCAGATCGCGAAATCACTTGGAAGAGAGACGGGTAAATATCCGTCTATGTCGGAAGGAAATCCGAAGGAGCAATACAAAGCGATCCAGTTAAGAAATGGTACCACATATGACGGACCTCCACTACCTGCTGATGTGGAGGAAGCCCATAGAGAGAGCGAGGATGAGAGTGAAGAGAAGAAAGAGGGTGAAGAGGTTGTGATGGAAGAAGCTCAGCAAGAGAAGGAGAAGAAAGAAAAAGAATGAGTACCAAAGTGGAAGAAAGCTAAAGAAGCGAAGAAGAACATGAAGGAAACCGAGCGAGATAAATGGGGAGTGCCAAAATCTGTGATTCCAGTCCCATATTCACAGCGGTTCATGAAGAAGAAATTAGATGAAAAATTTTCTAAGTTTCTTGATGTTTTTAAAAAGTTGCATATTAGCATACCTTTTTATGATGCTTTGGAGCAGATGCCTAATTATGCCAAGTTCCTGAAGGACTTGATATCTAAGAGGAGGAGAGTTAATGAGCCAAAGCTAGTGCAGCTGAACCATGGGGTGAGTGCATTAGTGCACAAAACGCTTCCCCCGAAGTTGAAAGATCCCAGAAGTTTTACTATCTTATGCGATATCGGGAATGGAGTCTAGAAGGGGGCATTATGCGACCTTGGAGCGAGCATTAATCTGATGCCATTGTCATTATTTAAGAAGTTGGAGGGTGGAGAACTTCAGCCGACAATGGTGACTCTTCAACTCGCCAACCAGTCTATTACTCAACCTCAAGGTGTGGTTGAAGATGTCCTTGTTAAGGTGGGAGATCATATATTCCCAGCTGATTTTGTAGTCCTTGACATGGAGGAGGATGAGTGCGTACCTTTGATCTTGGGAAAGCCATTCTTGGCTACGGCCAGGATGGTGTTGGATGTGGCAAACGGGAAGATCACATTGAAAGTTGATGGTCAAGAAGTAAAGATTTCCCTATATGAGGCCATGAAGTATCTGATGGAGGAAGAGAATGAAGAACTCAAGAGTGTAGATGTGGCTAAGGTAGAAGGAAAAGGAGTTACGGATGTGAAGAAGAAAAAAATCAGCAAGTTGGTAGATAAAGCACCTCCTTGGAGAAAGAAAAAGAAAGTGAAACCTCCACCCGAGGTGAAGAAGGTGGATGGGAATCGAGTAAATAAATTCTACTACTTCTCTTGTGAGAATAAGGGATGTAACTTTGAGTATCATGTCACATGAGCCCTTTGAGCTCGATCCGGCATGAGGACCTTAAAAATAGCGCTGAGTGGGAGACAACCCATTTTTATTTGCTTTTGAGTGTTTTTAGTATTTAGTATTTAGTGTTTTGTTTTGAGTCGTATGTTCTAACCTCGTACTTGAGAGTTTTATTTTGTAGGCTTGTCTCAAGGGTGTCTAGAATTGCAAAGAACCAATTAAGGGGAGCAACTTGAGACAGGGGAGTGTGCCAAGTTGTTGAGAGAAACTTGAATTATTTGGATGAGGTAACCACAACCCCAAACTTAGACCGCTTCACAAGGTCGAAGTTTGGGGGGTGGAGTATTTATATGTTTTATGGTATACATATGCACCGGCGCACTTGAGAGGTTTATTTAACATTGCACAGACGCACACCCTTTCTTTGAGTTGAGTAAGGTTATATATTGTGCCCTGAGATACTCCTTGAGCTGCTATATTGTGAACTAATTAGGTGCTACTACATATTTCATGCTTATTGATTCTCTGAAGTTTATTGATTGCTATCTTTGAGTATGAAGCATGAGTTAGTGATTTGTGGAGTTGAGTTAGAGTCTAGATTGTGTGAGTGTAGTAATTATAGTTGATTTGAGAGGGAACTCGTACACTTATGAATTTTTCTTTTGAATACTTGTGTGGTAAAAAGTGAGAATTCACTAGGTCTAGCATGGATGTGAAAGCCGTGAGATTTGAGCCTATTAAGAGATTAAAATCCACTAAAATTGATCTCATCGTTTGTGAGTGGATCTTCACCTTAGAGGTGCTAGAACTTGTGGGTACTCTCGCTTCTTGATTGTGTCTAGTTTGAAATGCCAAAAGTGATTTTAGGCCATCTTTGTTTTGTTAAGTCACTTAGCATAAATAAGTCTACCAATGACATTTATCCCTAGTTAGCCTGTTTGAGCCTTAGTCTATTTTATTTGCTAGCACATTTGAGTTTATCAATATTCTAAAACTCTTTTTGTCCTTATTTGAGTGGAGAATCGGAAAAGTTGTGAATGAGAAGGGATCAAGTTGAGTAGAGATGGAGAATTATTAATGCTTGAGTGAATTCGAGGGAAGGTGTAATGATGATTCGAGTTGTGGGGAAGAACAAAAAAATTTGAGAATGAGCAAAAGAAAATATGAGCTCATGTATAATGTGAAAAGAAAAAAAATGTAGTGATTGAAAAGTGAATTGAGATGTTGAGAGTAGTTGGAATTGAAAGTGCTTTGCATGAAGATGTTTGAAGAAGTCGGTTCCTTTTATTGAAAATACCTCACTTGAGTCAGTTATCCTATATAATTACCCCACCTGTCCAAAAGAGCCTTACATTACAACCTTGAGAAAGTCTTTTATGATTCGGCATGGATTCTAGTTTATGGTCGAAGTTGAAAGTGCTTACAAGCCTATGGCTACTGATTTGTGTGATTGATTGATTGAGTGAGTCCATTATTATTGCTAAACACTTGTGAGGGAGTGAAACACATCGCTGAGAGCACATCCATGTTTGATTTTGGTGGTTCTTATTAATTATCCATGAGTAGGATGAAGGGGATTAGTCTGTGTACGTTTGATCAATCTTTGAAGCTTAAATACTATTACTTGCATGATTTGGTTCTAAGATTCATTCTTAACAATTTCACTTGACTTAGTATTTCATTGCTTGAGGACAAGCAATATGGTATGTTTCGGGGGTTGATTAGGCGTGAAATTGTTATGATTTGTAGCCCGAATTGCCCTTGTTTTGGGTGAATTTGATGATTATTTAGAGTCAATTGAGTACTATTTTCATAAACTAATGAATTTACCTCTTTGATGCTCATAGATGGAAAAAGGGTGAGAAATGGAGTTCGTAGGACTTTGAATCGGCTCAAACGGACTCCCGGATGAGAAGATATTGAAGAAATACGAAAAGTATTAGTTCGAGCGAGCAAAAGTATCATTTGGCCCGACGTAAGAGGCGCTCAAGCAAGAATAACTCGAGCGAGCACTCAAGTGGATTCTATTCGAGCGCCAGGCGCTCGAGTAAGAGGGGTCGAGCACCACATTCGTTCTGGAATTTTTAAGCACTCGAGCAAGGCCAACTCAAGCACTAGGTGCTTGAGCACTCGAGCGGGCGCTCGAGTGGACGTGTGTCGAGCGCCAGGCGCTCGAGTAGAGGTGCTCAAGCGGCATTTTGGTTCTGGAAGAATTAGGCACTCGAGTGTGCATCACTCGAACACTAGGCGCTCGAATGTTAAACGGGCCGCGGGCTGGCGGGCTGGCCCGTTTAGCCCTGGACCGAACAAGGGTTAGGTCCAAGCATTTGGTGGCCCGTTTAAAATCGGGCCTTTTTGGCCCGGACCGTTTAGCCCGATTTTTTTTTATTTACTTTTTATATATTTTGTACAATTACAACCGTGTATGCAACCTACCTATTTTACTTCAACTTCAAATTTTCAATCCAAGTCCAATGTCCGATATATATATATATATATATATATATATATATATATTCAAGTTTTTATTTAGTTAATTTATGTTTTCATTTAGTTAATTTATTAAATTACTTGAAATTGAATTTAAACATTTAATTAATTCTTGAACTTTATGAACAACGTGTGAATATAATTTTTATAAATTCATGAACAATGTAGGGCTTCAACATCCGTACTTTATAATTATATTTCCAATTGGGGATCATCGGTCGTCGCATGACTCTCAAATTGTCATTATCGGTTGCCGCTGACTCTTAAATCGTCATTGACGTTATAAAGTTATCTCATGAAAAAGTGAAATGTTGAACAATGTTTAAATGTAATTTTTGTGAATTTTTTAACGATGTGTGAATTTTAAGTTTAAATGACACCGTATTACAATTACATGTCTATATTTTATATTAAAAATTAATTTTTTTTTTAGTTTTTTCTTTCGGAGCCCGTTAGTGGCCCGCCCGCGGACCGCTAGGGTTAGGGTTAGGTTTCGAGTGTTAGTGGACCGATTAAAACGAACCGATAAGGCCCGGAACCATTTAGGCCCGCAACCCTATAGGGCTGGCCCTAATGGGTTAGGGCCAGCCCGTTTAACATCCCTACCCTCGAGTAAGGGTAGTGCTCGAGCGGGTACATGCGTTTTTTAGCCCAAAGCATTCCAAATCGGCCCATGCCAATATATATTCCTTTCCAAGCACGATTTTACTTACCACTTGATACTTAGAGATAGTTTTTGATAGAGAGGAGCTTGGGAAGGTTTAGCAAGAGTTTGTGAACGTGTAGTCGAGGTTTTTATCTTTCGAATTCATAGATTAGAGTTTTATTTCGTTCTTTCTTTCTTCAACGTTTGATGCTATTAAACCTAGTTTTCGTTATTTATTAAGATCCATTCTAAGACTTCAATTTATTGTTTTAATCTATAGTTTATGTTATTGAGTTCGTTGTTTAATTTAATCATGTTTATGTTTATCGTTCGTATTATTGTTTTTGTTATCGTAATCACCATGTTAGGCTAGAACGCTTGCATGCTTAGGATAGGATGAACTCGTAGAAGTAGGACGGTGGTACGTAATTAGGATAATTTGTGATGTTTAGTTTTAGTTCTCTTAATTAATTGAATTCTTAAAATAAACCCTAGAATTATAAACCCTAGAATTATCTTGGAATTGAGTACGAAAATTGCTAGAGAGAAGACGACCGCATCACTCTTGTTGGGATATATTAGTTTTGATATTTTTCCAAAACCACATGTAATATGTTTGAAGCAGTCAGGATTGTATCTTTTAGTTTCAGGTCAGGCTAGGTTGTCTCTCAGTAAAACAGGTTATCAGTGGAGGAAGAACTGAGTTGAGGAAGCACTCAGTGGAGGAAAACTCAGCTGAGGGGAAAACTCAGTGAGGGGGAACTCACTGACACAGCCTGAGGAAGTCAAGATGACATCACAAAGAGATCGCTGAAGCCATGTCAGAAGACCTGAACCTGAAGAGAAGCCTGAAGGAAGTCCCACAGAGTATAAACCTGACTATTCTAAGCTAAGTCAGTGGACTACTCAGTGAAGAGCATGATCAGGAGGATCTGTACTGTACCTAGTAGACCCTGAAGGAGTCAGGCTACTGAGGTCAGGGAAGTTTGTCATTCAGCCTGATGACAAACTTCTTGGAAAGATCTTCAAGTGTCTACTGAAGGACAACTACACTAAAGATATTCATATCTACTGAAGATCATCAAAGTCAGTGGAGGATAAGCCATCTGAAGTCAGTGTGCCCTGATTAAGCCCACTGAACCAAAGAGCCGTTGGATTCAGTCCACGTGGACCAATCAAGTCAAGACAGCTCATCTGACACTGACAACACCGTATTTAATGAAAAGTATGATTCCCTACTGGTAGTCTGGATTCAAATGTGATTCCCTCCAACAGTAACATTTGAATCCACACTATAAATACAAGCGTCCAGCTGCGATTTCAAGTGTGTGTGATAGGAGAAATCTACACCTATGAGTTGTGAGGGTGTGAGAAGTTTAGTGCAGTTCAAAGAGAGGTATAAGGAAGTACATATCACACCTAGAACAATGACCATTAGGGTCTTCACATATATACTTTGAGTGTCCAGCTTGTAACTCTTAGCTTAGAGAGGTTTTCCCAACATTAGCTTGAGGCTAACACATTGTAAGGGAAAACCTCACCTAGTTGGAGAAACTCAAACCAAACAAAACCCTTTCCAGAGAAGTGTTAGGTGTTGAGTGAGGTGAGGAGGAGGAGAAGGAAGTAAAGCAAGGTAAATAGTTGTATTGATCTGGGTGCACCTTGGCACGTTAAAACAAGTCAATCCTTAGTGGATTCTCCTGTTAAATCAGGACCGTGGATGTAAGAGTATTGAGACTCTGAACCACTTTACATTGAGTGTTATTTACTATTTTCAGTATTGCTTAAGTACTCGCTAAACGATTTGAATGTATGCTCACTGAGAGTATTTTGAAAGTAAGAAATGAAAATTAGCTAAGTATTTTAGTCAGGGAAAACCAATCTCTCTGACAAGCTTAAACACGCACTCGAGGGTCCAGTCTCTCGAGTCACTGCCTTGTTTAGAGATGGAGTCCTCAAGTCACTACACTGACTTGAGAGCTCTGACTCTAAGCAATGCAGTGACTTGAGTGTTGAGCAAAAAAAAAATTTGTTTTCTCCTAAATTCCCATTTTGGTTTTGAAAGATTTACGGAACCATCAATTCTTTATTAACTATTAGGCTTAAGTAAAGAGTTTTAGAAGGGGTTTATAATCTACCGGTTTACCTAGGGAGGACGACCGCATCACCTTGGTTAAATTAGGGTCTCAATAATTAAGCACTATCCATATAACTTGATTAGTGGATTTGTGAAGTAGGTTGATATGACGAAGTATTAGGGTTAATTCTTGAGTTTTTAGTCTTTCAATCTTGTGCTAGATTAGGGAAGTTGACTGCCTAGTTTTAGTACGCTTAGGATTATTACTTGCGCATCACGATTATTTTAGTATCGTACCAACTCGGTTAGTTTATGTAGGAATTCCTATCCCGAGAATCACCATCTCATATCTTCACTTAAACCTAGTTATCTGTTTAGTTTAATTTAATTATTAACATTAAGAGTAGTAGTTTATAGATTAGTTTAATATAATTCTTGAACCTGAACATACATTCATATTAAAATCTCTAGGGCTCTATTCGCATATATACCTTTCCTTGGATTCGATATACTTGGTCCATATACTTGCCAATACTACAGGGATCCCATATTCTTGTGGGGTAACTACTAGTATAACTAGTATTTTGCATTCAAGTCAGCGATCTCCATGACGCAGTTAAGGTGTTAGACGATATGCCTCTTAGAGACACTGTCTCTTGGAACTCACTTATCTCGGGTTTCTTCAAAGTCGGGAACCTTAGTTTGAAAATGTTAAGTGTTATTTGAACATAAATCTTACTCCCTCCGATTCATTTTTGTTTTTCACTTTCAAAGTGGCAAGAGTTTTAATAAAAGAGTTATTTATTAGTATTTGTGGGTATAAGTTGTTTTTGTGGTTATAAAATAAGGGTAAAAGGGTCCTTTCAACTTTTTAAGGGGTAAAGTTAAAATGATATGTGTATTTTTTTTGCCATTTTGGGAAAGAGATTGAGAAAGTGGAAAACAAAAAAAAACCTTCCTTTCATGGTAATACGGATAATCTAAAATGAATCGAAGGGAGTATATTAAAATAGCTCTTTTAATTATTTGTTGCACCACTTTGTTTTTGTTTGTTAACTTTGTTTTGCAGCTTAATGCCAGCCTTATATTAAGGGCTGACTTTTGTGCCATTATAATCCTGTCAAATTGTAACGAAGTTAGGCACGATGTGATTGAAAAAGTGTACCACTTTTACATGAACAAGGCTGCATTAATTCACAACATTGTTGAAAGGAAGAGGCAAGCCGCTTTGAGAGTTGCAAATGAAATGAGGAAACTTGCATCTGAGAAACTGAAGGAGCTTTGTGACGATGGTTTGGGAAAGGGGAAAAGAAAAGTTCGATGATACACATTTTGAAAATTATTTGACAGTTTATTTCTTGTTTTTCAATCAAAGATAGATATTTTTGGTGATTATTCTCTATTATTTTAGGGAAGAGGACAATCATCTTTTACTTAGCTTCTCATCTCGTTCTTTCTCTGTTACTGTGGAAAGTAGAAACATGGGAGAAGTGGTAACTTTTAGATATCATAGAATTATTTAGTTCTCAAATAATAATGATTACTCCTTTCCCAATGATGGGAATTTTTGGTATTTTGTCCATTACTTATCTGCAATTAGGGCTATTAATATTGTCGTATTAATGATTTAAAATAATTCATGAGTTAGACATGGTATCAGTGAATAAACGATATGGTATTAGCTGATAAACATTATGGTATTAGTTGATAAATGCAATAGTTTTAATTCACGAGTTAGACATGGTATCGGTGAATGAATGATATGGTATTAGCTAATAAACAATATTGTATTAGCTAATAAATTATGTGGTATTAGCTGATAAACGTTGTGGTATTAGCTGACTAATACATAAATACTCAGCTAAAAATTATCATAAAAGTATGAAATAAAAATAAAAATTTAAACAACCTCTCCCCCAAGTTAAAAATGAAAGAAATTTTAACCAAGATTTCATATTATCTAATAAATGTTATGGTATTACCTAATAAATGTTATAGTATTATGTGTTATAGTATTAGTGGATAAATGCAAGATTTTAATTGATAAATTAGATGTGGTATCGGTGAATGAATGATATGGCATTAGCTGATAAACGTTATGGTATTAGCTGACTAATGCATAATTTTTTCAACTTTTTTTATTTATGCATCCTATTTAAATTCATTTTTAGTCCAAAGGTAGACTCATTTAAATTTTAACTTAAAAGTATGTGGAGTAGAATACAATTGAAAATAAAAGACACATTTAAATATTGGCACTAAGATTGATGGATTAGAATAAAATTGAAGAAAGTAGGTCCTTTTAAATATTGGCTCAAAGTTGAATTATAATAAAATTAAAAAAAAAAAAAGATGAGATCAAAGGGATTTGAACCTGTGACGTAATAAGAAACAATAGTGCATCTAACCACCAAGCTACAATCCACAACACAATTCAATATTCCATATATTACATTCTTGACAGCCTGAATTGATACACACGGAAGTTGTTACCGTGTGCATCACACACACAATACCTTCTCTTTATATTAATATTGTTCAAACTTTTTTAACAGAACAACAATGGTGAATTAATTTTTTTTTCTCTGAATATTTATTCGTTGATAAAATGTTATATGATATATATATTCACTTTCAAATAAATTTGGTAACAAATCTGGACATGCATGTAACTAATTAAAGGTGGATGGGAAGCATATGATGAGAATTGTATTTTTAAATTCTTCTCCATAGTTGTGTGATTGTGAGGGTAAATAATTAATTGTGCACATTTGTTATTATCAGTCGCATTGAGTGTACGCTACTACTTTATTTACCAGAGTTGACTATTATCAACTTCTTAGGGTACATCAGTTGGATTAATTCATGGTTACTGCATGTTAGGCTATTGATTTGTGTTTTATTTTTCATGGCTAATTACACTTTGAATGAGTGAGTTTTTCATAGTTGTGGATCGTGATTGCGTTAAAATGTTCTCATACATGCATGGTAATTACACTATGTATTGGTTATTGATATTTAATTCTTGATATTAATTTTAGAAATTATTGGACGAAATTGAATTATGCAGCGTTGTTAGGGTATTGATTGTGTGTAATTATGTCCAATCAGTTTAATTCTTTTAGACGTGGGTATGAAATCTTTGGCCGAAGTGAGGAATATGTGGTAGTTATATACTGTGTGATTTATTTTTGCATTTAATTCTTATATTAATTTATATGTCAAATTTGGTAAAGTTTTTTGTATTAACTTTTAGTTATTATGCACGTTTTTTAATAGGTCTACATATTTTTACAATTAATTTTTTAGTCATAGTGTATACTTATACCTACTATTTATTTTACTTTGTATAATTTTTTATTAGAATGGAATGTATACAGTTTTACTAATTTCTAATCATTAGAGAGTAGCTAGAGGAACTGAATCAGATGCAATGGATGCAGATGTCATTTCTATCATGAGGTCTATAAGAGAAAAAGAGAGTTATGTGCAAAGTGATTAAGCACACAATTGGAGATATGGAGAAATCTAAGTTTTAACGGTGCTTTATTTATCTGATACCATATAAGATTTTTTTAATCGTTACATAAGATGAATATTTTATTCACCGTGAAGAATGCTTATGAGATTTACAGTATTATTAGGATGTAGTAGATAATATGATAAAAATACAATTATTTGTAAGTTATAGAACAAAATTTAAAATTTCATAGTTAACAGGACGAAAACCAAAGTTAACAGGAGTTAGAGGACAAAATAATACATTTTTCCTGTATTTGACAACACATATATTTATATCCATACTTTTATTAAATCCACTCACTATTTTTTAGAGATGGGTATATTCATCATTTTTGTGGGCGTCATTTATAGATATTTAGGTGTGGGTGTGTATGATGGGTGGATGCAATTTAGGATTTCAAATATAGGGTGATACATGTTTAAAAATATAATTATACAAGGTTTAACATGGTGGTACGAGACTAAATAATATGATTATATTGTCTTTAAAATCGTTGTGCGAGACTCAAAACTAAATGTATAGTATCTTTAATATGGTATGAACTTAAAATATGGTGGTACATATATAATAAAGTGTGGTGCGAGGTGAACTAATGGTGGTACACGCTTAAATAAATTATGGTACAATGTTAATTAATTGTGGTACAATGTGAACTATTTGTGATACAAATTTAAATAAATTGTAAAAAGTGCTTAATAAAAATTGATACAGGGTGAATAGGGGGTGGTACAGACTTAAATAAAGTGTGGTTCGGGATGAATTAATTTTTGTGCAAACTAAATATTTTATTGTACATGCTTATGTGGTAACGGATGAATTAATTTTTGTACAAACTAAATATTTGATTGTAGAAACCTAAGGTTTAATGATGTTTTATTTTGATTAGAGATGTCAAATGGGCCGGGCTGAGAATTTTTTTCGGGCCGGCCCGGTTGTTTCGAGCCACTTATTTTGAGGTCTGTCCTGGCCCGTCTCGGGCCACCGAGCCAAATCGGCCCAATTTTTATTTTTATTTTTTATATATATTATTATTGTACTTGATTTATATATTTACCTCATTGGTTTATAATTTAGTATGCAAATTCTACTCATATAGTTATAAAAATTGTTTAGTTTGTGAACAACAATTCAATAATTAAATTAAAACTTAAATTCCTAAATAATATCCAAACACAATAATTAAATAAATTCAAAAGTCCATAATCCAATATAACAACTTTTAAAAGATATGTATAATGTATTCTTACAGGAACCTTAACTAATATTCATTATTTAATAATTATATTATCTATTAAAAAATACTTGTATGATTCCCAATAAATATTACTATATTCATAAACAACATAAGTGTATTTTAATCTTAATTAGTATTTGGTGTAAGCTAAAGAAGAATAAAAATTGCCCTAAATTCTAAAAAAAATATATATATATCTACCTACCGGGCACAGTCCACCCCAAGCCCAAGCGGCCCGTCGGGCTGGGCCAAAAAAAGTCCTGTTCTTTTCGAGCCTATAATTTTTTATGCCCGGTCCATTCTTAAAATCAGGCTTCTCAGACCGGCCCGTCAGGCCGATGACAACTCTATTTCTGATACCATATAAGATTTTTTTTAATTGTGACATAAGATGAATATTTTATTCTGCATGAAAAATGACTCTAAAGTTTACAGTAATATTATGGTGTAGTACATAATAGGATAAAAAAAACACAACTTTTTGTAAGGTATAGGACGAAATTCAAAATTTCAAGGTTAACAAGACGAAAACCAAAGTCAACCAAAGTTAAAAGGACAAAATAATGTATTTTTCCTATACTTTTTTTTAAAAGTTATTTTTCCTATACTTGACAACACATATATTTACATCCATACTTTTATTAAATCCACACACTTTTTTTTTTTAAAATGAGTATATATGTCTTTTTTTCCGTGTCATTTGTTGAGAGTTGTTGGTGGACTTTGTTACATAGTTCATGGCATGTGGGTGTTGAGGTGTAATTTATGCAAACTTTAAAATATTATGTGAACTCAAACCTTAAATTCTCAACACGACTCCCTTATGCAAACTGAATTAAGTAACTGATATGATACATTCAATTCAATTCAAAACATAATGTTAATTACTAACGTGAATATTATAATTTTCTCTTAATCTCTTAATTAATATAATTTTAAATTTAGTTAATGTGTTTTATATTAAACTTAGTTATTGTTTATAGGTGGTACTACAGAAATATATGTTGTACAAGATACAAGAAAAAAAATGAATACTAAAATTAGTTAAGGTAATTATTATACGTAAATACATATTTAAATATATTTTGTTTAGACCCATCGATATATTTTAAACGTAATTTTTTTTATATTCAACCTATTTTAATTTTGGGAGGGAATTGTACTTTTAGTCCCACAGGAAACGGTCCACTTTCAAAATGGTCCCTACTATTTCAAATGTAGCCCCAAACAAAAAAATTCATGCAGGAATGGTCTTTTATGTCTCTAAAGTTGCAAAATTAGTCCCACATAGCCTAATGTCGTTTGAAAACTAACTAAATTTATGATGTGAGTGTTACATCATGCAATTAATTGGCAAAATGGCTCCAAAGGAATAAAGTAATTGCAAAAGTGTGCCGGCCCTATTGTGTTTATTATTATTATTTTCATATAATATTATAATATTATAACAAATTTTATATTAATAAATGTTTAATAAAATTTTATTAACATTTATCAAACTAAAATTTATTTTGTTTAGTTATAATTTATATTATTGTCTTTATTAATTTATTTAAATATCTATATAATTAATTACTAACATATTTTTTTATATTTCTCAATGTTTCCTTACATGATATTTTTTAATAGTACATCAATATTTATATACGTCTAGAAAAAATATATATATATATATATATATATAATTCATAATTTATTTATTGGAATTATTACAAAGTGGTTCAACTTTAGCCTTTATATTAAGGTTTGGTTCTAAATCTATTTAAATATTGGTTCAAAATGGGGGCCCACTAAAAATAAATTACATTTTTAAAATCCTCCACCACTACCAAAAGTTGGCACCCCCAAACCCCACCCACACTAAAAGTCGGTCAATTCCCCCCCCCCCCCCACCCACCTCCCACCCAAAACAAATATGTGTACTCTCTCTTCTTCCCACACGTGCACATACACACTCTCTCTTCCCCAACAACCCCACCCCCACCCCACCCCCGACTGTTTCTCTCTCTCTCTCTCTCAACACCGCGGCAAGGATGGTCGTGTTTGTGGAACACGGCGGCTTCCCTCTCTCCTCCCACACACACGCACTGTTTCTCGTTCTCTCTGCCTACACGAACCATTCGCCCTCGATCCATAGATCCAGAGTAGCAGCGCCGCCTCGATTTGTCCGTCAATTCAAAGGGCGTAGATCCACACGCCACCGCGTTCCACCCAACGGCGCCGTCCACCGCCACCCCGCACGGTCCAGATCTGTCGCAGATCTGTTCGATCCCCACCTTGATCGGTCCATCCCACACTCGCCACAGAGCTTTTACCGCGCCTCGATTTGCAAATTTTTTGCACAAATCCATCGATCCAAGGTATGATAAGAAACCTTCTTTTGTGTCTTGATTTGAAATGTTGATACATCTATTTTTGTTCAGGATGTGTTTGTGGTTTGTGTTGTGCATGTTTTATGTGTCTGATGTGGTGTGTGTGTGTGTGTTAATGTGTGCGGTGGTGCGTACGATGGTGAGCGGTTGTGTGTGTTTATATGTGGTTTTTCTGGTTGAGTTGATTGTAAATTATTAATAAAATTATTATTATACTTATAAAGTGTAATATTTGAATCTATATGTTCAGGTTGAATTGGGGGAGGATGAGAAGATGAAGATTTGAAGATGTAACCATGAAGCTTTGAAGATGTAGCCAAATAGGATGCGTGCATTTTTTTTTTTATGCACATAGACATAAACTTGTAATATTTGTTATAAATTTGTGAATTTTATATTTAAATATGTAATTTTAGAAGATTTATATATTAGAAATCCAATTTTTTTTTTAAATTTGATATGTGCAAATTATTTTAAATTTTTGTTGAGTGTTTGAATCTGATAAAATAACACGTGTGTATTTTTTTTTTTTTTTTTTGCATAGGTTTTCTGAATTCAAATTGAATTAAAAAGGTTACGGAATAAAATTGAACAAATTATTAAAACAAAAAATAAAAATAAAAATTAGATGAAAAATGGATCAAAGTATATGTGCAAATATAATAGGAAAGTGCACAGGTGGTGGGGGACAACAATAGCAATCTGTCGCATCAAAGACAGCAATATGGGGGTGGGTTTGGGGTGGTCTGTCACAACAGGTCAAAAAGAGGAGAAGGGGACCACATTTTGAACCAAAATGTATTTTCTATATAATTTTGAACTAAAGACTAATATTGTATACCATTTAGCACCTATATGTAAATAACTCTTATTTATTTATTGATATTAAAATTATTGGAACTTCTAAAATATTTAAATTTAAAAATCAATTATATAAATATCTAAATATATTTCTATTTTTTATATTATTTTCTGAAATATGTCAAGATATATGTACATATAATTATCTAATTCATAATTTATTTATTGATATGAAAATTATTGGAACTCCTAAAATAAATAAATTTGTAAATTAATATATAAATATACTCGTATTTTTATATATATTATTTAAAAATAGTAAAATATAGTTGTAATAATATTCAATCAAGATAAAATAATAATTATATTCAAATTTTATTATTAATTTTTTTATTAAATATTATTGTAATATGATTAAACATTTGATAATGAATTTATTAAAATATTTAGAAATTTATTAAAATATAATTAATAATAATTATTGAAAATCATTATTAAATTTCAGTATAATTTGGCCATCCAATAGAAAAGTTGTTACCCATATATTTTAACTTTGCACTAATTTGAGAAAATTAAATATTATTTTTCTATTTTAGTCTTCTTATATTTTATGATGGTAATATAATACTCCATCCATCCCATTTAAAGCTCACACCCTAAGAATTTTTAAATATTTTGCCTTAAAATGATATTCCCCCCGTCCCATAAATACTTTCATACTTTTTTTTTTCGTCAGTCCCATTAAAGCTCACACCCTATAAATTTTCATATATTTTACTGTAAAATGATACTCTCTCCGTCCCATAAAAACTTTAAAATGATATTGTGAGGATGAAGTTTATTGGGAGTTTTATGAGATGAGAGAGTATAGAATAATAAATGTAGATGAAAGAATTTTACCTCACTTAAAGTGCGAACATATAGAGAAGTGTGGATCAATTCATTTATTTAATTTCCTAACACTCCCCCACTTATGGGTTGAATTATCACTTTTTCCCCTTTGAGAAAAAGTTTAATGAGGGGACATTTTAATATAAGTGGAGTTACTTTTAGCAGAAATCGAACATAGAATTTGTTGGGCGGAATCTTTTGTTAGTGTTAATGTCCTAGAGACAATCCATCGAAAGGACATAATACTAAGATAATATTCAAAATTGGTTTAATATTATTGTTGGTAAAATATTAAATGTATGGCGTTACACTTATCTGAATATGATGTTTGTCTTATGATTCACTACTGTCATTGAGTGAGTGAGAACTCAGATAACTTAAGTATGATTCTCAAATAGCCCCAATTAAGGATCATCAAGAATGAGATATTAATGATGCAATTGAGATTGGTGTGCGATCTGCATTATACTCTATGGGAGAGTGTAGTAAGATCTCACTTACTACGAGATACTAGGTATCTCATAATGGATGCACAAATACCTTAGAGGGTATTGGTATACCCATCCGAGAAACCGTTTGATGTAATTCCACATAATGTGTCTATGGGTGTCTCGATTAGTGGGAGCGATGTGATATTCCTCTGACTTGAGGTCAATACGCACGCCATGTGTGGAGTGATAAACTTTGACCATGACCGACGCTTGCACCCTTCCACGGGTAGATATGATATGGATTGGGTTCATCACGAAATACATGTGCGTGGTAGTTGAGCCAAGAATATGATTCATTCCTCAATGTGGATTTAGAGAGAATACTCATTTTCTCATCATAATTGGATCTAAGTCGTCGGCCGATGCACATCAGCTTAGACTTTGTGGCTAAGTGTGATATACTTGATCAATTAGTGGTTTGAGATAATATGTGACTTGAAGCGAATATACCAACTTTTACTAGTAGATTCCCCGCAAGCGTACGGGTTCACTGTAGTATAAGTAAGTATAGTGACCAAGTTTATCGAACCCAATGGATGAAGTGTATGCGAACAGATTCCTGAAGATCTACGCGTCGTAGCTAATATGAATGTATGTTTTTTGGATATTTGAAGAATTAATTATAACTAAAATAAACTGATTAAACTAAAATACTGAAGAAGACGAATTAACTAAGGTTTGTATTCAAATGAGTGATGGTGATGCTCAGGATAGGAATCTCTACGTATACTGACGGAGAAGGTACATAATCAAAATAATTGTGACGCGCAAGATTTAACCTAAGTAAAAGATTGTAAGATGAAAGCTCAAGAATTAATACCCTAATACTTTATCCTAGCAATCGACTTCACTAATCCACTAACAAGTTAATAGATCATGCTTAATTAACAAGACCCTAATTTAAACTAAGGTGATGCGGTCGTCCTCCTTAGATAAACCGGTAGATTAATTAACCCTTTCTAAACCCTTTTATTAAGTCTACTCGTTGTTAAAGAGTGATAAGATCGTCCCCTCTCTAACACTTTTCGAACGAAATTCAAGAATAAAGTTAAGATTGATTTTAAGAATTCATTAATTAAGAGAATTAAAACCCTAACGTCACGAATTACCCTAATTACGTACCCACAACCTACTTCTACGAGTTCATCCCACCCTAAGCATGCAAGGGTTTTAGCTAGACATGGTTTTTACGTAAACAAGAACAATTGAAGAAGAAACGAACATGAACATAATGATTATAACGAGTAAATAATTAAACATAAACTAGGGTTTAAAGAAAATAGATGCTAAGAACTAAATTTAAATTAAGGAAACGAAGTCTCAAAGTATTAACGAACAAAGGTCTTAAGAAACGAAATTAAAAAGCAAGATCGTACTATGAATTCGTAAAGAAAACCTCAAAAACATTAATCTAAAGCTTGCTCTTCTCCTTCTCCCCAAAAATAAACTCTAAAAGTAATATGGTATCAAGTGGTGTCAAGGTGTCTGTAAAAACGAGCTCGGGACAAGTATATATAAGCATCGGGCCGAATCGGGAACTCGTGGGCCGAAAAACGCATCCGGAAGCACAAAATTTGGAAGTGGTCGAGCTAGCACGCTCGAGCGGTGGCGCTCGAGCTGTGTAGCTTGAATGATGCAATCGCTCGAGCGGTGGAGCTCGAGCTGGTCGAGCGCTCGAATTTCTCTGCATATTTTGGGGCGCTCGAGCAACACGCTCGAGCGGTGGCGCTCAAGCTGCTCGAGCGCAAGAAATCTTCTGTAAGTTTTTGGTGCTCGAGCAACATGCTCGAGCGCTAGTGCTCGACTTGAGCCACTCGAGTGACTCCAGAATTTCCCAAAGTAATACTTTTCTTCTTCCGCACTAATACCAATCGTATTTCTTCAATATCTTCTCATCCGGGCATCCGTTTGAGTCGATTCAAAGTCCTACAAACTCCGTTTTTTATCCTCAATTCACCTATGAGCATCAAAGAGACAAATTAATCAATGTATAGAAATAATGCTCAATTGACTCTAAATACTCGACAAAACCGACCAGAACTAGGGTATTTCTAACGACGAATCATGACAATTTCACGCCTAATCAATATGATTAAGTTATTTGAATAGACACTTCATCATGTTCAAGACTTAATCAGGTTTTTGCGAATGAAAGGAAGATATCATAATAGCCTACAGTATTACAGGTAGTTGCAGATTTTCTTGCAACGTACCTCATATATTGAGAATGTCTGATTTATTATATAGGGTTCAATTAAGACCGTTAGTTTGACTAATCAGTTGATATACGAGGGTCTATGAGACACACTACAAGCAATGACAGTTCACCAATTATATTTGGTTGATTAAATATTATATTAGATATAATATTTAATTTATGGAGAATATAATAATAATTATATTTAGAATTAATTATTATTATTTAATTAAATTGGATTTAATTAAATATGAAATTCCAATAATAATATTTGGAATATTATTATATAAGAATAATAGATATGGTAAATATATTATTTGTAGGAACATATCTGGGGAAATATAATCCGTAGAGATTATATTTACGGGCTAGACCCGATATCTTGCTTAGAAATTAAGCCAAGTTAATCTCTATAAGTATGTGTCTTATGGAAATTCCTAAACACACAAGAAATATAATTTCTCCATAAAATCTCTAGCTCGAATTTTCCTAGCAAGTTCATCTCGAGATTTAACGCTGGCAAGTCGGTGCGAGTTGGTGAATAGTTGTTGCGTGGATACCATAGTTGAGGATTCCGCGTACAAATCGCTATAAGGATATATATGTTATTTATCTTTTATCTTTTATGTTATACAATCATGTTTCAGATTCGTTGTTGGTGAATCGTTTTCTTCCGCTGCGCCGAACATGGTGTTCGTGCCTCTAAAATCCAACATCTTTTGGCTCTAATACTATAAAATGTTTTATGCCTCATCTAAGACTTTGAAATTTTTTAAGAGGTGCGAAATTTATTTATTTAATTTCATAATAGTATAATAAATATTAAAGAGTAAAAATATCACATTACACAAATACTTGTTAGTATTTCATGAATTTCCTAATTCATGCGAAATATCCATAAATGAAAAAATAAGATGAGACGAAGGGAGTATTAGAACATAAGAGGTATAACCGAATGAAATTATTAATGAATAGAACGGCAAATGAATCATCATTCTTATGATTGATATTTATAAGGAATGAATGTGAGTATTGTGTGAATCTATGTTAAATTATTAATATTGATTGTTGAAATAATAATTTATTAATGATATTTTTAATTCATTTTTTAAAATATTGATATATTTTTTAAAATAATAATATTAATATTTATTTCTATTTCAATTTTATACATATTTTTAATAGTAATATATATATATATATATATATATATTTGATTATTATAATTATAAAATAATATTATTTTTCGATTTTGTTTTAATAATATAATTTTGTTATTGTTGAAATCATTGTTTTATAATAATATTTTTAGTGATTTTTTATAGTTATTATATAGTTTTCAATATTATTATAGACTTTTTATTATTCAATAATAAAAATATATTATTAAGTATTTTTGGGACTGCTAGTGCATTAATATGAGATCATTTGTGTCAAAATTTTGAGTTTTTCCTGTGGGACTACAACTGCTAAAAAAATTAATGGAATGTTGACAGAAGTATAACGGTGGGACCATTCTTGCATGATTTTTTTTATTTGGGACTACATATGAAATAGTTGGACCATTTTAAAAGTGGATTGTATCATGTGGGACCAAAAGTGCAATTACCTCTTAATTTTGGTGATGCTACATATATTTGTATGCATAGTAATGCTACTATGTGGTATGGAGAAATGACTTCTAAAAAGAACAACGATATCCCTCCAAAATTTTCATCGTGTTGCAGTAATGGAAAAGTGTAGTTACATATGCTGAAATGCCTACCTAAAGTATTGAAGAATCTTTTATCATTAAACTAAGCAATTGCACAAAGTATATCTTTTATATATTTTACATAAATTAAAGAAATTGATTTAAAATTTACTAAAAATATGTATGGTTCATCTAAAAAGGAAGTGAAATTAATTTTTTTTTTTTAAATAAGCATCCAAGAAACATAAGTTTCTATCATGATTTTAATGCTACAAAACACAAAAATGTGGATTATATTCCATACTTTATGAGAAGTTGAAAATCAATATATACTAAGACAAAGTATAGAGTGAAAATGATGAACCATCAAAGGTTTAGTTGTTTTTACTAAAGAGTATTAGTTGTTTTCACTTAAGGGTATTAGTTGTTTTTATTTAAGGGTATTAGTTATTTTCACTGAAGGGTATTAGTTGAAGTGTACGAAGAGTATTAATCTTCTTACTAAAAGGTATTAGTTGGTTACGCTAAAGAGCATTAGTTGTTATACGGAAACATATTGCAAAGTGGTTCATGTATGAACCAATTCCATATTGGGGAAATCGGGGTGCCCAAATCTATTCGAGATTAAATTTAAATACGAATTTAAATTCAATTATTACTAGCATGAATTAATCCTATATTAATTCAAATAATAATTAATCCAACAATAAAAGATCATGCATATGAATATTATCACATAAAATTCTATGGCGGAAAACTAAGAATTTTATATGAATACGTACCTCTTGAAGCGACGTCCAACCGAGATAAACAGGACAAGCGTAATGATCCTATCAACCGTAAAAGTCTTCTCAAGTATTCCCTCTCCGCCTTATTCGTTTGCCGGTGGGAAGCGCTCACGAACAATTTTAATAATATAAGGGAGGAAGAAAATATTTACTGCTTTCGATTTTACCAACTCATTGAACTATGAAACTGTAAACTGGCTCCTATTTATAATATGTAGGGGCCGATTTTCCTAGTGGAATAGGGAAAGGAAAAAATCTTTTCTTGATCTTCAAGAAATCTTGAATATATCTCATATATTATTTTCTCCATAGTAAAATATACCACAAAAATCTCACTCTCCTAATTATAAGGCAATTTTCGAAATTCATGGAGTGAGAATACAAGATTTGAATCTTCTTGAATTTATGTGATAATCTTGTATTCCAAGAATACATATCTTCCATAATATCTTTCCAAGAAAATCAACAAAATCTTTTTCTCTCTCGTATCACAATTTTAAAAAATAATGGATAAAAATCAGCAATTTATATTTTCTTTTATTTTAATCACATTATTATTATCGGACTACTTATTGGGCTACTTGAGGGGCATTTAGGAGAATTAAGATTGGACCTCCAATGGACTTCTGAATTTCAATATTGAGCCTCAATATTATTCAACCCATTAATATTAATTAATACCACTATCAAATTAATATTGCACTATCCATCTTAATCCATATTACGATAATATGGGCTACCAATTATTATTTCTCGTGTTTAAAATTATCTAGTCCATTAATTAATTGAGCTTCTGAACAGCTCTAAATTAATTAATATCTTTTACCTTGGAGTAAAGACAACTCAACATTATTATTTGTACCGGATAAACTAATTCTTCACTTGCAAAATTTGGTACGATAAAACTTCTGAGCCCACCAACACGTTTCTCCGTATTAAATCTTAGCAACCGCCGTATGATTAATATTACTGTCCAAAACACAAGGTTCGAAGTCACAATGATTCTCACCCGACATGAATCAAAGCAATAACTATTAACCATACACGGTCTATTTAAGTGACGTAGATTAAGAAATCAATAACCACTGAGGTCTAATTCTTCACATTTCAGAACAGAAGAATTTATCCTCGATGTAGGTCCTCTTCAACACATACTAAATGTGTTAGAGCAATCGCTTGGTCAAGGCAGGCCAATCTGAGAATTACACATCGACCTTTCACGAAGGATTGTTCAATTCCACCTGGGTCGTGAATTGTACGTTTAGTTACAAGTAACTGTCAATGTGATTTTTCCTGATCTGATATCACCACATTAACTACAATGTAACACATACTATATATTGAGCGAGTTGCAATAAATATTTAACATTCATTCATATCTAAAGCAAATGTGATAAAAGAATTATTCCCATAAACAAGTGTTTAATACATGAGTTATACAAAGTAAAAGCATATTTTCACGTATAACTCCAACATTTCACTTTATACACACTCCTTGATGGAGAATGTAAAAGTTGAACTTATATATTTGTGGTGGAATTTTTGGTGAAATGAGGTATGTTTGATTTTTTTCCACACGGAACTTCAACCAAGTCCAAATGTAAGACGTTATACTTGATTTTATATCTCAATTTATATATAAAAAAATGGATCAAACTCTTCCCAAACCAAACTTCTGCCTCAAGAGTACTTTATTTTTTTTGGAAAATTTGAGCAAGTTGTGATAACTTGCATTTTGAGCTACAATTGTAGGTTGATATTATGAGACTTCTTTTTCAAATCTTGATCTTCAATGGCCTTATTAAGGAATAAATCTTCTTTTTTTTTTGTATGAAACATGACAATATCTTTGTTTCATTTGTACCACACTTGCAATAGCTAAATATACACATTCCTTTACTTTTTATTCTTGTTTCCATATCTATTTCAATATATGAAAAATAAGTAGAATTTACAATTTACGAAATTTGTAAATAATATATATTTAATCTTACATTTAAATATTTTAAGTTAATCTATATTTTAACAATCCAATAAATAATTAAATAGTATATATAATATATATAAAATTAAGTCATTAATTTTTTTTATGTTAATTAATTTTTTTTAACAAATTTTATATAAATCCGCGAATTTCACGGGATATAACTAGTATTATATATATATATATATATATATATATATATATATATATATATATATATATACATTTTCTTTTCTCAGCTATATTAAAATTTTGATTCCTACACTAATAATACATTAGAAAAGAAAAACAAAATAGTAGATTCTTGCACTACATTACACCGTAAAATCGTGTTATCCTCTAATAAGAGTAATCTCGTGTATATTAATTGCACCATTAAATTTGTATTTTTTAAGGACGTATGAGTAATAAATATATGTGGTTAAAAAGTGATAATTTGTGCTAGTCAGACCAATTCGTTACACTACAAAAAAGATGGAGTTTAGCGACGGGAATTTTGCGACGGCAAGAATATCCGTCGCAAATTCAGTGAATTTGCGACGGATTTTTGTAAGTCGTCGCAAAAAATGAAAATTTGCGACGACTTAGGAAGTCCGTCGCAAATGATAGTAATTTGCGACAGATAGGCCGTCGCAAATTCTAGGGCCCACCGTCTTGGTCTTGAACCGGCTACATTTGCGACGGAAAGGTCGTCGCAAATTTCAATTTTGAGTTTGCGACGGTCAATTCCGTCGCAAAATATACCCGTTTAAAGGTGACCGTTCGGGAAGCGACCCGTTTGACTGATTTGCGACGGAAGAAGCCGTCGCAATTTTAAACTTTGTAATTGCGACGGACGAAAGCCGTCGCAATGCTTACATTTATATTTGCGACCTCTCGGGAAACGGCCCATTGACTGATTTGCGACGGAATGTCCGTCGCAAATTCGAGCCGTTTTACGCGTCTTATCGGGAAACGGTGCGTTGACTGATTTGCGACGGAAAAGCCGTCGCAAATCAGTAAGAAACGGCGTCGTTTTGCGTTTGACGGGCAAAATTTGCGACGGACAGGCGTCCGTCGCAAATTTTTTTTCCACTTATTTATACAGGCCCGCCGTGTTGCAGACGGAGAAAGAGAGAAAAGAAGAAGAAGAGAAGAAGAAGAAGAAGAAGAAGAAGAAGAAGAAGAAGAAGAAGAAGAAGAAGAAGAAGAAGAAGAAGAAGAAGAAGAAGAAGAAGAAGAAGAAGAAGAAGAAGAAGAAGAAGAAGAAGAAGAAGAAGAAGAAGAAGAAGAAGAAGAAGAAGAAGAAGAAGAAGAAGAAGAAGAAGAAGAAGAAGAAGAAGAAGAGGAAGAAGAGAGGAAAAGGAAGGAGAAGTCGGGTGCCGTCGCTGTAGAGCCAATCCGTCCCCACCGAGTTCTCGTTTCGTCATCTTCTACAAATAAACCGTAAGTTTTCTTCATTTTTACCGTTTAAAATTTAATTTTAAAGCATGTTTAGAGAATTGATTTTAGTTGAATTATTTGAATTATATTAGTAATGAATTGATTTTAGTTGATCGAATTTTAATTTAAAGCATGTTTAATTTTTTTTTAAGTTTAGAATTGAATTAGTTGAATTGTTTGAATTATATTAAAAATAAATTGATTTTAGTTGAATTAGTTGAATTATAATTTAATTAGTTGATCGAATTTTAATTTAAAGTATGTTTAATTTTTGTTAAGTTTAGAATTGAATTAGTTGAATTGTTTGAATTATATTAGAAATGAATTGATTTTAGTTGAATTAGTTGAATTATAATTTAATTAGTTGATCGAATTTTAATTTAATTTTAAAGCATGTTTAGAAATAGTTGAATTTGTTAAGTTTAGAATTGATTTTAGCTGAGTTGTTTGATTTTAGTTGAATTGTTTTAGTAATTTGTTAATTTTTAATTGTTAAGCATGTTTAAATAATATTACAAAATAATTTTAGTTGCTTGATTTAAGTTTAATAATTTTACAAAATAATATTAGTTGATGATTGATTTTAATTTAGTTGAATGAATTTAGTTGAGTAGGTTGTTAATTGATTTTAATAATATTAGTTGTTTGATTTTAGTTTAATATATAATTTATAAAATAATATTATTAGTTGATTGATTTTAATTTAGTTGAATGAATAATTCGTGAAATTTGTTATAGATGAGCGGACAAGGCAGTGGCAACGACAGTCAGCAGCCTCCGAGGGAAGAGGAGGCGAGTCGAGGAGGACGAGGAGGGAGGAGACGACGGCCCTCACTAAGACCCGTGGTTCCACCTATTTTCAGGCCGAGGTCTCTATCAGAGACCTCTTCACAGCCTGGTGCGGGCTCCTCCTCCTCCTCACAGCAGACTGCTGAGGGCTCATCCTCCTCCCGCCAGCATCCGGTTGTTGAAGGACGGATGCCTGTTAAGCCATGTGGTCATATGTAAGTTTTAATATTTTATACTTAATTTTTTTATTAATTAAAACCTAATTATTTTACTAACTTTGAAATTTTAATTTTACAGTTGGATTCCGGGTCATGAGGCTGCTAATCAGGTTTCCGACTCCATCTTTCGCGGTGGATTCGAGCCCACCGCTTACAGTTGGAGGTTAGTGTCCAATGCAAGAAAAAAGACATACTTCGAGGAGTTTAAGGTATTAATTTAATTTATTAATTCACCGTTTATTAATATCAAATATATAAACATATATTTACATTTAAATTGTAATTGCAGAAAGAATGTGTCTGGGCACCGGAGCACGATGACCAGATGTGGAGGAATTTCGATAAATATGGAAAGGAAAGATACAGAGACCTCCTTTACAGAATGAGGGAGAAGTGGTACAAGAAGGGAGAGGCCACCGACTTGGGGCTTGACAGTGAAAGACGGTCGATTTGGGACCAATTCCTCCGCTACTGGGATTCTCCTGCATTCCAAGAGAAGTCGGCGAAAAACAAGGCGAATCGGCGTAGTGACCCTGATGGAGAAGGGATGACAAGACATCGGGCCGGGTCTCGGTCCATTTATGAGCACGGGTTGAGATTTGTAAGTCTCGTCTTCAATTTTGTAGTTTTTGAATTTATATTATTTGTTTCCTAATTTTTATGAGTGTTATTAATTTTTACTATCTTTTTTTCTAATTAGGCAGCGGAGCAAGGACGCGAGCCCTCTCATTTTGAGAGATTGCAGCTCGTCCACCCATTCGTCGAGGAGACTGGGAAGTCTACCTACGGCCGTACCACCGAGATCCACGTAAGTATTATTTCAATATTAATAGTATTATTAAAAAATTTAATATTAAAAGTATTTTTTATATTTTGTGTTCAATTTATTTAATTTTTTGTATAATTAATTTGCAGAGAAAGATACTCGAGGATCTTGCCTCTCAGCCTCAGCCTGAGAAAACGTCAGAGGGGTCGGGGTCGATGCCCCCCACACAACCTTCTGTTGACGTTCAAAATGAATTGTACTTCAAGAACGTCAAGGCTAAAAAGGGGCGGTTCGCTGGATTGGGCAGCTTCGGAAAGAACTTTTTCCGACCTCGTGGCTCAGGCTCATCCTCCTCTCAGTCTTCCATCGACTCTAATCCCAGTGAGGTCGAGAGGCAGCTTGCCACGGTGGTGGAGCAGATGAAGAACATGCAGAGGCAGCAGCGAGAGGCGCACGACCGGTATACAACTGAGGTGGAGCGGTATCGGGCCGAGCTGCAGGAGTATACTGCCGCCATGCAGGCGTGGTGGCAGATATTCGCCTCTGATTCAATGCCACGAGCGCAAATGCCTGCGCCACCGATGCCGCCGATCCCGCCGACCCAGCCATCGATGTCGCCGATTGTTAACCTGGGCGAGGATGAAGAGGAAGACGGATTTAATTCCGATTGTTAAAAAAATTTGATTTTTAATATCTATGAAGTACAAATTTTTTTTAGTTTGAATTGTTACTTTAATTTAATTTTTGAATTGTTACTTTAATTTATAATTTTGTGAATTTATTAGTTTGAATTTACTTTTATTTAATGGACACAACATTTATAAAAACAAGTGAAAAACGAAAATGAATTAATTTGGTGAATTATGAAAAAAAAAATTAAGCAAATGAACGAATTATAAATTTAAGCGGGAGTCGAAATAAATAATTTTACAGAAATAATAAAAATTAAATGGCCCCAATATTTATAAAAACAAGTTAGAAACGAAAATGAATTAATTTGGTGAATTGTAGAAAAAAAAATGAGTCGATTTGGATACATATACAATTAATTGCGTGCAAATGAACGAATTATAAATTTAAGCGGGAGTCGAAATAAATAATTTTACAGAAATAATAAAAATTAAATGGCCCCAATATTTATAAAAACAAGTTAGAAACGAAAATGAATTAATTTGGTGAATTGTAGAAAAAAAATGAGTCAATTTGGATACATATACAATTAATTGCGTACAAATGAACGAATTATAAATTTAAGCGGGAGTCGAAATAAATAATTTTACAGAAATAATAAAAATTAAATGGCCCCAATATTTATAAAAACAAGTTAGAAACGAAAATGAATTAATTTGGTGAATTGTAGAAAAAAAATGAGTCAATTTGGATACATATACAATTAATTGCGTACAAATGAACGAATTATAAATTTAAGCGGGAGTCGAAATAAATAATTTTACAGAAATAATAAAAATTAAATGGCCCCAATATTTATAAAAACAAGTTAGAAACGAAAATGAATTAATTTGGTGAATTGTAGAAAAAAAATGAGTCAATTTGGATACATATACAATTAATTGCGTACAAATGAACGAATTATAAATTTAAGCGGGAGTCGAAATAAATAGTTTTACAGAAATAATAAAAATTAAATGGCCCCAATATTTATAAAAACAAGTTAGAAACGAAAATGAATTAATTTGGTGAATTGTAGAAAAAAAAATGAGTCAATTTGGATACATATACAATTAATTGTGTACAAATGAACGAATTATAAATTTAAGCGGGAGTCGAAATAAATAGTTTTACAGAAATAATAAAAATTAAATGGCCCCAATATTTATAAAAACAAGTTAGAAACGAAAATGAATTAATTTGGTGAATTGTAGAAAAAAAAATGAGTCGATTTGGATACATATACAATTAATTGCGTACAAATGAACGAATTATAAATTTAAGCGGGAGTTGAAATAAATAGTTTTACAGAAATAATAAAAATTAAATGGCCCCAATATTTATAAAAACAAGTTAGAAACGAAAATGAATTAATTTGGTGAATTGTAGAAAAAAAAAGAGTCAATTTGGATACATATATAATTAATTGCGTACAAATGAACGAATTATAAATTTAAGCGGGAGTCGAAATAAATAATTTTGCAAAATAAAAAAAATAGTTGGGCAAAATATTTTAATAAACAACTTAGATACGAAAAGAAATTAATTTGGTGAATTATAAAAAAAATGACTTAATTTGAATACATATACAATTAATTGCAAAAAAATAAACGAAAGTAGCTTGTGCCCTAGTGGCGCGCGCCCTCTCCTCTTGCACAAAAGGTCCCGTGTTCGATTCCCCTTGGACGCAAAAAATGGATTAATTGTTCCAGGCCTAATAAGACTAATATAGAAGGTGGGCTGCATATAACAAGGAATGGGCCGATTGGCCCAGTGGTCCGCGCCCGCCCCGGCCGCCTCGGGTGCCCGGGCTCGAACCACGCGAGCCACTTTTTTTTTGTATAGGCTCGGTAATTTGCGACGGCCATATTCCGTCGCAAATATTTAATTTTGCGACGGAAAACAACCCGTCGCAAATTATAACACAAAAAAGTATAAAAAAATATATAAAAACATTTGCGACGGAATTTAGCCGTCGCAAATGTTGTTGACCCGATCAGGTCTGACCCGAAAAGTTTGCGACGGACTACTGTCCGTCGCAAATTCTGTGTGACCCGGCCGGATCTGACCCGCCGATTAATTTTGCGACGGATTTGTCCGTCGTTAATTTGCGACGGATGGCTGAATCCGTCGCAAACATTTGCTACGGCTGTTTTAGGTACGGATACGTGTCCGTCGCAGATCCCGTCGCAAAACACTGTTTGCGACGGATTTTCCGTCGCTAATTCCGTCGCAAAACAGTGTTTTTTTTGTAGTGTTAGAAGCAAGCATCAAACTGCATGCTATACCACACATTTTAATTCGAAAAAGAAAACTATATATATAATTTTATATTTTGCCAAAGAATTCTTAAAATGAAGTGTATATATCATTATCAAATATTTGCATAAAAACCCATTTCCCTTTGTCCAAAAACAGCAAAGTGAAAGCAATTGTAGTTTGATCAAGTACTGTTGTTTCCCCACGTGAGCTTCTGTACACCATTTTGGTCGCATGCATGTTTTTCCGTTTCAGAAAATCTACCCACATCTCTTTCTCTCTCCTCTAAAAGGAGTTGGCATTCATCACCACTTTCCATTATTGTATTGAGACTTCTTTCGCAGGTTTGTTTCCTGACCAACCATGCTCCCTTAAGCTAATTAATGGCTTTTCAACATAACCAATTTAAGATAGGCTTCCTGTGAGACGGTTTCAAAGTGATGCAACCACAATTTGAAAAAGATTGTGTATGAATTTATGTTAATTTGTGAATTGTCTTATCGTAAAATCGTGTCACGCAAAATTTTGATAAAGAACATTTTTAATAAAGATTTTTATACAAATATAAAAAATTCGTTTGTAATTTATATAGAATTTTATATAATTATATAAGTTACTTGTTCAAAATATAATTTTCAATTTAATTATAAAGCTAATAACTATATATATAATCCAAAATGATTTGCAAACCCTAAAAAACATTCTAGAAGGTATAGGTAGAAAGCAAATGCACAAAAATATTTTTATGTTTTATTAATGGCATAAAACTCTCTTATATTTGATAAAAACATGCACCAAATTTCCTCATATGTTCCATTAAATGCATAAAACTGCTTTATTTAATATTATAAAAGTATGCAAGAAAATCTTCCCTTATGTTTCATTAATGTATAAAATCTATGTGCCGGTAAAATTATGCACGAAAGTCTCACCGTCCACTTCTTGACATCTTTGATATGTACAATGTTTTGTATATATGTATTTTCGTCTGAGTTTGTATGAGTATTTTTGTCAAACAATTATATAAATTCAGTGTTACGTCGTCGTTTTTTTTAAAACAAAAATTGTTAATGGGAGTTTTTGTGCATACTTTTATCAAATATAAGTGGATTTTATGAAATTAATGAAATATAAGAATATTTTGTGCATTTATCATCAAATTACACAGTGTTTTTTGTTTTATATCCTTAGGTATGAGATCAAAATTGTCAAAAGAATTAATAGCAAACATAATGGTGGGAGTAATTATGCATGGAAAATTGTTTTGAAACTAAAAAAAAAAAATTGATAGTGTTGGGACCATTTGCAAGAAGAAACGTTGATGGAATCAAAACCACAAAAAATTATTTGTTATATTGTATTGCCCATAATAAAAGTTTCTCTGCGAGTATAGATGAAAAGTGATGACACTATGAAGTAGAGTGAACATCTCATTAATTTTGCTACATGAGAATAGTATTTTGCATAATAAAAATTTATTACACTGCTCTCACTCTGATTGAAATAAAAGGAAAGTGCCCTACTTTGTTTTCTAGTTGCTGTAATCTTTTTACCAATTGGGAAGATAGAATATTTACTCCTTTCAGCATCTTTCTTCATGAAATTGATCACTGTCATTTCTGTCCCGCCTACAATAAGTTTAAGCAATCTAACAAAACAAATTGTGAGATGGATATAAATTATATGTGTATTATCTATTTATAATATCACAAATTCTTATGTGAACAATTCTATAGTATAAAATCAATATCATTAGATATATTAACCGATATTATTACATGCATGCACTAATATCATTAGATTTGTAAACTGAAATCACAGTGTAAATTGATATAATATCCATGAATGCATCTAATGATATCAGTTTCATACTATAAACAAGTTTCACAGGAAACCTGTCTACTTACAATATATTTGAGTAATACTTTTATGCACTAATTGTATATATATATATATATATATATATATATATACACTGTGCAATTGGTGCAATTTAAGGGTGGGCTTGGCTTGACACAAAGAAATGGAATAACATGGGAATGATAGTAGTGAAGAATAAGAATGGGTATGATCAATGTTATTGACTTGTTTGGTTGGTGGAGAGGAATGATTATCATTACCATATGAAATATATTATAATAAAAATTACCATAATAAATATTTATATTAAAAAAATATTCTATGAACTAATAATATTTCAATATTTTATAATAATAATTATTAAAATAATTTAAGACTACTTAAAAATAAAATTAAAAAATTATACATGAATTTTAGGTGTTGAGAGGATGGATCTAATACTATATATTCCTTATTTTTAAAATTCAATTTACTATTCATGGATTGGATTCAATGTTTCCAACCAAGCACCTAAATCTCGTTTCATTCTCATACTTTACCTCTAAGCCCTCCAACTAGGCACACCCTAAATCCACAAATTTTCAACTAAATGATTTTATTTCGTGCGCAGAAGCAATTTTCATAGAAAAAGCGGCTGAAGTTAATTAGTTAAAATGATGAAAATAATTATTAATTTATACATTGAAAAATATGAATAACGATGAACATACAAATTAATTAATAGTATTGTTATATATGTTTAGGAGATTGAGGGAGTACATAGTCTTTGGGTGGGGCCTAGGTCACTTAAGACGAGATTGTATCATTTGAGTTTGGTTAAGGAAGGGTCAATAAAAGATTTTATTATGGTTACAAGAAAATGAAGAAGACACATGGAGATGGAAAATATCACCCAATGGATGCTTCAAGACGAAGAACTCTCAAACAAATTGGGAATAAGATCACTCCTATCAAAGTGGCGGCAATGGCGTGGAGACTCATACCAACCTTCTAAAGCGGAAGATCATATCCCAAAATTCCGATCTTAATGAAAAAACCTAAATATCTCTTTTTTGGTTGTCGTAAAATAGTAGTAATTTGGGATCAACAACTTCTCACATTAGCACAACCTAACACTTCATAGGAAATTTAGGTATTTTGGGTGCATGGCAAAACTGAACGCATTCTTGTTATTGATTTTTGGATTTGCATTGTTTAGAATATTTGGAAGTATAGAAATAAATTGGTCTTTCAAGGTTCTTCTTTTGAAGAGGAAAAGATAGTGGAGGAGATAAAAAGGGAGATTATTCAATTAAATTCACCTTGTTATGTAATTTTCTGTTTAATGAGTGACTCTCAAATTCTAGAAAGCCATTAGACCTTTGTTAACTCTTATTGTGTACAGTGTATAAATATATTGTGGGTACGTTCTTATACCCAATTATTCATAATAATGATTTTTTTTTCCTGACCAAAATAAATATTATTATTTATGTGGATTAAAACTTTTCATGATATATGTTTCCCATTTTTTTAGTGTCGTGTTATGACCAATGAAAACATGAGTCAACATTACCAAAAGTTTTTGTCAATACATTTATATCAATCTCATGTTTGACGATCTCACATAAAAATTTCCCATGTTAAATGCAGAAAATTAGATGGTTTAGGTTCAACAGAAAGACCATATTCAAGTTATATCACATATAAATTAAAATTGTACCATACCAAGCAAAGAAAATATCATGTTGGTATCATTAAAAAAACAGAGATACTTGGTGATTAATGATATATTGCACTAGTGAAAATAAAATTGCAACTTTTGAGTTTTTGTAAGAATAATATTATATATTTAACTCATTGAATTCATCACTAATTTAACTAAAAACATATATATTTACATATGTGCAAATGGTAAAGAAAACGGACGAGGGCGAAGGCCCACCCCCAAGCATGTTCATATATAGGCACTTTTTATGCTAGCTAGTCCTCGTTTAAGTATTTCGGGGGTGTTTAGTTAGGAACTATAATGAAATTAAAGTCATTTCTCTCCATATTAAAAGGTATGAAAATATTTGAAAAGTGGAAAATCAAATCACTTATTATATTTTCATACATTTTTCACCAAACAAGTTTTTTTCATTTCATTCCCCTTCCTTTTATCTCAAAAGGACCATACCCCTCGACCAATAAAACGAAAATGAAATTTGTTATGTTACAACATTGTTTTCTTTGTTAATCTCACGTTGGTTTTTAAAATTTGGTTACATTGCAAAATAGCTAAATGTGGCAAGTCGGATAGGTTTAGATTTTGCACCATCGAGTTTTTTTTCGATTAAACTTATAAAATTATAGTTAGCAAAAGGTCTCTTTTTTTTTTTTTTTTTCTTTTTCTATATTGCAAGTATAGCTTAATCAACCCACTTACACAATTAGGAATGGTCAATTCTCGATCCATTTGATTTTGAATGGTCACATTTAATTTTTCATACACATATAGTCATTCGCTCACATAATATACTTAAGGGGTGCTTGATTGAAATGTATGGAGATGAGGGAATGTCAATGTAAATAGAATAAAAAATATGTTTGGTAAAGAGGTATGTAGTGATTTTATTCCTCATTGTTTAGGAATCCTATTACCTCTTCATATTGTGAGGAATGACTTTGATTCCTTTCAACTATTCAAGTCATTCTCTCACTCATTCATCCTCATCCAATCACATCACATACTTATTATCTCACTTACTCTTCTTTCACACTCATTTTCTTCCCTACTTTCCTCATACATTATTTCTCCTATTTTCTTATACCCTACGAAATAACTAACAATAATAAAATAATACAATATTACTTTTGATTTAGACAAAAAAAAAAAAAAAAAACAATATTTGTCCTACTTATCTCAACACTAATCAAATACATACTAATTTAACATTTATTGAATTATCTTATTTACGTTTTTTCAGCTTTACCCTCATTCAATTCACCACTATTACTAATTAAATATACCCTTCAGTGCAAACCCTATCTCCCCCTCCCATTGAAGACCATCCAAAAAAGCCCATTTTAAATTTTCATTGATTCCCATTGAAGACCATCCAAATTAGTCCATTTTAAATTTTAATTGATTTCTTGAAAGTGTGTGTATATATATATTTGTCACATCTAAATCAAAAGTTCAAAGCATACTACAGCGTCAATGTCTTAAGACCTAATGTAGAGAAGAAGAAAAGAAAGGATTTTAGCATAATAAATACTTTATTTGTCTCATACTTAAGTATCCATTTACCAAAAAAATATATCACACTTTAAACAGTTCATTCTTTAAATAGCTAACGTTGAAGTTCTAAACTATACAAATATCTCAATATTACATTATTTTATCACACTACTTTGTCATTATAAATACTAATAAAAACACCTATATAATAACTCGTATCAAAATCAAATGAACAGTTAAGAGCACCTCCAACGGGAGGTGTAAATCCTAGGTGGCAAAAAATGATACCTCATTTTTTAGGTAAAAACAATTGGGAGAGAGGGGTACAATTTGGAGAGAGAAATGAGAGTAGTAACAATTTGTACCGGTACAATTGGAAAATGGTGGGGCCAATATGCTGCCTTTGTCGGTTTTGGCATGCTTTTTTTATATAGTTTCCAACGGATATATTCATATATGACCTTTTTTTTTTTAGTTCACAAATGGTATATGTATATCATATATGCCCAACAAATAGCCCAAACGGATATATCAACATACTTGCTTTCAAAAAAAAAAATATTATCGTTAATATTTATCTATAAATAGATGTTCACATAAAATTTTCAAAACACCCTTCCATTTTATCTCATACTATCTTCTAAATTATAACATCTTGAAATTTGAAAATGGAAAATAATTCTTGGACGAATTGGTTAGGTTCTTCCAATTCAGAAGAGAATTCATTTTCTCAAGAGTCAAATATCCGTCCCCAAAATTTCATTGTTTCACCTCAAAATTTCAATACCCGTCCTCAAAATCCAAACATTCGTCCCCACAATTTATTGTTTCATCCGAGTCATCATATGAATTCTTATATGTCAACCCCTCCTTACATATATACTCCAAAAATATATCAACAACCCTACATGTCAACTCATCTCTATGGAATAAGTTCCCCCAGAGCACCAGGAATGGCTTCTAAATTATTCACAAAAACTAGTACCGATGGAACAAGCACAGACAAAGAGTGCGGAACGCCATCTTCTGGTCAAGGCTCCCCTTTTCAACCAAATCCGTCTCCACTGGGCATTGAAGCAATTAATCTTGATGCGAGTGAAGATACTGATGATGGAGACAGCGTGTCGGCCTAAAGAGTCGTACTTATGCTGCAAGGTACACCAGTACAAAGAATGAAATTTTTGCACATAGTTGGTGAACGTTAGCGAAGACTCAATTGTTGGCAATGCTAAAAAATTGGATGCCGTGTGGAAAAGGATAACTGCAGATTACAACTAGGCTTGGCAATGGGGCGGGGAATCCCCGATCCCCGCGGGGATCCGCCCCGAACGGGGAGGGGAATCCCCGAAATAAACGGGGACGGGGGCGGGGACGGGGATTTTTTTTTCCCCGTAAGCGGGGACAGGGCGGGGACGGGGATAGTATTCCCCGCCCCGTTCCCCGCGGGGATCCGTATTATTTTTATATAATTAATATATTTATATGTTTATAATATATAAATTTAAAAGTAAATTATAAATAACTATATCATAATTGTCCTACTCAATTAACTATTTATTTTAAAATTACATCTATATTTATTTTAATATTATGTTATTAGTTTCAAGTTATATATAATTTCACTTTAAAACATATATTAACTAAAAATATTAGAATTAGAGACTCTTCAAATTGTTTAAATTAATTTTTCTTAACATCAATTTAAAATAATTGTTGTTTATGATTAATTTTTTTAATTTTTATACTATATTATATTTTTTTTTATTTTAAAAAATGAGATAAAAAAATATCTAAATGGGGAACGGGGAATCCCCGCGGGGACGGGGATCCCCGCGGGGCGGGGATGGGGGAGAAAAATTCCCCGTTTATTTCGCGGGGACGGGGACGGGGATGGGGAATGGCATCCCCGGCCCCGCCCCGCCCCGTTGCCAAGCCTAATTACAACCAATATCGACCTGCAAACTACCCAGTGAGACGTTAGGACCTTTTGAAAATACATTATTACACTGTGGTAAGGGTTGTGGGTGCCTTTAACGGATTATATGCTCAAATGAAGAGTGATTGGGGTAGTGGACAAAGCGATGTTGATATACTCATGTATGCAATGCAAGAGTGGACGAAAACCCACAAGTAAGGGTTCCCTCACTTGGGCATGTGGAATATTCTCAAGGAATCTCCTAAGTGGATTGCACAACAGGAACGCGATCATTGCGGTAAGAAGAAGAAAAAAAATATGCTCAAGGAGGATACACATCGTCTTCTAATGCGGAGGATGTCGATGAAGAGCGCGTACGTCCGATCGGTCAGAAAGCGGCGAAGAGGAAGGCCAAGATGAATCACTCCTCGAAGGATAACATGATAGAGGAGCTGAAAGAGAGTATCGAAAGAAACATAGAAGAATATAAAACAATAGCCAATGAAAAGTTGAAGGAACAAAAAAAATACAATCAATATGAGGAGTATAATATCATCATGCGTGATACCACAACAATGACACCACAACAACTAGAAATACAGTTGAAGCTGGTTGAAAAGATCACGAAGAGTTGGGATGACAAGTAGTCTGTTATTTACTATTATCTTATTTATTGTGTTAATTTCTGTTGTATTGTTTTAATCTCTATTGTACTATTTCAAATTCCATGTAATATTTGAAATTCAGTTGTATTATTTAAAATTATGTAATGAATTTTTATGTATTGAATTCTAGTTGTTTTGAACTAATTTTTAGAAACTAGCCATTAGAAACTAGCTGTTGTGAACATTATATATTGGAGTAGTTATTTCAAATCTTTCCACAATATCCAAAGCAAGTTTCTTCTGATATCATTTTCTCTTCATAGACAAAACTGCCCTAAACAAAATGTCTTCAGATCCCAACCACAATGTCAACACTAACACCTTTATTAGTGAAGACTTGTGGAATGACGATTCTAATGATCGAATGTTTTTCGAAATTCTACAAAAATAAAAAAAATGTTTCTTCAATACGTCGAGAGCTCTTCTAGTACGCCAAAAAAAAATGTAGCGCGTGATCGTGAAGGAGGCCAAAGTCGTCTCGTAGATGACTATTTCTCAGAAAATCCAACATACTCAAGTGATATTTTTCGTCGACGTTTTTGAATGAGAAGAGATCTATTCATGCGCATAGTCGATGCCTTAGAATCTCATGACAACTATTTTAAATGGAAGATCGATGCAACAAGAAGGAAAAGTTTCTCACCACTTCAGAAATGCACGGTAGCCATCCTCCAATTGGCATATGGAGGACCCGGAGACCAATTTGACGAGTACCTATGTATTGCTGAAACAACTGCCATTGATTGCTTGTTCAATTTTTGTCGTTGTGTGATCAACATTTTTTTAGACAAATACTTGAGAAAGCCAACTACTGCAGATTGTGAACGCTTGCTCCATATGCATGAGCAAAGACACGGCTTCCCCGGAATGTTGGGTAGCCTTGATTGTATGCATTGGGAATGAAAGAATTGTCCAGTTGCTTGGAAAGGACAATTTACTCGAGGTGATCATGGAAAACCAACAATAATGCTTAAAGGGGTAGCGTCTGCCGACTTATGGATATGACATGCTTTTTTTGGAGTCGCAGGGTCTAATAATGATATTAGTTTGCTTAATCAAAGCCCTCTCTTTAGTGACGTTTTAAAAGGGATTGGCCCAAATATTAATTACACAGTGAATGGTAAACAATATACTAGAGGATATTATCTTACTGATGGAATCTATCCTGAATGGGCTATATACATTCGTCAAGAGTTTCCAGTGCCCTCATGATCCCAAGAAGACGATGTTTAAGCAAATGCAAGAGGCTGCAAGAAAGGATGTCGAGCGGGCTACAAGCTCGTTGGGTGATGATTCGAGGATCGAGACGTTTTTTGTTCCAGAATAACTTGAAAGATATCATGTATACATGTATTATTTTGCATAACATGATTATTGAGGATGGGGGGCATATAGCATCCAACTGGTCGGAGGAACCCAAGGATAGTAATGATACAGTTCCGAAAATATTTCAAGGCCCCATCGGAGGATTTACAGAATACAGCAAGAGACGGGCCGAACTACGTGATAAGCAAATGCATCAACAACTTCGATCGGACTTAATTGAGCATATTTGGGCACGTTACCAAAATTAGTAGAAAAAATATAATATATTTATGTATTTCTATTTCATGTATTATTGTGGTTTGTTTAAACATTGGACTTGTTTTTCAATTTTCAATAAAATTTTAAAATTTGTTTGTTTATAATTTTGTGCAAAAATTACCATTAAATTAATTAATGTGGTAAAAAGATTAACAAGAAATACAATTTTAAAATTAACTAATTAACATGTTAACTTAATCGTAAATAATTATTTTATTTATTTAAATAAATTAATATAATTAAAATCAAAATATACTATGAAATATTATATTGAGAAATATATAATGAATTAATGATATGGACAATGGGTCATTGAAATAGTAATGTTTGTATTTTGGATGATTGGGGAGTAGATGTATAAATTGATATGTATAATTATCTTTTGATGTGGCAAAAATTTGTACCTGAGAGGAAGTATACAAATGGGGATGCTCTAAGTCCAGACCAAGAGAATACTTTATTGTGTATGTTTCTGATGTGTGGTCGCAAACTTTATGCTATCTTGTGCATTGATATTTGGCCTTATATCTTTACCCCTACTAACTAGACTTGAAATTTTCTAATTTGTGCTAGACAAACGTAGAGTCACACGAAATGTTAGATGGATATGAATTCTTTAACTTTCACTACTTATTTACTAACTCGTTTTGCATTATTCTTTCTAATTGATTGATTGATTATTGAGATGTATTTTGAGAATGACTCGAAAATTGAAGGCAAAATTGTTGAATATTCAATGTTTTTTCATGTACTACGATAATTACCCCAATGATTTTTCGTTTACAATTTGTTGCACATTGAATCTTAAATTATAAACTGTACTTGGAACTTTTTAAATTTAAGGGTGTACTCTAAGTGCCCCTTTAAAGTGGTGGTCAATTTTACGTGCAAACTTAATAGTCACTTGGAGCTAACCATATTCACATCATGTGAATTAAAGCACATTAAATTACTTCTACAAGAAATGAAACAATTAATAAGGATTAATTTCTTAACTACCTTATTTTTCCTATGTGTAGTACTTTTCAATTTTCATATCCTAGTTAATTCTCGTTTTTCCATGTTTAGTTTGCTCTCTTTACGTATTAATTTTTTATTCATTCGAAATCTAAAACTCATATCTCTACTAGAAACATACCAAGATTTTATATATGTATATGTATATTGATTTTATTTTTAATTAATGGAACATCAATCAAATTAAAATCGGTCAAAGATGATAAAATCCAGCTCTTACAATACTAAAACTCCTGTCATAAAAATGGTGTATATATTTAGAAAAGGGCCAAGATATTTACAGAACACTATCTTAGGTACGTAGGAAAATGACTGATCACTCATGCGAGTATAATACCAAATGTTTGAATTGATGAAATGACAGGGCAAATTGGGGGCAAGTAGGTGCTACTTTTGTACCATATAATAGGGGGAAAAACATTGAAAAAGTTGAGAGTAATTTGAACACAATGGAGAAGTGGGATCCATGAATTGTCCTTGTGTTCAGTAGTCTTGTTTAATCACCCACCATCCCTCTTTTAATTCTAACAAATTCACACCTACATGTACACGCACACGCACTTATATAGTCAAGTCTTATGTGTACTTGACATCAACTTTAAATTTAAATTAATGTCAACTTATGTTTCACTATATACTTTTAGTTATATAATTTATAATAGTCTTACTGTTTCAGTTAAAACTTAAAATTGATATTATGTTTCAGTAATCAATCACCTCCTCCCCCTCTCCCTCCCTCCCTATATGTATAGGGTAATATGCATGCAACTAATGGATAACCAATATTAAAAATTACTAATCCTATTTAAAAATACATGTATACAAGAATTTGTAATATTTCATCCGTCCAATTTTGCTAGTCATGTTTTTGCCCTGTTATTTTTTTATCATAACTTGAAGGGTATTATGGGGTATTGTAAAATTCATTTATAAATAAAGTAATTGTTTATTAAAAAAAATACTTATATTTTTCATAAATAATCATTTTATTCATAAATGGATCTCACAGGGACGGAGGGAGGATAAATTTTGGCAAAGTATTGTGTGTATAAGTCTTACAATAAATTTTGTTTTGAGAATATGGTTATTTCACTAAAAAAAAATATTAGTTGTTTTATTATTAGATTTTTGTTTTGAATGATATTAGTTGTATTACTATAAGATATTACTTCATCCGTCCTATTTTACTAGTCATACTTTCAATTTTACTGGTCTTTTTTTTTTCAAAATTAGTGTTGTATAAAGCACAACACTAGTGATGTTATTGTCATGGAAATAATCAATTCATTCAACACATTCAAGGGCAAAGAGGAAAAATAATTTTCATTCTCATTAATGGCAAAACGAGCTCCCCCATTTTTTTACTATAAAATTTTAGTTTTGATTGATATTAATTATTTTCCTCCAAATTATTAATTGTTACCGATTATGAAATGTCTCATTTTACAAGCAGGGGTGGAGAATGGTTCGAATTCCCAATACATTATATTAATATATCTGGTAGTAATTTTCTTTTATTTTGTGATCAAGAATCTTGATTTCTGTTTGCTAACTGAAAAGTAGGTGCTGAACAGATAGTAATCTGAAAAACAAAAAGGCGAATTTGAATCTGAAATATTTAACTGTTAAGGCAACAATGGTGTATGTCAGACATTCTCTAGAAAAAGCTAAGATAGGGGTTTGCAGTGAAACACCAAATTTATTTAAACTAGAATTAATGACCCCATAATCAGTCGAAAGAAAAATTAACACAATATCTACACTCTATCTTGAAGATCATTAACCACGACGACAAAGTGTTCGATGAAATGTCAGAAAGAGGAAGCCCGCATTAATAACGGAGCAGTGCAATGGAGGAGCTCCAGATTTGCGCAGAGGCTCGACCAATGAGCTTTGTTTGCTGTTCCCACAGACACCAACACCAACGTTAACCCCATCAGCTTCTGATTGGCTCAAACACAGCTCTGGGTTCCCACTCAGGTCCAAGTTTCTCCCAAGCCTTTTCAAGAAAGTTGCGTTGAAAGGAACAACCCCTTCAAGGAGATTTCTGCTCAAATTCAGGTGATAGATGTGTGATAAGTTGATGAACCCCGTAGGGATTGTACCGGATAGTCGGTTGTTTTGCAGTGAAAGGGAGCTTAGATTCATCAACTGTGAGTAATCAGATGGGATTGTGCCAGAGTATCCAGAATTTGAGAGCCTGAGTTCTTGAAGTTTCTTCAGCTGTCCAAATTCCACTGGCAGAGGTACAAACATTGGATTGTCATCCATCAAGAAATACTGCAAATTGTGCAACTTGATCAATCCCTCTGGGAAGCCTCCATGCAATCTGTTGTTGCTCAAGGCCAAGAAAGCCAAAGACTGTAGCTTTTGAATGGAATCTGGGATGGTTCCAGTGAGCAAGTTCGAGCTCAAATCGAGCTTTTGAAGAATTCGAAGCTCGCCAATTGCAGAAGGAATTGGCCCCATGAGCTTGTTGTAGCTGAAATCCAGGCCAACCAGGTTTCCAAGGTTGCCAATTTCCATTGGGATTGTACCAGTGAGCATGTTATAGCTCAAATCAAGATGAACAAGAGAGCTCAAACTGAAAATCTCAGCAGGGATTTTCCCAGTTAGCTTGTTTTGCGACAATGTGAGGATTTGGAGAGATTTCAGAGAGGAAATCTGGGGGTGGATTGTGCCAATGAGGACAGGATTTGATCTCAAACTAAGCTGTTGCAGAGGGGAGGTTAAGGGCTTGTTTGGAGGGATTGAAATTCTTGTTGGGACTTGTGTGAAACACTGGAAAATGAAGATGGATTCAAGATGAGGAAGTTGAAAGATTTCTGGAGGGAATGTGGCTGAATTCTTGCAAGTTGGATTTGGTGGGGTTCCAAAATCAAGTCTTGTTACATGGAAATGATTGTTAATTCCTGAGAATTTGCACTCAATTCCAGGCCATGCTGAACCAGATTGACAGGGGTTGGGATGTGAAACTCTCCAGTCTTGATCAGAAGACAAGGCTTCCATGATCTTGAACAAGGTCTCAAGTTCGATTTGATCCATGTCTGAAGAGAGGGGGTTGTTGATAGAAAGAATACTTGGGAAAGAGATAAGTATTAGCAGAAGTTGAAGGGAGAATGAGAGGGCTGAAAACATCTTTTCTTTTTCTTTTTCTGTTGATAGATTGATCTGAGAATGAGAGTGAGAGTGAGAGTGAGAAGAGTTTGAGCATATTTCATTCAAACATGAGAGGGAGAGCATATTAATTGAGTTGAGAGCTAAGATTTGATTGATATGATGGGTGGGGCATGATTTTGAGTGAGAAAAATTGAAGGGAAGGTAGGGCCAAGAAATGTTCTCTTGAAAATTATTATCAAGGGAGGTTGGAGAAAATAGGACATGTTTCATTTTATCAGGCTTTGATGATGCAGTGGTAACATCAAAGAAAAGAGGAAATGAAATGACTATATAAGTGAATAGAGAAAAAGCTACTTTGTAAGTGAATAAAGCAACGGTGTTATGTGAAAGTTTTATGCATCTTGTATCAATAGGACTAATATGAACCAGGTGCACATTGTAATTTCAATGTATCTTTTATTAGTATTGGACGTTCTCACTGTCAAGTGTAGTTATATTCAGTAAAAATGCAATTGTTTTTATTTGTACCTTACAATGAAAATAATTGATACGCTTTAAAATGCAATTGAATTGCACGGTGCTAATGTGTCGTTTTCTTTCTTCTTCTTTTCTTAGATTAATTTGCCACAATAACTAAATGGAAATGGGAAGTTAGTACATTAATTTGCCACACAAATCCAATTTTCTTGACGTAATTTTTGTGCAATTTATTTTTAATATTTAATCCTTGTACTTCTCTTCGTATACTTTTACCTGCCCACTCATATCATTTCCGCCCCTTGCACTTTCACTATTCTTGACTTGACTTTGAAGGGGCAAAATTCAAGAAAAACAAAGAAAAGATTGTTCACTGGAGAAAACATGCATTTTTGTTCAGGTATGGGGACAAAATGTGATCCAACTTTAGCTGAACAAAACTGAAAAGAGAAACATTTGAAAGAAGAGTAATTCAGCTGCTTCAGAGAGGTAAATTGAATCAACCCAAAATCAAATTAATCATACACATAATTTAATTAATATAAATACAAATAAAGCAGCAAGATGTTCAACTACTTGGCCACTTTTCACTGCTGAGCCTAAATTTTCCAGGCCAAATACAGCAATTCATGAAAGAGTCAAATGTACACATGTTTTCCTTTGAACAATATAAATAAAGTCTTCAGCTTCTTACCACCATTTTGGACTTTGATAGCAAGAAGAGCATCTTGCATTAAATAAAGTAACAAGTAGATCATAATGGACTACGAAAACATCCGTAGGAAGTTGTTCGCATACGCCATTGGTTTGACATCAGGATGTGGCTGCAATAAATTCAAAAACGTAAAGAAGAATTACTATCAACTAATAATACATTAAAATACTATAATTAGTAACAAATCTGAACAGAAAAGAACCAAATTTTGTGATTTTTTTTCAGTTTCCTAATTTGGTGGTGAAGGCGCGTGAAAGGAGAGAAGGAAAGAAGCTACTAACCACTGCTGTAAATGTGGCAATATTGGGTTTCAAATCTGGGGCTTCAAATCGAATAAATGCACCTTTGTTTCCCATCTGCATTGTGCAAAACAAATTCAAAATGTAAGGACAAGCTTTTAAATTTTAAAAAACATACATATTGAAGCAAGAAACTTTAGTTGGAGAATGGAGTGTCAAAATAGCTAATCTGGAACCACGATTTGATGCAAATTTGTAGGTCTTTTAAGGCATTTCTATGAAATAAGACTTTAAAACTTTGATAATGAAGAAACAATAGAGCTTTACTACTTAATGAATTCACAATTATTCAGTATAATCCTAAGAATAACAAATATGTATACATAATATATAGCATGTAAATGGCTCCACTCTTCCAACTTCTGTACAGTATTAGCATTTGAAGAATAACATATAAAAACCTCAAAACATGAGTTGAAAATACGTTGGATTAATAAAAACACATTACCTGATCACAGTAATTTGGGGCAGAGAAAACAGTGATAAGTTTACCATCATGCTCAATCTCGTAACCTTCGTCCTTAACTTCATGAGACCTCACTACTAAATCTGTAAATGAATATGTTGAACAAATGATGCTTTGTTGTGGAATAGAATATTAGAAATATATATACATATATATGTGAAAGAAAGATTAACCTAAGTTGTTGTCCTGCAAAAATCTTTTTGTTACATCTGCACCGAATGAAAGACCAACACCACGTTTGCTTGGTCCTCTCCCAAGCTGAGGTTGTGGATCACTCCACAGCAATTCACACATCAAACCTAGAATTAAACCAATAAATAATGCATGAATACCACCTATATAAGTCCCTCTAATTCACTGAGATTTAATCATGCTAAGTTAGAATTTTTTGGAAGTTTGGCTAATGATTTAGTTAGCAGCAGAAAGGATTATCTTGTCGGTCAGGACTACAGCAAGTAAACCGTTAATAAGATCCAACCTTACATGGAAAAAGATTAGCAACATCAAGCAGAGAAGTTGTTTTTAACTGTGTGAAGATAATCACAATGGAAAGAATGAGGAAACTGAAAACAAAGGCACTTATTGATGATAGTACAGGTGAATGTCGAAACTCAATAGTCTAATAGGCATTTCCCAGAAAACCATTGAGCATCCATCTGTCCACACATTTTGAGAGTTTTCAAAACCACACAAGGAGCTCGGTAAGCATTTCAATTACAAACTATATGTGTTTCAGTCAGTAGGCATTTGGTAAGGTTAATTATACGCAGTTGTTTTCTGAGAGTATATCTATATTCACCAAGCAGAAAAAACAGATATATGACAGGAGAAGATAGATTTTCTTAAACTATCCAATATTTTAAAAGGCAACAGAATACATAAAGAAGAAAAGCCAGATGGGACATGAAAACAAGGAATTATAGTGTTGCGTCTGGGCTTACCCTCCTCAGGAGGTTCACAAAAACGATCAATTGCTCTGATGTCAGAGAGCTTCACTCCATCAACACTGAAAAGGCCTCCATGGACCACGAAAACTTTTCCATTGATGACATGAGCCAAAGGTAAACAGCAGAACACTTCCGCAAATAGTTCCACGAAAGAATCACTCAATTTGGATCTAACTTCACCCTCAAAACCATATATTTTATTCATGCTCTTGCTTTCATGGTTTCCTCGAGCAAGGTATATAGCTGAAAATCAGTATATATGTGATGAATCAATACCAAATGTTGTTGGAACTTGGACTAATTTGAAATGAAGAATAAAGAAATTCCAGAGTTCTGTGGAAACTAATAAAACAAGCTGATATCTCATACATTTTGCATGGCTTATAATTTTGGTACCATTCATGCTGTCTCTACATTCAGAACTATACAGCACTTTTTCAATCAATTGGACCATTTACAGTATTAATGTGAGTAACCGAGTGTAATTCATAAACAAGGGAACAAAATTCTAGCAAAGGGCTCTCTCCTCCTGTATTTATATATGGATAGGATATTTAAAAGGGGATGCTAGAGATACAAAACTGCATCTACAATAAAAGTTGAACAAATCACCTGATGGAGACATGCACTTAAAGGCAAAAAGTGTGAGTATTATCTCTACAGAGAAAGAACCCCTGTCCACAAAATCTCCATTGAACAGATATGGATTGTCCTCTGATGGAAGTCCATTGAGCTCAAATATATTCATCAAGTCATAAAACTGCAGCCAAAAGATGCATCATAAATGGGAAAATAGACACGTCAACCTCCTTAACCTAAACCACCAATAGACCTCAAAATTAATCATCAAAACAACTGGAGAGAAAATCAAAGTAGCTTTATAGATTTATAAGACTGAAGCTTCCAGTGGATAATTAATGTAGGGTCAGACACAGAATGCACATAACCCTAATATTGATTGAACTATATGTGTAGTTATTAAAGGTAGTTTGTGTAAAGAATATTGAAATAAAAATCATTTTTGACAAAAATAACTCAGAAAGAAAACAGAGGCAACTCATAAACAAGTAAACAGTGTTCAATTTAGGCCTAAGGGAAAAATTGGTAAAAAAAGAAAAAATTAAGAAACAACATCACTGCCCTTGTTCGCTAGGTTCTTTTACCCCCTTATTTTTATTTGTAACATTATCTTAATTGCTGCATTTTCTACTTGTGCGGCGTTTTTAACTCTCTCCTTAGCATAGGAAGAGATTTGACAAATTTTTTATTTAGTTAAGTATTATCTCCTTCATATAGCAAGATATTTTCAAACCTTGATTTAGATGAGATTAGCCCATCGGAGTATTCCTCAAATAATAAGGCTCCAACATTATTTTCTTTTCAAGTTTTAATTTTCCCATGTGCAAAAGGCGCATTGGGCGCTACGAACCCTCTTGCGCCTTGGTGCGCCTCGCGCCCTTAACTATGAATATATGAAAAGGAACTGGAGGATTGAATAGACGGTCAATACAGCTAGTGTACATGTAGCATTTTGTCATTTACTTGACCAATGGTTATCCAAATGAGCATTCAACATCAGATCAAAGCGAAAACTAACATCTTCATAACAACAGAATTGATGTATGCCCTTGCCAAAAAACTAAAGAAGCCAGGCTAATGCAGTAAAGGAATGTAGTATACCTGACCATGCACATCACCGCATACAGTGAAATGTTTCCCGTCAGGAACATGAATATCAACAAGAGATGGCATTTTCTGCAACAAATCTCTTAATTGCAGAACAATCTGGTAAGCATATCTGTAACCAGAAAAGTTCTATCGGATTAAAATAAATCCTTGTAAAAACTCGATTGATTTAGGCCATAGATAAAGATATACATGTGAGGACTCGGTGAGGTACACAAGTAATAAAAATGTAACAAGATGAAAGTCATACTTTCTGTGCCAGTGTGATATACCTTTTATGCAGGCACTTCTGCTTCTTGAAGTCGTCCATCATTTTCTTCACAAAATCCAATGTGACAACATCTCCTTCTATTCTTGCCCCCAGATATTGTGGCTCCACATCTAGAGTTAAAATAGGAAATAAAATATGTGTTATTTGGCTGGCATCTTAATTTTTTTTAAGTAAAACAACCTGACACAAAACTAGTGCATGGTCTGTTTGCATATGTTTGTAGATTCAAAGTAAAACTCAATCAGATACAATTACAATCCTAAACCAACAAGTTATAGCAATTTATGAGAGCATTTCAGATGGAACACTCTTTTCCACTTCTCCTTCACAATAATCTTGTCCGTCTTACTACATATTGATGGCTGATAACACAAACAAACTAATTTAACAAAAGGTGAACAAAATAAGAACACCTGCTCACATCAATAACTCAAAATGGAGTAAGGGAACAAAGCTAATTAACAGTGTCCAAAGATAATGTCCCTCAAGTACTTAAGAGGTAAGTGGTAACAACCTGAAATAGTTAATAAAATGACTAAAACTAATGATAACACCCGCAACAAAGAGGGAAGTAACTCTATATCTGTTTCGTCAAGAAATAATCAAAAACAAAAAAATGTGACATACACAATAACGAAATATTTCTACAGTAAATAGAGTTAGTGGACACATTGCAAAAGGAAACTTCCAAGAGTTATGGTAAAATGGATAATCAGTATAACTATTAGATAAAATTCTTGTCAAGAATCTACTTGTGCATGCAGACTCATAGACATCATGTATTGTTTCTTGCAATTATACTACTCCCTCCGTCCCCTATTAATTTTCATATGTGGGGTGACACACTTTTTAAGAAAAACTGTTTTATTGACTTTTTGGACCAATAAATGAAGAGAATTTTGAAATAAAGTGAGTAGTGTAAGAGTGTTATATTTCCACTTTTTGGTTGTGAAAGTAATTGTGGGACGTCCCAAAAAGGAAAATGTGAAGTTTATTAGGGGACAGAGGGAGTATCATTTTTTGTAACAGATTGTAAGCTTTGTGATTTATCCTTAATGTTTAATTTGATCTCAAAAGGTCTAACCTAAGTCAAGTGTTTGACCCTTGGTAAAGACATTGTCTTTGTTGCGACCTTGCCAATATGTTCCCCACACCACCAAAACAACCGCCATAGCTGTTGTTGCCATTGCTATGGCTCCTTTAGTCCCCACATATACTGCCAGTAGTGCTACTGCCGCTGCTACAGCAGTAACTTTCAGGGTAACATAAGATGACCCTGGGCTAGTCCCTATAACGGATAAAATAGGTAATATTTTATTAAGTATGTACAAGAGTTACCAACGTAGACCTTTACACATTTGTTTTCAACATGAAATGAGCAAGTTCAAAGTCTTCTGGTTATTTTACATCGACTATCCAAGACTCAAGACTAGTCCAATTTGTCTAACTATATTTCACTTACCTATAACAAATTTCGATAGCCTGGTTTTAATCCCAATAATTACCTCTATGAGTTCGGGACTGTATTAAAACTTAAAAGATACAACTGAACTTATTACTCATCCAATAACTAGCCAAGTCATGATTTTAGAGCATGAAAAATGATGGACTATCTTCAAAGGAAGCAAAGATACTGCTACTAAAATGCATCACTATATTTAATATGTGTCTTGATATTTCACATGTACAGTTATTTTGTTTAATTATAGGATAAAAGAAGATGGTCAAAAAAAAAAAAAAAATGCATACACAACATGAAAAACATTCCATCAATCAAGTACTTTGATGGACATAACTTTCTGAATATGTAGCAGATACCAGAGAGCAGGAATGTAATGAACACAAAGCAAATTGAATCAGTGACAAAATATTTCAAACTTGATCAAATATGAAGGAAAAAGACTACAGAAAGTAAATTTTGCAAGAATAATCAAATGAATGGAAGCATAATACTAGACATTATTCTCAACCAGAATATTGCTCACCTATTGTGTGATAATCAATAGTGTCAGCTATCGAACGTTTTTCTGATTCAGGTACAGAAATAGCTTCTTCAAATTTTAGCTTCATCACCGCCTTCTCACACTCCTTCAACTTCTTCGTAGCATCTGGGTCATTTGGACAAAGTTTTTTGACCTAAAAAGTCACTTATATTATAATACAGTAAATCATCCAGAGTAATGTGTTAAGGATTTCTATGAGGCAATAATAAATCTCAGAAGCATGCGGAGAGCGATAGTGATGAACACAACAAAGTATTCAATGATCTAGTAATGACGAAGTACAGGATCATAACATAAGCAAAAGAACCATAGTGACTCATCATCTGAATTACATATTAAGAAAGAAATACACAATGCAGTAGATATTTCATACTCAGTCTTGTCAACAACCTAAGGAAGTTTTGTCCTCTGATGGGTTTCAAAAGTAAATCAAAAAGCATTTCGAACTTGGATTGCAAAAATCTTCCTGAATGCTGAGGTTATTTAGTAATTATAATTATATAATTTACTTCTTCAATGTTGTCATGGTAAGTGTACTAGTAGTTCATATTAGAAATTATATCTAGTCTGCGGATAATCATATAAAGTATATGTGGATACATAGATTTGTTTATCATACATACAATCCACCTAACAATCAATCCATGTTTGATACCCAAAATGTTAGCGTGCACTGAATGGTCATCTATAATTGGTACAAACATGCACACAAGCATCAGATATTCTTCATCCTACTGAGCGCACATAATGTTTAGCTATGTTACATAAATTATGAATATAACAGTCATGTACTTTTTATTGCATATTTTGCTCCTTCATAACAAATCAAAATCCTCTCAGTTTTACTTTGCTCGCATTCAGACCATGGACCCCACCCCACCCCACCCCCCCCCCCCCCACACCCCCCACACACACACAGACACACACAGCAAATAATTTTTAATCTTGCAAAAATTATTCAAATATCACTTTAAATTAACACAAGTTCAGCGATATTATAAAGGAAACAAGCATAGGAATAAAGAAAACCCACCTGTTGAAAATCTTTCAGAGCTTCTTTGAATTTTCCCATTGCCAAATGTGCCGCACCCCGCCTATAATACCCCTGCACAAAGGAAAAAGAATAACAATAAAATTTGCAGTGCGGGTTATTTGATTCCATGCCTAATCCAAAAGAGAGAAAGATTAATTATTACCTTATCCCCAAACAAAAAGAAAACAAACAGTAGTTACCTTGGAATACTTCGGATCGATTTCAATGGCTTTTGTGGCATCCTGTATAGCACTTCCATACTCCTCCAATTTAGTGTGCGCAAACGCACGGTTAGCCCAATACACCGCATTATTCGAGTTCACCTCTATCGCTTGCGTATACAAATCAATTGACTGAGAATATTTATGCGCTGCAAAAACAACAACAAATTAAATTAATGAATTAAAAACAAATTGATAGCGCACACACTCTCAATCGTCAATAAACAGTGAAACAAGAGGGGAATGAGAGAAAAAAGGAAGTTGTAGCCATTGGCCATAATACCTTTGAAGGCTTCATTCGCGAGGACTTTGAGTTCTTCGGCTCTGGAAGTGTTGGTGGAATTTTCAGTCGACATGCTTGGGGGCATAATAATTGCAATTATTGGTTTTGTTTGAATGTGATTTTTTCAGTCGTCTTCAGTGTGCGCGTGAGTGGGAGAAAGATGGCAGACGAGGTAGAACCCTAGATGATGATTCCGGGCGTGTACTGTTGATTAATAATAATAACATACCTGAAAAACATAATATACCAACAAATCAATAACTAAATATTATTAATATAATCTCAATCTCAAATATATATTATAACGCCAATATCATACACATTCACTCAATTGAGACTTGTTTACAAGGTAAAAAGCAATTTTGACTTATTTGGCAGACTATTATATAAAAATAGTTAATGATAAGTTTATCATAAAACAATTCTAAAGTATCATTATTTTTATCGGGAGTATTATTAATTTCATTAGGGTATCATTAGTCTGAGTTCAAGAATTTTTTTTTTAAATTTTCTTGTACTCAAACTAATGATACCCTTGACAGATTTAATGATACTCCTGATGAGATTAATGATACTCTAAAACTATTTCATCTTAAGCTTATTATGAAGTGTTTTCATATAAAACTTACTCTATTTTATTAAAGTTTACTCAATTTTCTTTTCTTTTTTTGGAAAAAAGGTTTACTCAATTCAATATACCTATGTAAAATATAAATAAAATAATATCAAAAAAATTGCGGGCTGGATCGCTCCAAAATAAAATTTGTGGATCCAAAACAGGTAAAGTGATTTTTAAAAAAATATCGCACAAGGCTTATTTCAAGATTTTCGCTCCTAGGTTGTGTTACTATATGAGCGAATGTGTATTATTGTATGACAAAATGTTTGTTACTAGACCTTAAAAAATAAGGACAAATATGTATTTTTACAATAACAACTATGTGATTTTTAATTTATTTCTCGTCCCTTTAAATCTATATTTATTGTTTCATACATTACACACATTTCCTCCAACAATAACATACATTTGTTCTAACATTAACACACTTTTGCTCCAACATTAATACACATTTACAGTAACACACATTTACTTTAACATTAACACATTTGTTCTGACATTAACACACTTTACTCCAATAGTAACACACATTAACACACATTTGCTCCAATAGTAACACACATTTACTCTAACATTACCCCACATTTGCAGTAACACATATGTACTCGAACATTAACACACATTTGCTCCAATAGTAACACACATTTATTCTAACATCAACAAACATCTACAATAATACATATTTACTCTAACATCAACACACATTTTATCCACCAGTAACACACATTTGCTCTAACATTAACACATATTTGCTCTAACAGTAACACGAATTTGCGTTTACAATAACATATGATTGTCCTTATGATAACACAATCTGAGAGAGTGTTTTTGTGTATTTATGCAAACATGTCTTTATCCATTGAGTAAGACATTTGCGTTACTTCATTCGTCCCAGAGTTGTTTGCTACATTGTCAAAAAGGTCAGACTCATACTCAATTGTTATATCCATTTTTGGCAAAAAAAAAAAAACAATAATATTTTTAATAATACATTCTTCATACACTCCTAACCAAAAACATCTACTTTAACACTTTAAATACTAATAAATAATTATTTTCTTAAAATCTGTGCAAATTAACATGTAGAAAATAAGTATGGAACGAAGGGAGTATTATAGTAATACATTTTTCAATACCTTACATGTGTTATCGTATGCAAAAAATAATTATTTTTGTAAAAATAAATAAATATTTGTAAAAATATATATTGGAATAGATAGTAACATACATTTTATTTTTATATTGTGCGGAAAAATATTTATTTCAGTAAAAACACACAAAAATTGATGAAAACATAACATTTTGGTCTAATAGTAACACATGTTTTGTCCTTCACTCATATGCATTTGTCCGTATAGTAACACAAATTGAGAGAAAAAAAATTCCGAAACTTGACTTCGCAAAATTTCAGGAAAAATTCATCAAATCCAACTCAACCCGGTCAAGATCAACTAATTTTTTTAATATGGGTTATTATACGGATTCTATATTCATAGAATATTTCATATAACAAAGTGCGATATAATAAAAAAATGGATAAATATTAGTTTTGATTGGTTACAAAATTACCTCAATTTTAATTTTGATCGATAAATCATACTACCTCCGTCCTGGAGGAACTTGCATGTTTACTGTTTTCTCGTGTTTTAGCGAGCGAATTTTTTATTAGTATTTAAAATGATAAAATAATTTTTTTAAGTTACTTTATAATAGAGGGGATATAGATTTATCATACTCAAATATTAATAAACAATTCGTTCGCTAAAATACGAAAATAAAGTTAGTGTGCAAGTTTCTTCGAGACGGAGAGAGTACTTTTTAAAAATATTTTGTCAGAACGTAAATTGGTCTTTAGTCAACTTACAGAGTAAGTCATTTAATTTTAGGGTGCAAAATGTAATATTTTGACTCTATTTATTTAATAAATAAAATCTAAAATTTTAAAATAGTTTAAACAATAAATAAATACGCTTTAAAATTTTATTTTAGAAATTTTTTATTTTAATAAATTAATTTTTTTTTATTTAAATTTCCAATTTGAGTATAAATTTAAAATAAAAAAATTAAAAACTCTACTTTGTTTGTTAAATTAATATGACAAAAACTTGTGTGAGACCGTCTCATAGTATGAAATAATACAAATTAGCATTCACTCTTGTCAAAGTGTTAATGTATCATGCTCAATTTATACTTCATCACATCGTCTCATGTCATGAGACAGTTTCAAACAAAATCTACTCAATTAATATTTATGTTTAATTTATAATTTTAAATATTTTTTTAAAATTATTTTTAATATTTTTAGATATTTTTTATTTTAATCATTCATTTTTTTTTAAATTAAAATTTATATAAAAATTTAATATATTAAAATCCAAAACTTCTAAAATAATTTAATTTATTAAAATAAAAAGAATTAAAGTTTATCTATTTATTGTTTAAACTATTTTTATATTTTAGATTTTATTTATTAAATAAACAGTTTCAGAAAACTATATCGTACACCCTAAATGACTTATTTTGTTAGTTGACTAACGATCAACTTACATCTTGACCAAAAATAATTAGAATGGTATAGTTTAGTGATAAATTTTTATGACGAGTGAAAGTTAGTGACTAAAACTGAAATTGATATAAAATTTGGTGACCAAAATCGACATTAACTTCAAAAATATGTATGAGTCTGATTTACAGAATTGTGATATGTGAAAAATCTATTAACCCCACCAATATATTCTAAATGTGATTCTATAAACACATTTTTGCAAAAAGATTAAAAAAATGCAGTTATGTGAATCAAGTGCATACAAGTGTTACTCCTAATAAAAAATATTAGTTCATATAATAAAAGTATTCATTCCGTCGATTAAGGATGTGCTTGCAATTACTGCTCAGAGCTTGGAAGCACTTCTTATGAGTTAAAATTGTGAGATGACAACTTTAAAAATAAGTATTTTTGACCTCTTCACTAGAGGTTGCAAACATCGTGTGAAACTTCCCATATCTTTTAACACACATATTAAGGAGTATAATAAAATAATTTGTGTAGTATAATATAGTAATAGGTGTAGTACAAGTGGGGCGATAGAGAAAAAGAAAAAACTTTATAATAGTAAAGTAGTGGCAAAATATGTAAATAAGTGTGCAATGTAGAGGGATGCCAAGTTTTTTTTTTTTTTTTTAAAGTGAAGTGTAGTGATAAATAGTAAAGAGTAGATTATAAAAAAAGGAATGAGAAATTTGCATTGAGACGGACGAAAATGAAAAATAAAAAGTTTCAATTGAGTTCGAGGGAGTATTAGTTTGTAAGTTGAAGAATATTACTCCCATAGCACATCATAATAGAGTGAGTTGGATCGGGTAAACAATTAAGTCTTTCTATGTTTTAACTTTTTATTTTGAAGTGGGCTAAAAAAAATTACTTTAGATTATCTTATTTCTTATTATAATATATTTACAAACCTCTTCAAGATAATGTGTTAACATCACCTTATTTTCAGGTTGATGTGGCATGTCTTAAATCTCTTCATTTCGAAATGCTGAGCTCTCATTAAAAGTTGGTTTAAGTTTTGATCTCGGTCATTTATCTCACAAAATTAAATCTAAACCATTCCTTTATATTTAGGTTTTATTAATATCTTATTAAGAGTATCGCACACACCGTCCCCTTTCTCTCAAATACGCCACTTGTTTTTCTCTTCCGTTGCAGCCATCATCGGCGCCGCCTCCACTATTACAACCGGCATCGTCGTCACCAATATTGCTTACGCGTCGTCGTTGCTCAGACTTGATCGATCATTGTGCCTACTCTGAACCTATCTCAGGTGACTTCTCCGCCTAGCCCAATGATTCAAATGACAGAATCTATCATGGACACTGAAGAGCGCGTCGAAAATGGATATGCAAAATAGGGGTAGATCCAAGGTATGTAGATCACGAACCGTCGCCGCTTCTCCTCTATTCTTTTCTCACTCCGTCATCTTTTTCCTATTAGATTATTTACAAACCGGCGCCGCCTCGCTGCTCTACTCCCGCCACTCCGCATTGGATACCACGGCTTTGAACCGAAGGTATGATACTGATTTTTTATAGTATTTTTCTTGGTTTTATGTTTTTTTTCTTCTCGCCTCCTTTTTTAGTTATTGCTGTGCTCCATTGAACAGTCTCGTCGCCGCCGCCATGTCCTTTAAGATGTAAAATAAATATTTTTTCCACAGTTCAACAATTTTCTTACTTAGATATTTTTGGAATTTATTTTTGCAAAATATTTATATATGCTAATTTTTGTAGGAGAATATTGAAATATTTTGCAAAAGATAGTATCACGTAAAATGTGGCAAGATTTCCAAAGAATCTTGTCATCCAATACCATATCTCACCATGGATAATAGATTGTAACATTTTTTTTTCTTTGACAAAATTTTACTATCCAAAAGATATTGTCACTGAAATAACATATTATTCCAAAAAAATCTTATCGTGATATACAATATCTTACCATGTATAATACTATGATACTGAAAGTTAGCAATTTTTTTTTTAAATTTTCATTTAAAAAAAAAATTCAAAATACATGTATATATGAAATGTTTAAGAGAGAATTTAATTTTTTAAAATAATTTGAATTGACATTTAATATTATATCGAAAATACAAAATATTTAAAATAAAAAAAAAATATAATTTAAAAATAACATGTTTTCCCGTTCGCGAAATTCGCGGGATAATCACTACTATTCAATCTTATTATACTATATTTTTAAACCTCTTCAAGATAATGTGTCAGCACCACCTTATTCTTAGGGGTGGTGTGACATGTCTAAAATATCTCAATTTCGAAATAATGCGCTCTCATGCATGTTTTAAATTTTACTAAGACTTAATCTACACCATATATTTTACACTTTTAATCTTAACCATACATTTCATTTTGTATTTTCTATAAATGTCAAATCTCTCTTTAGTTTCATTCTAATTCACAGCCCTAATCCTCATCTCTTCTCTTCATTTTCTCATTTATTGTGTACCAATGGAAGAAATATGATTTTGTTTTTTGTTCGTTTGTTTGGATTATCTTTGTAATTTTTTGTGTAGATCGTATCCCTTTTTTTTTTGCAAGGTAAACTAATTTATTATACATATGGAGATGATTAGGCACACATTAAAAAAAAATACATGTGCATCTTGAAGATCATTCAAACGTATTCAGAAATTATTCGTAAGTTTCTAAAGTATATATTAATATTCATATCTTTACATTCGTATTTTTTTAGAAACCACCATCAATAACTTTTTTCTCTATCAATAAGAAAATTCTCCCATCGCATATCTACGATTTTGATTCAACTATTATTCTTTCCCGAATAAGGTGTGCGTTATTGGTGAAATCTGATTAAATTTTATGTTTCTTCGTTTTGTATTGCAGGTAACATAAAAGTGATGTAGAGACATTTTTTCACGATCGAACGATATCTCTTCATAGATATTTTTTGAAGTTATTTTTGTAAAATATATCCGGATACATGTGAAATTTTTGTAGGAGAAATATGAAATATTTTGGAAAAGATATTGCCACCGAAATAGTGTATAATACCAAAAATATCCTGCCATCAAATATAATATTTTGCCTTTAATAATAGATTGTAATACAAAAGTTTATTTTTGGATAAAATTATATGGCCAACATAGACTATTAAACTACAAAATACAGATATTCTTTTCTATACAAGGATTTTTTTTTTTTTTTAAATATTCTTTAACATAAAAATATTTAAAAAATTGTAATTTATAAATAAGTAAAGAACTGTTATATCTTATATAATTAATTTATACTACCTCCGTACCGGAGGGACTTGCCCAGTTACTATTTTCGCGTGTTTTAGCGAACAAGTTTTTTTATTAGTATCTTAATATATTATAAAGACAAAGTTTTGGAATCCTATGTGGCAAACTCTCAAGCCTCTATTTTAAAAATACTCTCCTCTCATTCATCCAATTCATTGACTTTTAAAACTATTTTCAGCCATTGAATCTTAATATCTAATCTAATCTTGACCATTGATTTTTTCACATTTCCTCTATATATACCATGTATCTCACACAACCAAAAATCAATTACAATAATTTCTCCACATCCTATTCCAATTCTTCTTCTTCTTCTTCTTCTTCTTCTTCTTCTTCTTCTTCTTCTTCTTCTTCTTCTTCTTCTTCTTCTTCTTCTTCTTCTTCTTCTTCTTCTTCTTCTTCTTCTTCTTCTTCTTCTTCTTCTTCTTCTTCTTCTTCTTCTTCTTCTTCTTCTTCTTCTTCTTCTTCTTTTCACTTTTGATATGAAGTTTTATAATATATTTCTTTTCATCTAAATCTTCATGTTTTTCTTTTCTTGCAGGATGTTCATCCCAATATATTCAATATTAATTTTTTTTTTTTTTGTGGGATCTTCATTTTAAGGTATTTACTTTTTGTTTTCTATTTTATTTTATAGATTTGGTGTATGAATTTAATCTTCATATTTTGTCTAATCTCTTCTACCAATGATCATTTCCTTAAACTCACTTTTTTTTTTGGTGATTTGGAGGAATACAAATTTCTACGTGTCTAAAGGTATTTACTCTATTTACTAATTATTTGATTTTTATTTTTTTATTAATTATTGTTTAATTTTATTTTATTCGTATGAAAATGATTATTGTGTAATTTTTTTAATTATATATTTAGGATTGAACATCAACAATGAAGATGAAGTGGATGATCAATTTTTCATATGAAGACGAAATGGAAGATCAATTTTATTGTGAAGATGAAGAATCATTGATTATATGTTAAAAATTAGATTTTTTTAACATTATAATGTATTAATTACTATTCAATGTATTATTTACAATTCTATAAATAATATTCTTTATGAGAAGTTATAATTTTTATTTTTATTTAATTCTATAATGATGAAGAATCGTTCAAATTTGGATGATGATGGATATATCTTTCGAAATATATTATGTAATTCGAAAATATTAATTATACGAATATTCAAATAATACCTAATATTTTATGTAATAATTATACGAATATATATTAGGAATAATTAAATATACGAATATTCAAATATTTAAATTAATTATACGAATATTTTAAAATATACGAATATATCAAATATATGAATATATATTGGAATAATTAATTATACGAATATTAGGAATATATCAAATATACGAATATTCAAATATTTTAGGAATATATATTAGACTCTTTATAAAATATTAATTATTCGGATCTTTAACAAATATGGATGATGGATATATTTTATATATTATTTTAAAAGATTAGATTTGAAATAATTATATTAGGAACAATATATAAATTTATAATAATTATAAACTTTACTTATTTAATCAATTTTAAATTTCAATTTGAATATATTAGAAAAAGTTGACTAATTTTGAATTATAATTTATTAGGTAATTTTATATTATCCTACATTCATAAATCCTAAATTTTTTGTTAGTGGTATCTTTAAAAACAAAATAAGTAAATAATGTATTCTTCAAACTAATATTTTTCAACTATTTTTGGATGGTGGATATCTTTTTAAAAAAGATTCGATCATGATTCATTAATAATAAATAATTTTTTGTGTATGAATTTGAATGTTATATATACAACCAAAATATGCCTTTGATAAATTCAACTGAGTAACAATTCTAATTGTTTTTTAAATTCAAAAATAATTTAATGTCTTCAATATTTTTAGGGAAATTTGATCTTTTTAAAACATGTGATTTAACTATAAAGTCATACACCAATCAATATATAAATTTAAACTAATTATATACTTTACTTATTTACATCAATTTTAAATTTATTGATAAAGATTAATTATATTAGAAAAAATTGACTAATATAATATGATGATATAGTCCCTAATTTCGAAACTACATTCCAAAATATTAAATTTCAAAATACTATGTCATGTGATCTTTTATATATTAAAATAATAATATTTTCACAAAGATTATCAACTTACAATATACATTCATCTATTAAAAAAAAGGTCGAATCTCTTTATATCACTATGCAACATTATTTATAAGCTATGAAATCCAATTGAAAGGAAAAAATTATGACATCTATGAAATCTATATTTAATTATTCATAAAAATAGAGTGTATTTAGACAAATTATAAGTTGAGATTGATTAAAACACATGTTTTATAAAGAGTCAACTTTACCTAATATTTTATGTAATTCGAAAATATATGACTTAAATCATACTATAAAAAGTTAGTCAACTTTTCCTAATATAATTAGTCTATATTTATATATTCATAAAAATGGGATGTATTTAGATAATATATAAATTAAGATTAATTAAAATACATATTTTATAAAAGAGTCAAATTTACCTAATACAAGTAATCTATATTCAATGATACAAAAATAATAGCATAAAATTAAATTTAAAATTAATATAAATAAATATAGTATATAATTAAGATAAATTTATATATTGATTGATGTATGAATTTACAATATTAAATCACATATTTTGAAAAGATTCATATTTTCCTTTAAAAAAACTAAGAGCAACAATATTAACATATTTAATAAATATTCGAATTTAAAAAAAAAATCAAAATTTTACATAGTAGAAAGTATTCAACTATTAAAAATATAAATTATTTTCGAAATGATTCATCATATTAAAATTTATTCTCCAAGGTTCGATGCTTATGTTTTATCTATAAAGAATGATTAAGAAAGTTTTCATCATATTAAAAAAATAGTCAAGAATTTACATTATTATCGATTAAAAAAAAAACAGATTTGTTAATCAATTGAAAATATCAAAGGTATATTTTGATGTATCTATAACATTCAAATTAAATTATAATCAACACAAATATTATTATTTATAGAAATATAAATAAACATAAAAATTATTATTTAAAGAATTATAATAATATACATTGAAAAAATCATTAGTAAAAGAGATTAAGCAAAAGATGCGGATTAAATTAATACAATTAAATGATCAAAAACATAAAATAAAATATAAATACCTTGACAATTATAGATTCATATCCTGCAAAAAAGAAATACGGATTCACACGAAAGATGAATTGATGAAATTTACAATACCTTGAGATGTATAGATTCACCAAAAAAATTAGAAGATTTAGACGAAATGAGAATCAATAAAGGAAAAAAATTCTCGCATTGTGATGAGTCTGATTCTTACTATATATTTTATATTTTGTACTCCCTCCGTCCCAATTTTGTTTACCCATTTCATTATGTACCCCCTTCAAACACTTTAAAATTACACCTCATTCCACTAATAATTATGTAGAAAAGCATCTTTATTTTATTTCATGCACTTCAATTGAATAATACGCAATCATAAAAAAAAAAATTTATCCATTTAAATACTACAAATTTAGTCTCCCAAAAAAGTCAATAAAAGTCAAATGGGTAAACAAAATTGGGACGGAGGTAGTATTATTTTAGTTGAACAAATTATAAAATATAGTAATTATAATTAATTTTTTAATCAATTCAATTATTTTATTTGTACTTGAGGAGATTGAAGGATAAACTGAATAATAGTATTGTTGGTGAACTTAAGAGGATGGAGGATACTTTCAATCCATTTGCAATGCAATTTCGCAAGGAAAAGTATTATGTCTGGAGGTGAGCCAAATTTGTGATTAAATTTGCTAGAAAGAAGGAGTTCAGTTGGAAGAGTTTATAACCTTCCTACTGCTTCTGAAGTTGTAGCTCTTATTCCAGGGGACATGATGCAGCTATGGAAAAAAGAGATGTGATACTAAAAGACCCGTAGCGGTAAATTGTAAAGAATAAGTGAATTAAATCCATCTTATGTTCTATTACAGTATCATTTATTGTTCTTGTATGACGAGGATGTTTATAGGATTGATGTGGTTCATAATGATGCCGGTTTTACAATAAGAAAAAAAAATCAGACTAACAATGCGAGAATTCTTTTCGTTTAGGATACACGAGCATAATAATGAAACAAACTTTATTCCTATCTAAGAGACTTTTCCAGCAATTTTTGGTGGATTCATATACTATGATTTAGTCGGAAAGGTTGTTATTTATAAAATTTAATCAAGTTAAATTGAGGTCTAGCAGAGTGAATGATATGAAAATTGCAGTTGATAGAGGTGATGTGGATCCATCTTCTACGGGTAAAAGAATAATGTTTGCATCCTTCACAGACAGACCTAGGTATATGATTCAAAATTTTCAAGATGTCATGACACTTTGCAAGTGTTTTTCTTACCCAAATTTATTTATCACAATTACTTGCAATCTAAAATGGCCCCAGATTACAAGATTCTTAAATGAGAAAGGTCTTGAATCTGTTGATAGGCCATATATTCTCTACAGAATGTTTAAGATGAAACTTGATCGTATTGTGAAGGAGTTTAAGGAACTTCAAATATTTAAAAAAATTGATGCATGTAAGTTTATCTTTTTATATTTATTAAATTTTTAGCTCCATAATATTTATCTTTCATGAATAAAATAACTTTATATTTCTATTAAATTATTTTAGTATATAACTTGATTCAAATATTTTCAATCTGTAGTGTTATACTCAGTGGAATTTCAGAAAAGAGGATTGTTACATGCTCAAATTCTTTTGTTTCTAAACCATGAAAACAAAATTCCAAATATGAAGGATATTGACCGTATCATATCTGTAGAAATACTAAATAGAGATGATGATGTATTTTGTATGATTTGGTAAGTGACTACATGATTCACTAACCCTGTGGATTGGTGAAAATAAATTCTCCTTGCATGGTCAACAACATTTGCTCAAAGAATTTCCCAAAGAGTTATAATGAGTTTACATATGTTGATGACGAAGGTTTCCCACTGTATATAAGAAGAAGTACATGGGTCACTATTGTTGCGAAGGTATCAAGGTAATATAAATGTTGAGTGGTGCAATAGGTATAAATTCATCAAGTATTTGTTCAAGTATATCAATAAAGGAGTTGATGGGTTATAGCTAATGTGGAGAAGAAAGGGGCTACTAAAGGTGAATAAAAATCAAAAGGCGAAGTGGAAAATTTCGTAAACTGCAGATACATATCTCAGTGTGAAGCAATTTGGAGAACTCTTCAGTTCGATATACATTATAGGTATCCAGCGGTTATGAGATTGAATTTCCATCTTCCTAATCAATAGAGAGTTATTTTTCGAGATGAAGATTACATTGATGATGTACTCGAAAGACCATCTTCAGGTAAATCAATGTTCTTGGAGTGGATGGATAAAAATAAAACTGATGATGAGGATGCAAAGAAGCTGACTTATCTGGAATTTCCAAAGATGTATGTTTGGGGTATAAAATAATATCAGTGGGAAAAGAGGAAGTACAATAGATTTTCTCTGGAAGACTATACAGTGTTTTATTGGGGGTTGGTGAAGAGTATTATTTGTATCTCTTATTGTCTAACGAATCAACATCTTTTGAGATGATACGAACCATTGGTGATATTGTGTATGTTACCTTTAAGGATGCTTGCTATTCAATTAGATTGCTGGATGATGATCTTGAGTACATTGATGGGATAACAGAGACAAGTTATTGGACAAGCGCTCATCACGTGAGGAACTTATTCATTATTCTTCTCATGTCATCTTCAATGAACTCTCCAGAAACCGTGTTCGAAAAGACGAGGGAGTGTATGCCAGATGATATACTCTATAAAAGAAGATGAACATTGAATATTATAGGTATAACATCTTTAAAAAAAATTGATTTATATTGTAAAAATAATTTACAATTATATTTTTTTGTAATGTTTTATTTTAAATTTATAGCTTAACAATGAAAAGTTGAACAAGTTGGCTTTAATTAAAATTGATAAGCTACTGCAGATGAATGGATCCACTTTGAGTAGATTTACATCAATGTCAGTACTAGATTTTGAGTTTGAGAAAGATGTAGTAAATAACAAGAATTGAATTACGATCGGTCTGAACAAAGAGAAGAATATGACAAGTTAAATTTAACTCTAACTCAAGAACAAAAATTTGTGGTTAGTGAAATACTTGAAGTTGTTTGGTTGCAAAAAGGAAGAATCTTCTTTTTATACGGATATGGTGGAACTGGAAAGACATTCATTTGGAGAACGATCTCCGCAGCAATACGTTCGGAAGACAATATAGTTCTTAATGTTGCATCAAGTGGAATAACATCACTCTTCTGTCCGACGGACGTACTGCTCATTCAAGATTTGTTATACCGCGTAATATTGATGAGACCTTCACGTGTAACATAAAGCTGGGGACACATTTGTCCTAACTATTATTGAAGACAAAGCTTATTATATGAGATGAGACACCAACGATTAACAGATTTAGCTTTGGATAGAAACTTGAGGAATATTGTTAGATCTCTAGATGGAACCATGAGTGATATGTCTTTTGGTGGTAAAATCATTGTGCTTGGAAGAGATTTTAGAAAGAGACTCCATGTTATACCTAAAGGAAGTCGAGAGGATATTGTGCACTCAACTATCAATGCTTCATATTTGTGAGATCATTGCAAGGTATTTTATGCATCTTTTATTAAATGATAATATTTTTAAAAAAAATTATTATTGAAAAACTAAATACATCTTATTTATTTCAATATTAAGAATTTAAGATTGACGAAGAACATGAGATTACAACGTTCTGATCTCAATACGTCCTCAAATGATGATGATATTGTTAACTTCTCAAGGTGGAATTTGAAAGTTGGTGATGAGAAAATTAGAAATAGGTAAGATGATGTCACTGAGATTGAGATTCTGAAAGATAATTTAATTTGTGATGTTGTTGCTCCAATTGCATCTATAATAAAAAATATTTATCCATCCTTGATTGATAATTTAAGGACACATAATTACTTTGAGGATAAAGCAATACTTGCACCTACTCATTGAGATGTGGAGTTTATAAATGATAAGTTTTTATCTGATTTCGGGTGATACTAAAGTATACTTAAGCTTAGACAGTATTTGTGTCTCTAAATTTCGAGAAGGAGGTAATGGATAGATGGTTATAGTTGAATTTTTAAATTCTATTAGGTGTTCTGGAATGTTAAATCACCGTCTGATCTTGAAGGAAGGAGTGTCTATAGTGTTATTAAGAAGTATTGATCACAAATCCGATTTGTGCAATAGAACAAGATTGATCGTCACAAAACTTGATAACCACATTCTCTAGACTGAAATAATATCTGGAAGGAATATTGGAAATAAAGTCTTCATTTCAAGAATTACATTGACAAATTTTGATCCTACAATGCCGGTATATTTTACAATGTGGCAATTTCCAATTCTACTGTGTTTTGTCATGAAAATAAATAAAAGCCAAGGGCAATCGCTTTCTACTGTTGGATTGTATCTTCACAAGCCTGTTTTCAATCATGGTCAACTTTATATTGCAGTATCCGGAGTTAGTTCGAGTAGAAGATTGAAGATTTTGTCACTTGATTCTAAAGGAAATCCTTCCAAATACACCACAAATGTTGTTTATAGAGAGATTTTCCGCAATTTTAAGCATTATTTTCTAAACATTTGATCAATAATAGATGTCATGAATTTATAGTTTATTGTCATTGAAATAGAATTATTTATTATTAGCTAACATTTTAAAAAATACAATAAAATATCGAATAATTAAAATAATAATAGTAACCACATTTATAATACTTAAAATAAATTAATTAATAACTTTACCATATATTTTATATACAGTTCCGCGATAATCGCGGGTTTAGCACTAGTTTAAAATGATAAAGTAATTTTAAAGTTACTTTATAATAGAGGAGATGTAGATCTATCATACCATACTTTAGAAGTTACTTTATCATTTCAAATATTAATAAACAATTCGCTCGCTAAAACACGAAAATAAAGGTAGTGTGCAAGTTCCTCAGGGACAGAGGGATTATATTTTTTTCTTAAAATATGTGGAATAAATTTTTTTATGGATTGAAAATTATAGTGTTGGCAAAAAAAAAGGGCATTAAGTTTCTTTATTAACAATTACAGTACTATAACTTTTAAAAGTATCTTACTCTAAAATAAAATAAATCTGAGTATATTTTAATCAATAAAAATAAAATATTTACGTAATATATGGAATATTATTTTAAATATTATATTAATGCAAGCAGATTTTTTCACTGTTGAACGATTCCTCTTCTACGATATTTTTTGATGTTATTTTTGCAAGGTATTGATAGATGTGAAATTTGTATGAGAGAATTGAAATATTTCATAAAAGATATTGTTACCGAAATAATGTATGATACTAAAAAAATCTTGACACCAAATATAATATCTTGCCTTCAATAATAGATTATAATACAAAATTTTATTTTTGGATAAAATTATGTCGCAAAAATAGACTATTAAACTGTAAAATACATATACTCTTTTATAGTCTAGGATTTCGATTTGTCTTTTATATTGTTTTAACATACAAATATTAAAATACTTTTGTAAATTATAAATAAGTGTAGTTATATGTTATATAATTAATGTGTGTGTGTATATATATATATACATATTATTTTTTTAATATGTGTAATAAGTTTCTTATTGGATAAAAAATTATAATGTTGCCCAAAAAGAAAAAAAAGACATTAAGTTTCTTTACTAACAATTTAAGTATTATAATTTTAAAAAGTATCTTACTCTAAAATACAATAAATCTGAATATATTTAATCAATGAAAATATAATATTTACGTAGAATATGGAATATTATTTTAAACATTAAATTAATGCAAGCAAATCTTTTCTCGAACTATTTCTTTTCACAGATATTTTTGGAATTTATTTTTGCAAAATATTGATATATGTAAAATTTGTAGAAAGGAATTGAAATTTTTCAAAAAAAGATATTGTCACCGAGATAGCATATGATTCCCAAATAATATTGTCACCAAATATAATATCTTACCTTTAATAATAGATTGTAACACAATTTTTTTTTTTATTTTAGATAAAATTCTATCTGCAAAATTGAATTTGAAAATGTAAAATATAGATATTATTTTGTAGATTAAGATTTCGATTTTTTTTTTTAACAATTTTGATTTTTTTAACTTTTTTTCCAAAATATCTATATGTAAATTGAATTAAAAAAAAAACTAAGATTGACGCCTAAACGCCAATTTTTATTGTTGAATTGTGTATTATAAATACCAACACATTAATCAATTGTTCCCACACAAACATCTACACAATATTTAATTTAATTATGACATCATTTTTGTCAAATGTTACCGTTAGATTTGAAATGTGTGATTCTATCTACAGATTTAAACTTTTACGTTCAATTGTTATTATATCTTAATACCATGAGGAAAAATTGGGGCATGCAAATATACAACAACTGTAATTTTAAGTAATATTGTGTTATATTAATTTGAGTTTGAATGTGAATTAGTTAATATTTTTCAAATTTTCTACTTTATTCATGTTTAGTTTATTTTATTGTTCATTGAATTATAATTACAATTTTTATATTATATCGAAATTACAAGATATTTAAAAAAAATTAATATCTATAATTTAAAATAATAATAACAATTTTTTTCTAGACCACGAAATTTGCGGATATACGCACTTGTAAAGGTATATTTACTCCGGTAATTAATTGGAAGAGAAAATGTCTCTGGGAATTGTTGTTTCAAGTTTCTATGCATTTGCTTTTACTTATTTTCATTTCTGTAGATAACTTTTTGGTTTGTCATATTATAAATTTTATTTTCCTTTATAAAATGGTGTGTACTCAATGTCATTCTCCTTATTTTTTACATTCAACTTTCTCTCTTTAATTTCCGTTAAAAAAAAAAAAAAAAAACTTTCTCACCGTGGATGGAAATTCTTGGACAAATTGGTTTGATACTTCTAATGTTAAAAGAAAAGGTAGAGTATGAAAATAGTTTATGATAAATTTATTATTAAATTATTTTAAAGTATAAAATATTTGATAAGGAGTATCAATAATTTTATCAGAATTATTATTAATTTGAGTCAATAATATTATATTATAATTGGTCTAAATTTTTTTAACCCAAATTAATAATACACCTGATGAAATTATCGATGCTCCTAATCAAATATTTGATATTTTAATACAATTTCATAATAAGTTTATTGTATAATATTTTCATATAAAATAATCTTTTCCAAATCATACTATACACTGCCATAATCCCGTACATTCACCCACGAAACAGTCATCCACAAAATGTTTTGGTTTTTCTTCAACACTAAGGACTTGTTTGTTTCGAGATTTAGGTGGGCGTGTAAAATTATGACTTTACATCCACAAGATGTACAGTATTGGATGATAATAAAAGTAGGGTGGCACTAAATGTCCAGAATATGGATATCTAGAAAGTGGCAATTTTGTAATATTTGAATTTTGTGTCATTTCAATTGTCCAAAATACCCCTATTAAAATAAAAATAAAGTGTGAACACAGAGAAAGACTTTAAATTTAAAATTATTTCTCTCTCCTAAATTGTATTTTAAAGATATAATAATACGCACGTATCCCAAGATTTGAATTTATTATTAATTTCTTCTCATGTTTACTCCACGTTCCTCTTTTTTATAAAAAAATTAATTCATGAAATAATTTTTTATTTTTTTATTTTTTTTATTTACGGTAGTTGCTTTTGTTTTCATGATAGCATAAATACTATTAATGTTTTTTTTTCAAATATCTACATTAAAAGAGATTATAAATTTAAATTTTATTTATAGTTGTAACATCGATGTTTCTTATTATATCTAGGGTTGGATAGTTAGACTAGTTAACCATAAAATTACTTTTGTTGATGGCACTAATATTTTTTTTCCTAATATTCTACATTGAAATAAGTTAATTAGAACTTATAATATGTGATTAGAAACTTAAATTTTATCTACAATTGTAAGATCGGTGTTTCGTGTTACAGTTAATGTTCGATAATAAGAGTACTCAACCGTAACATTACTATTATTGGTGACACTAGTACAATTATTATTTTTATTCAATTTTATTTGTAGTTTTAATATCGGTGTTTCTTGTCACAATTTGGGTTCGATAATCAGACAACTCAATTGTAATATTACAATTGTTGGTAACTTTAGCACTATTTTATTTTCAATTTCTTACATTGAATAAATTAATTAAAATTTATATTGGTGATTAGAAATTTAAATTTCATCTATATTTTTAACATTGATATTTCTTATTGCAATTAGGGTTCGATAAACGGACTAGTCAACTATAAAATTATTTTTGTTGGTGACATTAGTACTATTAATAATTTTTTTCAATTTTCTACATTGAAATAAGCTAATTAGAACTTATAATGTGTTATTAGAAATTTATATTTCAACTATAGGGTTAAGATCGGTGTTTCGTGCTACGCTTAAGGTTCGATAGTCAGAGTAGTCAACCGAAACATTACAAGTGTTGGTAACATTAATACTATTTTTTTCAATTTCTTACATTAAAATAAATTAATTAAATTTTATATTGGTGATTATAAATTTAAATTTCATCTACAGTTGTAATATTGATATCTCTTATTACAATTAGGGTTCGATAAACATACTAGTCAACCATAAATTTACTTTTATCGGTGACACTAATACTATTAATATTTTTTTTCCAATTTTCTACATTGAAATATAAGCTAATTAGAACTTATAATGTGTTATTAAAAATTTATATTTCATCTATAGTGTTAAAATCGGTGTTTCGTGTTACACTTAAGATTTGATAGTCAGAGTAGTCAACCGAATCATTATTATTGTTGGTAACATTAATACTATATTTTTTCAATTTCTTACATTGAAATTCATATTGGTGATTAGAAATTTAAATTTCATCTATAGTTGTAATATAGATGTTTCTTATTACAACTAAGGTTCGATAATCGGATTTGTCAACCATGAAATTATTTTTGTTGGTAACACAAGTAACTTTTTTTTTTCTTTCAAATTTCTATATTGGTATAAGTTAATTAGAACTTATATATAATGTCTGATTAGAAACTTAAAATTTATCTATAATGGTAAAATCAATGTTTCGTGTGACAATTAAGGTTCGATAATCAGAGTAGTCAACCGTAATATTACTATTATTGGTGACATTAATATTACTAATTTTTGTTATCCAATTTTTTACATTGAGATAAGTTAATTTGAATTTTTTACGGAATTTGAGATTATAATATTAATAGTGATAAAAAAATTAAATTTCATTTATAGTTTTAATATCGGTGTTTCTTGACACACTTAGGGTTCGATAATCAGACAAATCAACTGTAATATTACTATTGTTGGTAACTTTAGCAATTTTTTTAAAGAGTATATATAGAGTGCAATTGATTCATATACGAACCATTGTAGTGTATTACTTGTTTTCGCTAAAGAGTATTAGTTGTTATTTCTGAAGAGTCTTAGTTTATTTTCAGTAAACAACTAATATGTTTGGTGAAAACAACTAATACCCTTTAGTGAAAACAAATCATACTCTTTAGTGAAAACAACTAATACCCTTCAATAGTTCATGTATAAACCATTTTCACTCTATACTTTATCCGTTTTTTACTTACATTGAATAATGTAATTAGAATTTATATTGGTGATTGAAAATTAATTTTTTGTCTATAATGGTAAGATTGATGTTTCTTGTTAGAGTTAGGCTCGAGAGTCATATTAGTTGACATCACTATAGTCGGTGACACTAGCACTATTAACTTTTAATTTTTCAATTTCTTACATTAAAATAAGTTATTTATAACTTATAGTAATTTTTCTAAAAAAAAAACTTTATTTTGATCCAACAACTATAGATGAAATTTAATTTCTTTTAAATTTATCGCATTCAAATAATTTTAAATTCCATCTACCATGGTTACATCAAACTAGTGTATACTTTTTTTCTAAATTACTAATATTGGTGATATAAATTGAGTATAATATAACTAATATAAATTGGTAATTAACTAATAACCTTTAGTTAAATAATTAATATTCTTTGTATCCTTCAACTAATACCCTTTAATGAAAATAAATAATACTCCTTAGTGAAAATAAATAATACTCTTCAAATGACTCATGTATGAACTTTTTTTACTCTGCATTTTCACAAAAATATTTAATAACTATTATTTCAAAATAATTGAAATATATTTTATGAGTGATTTTAGGGTGCATCCAAGTGCATAACGTGCACTTTGATTTTGAATCCAATTTCAAATCAATTTTGACTTTTATTTCATGAATTTTGAAAAAGTCAAAATTAAATATGAAATTGAGCTCAAAATCCAAGTGCATGCACTCAAGTGCATGCTAGAATTTGTCATATTTTATACTCCATTAGAAAATAGATGGATATATTATAATATATACTTCAAAAATATATTCAACATATTATGGATTTATTATAATATATATTTTAAAGATATATTCAATATATTTTTATATTATTTTTCAATATTTATTATAAATCATATTTCAAAAACATATCCAATATATATTTATCAATATTTATAATAAAATATAATTCAAATGTATATATCAAAGATTTAAAACGAATATTTCTCAATTTAGCAATAATTTTTATGGAAAAAATCAATGGTTTTCAAATGTAAGTCGGTTAGCGTTATTATATATATATATATATATATAGATACCTAATATACCTACAATAGATATACTTACAATGATATTTCCCAATCTCCACTATATACCTAAAAATTTATATCGTTTTTTTTTTTTAAATATAAGGTTAATATTTTAATAAAAAATAGATATTCATTATTATTTTGATTCTTCTTTATATAATTTGTTTTCGGTGGAAAATAACCTTTCATAATTTTGATCTTCTTTATTATGGAATATAAATGAGAAATATGGTAATTTTTCTTGAAAATTAATACTAAGCATATATTTGGAAGTTGAAACATCCCCTTAAATAAAATAAATAAAAAAAGAGTTGAACAATCCCCAAAACAATGTTAGGTGTTACCGAGAAACCTGGCGCCATCATTTATTAAAAACTGATCAAGGGCTCTTAAGTAATTAAGTAATTAATTTAATATTTAATTAATTTGAAAAATATTTCTGGATGTCCAGATTATGGACACTCATCTTTTCCCATAAAAGTATGTGTTTGTTTTGAGATTTTAGTAGGGTGGAATTTGACTTTATGTCAAATCATGTGTAAGAGAAAAGTAGAAAAGAGAGTGTAAGTGAGTGAAAAGTGATATGTGGGTAATGATTGAGTGAGAGAAAAGTGATATAAAATGAATTGTAATAATATGTATTTATAGGTGTGGATGAATAATGAGATGTAAAAACTGGATGTTACATCTCTAACTAGAATGAGACGGGGGCCGGAAAGTCCTAGTCATATTCGAGTGAATCCCAAAACAAACAAGCCATAAAAAAAGTAATCTAATGCTTACACCAGAAACTTCTCTTTACATATATAAATCTGAATATTAGCAAATTCCCCCTTCTTTTGGTCTCCCTCCAGTTCTTGTAGCAAAAGGCGAAGCCCTCGCCCCCAAAACCCCCCACCCCTTGGTCTGACAGGATTGGGCGGAGGAGGTAAATCATGGTGACTCAGCGGCCCATTAGGTAGGGGGACTAGCCCCCTCCAACTCTTCTATACGAGAAATGCTTCAAACTCATAAAAAAAATTGCCAGTACATGTGAAACAGTCATGCGCAAGAAGAGTGCAACTTCGCCTTTAGGCGAGTGTCCCCTCTTCTACTTACATGAGAAAATAAGATGTGTTTGGCTGAGCTTCTTACAAAACACTATCAATGTATTTAGCAAAATAAAATGTTTAACAATTTATAAAATTATAAAACAAGCTCCTAACAGCTTCTAAGTTGTAAAAGAATAAGTTGGAATTTGGAATTTTCCAATTTATTTTTCTAACCACCCACCCCACACTGAAACCACACCACCCCTTCCCCACCCCACTCACCTATAACACAACATAACAAATAAATATTGTTTTATATTAAAATTAAACTTTTAAAAATATTTATTATAAATGTCTCAAAGATCTTATAAGTTGTATTAGTCAAACATTTTAGCAATTTATAAATTACTTAAAAATTACATCTTATAAACTTTTAAAATAATTTATAAGATGCTGGAGTTTATAAAATATTTTAAATAAGTTTAGCCCAACGAACTCTAAATCTCTGATATGGATGAAAATTTTGATGTTAAGGCGAAGGTTTCGCAAGGAAAGAAGAAGAGATATACGGAAATAGAAAATGAGATTACAACACTGTTGGTCCCGAAACGAGTAAACAGGTGTATGGGGGGGGGGGGGAATACACCTGTGGTTATAAATTAAAACATCTTGAAAACTTATCAGGTTACTTAAGACAGTAACTCGTCAGTGGACTTGAGGTCTGCTGAGAGTTACTTAGTGAAAGCTTACTGAGATAATACCTCCACTGAAAGCTCAAGACTTTCAGTTGAACTACTATCTAATTAGCTTTCAGATGCGGATTAGTGAGCCCTTAGAAAACTCGTTTTACTTTGATAAACTTTGAGATTAACACACACTTAGGAAAGCAGATAATAAGAACACAAGGTATAAAGTGGTTCAGAGATGAATCTCCTACGTCCACTGTCCTGATCAAACAGGAGAATTCCTTTCACTTTGAATTCCTTGTGTTATACTGCCAAGGTGCACTGATCAATTAATCCTCTCTTAGGATGATTGATCACTAGGAAATTCCAGGTCCTAGTTCCCAAAACAAACCAGCTTTCAGACTGATACAACAATCAGCTTACTAACACCACTTAACACTAGCTCTCAACCTAAACACTGAGTAGGGTTTTGAGTAGGGTTTTGGTTCCAACTATTTTGAGATAATCCTTACAAGTTTAGCTCAAGGCTTAGGATTGGATTATCTCTTTCTAAGATTTGGATATAGCTTTTAAGCTTGGTTACAGAAGGTTTGTTAGGCTCTCTACAAATGTGAAACACTTGGGAAACAAAGGTAATTTCGAGTGCTTCTTAGTTGTTATGAATGTAGAGATAGCTTTGATCTTGTTAGTTTCCCGTACTTGGAAATGTGCACGTCCTTCTGTATTTATAGGCTTCCTTGAAAATCTTCCCGTTGGATTTGAATCTTCTCAAGTAAGTCTTCTTGTATCTGATTGGCTCAAACGGCTCTATTTGAAGCTTTAAGTCTTGTCAAGAAATGGCTGAAAGACCATGCCTGTTCACCAACTTTCTGTAGATTGCTAGAGAAAGACTTTTGGTACTTGTCAGGCTGGGGCAGGTCGGCTGTCAGTAAAGTACACTGACGTGTCATCTTCTCGTTGGACCTTTAGTCTGTATGCCCAGATTCTTGTCTTGCTTTAAGGTGGAACTCCTCTGAGAGAACCTCCTTATTCCTTCGTTTATTGTAAGCTTCAATGTAATTCGTTTTGCCTTGTTCCAACCAGATTGACTAACAACTTTTAATATGTTTAGCATTGAATGTGCATTGTTAGTTACCATCAGTGGACCTTGGTCCTCTCCTGATAGTTTTAGTCTTAGTGAGAATGTACTTAGAAAACATTCAAGACTTAGACTCATTCTCAGATCACTTGTCTTCAGCGGACTTAGCTTTAGTGGACTTCATCTTCAGCGGACTTTATTCTTAAATACACTCTAACAATTACTAACTGTACTCCAGTTCTTAACACTTTGAACTGTTTGACTAAGTACTAACTCTACTGAATAATTTACTTACAAAACAACTTAGGAGGAACATTTTGGCATCTAATCAAAACATAAGTCTTATACATTTTCCCAAAAATTTCCCCCTTTTTGATTATGCCGGAACCTATCTTATCACATATCTTCTTTCAGAAGAGGTTCTTCAGATGACATTCAAAGTTCACAGATTTTGTAAGTAAAACATTCAAGTACATAAGCCTAAATGATAATGAGATATTATCTTGGGCAAAACATCAGTAGAGTTCATTTCATTGATAAAATGATGAAGTACATATTACATGAAGTCAACTCTTAAAAATTTCAAACTTAAACACACCTGGGACTTATAAACAAATGCCCAGCAAAAGATACAACCTTCTCAGATGGACTCGAAAATGGGTTCAAGTCCATACTGCTTGAAAACTATAACCTTCAGTTCGTTCTTCCTCTCCATTATCTCCTTCGAATGTCCTCTGAGTCCAAGATGCTCACACAAGGATGTCCACTCTTCAGTGATCCTTTCTCTATCAACAGCACCTGTTGCATCTTGAAGAGGCCAGTAGGTGATTTGCTCAGGGGCCTTCAGGGCTTGATCAGGGAAGGCATCATTCCAAGCATCACTGATCTCAGGATAGAGTTTGGGATAGGCATTAAACAACCATGAGTTGAAGACTTCTTGAGCATTGTCCCTTCCTAACTCTCCACTGACATAAAAGGAATACACAAATTCCCTTTTAGCAGTCTCCCAAGCATCATTGAGCTTCTTAGGAACCCAGGCATCACGATGAGGAAATCTGTTCAGAGATGGTGTGATCTTGTCTTTCTTCAGCTTAGCGGCCCACCTTTGATAACCACTCCTGAATTTCTTTGAAGTAGTTTTATCAAATGTGGCTAGCCTCTCCTTTCTTTTTCTCTCAGCTAACTCAGCAATTGTCTCCATCTTCCCAACCATCTTATCTCTCCTCTCCTGCTGCTGTGCTGTTAGCTTCCTTGCTCTTTCATTCATTCCTCCAGCCTCTTTGATTAGCTCAGCGAGCTCTGTGACTTTTGTGGGTGCAGACTTGGGAGGTTCAGAAGATAGGGGTTCAGGATTGAGAATAGGGAGTATCTGAACTCCATCAGTAGAGGTTGTGGACTTAGCTGCCAACCTCCCTGAGGTTCTTGTCTTTTTGGAAACCTCTGCTGAGAGGGCATCGGATGCCTTTCTCTTTGTGGTTTCCCCCTTCTTCGCAGCTCTCTCCTCCTTCTCCTTAAGATGCTCCTCTTTGAACTTTGAAAGGTCAGCTGAGGTGGTCTCCTTGCCTTTCTTGGCTTCTGCTATCTTCTGAGCTTCAGCATCAACTTTCTTCAAGGTGCTCTTCACCGGTTGGCCTTTCTCGAAGTCAGGGGTTTCAAGGATAATGTTCATTTTATTCTTAGGATCAGCCTTCATGTCCTTAGCACTTATCCTCTTTTCCCCCTTTTCGGTATTAATCATGCATTCAGCTACAGTGATGTTGAGCTTCAGTTGATCATGGGTCAATGCCTTCAGCTCAGTTGAGCAATGGTCTACCTCATCTTCAAGCCTTTCCAAAGTAGCTCCAGCTGTCTGCCCAAATTGAACAAACTGCGCTAGCTTCTCATTGATCAGCACACCAGTTTTCTCTTGTGTTGGGAAGTCTTCAGCTGCCTTCTTCAGTACCTCTCCCAGTTTGGCTCCTAGCTCAGCATGCTTGGCCTCGAATTCAGACATCTCAGAGTTCCATAATCCTTCAACCTTTCCAAGTAGGTCTTCTGAGAAGGCCTCTACTGACGACTTCAGGTTGATGGATACGTTCTCTACTGAGTCTTTGAGAAACTTGGTCCTGGCCTCTTCTTCAGACTTCTCCAGCTTCTTCAGGGCATCAATGACTAACACACTTTGTCCATCAACTACATCAATCACCATTTGCTGAGAGTCTTCAACTTTAAGTGTGAGATTCTGAAGTGATGTAGTTGTGGACTCCATGAGTTCATCAATGTGGTCTGAGAGAATAACCATCTCATCTACCTCCTCTTGTACAACCTCCTGGACCTCCCTGAGCTGAGTTTGAAGAGATGGAAGGCTTTCTTCTTTGATAGAGTGAACAACATCACTCAGTGGAGTTAGGTTGACCACAGCTGGGGGAATTTCTATGGTTTGAGTACCTGCATGGCAAACAGTGTTAGTTCTAACTCCCTCAACCTCACCACCTAGGTCTCCTGATGCCTCTATCTCCATGGGGACTCTCTCCTCCTCACTCTTCTTACTTTTCTCTTCCTCACTTTCCTTTTCAACTGCTATTTTTTCAGCCAATTCACCCTTTACAGGGATGATTGCTCTTATCTCTCCACTCTTGACAGCAGTGATTTCTACCTCTTTTTCTTTCTCACTCGTTTTTTCAACTCCTTCAGTGCCAGACACCTCAGTTGACTCTATAGCCACTGTTGGTGAACGAATCTAATCATGAGGATTAGTGGCTGTTTTAATCCGTTCTTACGTCACCAATCAATAACGTGTGATTGATTATCACCGTAAATGATAAATCGGGATATGAGTTTATCGAATTTCTAAATTCGGTAGTCGAAATTGGACTTATTTCGTGTATGTGTGAGTTTGGGTGTGTTTGTGTGTATTTTTTGTCTGAAATTCGAAAATTATATAAATAAGCTGGAGAACAACTATTTATAGAGGCTAGCAAGCATGAGGTGCTACTGACTCTTGGTCTCCCTAGCTTGCATGCCTGACATGTGTCCTTTGACCTTAGTTGACCTTATCTAAGCTGAATCTTAGTTACAAAGTCTTCTTTTGGGCCTTATCTCGGACTCATTGTTGTTCGCCTATGTCGGTTTGAATGATCTTGATGACCCTTCAACTGAAAGTTGTTCGCCTCTTGAGGGTGTACTTTGGAAGTTGTTCGCCTTATGGCTTTAGGATCTTTGTCCTTTGTTCACTTGTACACACTTCTTTGGCTGTTTGTTATATCATAGTTTGACCAAGTTGTTCGTCATTGATGACTTCACAGTTGGCTCATTCTTGGTCTCGGGCCTAAATACATGTTCGCCCATTGGTTGTTCGTCGGGGAGTTGTTCGTCACTTTATACACCTCTAAAATTGGTAGATGCACCCCAACTTGATTTTCTTTGTTGATCACCCTTGATTTGAGGTTGGTTCTTCATAATCCTTGATGTAGCTTTAATCCTTGTTCGCCATTTATTGACTTATGTTCGCCTATCAACAATTGCCCCCTATCCTGGCTATATGTTGCCCCAGACGAGCAATTTTGTGGCGAGCAACTATAGTTAGGATATCAAAATGATGAGGGTTGGGGCGAACATCATTGGCTTGGGCGAGCAACATATGGTCTGCCGTTTCGTCTTCCCAAGGTCTGGGAGTTGTACGAAGATGACGTGGGCGGCATGGCTGTGCGCCGCCCACGCGCGAGCAATCCCGAGGCCACGCGCCCCTATAATTACATATAGGTCCCTAAATTTTTGAACTTGTTTGGAAATTACCCCATTTTCTCTTAATTTGGCCCCGGGGCTTTTGGGAAATTTCGTCTGGGACCCCGCTTTTGCTTGGGGTATAAATAGTGGGAAAACTGAAATTTTTCCCACTTTTCCCCCTCTTGCAACAGTGCTCCGGCGAATCCTTCCTTCCTCCGGCGATTTCGAGCTTTCCGGCGTCCGCTCCACAGTATTTGGCCTCAAATTTCAACTCCCAGGTAGTTACTCTTCTTCTCCTATCTTCTTCTTTACTTTTTCTCTCGAAAACGCCATCGCCGCCGTGTGGGTTCGAGCTCCACCGTCTTCTCCGGGATAGCGCCGCCGTCTGCAACTCTTTCTACCACCGTTTGGATTTTTCTTCCTCTTCTATGTCTTCGCAATCGAGCAATAAAACTGAGGAGACCCTAGATCCCCTTTTTCCCGTTGCGGTCCCCATCGATCAACCTCCCTTCGAGATTTCTTCGGCGTCGGATCTTCACGTGGATTCAGTTGTTCGCTCTGTGGAGGACACCGGTGCGGGCCCATCTGGGAGAGAATTAATAGTTGCGGCGAACAACAATTTGGACGTAAGCTCTTCGTCTTCTGCCGAATCTAGAGATCCAGACCTTAACGAACTCACTCGCGAGTTCCTGGACAGTATTAACTTTCCATCCCCAAGGATGCGGGAAGATGAGATCCCAGCTGGGGTTGCTCGACTATTTGAATGGCGAGCATATGCTGAAAGGTATGCGAACAGCTTTCCCCGTCCCCAGAGGGAAATAATGGATAAGGTGAAAACTGAGTACCAGGCGAGCAAGATAAAAAGCGTTGTTCGCGAAGATGAACTGGACTCTATCCGGAAGGACTACAAAATCCCATACGATATTCACCTGTGGGCCCCCCGGAGAAAGGAAAGAGTTGATCGCCCACCCCCCGGATGTACGACGATCAACCTTCACACCTTGATTACCGGATTAAAGCTGCCTCTTCCACCCGTTGTTGGTCGATTCCTGGAGGCGACCAACTTGGCCATCACCCAAATTACTCCAATTGGGTGGATGAACCTTCTAGGCTCTATGTGCCTGTTCGCCTTAGAGGGGTATGTTGATCGGATCACTGCGGAAGAGATCAACTACTTGATGACAATTACAAGCTGCCCCTTGGGAGAAAAAGGCTATCACTATCTCAAGGCAAGAACTGGGTTGAAAATGGTGGAAGAGGTGCCGAACAACGTTCATGACTGGAAGCAACACTTCTTCTGGATTGGGGGTGATTGGCGAGCATCTTCCGGTCCACACGGCGGCCCTGGACGAATAAATTCTCCAGCAGCCTATGGAAAACTGAAACGTAAGTTTGTTTCTTGCTCGCCTTTGGGCTAAGTAGTTCTAATTTAACTTTTCTTGTTTGTTCGCAGGCCCTCGTCTACCCAAGTGGAATTCGAAAGAGGAGGAGTTGAGCTCCGAGTTCTTGTTTACTTCGTGCTTGGTCGGCCTCCGCAATAAAGCAGATAGAACTATTGACTATCTCTGCCGAACAAGGTGTCAAAAAGCTGCTCGCCTTTTGACTTACCCACACCACTTGGAGGCTCAAGCCGAGGTGCCCCCAGGTATGAAAATTTCTAACTCCTTGCTCAAGTCTTGTTCATCGTTAACTTGTTTAACTTGCTCGTCTAATTCTAACTTCTCTCTTTTTTTCTTTTTTTTTTTTAGCCGAACAAGTTACAGTTGCCATTCCTCCCTCATACACCCTCCTAGAGCAAAGGGTTCTCGTAATGGGGCCGCCAAAAGGGAAGAAAAGGAGAGGTGACCCTCCTCAAGCGGTGCTCGCCATGTCGAACAAGCCTGAGGGGGCTAGAGTTCCGAGACAGGCTGCCCCCCCAGTCCAAATCCGGTCCCCTCCCGTTTCCCCTCCTCATGGGGGGAAACGTTTAAAGAAAGCTGACGGGACTCCCTTGTCCCACGATGTCCTTGGCAAGGGGAAGGAGAAAGTGGGTCACAGTCATCCTCGTCCAGAGGGGGATGCTGTTCATCGCTCTACTGAGCCTGTGGAAAGAACAGGCAAAGCGAGCAAGGATTCTACCTCTGGTCGCGGCCCTGAGGATCTCACCCATCTGGGTTGGGATGAGCGAAAATTCAAGGAGTAAGTCCACATTAGCTTCCGCCGAACAAGTTTCATCATCATATTTTATTATTCTTCTAAGCATTCTTTCCTTTCTTGTTCGCAGATATCGTGCTGACGATTATCCTGGTCGAGCAAGTGTCGTACATCAGTACGCTTGCTCGAAAACTCCCGTTAACATAAGGGAGATTCCTGGCGAGCATGTTCGCAAGGCGACGGAGTTGGTCGCCCGAGCCTGGACGCGTCCCCTGGACAAAGCCATCCTTCAACAGGGGCAAATGGACAATCTCCATCTCTCAATGATGCTCGTCGCCAACGGCCTCGTTACTGCCCAGAGGGCAATTGCCCAAGTTGCCGAGCAAGAAGAGTCTGCTCGCATTTATGCGAATACTGCTCGGCAGCTTACTGAAGAAAAGGATGGCCTGGTCGGCCAATACGAGGCTAAAATTGCTCGCCTCAACAACCAGATCAATGTTTACATTGATGCTGAGCACAAGCGCCTTGAAGAGATTCAAGTCTTGTCCAAAGAGCTGAAGGACAAAGAGGCCCTGCTTGGGGACAAGGAGGTTTTGCTCGGTGAGGGGGAGAAGAAATTGACCGCGGCTGAACAAAGAATTGTTGAGCTTGAGGCGGAGAATGCCCATCTCCGGGAGGCAGAAGCCAACCTCTTCACCCGCGAGCAACTTGAAGAGGAGGTTCAAGCTCGCACCGGCCCCATCTCCAACCTTGGATACATTTGTGCCTACGCGGACAGCATCCGCACGGCTGATGCCTATGATTACAAGGACATGGTGGAGGAGATGAGCAAGGATTTAAATGAGTTCCTTGAGAACTATCCTCCGCCGAACAACGTTAAAATCCAGTTGGCGGACTTGGCTGTGCTAGGGGTTAAATTTGATAAACTTGACCCCAGTATCACCATCACTCATCCTCCACCAATTGTTGATGACGGCGAGCAGGAAGAGGAGCCGGCTGCCGCGGGCGAGCAAAATGCCGAAGAGATTGAGCGAAAGGCTGCGGAGGACTTGGCCCAAGATTTAATTGTTGACCCTCCTGCCGAGCAAACTCAAGATCCTCCTCCAGCCGAGCAGCAATAGGCCTTAGACTTAGCTTTTTTCTTTTCTTCTTCTTTGTAATAGTTGTTCGCTCCTTTTGTAGTACTTGACTTCTTGAATCATTGTACTATTTTTTAGGCTCAATGCCTTTGATTAATGGATGTCTTTCTTTTGTTCGCTCATTTTCTTATATATGTTAATTGCCTTTACATTTCTGTCAATGCCTTTACAATTATAACATATAGTGTTGGGCTTTTGTTCGAATTGAACTTGCCCTTAGTGGAATCAGGGTTCAGCCTTAGGTTCTGTTCATTTAAAAAAAAAAAAACGAACAACCTTTAAGTGGCTTTGGTCCTTAGGTTCTGTTCATTTGTAAAACGAACAACCTTTGAATGGACTTGTACCTCGAGCTTTTGGACTTTTCCTTTTTTGACGAACAACTATTATATTTACATTGCAAAATAATTACAAGTGTTGTAAGACTGTCCATCACTATCATATACAATATGACGAACAACTTTGAACATAAACTAAAAACTTGCTCGCTTATAAATTTTTGCCGAGCAACTCTATTCAAGACGCAGCACCAGACTATACAAATGTGGCGAGCAACTTTTTTAATATACTTAACCAAATTTTCAAAAAATTATGCAAGTTTTTGATCCTTGATCCATTCCATTTGCTTGATTCACCATTTTGCTTGATTTACTTCATTCGCCATACTTGCCCCCAAGATAATTGTTCGCCCATTTATTGATAGTACTTCTTGAGATGTACGGCATTCCAGGAGTATGAGGCCGGCTTGCCTTCCATATCTTCGAGATCGTATACGCCATTTACGAATTTTTCCGTTATACGATATGGGCCCTCCCAAGCTGGTCCCAGTACTCCTGAAGATTGGGCGAGCAGTTTTCTTAGAACCAAATCTCCAACTCTTAATTCCTGGACTTTTACACGGGAATTATAATAACGCTCCGCTCGTTGCTTGTATGTTGCATTTTTTAACTCAGCATTTAATCTTTTTTCTTCGAGTAAATCCATTTCAGCACTTAGAGCAGAATTATTTGCTTGTTCATCAAAGTTGGTCGTCCTAATCGTACTGGTCCTTAACTCAATAGGTATTACTGCTTCTGTTCCGAAAGCCATAGCAAAGGGTGTTTCTCCGGTGCTAGACCTGGGAGAAACTCTGTATGCCCATAAGACTTCCGGAAGTTCGATAGACCAACCACTTTTGCTCTCCGCCAGTCTTACTTTTAATGTATGCTTGATTATCTTGTTCACAACTTCAACTTGTCCGTTTGACTGGGGATGATAAGGTGTGGAGTAATGTTTTTTTATCCCCCACTTCGCACAGAATTCTCTCAACTCTTGTCCATCAAACTGTGGACCATTGTCTGTCACAATTGCCTGTGGAACTCCGAAACGACAGACAATGTTCTTCCAAATAAAGTTGATCATCTTCTGCTGCGTGATGTTTACCATGGCCTCTGCTTCTGCCCATTTAGTGTAATAATCGACTGCCACAACGACAAATCGAACATTTCCTACTCCAGCCGGGAAAGGACCAATGATGTCCATCCCCCATTTTGCAAAAGGCCATGGGCTGTATACTGACACGAGCTCCCGGGCCGGGGTATGAATATTGGGGGCAAAAATCTGACACTGATGGCAAGTTTTTGCTTTCTTGATCGCATCCTGACGTAATGTCGGCCAATAATACCCTTGCCTGATGGTTTTGTACGCCAAGGCTTGCCCCCCAGTGTGATTTCCACATACTCCGGCGTGAATTTCTTTGAGTACTGCTTGCCCTTGCCCTCTAGGCAAACACTTGAGAAGTGGGACGGATATTCCCCTTTTGAAGAGTTGCTCGCCCACCAGAGTATATCTGGCGGCTCACTTTACTAGCTTGGCAGCTTCAAAAGGATTGTTTGGTTTTTCCCCACTTTTCAAGTATTTGACTATACTTGTTCTCCAGTCTTCTTCACTGGTTTGATCGTCGAGTTGGTTGACATTATAGCTTACTGTTGATGGATCTTTCATCTTTGTAACTATAATATCTGCCAACTCTACGGGGCCTTCACTTGTTGCCAATCGAGCAAGCGCATCTGCCTGGGTGTTGCTCGTCCTTGGAATTTGCTGTATGAAAACTTGCTACAACATGGACATTAGGTGAGCAACAATCCGTTGATACTCGATCATGTGATCATCCTTTGCCTCGTATTCACCTCGGACTTGGTTCACGATCAATTGTGAATCGCCAAATATTTGCAAGCGTCTGACACCAACTGCGAGAGATAAGTGGAGACCAGCAATAAGAGCTTCATACTCAGCTTCGTTGTTGGTTGCCATGAAACCAAATCTGATTGCCGAGGTGAATACTTGTCTATCTGGGCTGATTAAAACTACTCCTGCCCCCGAGGCTATATTGGTTGATGATCCATCCACATAGAGATGCCAAGGATGATCAAGTCCTCTAGTCGGATCTGGTGGGAAAGTTAGTTCGACTATAAAGTCGGCTAATGCTTGCCCTTTGATCGCTGTTCGAGGAGCATAGGTCACCCCGAATTGGCTAATCTCCAGTGACCATCTTAAGAGACGACCTGCAGTGTCGGGGCGATGGAGAATTTGCCTGAGCGGGAGAGTTGTTAGAACTTCGACTTGATGGTCAAAGAAGTATGGTCGTAACTTTCTCACGCTCGTAACCAAAGCATACGCCAGCTTTTCGGTTGGAGCATATTTGATCTCTGCTTCATGCAAAGCCTGGCTGACGTAATATATAGGTTGGTGGAATTTGCCGTCTTCGCGCACCAAGACAGAGCTGATGGTAACTTCTGATGCGGCTAAGTATAGAAAGAGCTTTTCTCCTGGGATTGGTTTTGACAGGATTTTGACATCTCCCAGGTAGTCTTTAAGTTGATCGAAGGCCGCTTGGCAGTTGTTAGTCCATGCAAACTTTCCTTTTTTGACGGCCTCGAAGAATGGACGGCACTTGTCCCCCGACCTGGATATGAACCGGTTCAATGCTGCTAGGCACCCGGTGAGTCTTTGCACTTCTTTCACCGAACGTGGTGGTTGCATATCCATGATGGCTTTAACTTTTGAAGGGTTGGCCTCAATTCCCCGCTGGCTAACAAGATGACCCAAGAATTTTCCTGAGTGAACTCCAAAGCTGCTTTTCTTTGGATTCAACTTCATGTTATAGTGTCGAAGAATTTCGAACACTTGAGTCAGATGTTGAAGATGGTCTTCCTTCTTGGGACTTTTGACTACGATATCGTCTACATAGACTTCAACCGTGTCTCCAATTTGTTGATCAAACATTTTGTTCACCAGTCTTTGATATGTTGCTCCAGCATTTATGAGGCCAAACGGCATTCTCTTCCAGCACAGCAAGTTTTTGTTAGTATAAAAAGCTGTGCTTTCTTGATCGTCAGGATGCATTGGGATTTGATGATACCCTGCAAAAGCATCCATGAATGTTAGCATTTCGTGACCCGCAGTGCTGTCCACCAATTGGTCGATGTGCGGGAGAGGAAAGTTGTCCTTCGGGCATGCTGCATTCAGATCTGTAAAGTCTATGCATAGCCTCCAGGTTCCGTTTGATTTTCTCACCAGCACAGGGTTTGCTACCCATTGTGGACAAAGTGCTTGACGGATCAGATCGTTGTCTAACAACTTTTTAACTTCTTCATTCAACGCTTGATATTTGTCCGGGCCGTACTTCCTTTGCTTTTGATGGACGGGCTTTCTTGCTTGATTTATGTTCAGCTTGTGGCAAGCATGTTTCGGGTCTATCCCCACCATATCTGCGTGAGACCAAGCAAAGACATCTAGATTCTTGGTGAGGAACTCTTTCATTCGGGATCTGTAAGGCTCTGGGAGCTCAGATCCTATGAATAGTTCAAGATCTTCGTTGTCGGGATTAACTTTGAACGCCTCCAGCTCTTCGACTGAAGTTGCTCGTCGTTTTTGTCCCTTCCAACGGGGATCAAGTATGGGTTCCTCAGGGTTGAAATCATTTTTAATGTCCATGGGCTCTGCCCCCAGGCGGGGTTCTAGATCATCAGTTGGTTCCGTCCCATTGTTGTTCGTTTGTACTTGGCCCTCCAAGTCCCCCACTGAGGGTTGTTCGTCATCACCCCTTTGTTGTTCGTCAGATGGAGGTTCCTCGCGGGTGGTAACGAGTTGCTCGTCCAACACTTGCTCGTCCAAGTGTTGTTCGTCCGTATCCATGTGGTCGTCCATGTCCATCATATTGTTCAGTATTGATGGTTCGTTGACGGGATAACTTGTTGCTTCTATCATGGATATTTGTACAAATTTTGCTCGTAGCTGTTGAATGCATTCTCGTGCTCTCCGTTGGTCTCCTTTAATTGTGCCTGTTCCACTAGCTGTTGGAAATTTCAAACAATAATGGTAAGTGGAACACGCAGCTTTGAATTCATTGAGAAAAGGTCGGCCAAGAAACCCGTTATAGGTCGACTCCTGGTCTACAACCAAGAAATCTACCATTCTTGTTATATTTCTTTCGGGTTCATTGGCCGTTACAAGTTGTACAGCTAATGTTACAATTCCCAACGGTGTTGTCACAGCATTCCCGAAGCCTATGATTCTATGTGTTGTATTCCGAACATAACCCGAATAATCTCCCAGATTATCGAGGGTCTTCTTGAATAAGATGTTGGTGTAGGCTCCGGTGTCCACCAACAGTCTGTGGACTCTGGTCCCCATAATCTTGGCGCAGATTACGAGTGAATCATTGTGCGGAGTTAAGACGCCTTCAAGGTCTTTCTCGGTGAAAGTTAATTCTGCCGTTTGCATGATAGACGGCTTAACTCCCATTTCTTGTACTTGGCCAATCGCTCGTAGCTCTGCTTTCCTCTTCCGATTAGAGTCGGGTGGTTGTCCATCAAAACACCCTCCCGCGAGACCTGCGGGTTCCATCATGAAAAGATCTTCTAAAGGTTGAGCTGGTATACTGGGAACTGGTCGCCCGGGTCTGTTGTTTCTCTGAGGTTGACCATCCTCTTCGTCTTCTGAGTTGTTCTCCCGGGTTCTCTTCCCAGGTTGCCTTTTAACGAAATCGGAGAGCTTTCCCTCCTCATAAAATCGCCAGAGTTGCTTAAGCAAATCTCTACACTCACTTGTAAAATGCCCCACACTTTGATGGTAGGCACAATACTTGTTTGGGTTGAGTTTGCCAGTATCCTGGCGGATTTTACGTGGTGGGGAAAGCAACTCTCTCTCCTTTACGCTCTCATACACAGTATCAACTGATACTGTCAATACTTGGTTCAATTTTTCCTTCAAATCCGATCCGTCAGTGAATGCTTTCATGTTTTTCGGGACCCTGTAGCTTGTTCCGACGGGCTTTTTGTTATTCTCCTTAGGATCAGTTTTGTTCTCCCCTAAATTTGTTTATAGGGCCTCATGCATGGAAACGAAAATGCCAGCTTGGTTTCTGAACTCGGCATAAGTCTTTGGGCACTTCAGACGTACCTCCTTCCATAACTTCGACCCTTTTTTCAAAACTCACCGGTTCTCCTTCTAGCAAAACTTTATCGAATCTTTCCATAAACGCCCGGTCAGTTTCATCATCATTTTGTCTCAAATCCGACAGCCGGTGTTTTTGGGAAAGATACGACCCCGCCGTTGAAAAGTGAGAAAGAAATTCTCGACTTAGTTGGACGAACGAGTGGATTGATGCCGGCGGCATTGATGAAAACTACTTGTGAACCTGATCGCCCAATGTTAACGGAAAATTCCGGCACTGGGTGGCATCGCTGGCCCCCACGGAGACCATGTAGTCCGTATACATCGTTAAGTGGACCCGGGGGTCGGCGATGCCTTCATATTGAATGCTAGCCAGAAATTGAATCTTTTTCTGTATCGGGGCCTTCAAAATGTGAGCTGCCAAAGGTGAGGATGGCATGCTGGTCGTTCCCATCCCCCTCTGTTGGTCTAGTTGCCCCTGCATGTTCTCCACAGCCCTCCTTAGGCTTGATAATTCATCAAGAGGTGCCCCCTGACTTGGAGGCTATTCGGCGAGCAAAGCATTAACCTTTCTGCTCGTCGCAGTCCCTCGCTTGGAGTGGGCACTTCCTGGGCTTGCCTCCTAATGTTGTTCGCCGCATTTGGCCCTAGGCGCCTGAAGGCTGACTGGGAGAGTCTTTCATGGACTGATGGGTGAGGCTGTTCAAAAGTTGCTCGCCCATCTTCTGCTCCCCGGCGAGCAGCTTCCCGTTGGGGTTGGCCAAGCCTGTCTTGGGCACTGAAACGTGTTGTTCCATGGCTAGACATAGTTGTTCGTCCGCGACCAGACTCAGCCTGTACTTCTCTTTGGTCGACCACCTTGGCCTTTCCCTTATTTCGTCTGACTTGGGCACTATCAACCTCTCGCTGTTCGCCCCTGGTAGTCCTGGGCCTAACAACCTCTAGGGACTTGTCCCTTGGCCTTGCTTGTGTTGGCCTGACCTGCTCTTGTTGTCTCTGGAGGGCCTGGAGAGCAGCTATGGTTTTAGCCAACTCGTTGGGGTTGTTCGCCAAAGCCTCCATCTCAGGGGGGAGGTTATGTGTTATGGCTGTATGCTGTGACCTGTTCGCATGTCTCGGGTCACGGTCCTGGTGGTCGGCCGACGTGGCTCGGGTCTGAGATGCTTTTTTCGACAAACGTGATCCTTGGGTCTCTTTAGATTGAGGCATTTCGATTTAATTTATTTCTTAATTTTAAAATTGAAGAACACCAAGAACACCAAGAACACTTTTGTTTGTATCTTCAAATATTTCTTGAGATTTTCTATGAATCTTCAAGTTTTCAACTTGAAGTTCTTGAGTAATCACACGAAACCGAAGGTTCGAACCCTTCTTCTAGCGCCAAATTGTTGGTGAACGAATCTAATCATGAGGATTAGTGGCTGTTTTAATCCGTTCTTACGTCACCAATCAATAACGTGTGATTGATTATCACCGTAAATGATAAATCGGGATATGAGTTTATCGAATTTGTAAATTCGGTAGTCAAAATTGGACTTATTTCGTGTATGTGTGAGTTTGGGTGTGTTTGTGTGTATTTTTTGTCTGAAATTCGAAAATTATATAAATAAGCTGGAGAACAACTATTTATAGAGGCTAGCAAGCATGAGGTGCTACTGACTCTTGGTCTCCCTAGCTTGCATGCCTGACATGTGTCCTTTGACCTTAGTTGACCTTATCTAAGCTGAATCTTAGTTACAAAGTCTTCTTTTGGGCCTTATCTCGGACTCATTGTTGTTCGCCTATGTCGGTTTGAATGATCTTGATGACCCTTCAACTGAAAGTTGTTCGCCTCTTGAGGGTGTACTTTGGAAGTTGTTCGCCTTATGGCTTTATGATCTTTGTCCTTTGTTCACTTGTACACACTTCTTTGGCTGTTTGTTATATCATAGTTTGACCAAGTTGTTCGTCATTGATGACTTCACAGTTGGCTCATTCTTGGTCTCGGGCCTAAATACCTGTTCGCCCATTGGTTGTTCATCGGGGAGTTGTTCGTCACTTTATACACCTCTAAAATTGGTAGATGCACCCCAACTTGATTTTCTTTGTTGATCACCCTTGATTTGAGGTTGGTTCTTCATAATCCTTGATGAAGCTTTAATCCTTGTTCGCCATTTATTGACTTATGTTCGCCTATCAACAGCCACCACTGAGGGCTGTTGTGGGAGAGCTTCAGTAGACACCTCTACTGAGCCCTCCTGTGGCAAGTTTTGTGCCTCAGTATCCCTTGCCATGGATACATCCTTGGCTGCTTCACCACCACCTTGCTTAGGTGAAGCAGCTCCAGCTTGTTCAGTTTCAACTACCTTCTCCTCTGCACTCTTCTCCTTCTCCACCTCCTTCTCAGCTATGGGTTCAGCTGGCTTTTCTTCATCAGCAGCCTTTTCTACCTCCTTCTTTGCCTCTGCAATCTTCTCCAAGACCAAACTTTCAAAGATCTTCTCATCACAGAGAAGTCTGGTCTTGTGCATCCCAGCAAATTGCAGCACTTCAGCTTCCTCCTTCTTCCACTCCTCTGCATTGCTGCCTCTTACAGCTAGAAGGATTTCACCAAGTCTTCTATCCTTGAGCTGGACAATGAGTCTCAGTCTCAAGAACAAGGCTTTGAGTGTGGGGAATTGATCAAGTTCAGGGTATTTAGACTCTAAAGAGTAAGCTACCTCATCCTTGAGAGTATCTAGGAATGAGTACTCTTCTTCATCGTCTGAAGGAAGGGAAGGGGTAGGGGATCTGCTTTCGGTTGGCTCTTCTGGGATAGACTCCAGTTGAGTTGAGTGTGAATCAGGAATGTTTGGTTTAGTGAGGATTTGGTTTAGAGTATCAGTGGAGGTAGAGTCTTGATCAGTGGGGGTTGAAGTAGGTTCAGAAGGGGTTGAGGGGATGGGTTCAGTAGGGTTTGATGGAGTGGTTTCAGTGGGGGTTGGGATAGGTTCAGTGGAGGTTGTTTGGGATCCATTTTTTGGCTGTTGAGAGCCATCAGTGGGGGTTTTGGTTATTGTGGAAATGCGTTTGGTTTTGGCATGAGTGCGAGGTTTAGTGGTTTTAGGTTTGATGGGGGTGGGTGCAGGGACATCTGAGTCAGACTCAGTTGAGATGATGTTAGGAGAGGAGTCTGGGTTACCTGATGAGGATTCATCAGTGGAGTTGGTGACTCTGACCTTCTTGGAGGCACTGTCCTCCTCTGCCTCAGGAGACTTCTTCTTCTTCTTCTTAGAGGCTTTCTCTGCCTCTGCTTCTTTGTCCTGGGCCATCTTGTCACTCAGTTTAACCAGCCTCCTCTTTAGCTTGGTTTTCTTCCCTCCAGTAGGGTTAACCTCCTCTTCCTCAACTGCCTCTGCGCTCTCCTCAGCAGGCTTGAGCATTCTTGTTTCCAGAGTTTTTCCAGACTTGAATAGGGTCTTCAGGTTACTCCACTTCCTATCCTTTAACCAGTCTACTCCCACATCCACATTCTCAATTAAGTAAGAAATTTTAGTGGCAAAATTTAGCTTACTTGCCAACTGGGGAGTTTTGTCAGCCTGGAATTTCGAGTGTTCCTTGTTCAAAGCTCTAAAAAAGAACTGCTGCCAATTGTATGGCTTCTTCTTGCTCTCCACTATTGCCTTCATCAACCTGAGCTTCGGCTTGCTCACTTGCTCAGTGCTTCCTTGGTTTCCCAAAATACATTTACCAACAATCTCGCAAAGGACATTGTATACTGGTAATAGTAGGCTTCTGTTCATCGTGGGACTGTATTTCACCCTTTTCTCCATGATGGTGTAGACCCATTCCTCCTCCTTATCCAAGATACAAGTATCTGGATTTGGGCCTTCAGATGGGAGTTCAAATAACTCCTTTAACTCATCTCCGATTATCCGAATCTCCTTTCTAATTTTCTGGTGCTCAACAACCTCCATATCGTCTCTCACCACCTTCTTCTTTCTTTGCACAAATAGACACGATTTAATTCTTGAGTCAGAGTTGGATATGTTGCAGAAAAATTCAAGAACCTGCCCATCATAACAGTACTCTGGATGTACTGATAGAAATTTCTCTAAACCAGCGGCTTTGACCATTTCCAAAGCCTCCTTAATGTGAGAGAACTCTGGTCTTGATTCAATCTCTGGGTTGTTGAAAAGAATTATAGGTTCATACCAGAAATTATCTTTGTTGTTCAGAAACCCTAGGTTAATTTTGGCCATGTTGTAAGTAGGATTTGAAAAAATGTGTTTGCAGAAAATGTTTGAAGAGATAGTAAGTGTTTGCTTGGAAGTGTATTCGAAAAGATTTACAAGCGAACGTTTGGGGTTTTTATACGAGTAATGAACGGTGAGATTAAATTCTGCAATCAACGTCTGAGATTATTTTGAGTGAAAGGTCGTGGATAGTTGCAAAGGTAGTGGGGAGGTTTTAAGAGATCTTGACGGTTAGAAAAGAACCGCCTAAAATGGATGGCATGGATTGGAAAAGTTGGTAGCCGGAAGGTCACATCATCCGGCTTTTAGGGCGCGTGAGATAGGTAGTTGAAAAAGCATGTCTGACTTGTACCACGTGCATTAAATGCTTGCCATACCAAAATCTCTTCGGAACAGTGGAAAAGATTTAATTTCCCAGAAAGCACTCATTAGTAAGTTTTTGAAACCAAATAAATATATATAAAACTAAGAGGCTTTAGATTTTGAAAATAACACTAAGTATAAACTTTTGACCTCCACTGAGGTTCGACCTCGTCTGATATTCAGACCTCTTCTGAGATGAGGAGCTTCTTCTGAGAAAGATCCTCTTCTGAATATGAACCTCCACTGAGTTGAAGGTAACTCTTCTGAGATTGAATCCTTTCTTTACTCTCCTGGATCTAGGAGTCCAAGCTCCACTGATAACTCTTGAAACCTTGCTTCAGCCAAGGGTTTTGTGAAGATATCTGCCTTCTGTTTGTCAGTGTGGATTTTGAGCATTTTGATGTCCTTCTTCTCCACATGATCTCTGATGAAATGATGCCTTATGTCCACATGTTTACATCTTGTGTGGAGAACTGGATTTTCTGAAATAGCAATTGCACTATTGTTGTCACAGAAAATAGGGACTGCATTGGCAAAAATGTTGTAATCTCTCAGTTGTTGTCTTAGCCAAAGAATTTGAGCACAACAACTTCCAGCTGCTATATACTCAGCTTCAGTAGTGCTTGTGGCTACTGAGTTTTGTTTCTTGGAGAACCAAGAAATCAGCTTACTTCCCAAGAATTGACAAGTGCCTGAGGTTGATTTCCTGTCAATTCTACATCCTCCATAATCAGCATCTGAGTATCCTGTGAGTTCCAGATTGTCATCTGAGGGATACCACAATCCCATATTCACAGTACTCTTAAGGTATTTGAGAATTCTCTTAGCAGCTTCCAGATGACTTTTCTTGGGGTTGGCTTGATATCTTGCACAAATCCCAACTGCAAATGTGATATCAGGCCTGCTTGCTGTGAGGTACAGTAGAGATCCAATGATGGCTCTGTAATGAGTCTGGTCTACTGATTCACCATCCTCATCTGGTTCCATTTTGGTGTTGGTGTTGAGTGGAACTCTTGCTACTTTGCTGGTCTGGCATCCAAACTTGTTGATCAGCTCCCTTGTATATTTGGCTTGATTGATGAAGATTCCTTCAGGGGACTGCTTAACTTGAAGTCCTAGGAAGAAATTCATTTCTCCCATCATAGACATCTCAAATTTTCCCTTCATCAGTTGAGAAAACTTTTCACAGAGGACTTGGTTGGGACAACCAAAAATGATATCATCCACATAGATTTGTACAAGCAAAGTGTCCTCTCCTTTTGTGATCCTGAATAGAGTTCTATCAACTCTCCCTTTGATGAAACCATGATCCAAAAGGAATTGTGACAAAGTATCATACCAAGCTCTTGGAGCCTGTTTCAGTCCATATAGAGCTTTTCTCAGTCTATATACTTTGTGACTTTCTTCAAAACCTGGGGGTTGCTCCACATAGACTTCTTCATTGAGTACTCCATTCAAGAAGGCACTTTTAACATCCATCTGGTACACCTTGAATTTCTTGTGAGCAGCATATGCAAGAAATAACCTTATTGACTCCAATTTGGCTACTGGGGCAAATGTTTCATCATAGTCAAATCCTTCAACTTGAGAGTAGCCCTTTGCAACTAGCCTGGCCTTGTTTCTGACTATGATATCATTCTCATCCTTCTTGTTCTTGAATACCCACTTGGTTCCTATCACATTGCAGTGATATGGTCTGTCCACCAACTCCCAAACTTGATTCCTTGTGAACTGGTTGAGCTCTTCTTGCATGGCAATGATCCAGTTGGAATCTTGAAGTGCTTCTGCTATGGAACTTGGTTCCTGGTTTGATAAGAAACAACAAAACAAAGCACTTTCTCCATGAAAACTTCTAGTTTTGACTCCTGAGGAAGGATCACCTAGGATTTGCTCAACAGGGTGATCTGAGAGCCAAGTTCTCCTAGGCTGATGCCCTTCAGTAGAGTTTAACTCTTCTGAAGTTGAGTCACTAGATATTGGAATAAAATCGAATTCAGGAAATAAAACAGAGGGTTGAAGTCCCGAGTCATCATTAAAGGTATTCTCATTCTCAATGGTAATTTCATTGGTTCCCCCTTGAATGATGGGTTCAGTGAATGTCTCAGCTGTGACCACATCTTCATTGACATTACTTACCTCTTGAACTGGGATAGTGTTCATCAGTTCAGTTGCTTGTTCAGGAGAGCTCTCAGGTGAGCTTTGAGGGGTGGTTTGACTTTGGGTAACCTCCTTGAATTGTTGATCTTCTAAATTGTCCCATGTTGGGATGTATGTATCAACACAATTCTCAGGATAGCCTTTAGACTTGATACTCAGTCTGGTTAGTCTTTTGCTAATTACCTCCTCATTCTCCTTACTCCTGGACTCAAAAGTAGATTCATCAAAGACCACATGAGGTGTTTCTTCCACAACAAGAGTTCTACAGTTGTAAACTCTGAAGGCTCTACTGATTTGGGAATATCCTAAGAAAATTCCTTCATCAGCTTTGCTATCAAAAGCTTTCAGTTGAGTTTTCCCATTGTTGTGAATGAAACACTTGCAACAAAAAATATGAAAGTAAGACACCTGTGGCTTTCTGCCATTCCATAATTCATATGGAGTTTTTCCTTGATGTTTGGTTACCATGGATCTATTTTGAGTGTGGCAGGCAGTGTTGATAGCTTCAGCCCAAAATCTTTTAGGAACTTGAGCTTCTGCAAGCATTGTCCTTGCTGCCTCCTTGAGAGTTCTATTTCTTCTTTCAGCTACTCCATTTTGTTGTGGAGTTCTTGCAGCTGATGTCTCATGTGAAATATCTAATTCTTTGCAGTAATCAGATATAATAGAATTAATGAATTCAATGCCCTTATCTGATCTTATCTTTACAATGTTTAGGCTCTTCTCATTGCTAACTTTCTTCAGGAGCTCTGGCAGCCTCAGTTGAGTCTCTTTTTTGCTTGCTAGGAATATCACCCATGTGTACCTGGAGAAATCATCAACAACAACAAGTGTATATTTTCTCCCATTGATACTTACAGATATGTGTACCAAAAAGATCCATATGTAACAGTTGAAGTACTCTGTCAGTAGAGGTTGCTACTTTGCTTTTGAAAGATGCCTTTACTTGCTTTCCCTCCTGACAGGCTTTACAGATATGTTCTTTGTTGTATACTTCATTTGGCATTCCTTCTACCAGTCCATGTCTTGCTATCATGTTCATCATCTTGAAGTTCAGATGACTTAGCCTTTTGTGCCATAACCAATTAGTGTCAGTTGAACTCTTAGCAATAAGACATGCATTTGGTGTGCAAGACTTCCAATCTGCAAGATAGACATTACCCTTTCTTGACCCAGTTAGTAGTACCTGTTGTGAAGATATATTCTTAACAAAACAGAGGTTACATGAAAATTCAACACTGTATCCTTTATCACAGAATTGACTTATGGACATAAGATTATGCTTAAGTCCACTGACAAAGGATACATTGCTTACCCTTACTGAGCCAATAATTAAAGTACCATAACCTTTAGTGGCTCCTTGTGAGTTGTCACCAAAGGTGACTTGTGGACCTTCTCTCTCAACAAATTCTGTCAGGAGATCTTTGTTGCCAGTCATGTGCCTAGAACATCCACTGTCCAAGTACCAGACTGATGATTTAAGAGCTTCTCCTTTGTTGAGGTCCACTGAGCCCTGTAATCACAGATCAAGCTTTAGGTACCCATTTGGTGTTGGGTCCTACCAGGTTAGCTGTACCTTTCGGAATCCAAATTTGCCTCACAGTTCTAATCACTTTAGATTGGCTAATTTGTCTTCCATAAACATCTACATAGATTGTTATCTCCCTAGGTGCCTTAGGAGTAAACTTTCTATGGGTGTCAGCCTTTGAAGGAACATGAACCTTCTTCACATTCTTTCTCTTTGGCTTGGGTGCACCTGGTCTTGGTTTTTGTTGATAAAGGTATGAAGGACCTTTTCCTTTAGGCACAAAAGGAATAGTTATTCCATATGAGTCATTCCTTGAGGACTTCTCATGCCTGGGTGCTCTCAGCTGAGGTGTCTTCATCTGTGAAGACCTCGACTGATAGTACCTCTTCTGAGATCTAGTTGGATAAGTCACCTGAGCCTTTCCATTTGGTTTTGGCTTAGATTGACTTTTCTTTTGAGTGATCTCAGCTGGTCTTTTTCCTTTATCCACAGTCTGTGGTTGAAATGTCACAGACTTGACAAAAACTCTCTTTGTGCCACTTGAAGAAGCAACACTCAGAGGACCTTCTGAAGGTTTTGGAATAAAACCTATCCCACACTTATTATTAGGATTGATTTGAAAATTTTGAATCTCCTCTATGGCAAGAGAGGGTTTGTTTAGAGCATCAATCCTTTTTAACAAGGTCTCTTCAGATTTTTGTAAGACATCAATTTTCAGGAGAGATTCCTTTATTTGGCTTACCAAATTTAAATTCTCTTCAGTTAACTTTGTCTTAGATTCATTTAGATCTTTTATCAGTTGATCTCTACCATTTCTTTGACTCCTGAGGGTTTCCACCTCTTTTGTCAGTTCAATGATAGATTTGACTGAGTTCAGATCTGCTTGATTCCCAGACTCAATTAACTTGGAGTTTTCACTCAAGAGTTGTTTGTTCTCATCTTGAAGACAGAAACTTGCTTCTTGCAACCTTGAGAAATCAATCATCACCTGTTCCAAAGCGGACTGAAGATTGAGTTCCTCAGTTGACTCTGAGCTTAGCTCAGGTGAGTGTTCTAGAGAAATGGATGGTTTAGATTGTACCTCAGGTTCTTCTCTTGCCATGAGGCACATGTTATCATCACTGCTGTCAGAGAACAGTCCATCAGATGACTCCAGATTTTCATCCACATCCTCAGCCACCATGGCTTTCCTTTCTCCATATCTTCTGTCTCTTTTGGCTTGCCTTTCCTTTCTTTCTTTTGTGCTCAGTTGAGGACAATCATATTGAAAGTGCCCAATCTTCTTGCACTGAAAACACCTGTTGGCATCATCATTCTTTTCCTCAGTGGACTCTCTGGTCTTTGATGATGATCCTTCAGCCTTGGTGTAATTCTTGTATTCCTTCTTCTTTTCCAGCTCAGATGAACTTTTCTCTCCTTCTCTGGTGGTCTTTTGTGGATAACTTCTACCTTCCCTGTTATCCCTGTAAAATCTTTTATACTTGCCAAAGCGGCTGTTAAGTTGTTCAAACCTTCTAGCCATCAGGCTGAGTTCCTCCTGCATCTCAGCCTTGCTTTGTGACTTGCTTGCCTTTGTACTCTTCTGAGGCTTTGGGGATTTTGGCTCAGACTCCTTGGCTTTGAAGGCTACTCTCTTCTCAGCTGAGGTCTCATCATGAGCCCTTTTCCTGTTCAGATCAAACTCATAAGCCTTGAGTTCAGAGAATACCTGTTGCATAGACATGCTGGATAGATCCTTGGTATTCTGCATCATCACAGAGTACACATCCCATCTTGAGGTTAGACCTCTCAGGATCTTTAAGGCAACCTCCCTCTTGGTATAGATTTTTCCCAGAGAATTTATCTCATTCATGATGTCTGTGAACCTCCCATCAAGCTGGTCAATGGTCTCAGTGGACTCCATGGTGAACTGCTCATACTTTTGAACAGCTACTGAAAGCTTGTTCTCCTTTATTTTGTCAGTTCCTTCACACATGAGAGCAAGAGTGTCCCATAGTTCCTTTGCAGTCTTGCAGTGGATCACTCTTCCCATTACAGAATCTGGAATGGTGGTGTAGAGAATGTTCATGGCTATGAAGTTGAGGTTGTTTGTCCTCCTTTCATCTGCAGTGAAGTTATCTTCATCTTTGGGCCATTCTTCTCTAGGATCTGCAATAGTTTCAGCTGTAGTTCTAGGGTTAGGTGTCATAAATACAAATGGACCTTTAGTAATAACCCTCAACATTTCATCATGCACACAGGCAAGATGAGCTCTCATTCTGATCTTCCAGAAGTCATAGTTTTCCTCTGAGAATTGTGGAAGCTTGTGATGAGACATATGGTTCAAGGGATTAACTCCCATGTTGTTCTCTGCTGGTGGTGCTACCCTAGCTGTATTGTCAGCCATAGTATATAAACAAGTTTATCAAAAGATCAATTCAGGTGACCTTGAAAAAATACCTTTAAGCACAAGGTATACCTAGAACAATGGTCTTTTGAACCACTGCTCTGATACCAATTGTTGGTCCCGAAACGAGTAAACAGGTGTATGAGGGGGGGGGGGATACACCTGTGGTTACAAATTAAAACTTCTTGAAAACTTATCAGGTTACTTAAGACAGTAGCTCGTCAGTGGACTTGAGGTCTGTTGAGAGTTACTTAGTGAAAGCTTACTGAGATAATACCTCCACTGAAAGCTCAAGACTTTCAGTTGAACTACTATCTAATTAGCTTTCAGATGCGGATTAGCGAGCCCTTAGAAAACTCGTTTTACTTTGATAAACTTTGAGATTAACACACACTTAGGAAAGCAGATAATAAGAACACAAGGTATAAAGTGGTTCAGAGATGAATCTCCTACGTCCACTGTCCTGATCAAACAGGAGAATTCCTTTCACTTTGAATTCCTTGTGTTATAGTGCCAAGGTGCACTGATCAATTAATCCTCTCTTAGGATGATTGATCACTAGGAAATTCCAAGTCCTAGTTCCCAAAACAAACCAGCTTTCAGACTGATACAACAATCAACTTACTAACACCACTTAACACTAGCTCTCAACCTAAACACTGAGTAGGGTTTTGAGTAGGGTTTTGGTTCCAACTATTTTGAGATAATCCTTACAAGTTTAGCTCAAGGCTTAGGATTGGATTATCTCTTTCTAAGATTTGGATATAGCTTTTAAGCTTGGTTACAGAAGGTTTGTTAGGCTCTCTACAAATGTGAAACACTTGGGAAACAAAGGTAATTTCGAGTGCTTCTTAGTTGTTATGAATGTAGAGATAGCTTTGATCTTGTTAGTTTCCCGTACTTGGAAATGTGCACGTCCTTCTGTATTTATAGGCTTCCTTGAAAATCTTCCCGTTGGATTTGAATCTTCTCAAGTAAGTCTTTTTGTATCTGATTGGCTCAAACGGCTCTATTTGAAGCTTTAAGTCTTGTCAAGAAATGGCTGAAAGACCATGCCTGTTCACCAACTTTCTGTAGATTGCTAGAGAAAGACTTTTGGTACTTGTCAGGCTGGGGCAGGTCGGCTGTCAGTAAAGTACACTGACGTGTCATCTTCTCGTTGGACCTTTAGTCTGTATGCCCAGATTCTTGTCTTGCTTTAAGGTGGAACTCCTCTGAGAGAACCTCCTTATTCCTTCGTTTATTGTAAGCTTCAATGTAATTCGTTTTGCCTTGTTCCAACCAGATTGACTAACAGCTTTTAATATGTTTAGCATTGAATGTGCATTGTTAGTTACCATCAGTGGACCTTGGTCCTCTCCTGATAGTTTTAGTCTTAGTGAGAATGTACTTAGAAAACATTCAAGACTTAGACTTATTCTCAGATCACTTGTCTTCAGCGGACTTAGCTTCAGTGGACTTCATTTTCAGCGGACTTTATTCTTAAATACACTCTAACAATTACTAACTGTACTCCAGTTCTTAACACTTTGAACTGTTTGACTAAGTACTAACTCTACTGAATAATTTACTTACAAAACAACTTAGGAGGAACATTTTGGCATCTAATCAAAACATAAGTCTTATACATTTTCCCAACAAACACAATATTGGGTCGATATTGGTAAAGATCCAATTGTTGGCAATGTTCAAAAGATAAAGCAATTGTGGAAAGAATCACAATAAAGTTCAATAAAAATTGACCTACTTGACACTCTAGAGAAACAATGAGAATCGAGGAAGTAGGAATGACAATATCAACCCGCTCCAGCATGTGCTGTTTGTATCGCCCCGCCCCGCCCCCCGTAGTAGAATGGGGCGAGTCTGGGTATTACTCAAAACCCGTGTCCTGTTTTATATATTAAATTTTAATATACAGTTTATAGAAATATATATAAGTATATATAAATAGTACTCCCTCCGTCCCAGAGGAATTTGCACCCCTGGGATGGCACACATATTAAGGAAAGTGATAAAGTAGTGGTATATGGGTAAATATGTGTATATTTATGTGAGTGTGCACGCAAATCGATGTTTCTTTTTTAGGTAGTGTGCAAATTCGTTTGGGACATCAAAAAAAGGAAAGTGTGCAAATTCGTCTGGGACGGAGGGAGTATATAATATGATAGTATATTTTTCATATATATTAATATATATAATATATAATAACAATAACTCAAATTTATAGATATTTTTTTATATTATATATTTATAATTATTTATATATTATTTAAAAAAAATTATATTTAAAATGGGTCGCCCCACCCCGTTTAAAGAATGGGGTGGGTCTGGGTATCTAAGTACCCACTCTAATTCAGCTCATTGTCATTCCTATGCTGATTGCTCATCGAAGAGAGATGTGAACTGCGTTCTACAATGAAGAAAGACAAATTATTGATGTACTTACAATCAAGGATGAAAATATCGATATCGGTGGATATATCGGTACTTTAAATTTATGGATATATCGATGGAAATATCGATATCGATATCGGTAAAAAAATAGAAAATTGACGAAAATTTTATTAAAATGATGGAAATTTAACATGAAAGTTTAGGGTATATTGTAACTAACTTTAATATATATAAATTTAACTTAAACTAAAACAAATAAATTATTTATGGCAAATATATCAATAACAAAATATTTAAGCGGTCTAAAATGATACAATAATTGTTCATAATAATTTAATACAATACAAATAATACAACTAAGCATAAAGAAACATTTTTCTTGCAAGATTTGTGAATAAATGGTGGTTTAGTAACTAAATCTTCTCAAAATTTAAAATAATATTCATGGATAATAAACGAAAAAGGTTTTAAAAAATTTCCGATTTTTACCGATATTTCACCGAAATTTCCTCGAAATTTCCGGATATTTAGTAAAATTTGAACTACAGCTCATCAATATCGATATTTCCCGATATTTATCGATATTTCCCAATATTTTGGAAAAAATCTCGTTCCGGTGGATATTCATATCGACACTTCCCAAAAACCGAAATTTCGGCGAAATTTCGCGAAATTTTCCTCCTTGCTTACAATTATGAATTATCCAGTTGAGGGATAAATCAACTGGAGAGCTAAGTCGAAGATAGAAGAGCAGTCGAGTATAAATATGTAGAAGCCTAGTTAGTTCATAAGCAAAGGTAACAAAAAAAAACCAAACAATAAATTATATATATATATATATATTTTTTGTTGTCGCTTTTTCTAATCGAACAATACACAAGCAGATTTTGGAAGTCAATGGTCATTTGGTCCAAATGATTTTTATTTTTTTGCATTAACAATAAAATAATTGTTTAAAATTCTGCTGTGATTAGTGAAACCGTCTTTTCGTTTCGTTAAAAAAAAAAGTATAATAGTAAATGATGTATGTATAGTAAATTTGATAATTTATTTGGTCGCAGGCTATAAAGTATAGTTCATTTTACCTTAATTATCATTAGGGCCCGGTTAAATACCCTCTATCTTTAAGACATACACCCCTCTTAATTATTTTTTATTTTAATATATATATTAAATTACTTATGTGCTCATTTTAATAAAAACACAACTTACCTATTACGATCATACACCCCCACCCCATTCATCCATTCTTTTCTTCTTAACACATAATACAAAATTTTAATATTATTCTGTATTATTCAATCCTATCTGAATCTCCGCCTTTCTTCCCTCGTCATGGACTGATATCGCTGCCATTTTTGGTCTGCTAAAGAGCTCCATCAGTGTTGCCCCTGCTTTATCAAGTCTGGTGCAAATCATCCACGCACACAACCTGTTCGATGAAATGCTTGAGGGAAATATTTTCAGCAAATCCGTTGAAAGACGACCTGGAGGCCACGGTAGTATTTGGGGAAATGCGTTTGTCCCGAATGGTTCCCAGTATCGATTAAATTGATCATTGGGATACCTGGTGAATTAATAGATACAATAAGAGTAAAAAACTTACCTTGGATCCATATTTATAAGCGGCGTTGTGTGGTTGGGGATGAGGGCGAATGTGCGGCAGTATTGTGCGGTGATAAGAGTTTTTTTTCCCTTCTGTAAACCGTCTTTTGGATTGGGGTGTATTGAGGGGAGAAGGAAATATAAAAAAAAGGGTAAGATTGAAATTTCTGGTGGAGTATATCTACTAATAATATAATTATAGTTGGGTGAACTAATAAAAGGGTGTTGTATTAAAGATAGAGGGGTATTTAACCGGACCCTTATCATTATAATACTTATTTTTTCATCTATTTCAACCCATGTTAATTTCTTAAATTTTATATTGTGTATTGTTCCCTCTGTCCCAATTTAATTAATATTTGTCGTTCAATCGATACTTTCATAAATGACAATATAACAATATTATTTTTTACAATTATATTTTTCCTGCACTAGTATACTTACATCTCATGTTATTACTTTACACATACTAATTCACATTTATTAATTAAACTTAATTTAGTTTAGGGTGACAAACAGTAAAGTAGAAATTAACTTTGGGACGGGAGAGTATATTATTTTAATTTTTCGGTATAATATATATTACTACTATATTATACTGATTTTATTATTGAATTTAACTGTGATTTTTTTAAATTAAGAATAATATATTTGAATTATATAAACTCATTATCTTTACTTGGAATGCAGAGATCGCTAATAGTTTTATTTAATATATACTATTCTTTTATTTTTTATTTAATTCTCGAATGAGTTCAATGAGGGTTAAAAATATAAAGAAGGGGTGAATAGGTATTTAAACAAATTTTATGACTTAGCAGGATAAACTTACTTTGTGAAAATTTAGTTTCACATATGGTTAAGTTATGTGTGAGGTGTTCAGCTCAAACTGGTAACTAACCTACTTGTTGTACCAGATAGTGGTGACCAGTCATCTAGTCCTGTAAAAAGCGACAAACAAGCAATGATTAGAGAAGACGAGCGAGGACATCTCGAGATAGGTTGACGTAACCGGCTTGCAATCAGAACATATGGCCACCAAGACAACCCATTTAGCGACCAACAACCAAAAAGCTTAGAGGATTCCATTGGGAGAGCAAAGATGAATAGGTCGGCTAGCGACCAGGGTTCTGACCGCGAGGATCTGTCCGTCCAACAATAATATATTTAAAAGATCAAGCATAGAACTAGAGCAATCCCATCCGAACATGCGATGGGACAAATGCATGCTACACAAAAAAGTAATGCCTAATAAAGCCAACTAGGATGCAAGATGGCATCACATGAACAATCCACTTGGCTTAACTGCTCACAAATAGGGCACAACTGAGGCTAGCTAGACTTTAATGCATTTAATGCATAATTGAGGACCCAATGAATGAATCCTCAATTGTATCTATAAATAGAGTCTTCAAGGCATATTAATGACAAGCACATATATTGCAAAGAAACACCTTCAATAACATTAAATTCTCAGCATTTATATTACATTGTTTGGTAGATATATTCCCACCAGCATCCACAAATAACCCAACAGAAATATTTATTAACATTACTTATTGCTGAAGTCAACTGATTAGTTGGACAACTGTTAGATTAAGCTAGGCGCGAAAGTGTGTAGGCCCTTAACTCGTGTGAGTGAAAATATTTAAGAAACCAAGTCCAAAATGTGTCTGATCACTTGGTGTGAAAAAGGAATGAGGTGGGTATGTAATATGTATTGAACAACTGAGTGAGACAATTAGAGATATAAATCAAGTAAAACACACAAATATTTATAGTGGTTCAAAGACCCGACTTCTACGTTCACTATTCTACTGACAAAGTAGGGGCAATTTGAATAGGAAAAATTATTTTTTTAGGACACAATCTTATGGATATTTATACATTAGGATATTGTCTTTATGGACTTGCAAAATTAGGACATTTCTTTATAAACTTACAAAACAAGGACACTATCTTTTATGTTGGACAAATTTAGGCCAAATTTATAAAATACAAGCCAAATTAAGCCTGATTATAATGTGTCCAGTTAGCACGCATTTTATAAAATTTGGCCTAAATTCGCTAAAATTAAAAGATAGTGTCCTAGTTTTGCAAGTTTGTAAAGATAATGTCCTAGTTTTGCAAGTTCATAAGATAATGTCCCAATTTTATAAACCAATAAAGATAGTGTCCTAAAAAAATAAATTTCCCTTTTAATACCGTAGGAATCTAAATTTAGAGTGACAAGTGACACTTTCTACAACCTTTCAGCTAAATCTAACTCAACTTACTCAATCTATCAAATTAACTTAACTATAGAAGATAGGGTTTGATATATGAGTTTTGAACTAGGTGGGATTTCTCCTTACTTTAGCTTAAGGCTATGATTGAAAAATCTTTTTATGCTATCATATGTGATTTTTCAATGCTATCATATGTGCATGTAAGCTTAAGGAAACAAATATAAGAATATTTATATTGAAAATTAATTATTTTGATGACGGCTTCTTGCATGTAAAAAAAAAGTTCTTTGGAAATTTGCATGAGTACTTGAATGTTTGTAAACTTGATAGAATTTATGTAACCTTACTATAAGGTTATAATCTATATTTATGGGCATATTTCAAATATATTTGTTGGAGAGGTAATTTGAAATTTTCCTACCTTTAGGTACAATCAGACCTCGAATTGGCATGCAAGCTTTCCATACCATGTTAAAGTCTTACTTGCTCTTGTACAATATATCTATTGCAACTATTACGACATGCTTAGTGTCAGCTTCCGTACATGCATTGTCATCTTCTTATTAGACCACGCTTGAATGTGTCCAACATACACTTTTAGAGTCTGCTGGAGGCGACTAACAAATGCAATGATTTATCATAGAGTTTCTCCCTGTCTTCTCAACCTTTTATTTTAGCTCTCGACACTTAATGTATATTCCTTTTGTCTTTCTTGATTGCTTCTTTAATGTCTAGAGGATATTTCACCACTTTAGCTGACTTAGGTCCTTCTAACATCAGCTGAGTTGGAATCAACTTATGCTTAGAAACTAAGCTGCCTGTCTTCACTTCAGTCTTTTTAGTCTTCAATTGGTCTTCTGATCTTTGCTTGTCTTCTTCAACATAGCTATACAAGTTAATTTTTCCCTTACCTTGTGAATTAGGAACTGATTTAAGTTTATCTCAGCTGATTAACAGATTCAGTTGGTAATCTACTAAGTTGTTACTATCATACATATCTACTTCTAATTACATGTGTTTTGCCTTGACATCAACACTAATACAAACATCCCAACAAATATACATTATATTGATATTTATCTTGAACACTAATTTATAAATATTTATATATTATGAATTTTTTTTACCTAATAATATAAATATAGGCACTATATAGAGTGAAACTTACTTATATAAAAAACCTGATCCATTTACCCGTATTAAATTTCGCGGGTTACGAAGTCAATTAAGTTTGTCGGATACAGCGTTGTGGGCGCAAGTTCAATACCCATTCTGGTTGTTTACTTTAATCTATTTAGTATTTTTCTTTTCTTTTTTCTTTATTCTTTTACTTCTATATTTTTTTCACACAATGTTTTGTTGGAAATAAATTAGCTGGGACCATTGATTTCTACCCAAACCCAATACATCAATCAACGACATATGAAAAGCTTCCTACCAGGATAACTGCTTGAGGCAAGTTGCCGGCGGCGTCTCCCACAGGTAACTTTCGGCGAAGAAATTGGAGTCTAAAGGGTATTAGTTGTGATAACTGAAAAGTATAACATACATTATAAAAGAGTATTAGTCGTGATAACTAAAGAGTATGACCTATATTATAAAAGAATATTAGTAATGATAACAGAAGGGTATGACTTATATTGCTAAAATGTACTCTGGTTATTATAATAATTTGACAGATTATTATTCCCCTTCATTGAAGAGTATTAGTCCCCTTCACTGAAGAGTATTATCCCCCTTCACTGAAGTGTATTAGCCCCCTCCACTGAAGAGTATTAGTCGTCTTCACTGAAGAGTAATAGTCGGTTCTTGTATGAGTATTAGTTATCTTCACTATAGAGTATCATTCTCCTTCAGGGAAGTATATTAGTCTTCTTCACTGAAGGGTATTAGTTCCCTTTATTAAAGAGTAATAGTTGGTACTTAACTGTGAGTATTAATTATCTTTACTAAAGAGTATTAGTCTCCTTCACTAAAGGGTATTAGTGTTGGAGTTATACGTGAAAGTATGCTTTTACTTTGTACAACTCGTGTATCAAACACTTGTTTATGAGAATAATTCTTTTATCGCATATGCTTTAGATATGATGGAATGTTGAATATTTATTGCAAATAGTTCATAATAGTACTAGTTACATTGTAGTTAATGTGGTGATACCCGATCACGGAAGACAATATTAACAGTTTCCTTGTAACTAAACGTACATATTCACGACCTAGGTGGAATTGAACAATCCGCCTTGAAAGGTCGATGTGTAAGTCTCAGATTGGTCTGTCTTGACTAAGAGATTGCACTAGCACATTTAGTATGTGTTGAAGAGGACCTACAGCGAGGATAAATTCTTCTGTTCTGAAATGTGAAGAATTAGACCTCAGTGGTTGTTGATTTCTTAATCTCCGTCACTTAAATAGGACCGTGTGTGCTTGATGGTTACTGCTTTGATTCATGTTGGGTGAGAATCATTGTGACTTCGAACCTTGTGCTTTGGGCAGTGATATTAATCATACGACGATTGCTAAGATTTAATACGGAGAAACGCGTGCGAGTACAGCTCGTGTGATTAGTCCCCTTGGTGGGCTCAGAAGTTTTATCGTACCAAATCTTGCAAGTGAAGAATTAGTTTCTTCGGTACGGATAATAATGTTGAGCTGTCTTTACTCCAAGGTGAAATATATTAATTAATTTAGAGCTATTCAGAAGCTTGATTAATTAATGGACTTGATAATCTTAAACGCGGGAAATAATAACCGGGAGCCCATATTATCGTAATATGGATTAAGATGGATAGTGCAATATTAATTTATTAGTGGTAATAATTAATATTAATGGGCTGAATTATATTGGGGCTCAATATTGAAATTCAGAAGTCCATTAAGAGGTCCAATCTTAATTCTCCTTAAAGGCCCCTCAAGTAGCCCAATAAGGATAAGGTGATTAAAATAAAAAGAAAATATATTGCTGATTTTTCCTTAGAATTTTCGAAAATAGCATGTGTGGAAAAGAAAAGATTTTGTTGATTTTCTTGAAAAGATATTATGGAAGATAAGTATTCTTAGAATACAAGATTATCTCATATATTCAAGAAGATCCAAATCTTGGATTCTTATCCTACAAATTTCGAAAATTACAAGCTTATTTAGGAGGGTGAGATTTTTGTGGAATATTTTATTATGGATAAAAGAATATATGGGATATATTCAAGATTTCTTAGAGTCTAAGAAAAGATTTTTTTCAAGGCCCATTCCACTATAATTTTTGGCCATTACCCTCTATAAATAGGGGATGATTATTTCATCCCCAAGTACATAATTCCATGTGTGGAAAAATCAAGAGCATATATATTTTTCTTTTTCCTTAGTTATTTAAATTATTCGAAAGCATCTCCCACCGGTGATCGAATAAGGCGAAGGGAAATACTTGAGAAGGTTTTTGGGTTGATAGAGCGCGTACGTGTTAGTCCCGTTTTATTCAAAGGCCAAGTTCTACGAGAGGTACGTAAGTCACATATTATCTTGTTTATTCCGCCATAGATTTTATGTGAATTAATTCAACATGTATGATGTAAAATTTGTTGTTGGAATTATTATTTGAATTAATTAGGATTAATTCATGCTAGTAATAATTGAATTTAAATTCGTATTTAAATTTCATCCCGAATAGATTCCGGGCACCCCTATTTTCCCAACAATTAGTCCACTTCACTAAGGAGTATTAGTCACCTCCACTAAAGAGTATTAGTTCTCTTCACTGAATAGTATTAATTCACTAAAAATTATATTAATGTTCTTCTTTCTACAAAATCATAACATCGAAGCAACGTGTAATCAAACTGACCCAAATTATTCGTATTAATATTATTACACACGGATACCTATACATTTAACCATACAAAATCTTCATGTAATTTTGTATGAGAAGTACATGTTACAGACAATTGCGATGCGGAATTGAAGCCACCAACACTAGCTGATGTACAATTTCGCTAGCTTTATCCACAACTTTGAAATTTATCTTAATTTCCATCTGAAATAAAAAAAAAATTGAGAATTGTGTCTGAAATTTCTTCTTGTTCTTCAGATTTTGCATTTTACTATCTAAACCTTTGTATTGTTTATGGAATATTGAATATTAGTGTTGATTACTTTTGGAATTTGGAAGAATTGAAACACGCTTGTAATATATTTCTTTCCTCCAAATTGGAATGCGTAATATGCATATTTGGAGTAGGTAATGGGCTGTTTAGTTAGTGGGTCGGTAGTAATTGGATGTTTAGTTGATGGGTGAATTGTATTTGGTGGGCCGATAGTTAGTGGATGTTTAGTTGATGAGCGGATTGTATTTGGAGCTTTATTTACTATTTGGATCCAAGTTTATGCATAAATTCCACTACAAGAAAAAGTAGTTTTAATGACGAAAAAATTAGTGACAGTATGAAAAACCCTCACGAAATGTGTAATTTATCTAGTTTTAGTGAGAGTGAAAATATACTCTAATTAAAAATTAATATTTTCGCTAGCAAAATATATGCACTGTCACTAAATATGTCCTCTCTTTCAATACAGAACTCAGCCTTAGTGATTAGAAGAAATGCATTTCCTCTTTCTCCTGGCGTTATCCCTTTCAGTATCTCCTCCCAATCATGAAATTGGAAGATCGGTCACAGAAGATCGCTTGTTTCATAGAAGATCGCTTGTTTCTCCTGGCGCTTCTCCCAATCTTCGTATAGGACGTTGCTTCATCCATTGCTGAAGCTCCTCTATTTCCTTATCGCGCGTTTCAGCGTTCGTCTTTGTCCGCCGCATCAAAATCCACTTAGGTGATGAGTATATTTAAATCTCTCCAACTATCTTGTTATACCTCTAAATCCATCTATATTATTGTTAAGGTCTTTATTTTGGTTAATGTTTATCTATCCCCAAATCTAAAAAAAATTAGGGCAGAAATTTGTTGCGCAGAAATATAATTGTTGCATTTTCCTTTGTAATATGATACTGTAGGATAAATTGTTGATATGATTTACTAATTTGCATTTTCACTTTAGAAGGCGTCAATGTGTGCTTTATTGACAAGAAGTACGACTGAAAGAGGTAGTGTTCATTTTCTCTTAAATCTTCATTAGTTATGTTAATTGTCAATTAACATCAATCAGAGTTCTTTGACTATGGAGTCTGCAATATGTATTACTATATGTTTTTAATGATAACTTCTCACTAATGCTGCTAATTGGACTCTAAACTCTGTTAAGGACTGCCACAAATAGACATCTAAGCATTGCTTTTGCCTGCAGAGGTTGTTTGTTGTCCAAACGGATAGTATCGAGATATCTTCCTGCCTCGTTACTCTTGCTAGAGTAGAGTAAGTTGTATACTTCCCCACAACCACATACTCAAACTGGAATTTTTTCCCTTTTAGGCCTGTTCACAAACATTGCTCTTGATCTGCAGCTTCTTCTTGAATAGAGTGCAAGTGGATGGACGGAACAGTTCATCTCTGTTTTGTTAAACAATTAAAATAAATGTTATTTTGCTTTATTTTATTTTTTCCGTGAAAGTTTTGCTCGTAAATATAATTATTTTATCTAATAGGATTCAGGGCCGCAACTTCCAACAGACATTACACATTTGATGAGATGTGGATCCAGTATCCTTCAAGCTTCCGGAGAGTAAAAAGTGGGCCAATGTTTTGAGATGATAATCTTAAGACTTAATTGGTTATTTAAATTTGTAATGTCTCAATTTTGAAACCATCTGATGCATTTCTAATTGTAACCACAACTCATGTGTGGAGTTTGATGATTGTGTTGGGTTTTTTGGCTGTGAAATATGCTTGGGATAATATTTACTTGTTTGTATGTCTAATAATCTGAGAAACTATTATATTTCTGTTACTTTTCGACATCACAGGATGAACAAGAGCTGAGACAGAAGAAGGAGACAGTCTTAACCAAGAATCTGCAAGAAGATCCAGACTGAGGAAAATAGGTATCTCTAATCATATTATTCCATCACTCAATAAGTCCTTGTATTTAATGAACTCTTATGATGTTTATCCAGTTATTAGTTGTCAAAGTTAATGCACTAACTGCTGAGACTCTGACCCTCAATTAACCTATATTATTGTGATTGATAACACAATTAACCTATAGTACTGTGATTGATAACACAATTAACCTATATTACTGTGATTGATAACACAATTAACCTATATTACTGTGATTGATATACCTATATATGTATTTGTATATGCCTTTAATTTTACAGGAAGGATCGTTCATGATATAGTTAATTTTGCAAGTCATCATGCCCATCTGCATTTTTACATTCTAATACCTGATCTTTTTGTTCATTTAGACAGGCCAACCTATGATTCATCAGCACCTACATCTAGATATTCAACCATTTATTACGGAGCTGAGATCATGTCTCTTGAGTGGGACTGCTAATCTGATCATTTGGTACGTTGCTGAGTGTAATTCTTAGATTGTATTTTAGAATGATCTTTTTTTGTTGTTGCAATCTTCTGAATACTTTCTCAGCAATGAAAACTGGGCATTTGGTGTTTACTTTTTTGACAATATGACTAAAGCTATTGATAGACACTTATGATGGAGGCATTAAAGCATGGAATGTAGATTCTAAGCGAGTTGTTTGTGATCTAAACACAACTCAAGCATACCCCAGGTGTCGCCATTGTCTTTTATCCATTCATTTTTTTCCCTGCTATCACCTTTCACCCTGTTGTTTTCCTCCTGGTCTCAAGCTTTATTTACAGGACAAGAAGTTTATATCCAAGTCTCACTTTCTCAGTTATTTCTAATTTTTCTGTCATTCAACATTTTGGACCTGAAATGCAGCCCTGTGGAGCCTATTTTTGTTTCAGCAGCATCATGGGGGAGGTAATGTTGTAATTACTATATTTTTTTGAATCTTTTCCACTTTTATCCAGAGTCATGCAATCCTTTTCCAGGCATAATGGTTTTATTATTATTATTATTATTATGGTATTCTTGGTGAAACAGAATTATGACAAGATAATATTGATGTTATTCTTGTTGAACCAAGCTAATCATCTAGTTTGTCAAATTAACTTGACGAAATAGTGCTTTATGTCTTTTGAAGTTGTGAATCTGTGATTTCCCTCAAATTCTGATTTTTCTGGCTCCTATCTCTCTTTCTCTCTCTCTCTCTCTCTCTCTCTCTCTCTCTCTTTCCATTGCTCCCCACCCCACTCACTTTCATACAATTTTATAACCTCTATATGTATTTGTATGTGCCTTTACTTTTACAGGAAGGATCGTTCATGATATAGCTAATTTTGCAATTCGTCATTCCCATCTGCGTTTTTACATTCTAATACATGATCTTTTTGTTCATTTAGACAGGCCCAACCTTTAAAAGTTATCCTAAAAGGTCGTTACTCATTAAACAAAACTGTTGAATAAGGTATTTAGTAGCAAAGTAATATTTTTGTGTTGTAGTTCTATTCTGTTGTCAATTAGTCATATCTCTAATTGGCACATAGCATTGTTTGGCACTTGCAGTGTCAGCAACTGAGTTTGGCTTACAACTAGCACTCACAAGGATCTGCAAGGGATGAGTGAAATGCTTACTCTCATAATTAACATTCTATAAGTTTTTGCTGCCATTGATCTAGCTATACATTCTTTAATATCCCTTGGAGTTTTGTGCAGGCAGATGTGGTCAAAACTAGTGAGACCATTTTATAAGTATGAATCTTATATGTCATTCTATGCTTCTGATAATTTGAGAATTGACATGCTTGCAAATTATTTAAGGTCGTATAGTTGTCAATGAAGCAGACAACTCTCAGTTGTCAACTCACCGTCGGTTAAAGGTTAGTTACAATTTTGGTAGCATCACTGTTGTATGAACTCATTAACCTTCTGCAAAATTATTAACCATAATTTTTCTAGTGAAATAGATAACCTAAATATCTGGTCTTAGCTCTGCATATATTGTATGTTGAGGCACGTCTCATTGAATATGAGTTTTAATAGATGTGGAATTATAGGAGTATGCCCTTATTCAAATGCAATGAGAGATATTGACTCTTATAAAGCGTAAATGATAATATTCGATGTTGGATTTGATTATTTCCTGATATATTAAGTTTTTTTGCCAGAGGCCCATATTATAGAAATGACCAAGAAGTAATTGTCAACTAGAAATTAAGTATATAGATTTTTTATTATTTTAATTTTTTGGTATATTTCAAATTGTAGGTATCTGATTGAACTGGAATATTAACAGAAGGAAGAGTATGTCAATAGATTCAAGAGCTAATAAGGGAAATAAGACAAAAGAAGTAGATAATGAATGCTTTTGAATTCTTTTGAATTGTAATTTAGATTGTTTAATAACATATTTTTGTCCTTATAATTAGATTTACTATTTTTTTATGGTTTATTAATTAACTTTTTTGTAAAATTGTTGTTGGAAGATATGCAACTTCTCATTTTATTTTAGCTTATTTGATTATAATGTGACAACAATTAATAATTATAGTAATATGTATGTATAATGAGAGGTAAATGGTTGTATTAATGAAATGATTTTTTTATTGCTAAAGTTCTTTTAGTGAGGGTAACTATTTATATTAGTGACAAGTTTTTCTTCACTAAAGATCTTTAGTGAGAGTAAATATTTGTATTAATGACAAAATTTTCCATCACTAAAGTTCTTTTAGTGACGGTAAATTTACTCTTATTAATACTTATTAGTGACGGGACTATATCCCGTCACTATTGACTTTTAACTAGAGAAGCAGTAATTAGAGGCCATGATGGGAGATTTATTTTAGCTTTTAACCACAATTTTTACCGTCACTAAAACCAGTTTTTCTTGTAGTGTTCATTTCACTGTATACATACTCATAAATATATTCTCATTACTTAGAAAAGGTTACATTATCATATAATGTCCTAAAAGTCTAGTTTTTTTTCCAATGAAAATATTCCTTCGTATCAATTGCTAAATATCTACAAACTATATCGAAGTGTCATAATTCTGAGATTTCTATCTAAACCCGTGTGACACTGTCCAAACATCCAATTTAATTTTGTAATTTTCTCAATTATTTGTACTTTAAATGATTGTTTGTAAACTCTAACGACTTTTTGAACAAAAAAACACAATTTTAAAGTGTATGTAAATACTAAATTAATCAAACTATAATTCATTTTGGTGAAGTAATGAGGGTTTGCTTTTGGATTATGCAAATCAGTTCTTGGTGGGTTCATGTATAATGTTTCCCTTTATTTTTGTAAATTGTATTAGTTAAGTGATTTTATTTTGAAACACTTTCTAATTTTGAAATCATTTCATTTTATTTTAAAACACTTTCCACTTTTAATTTTATTACAAAAATTACTTAACATCAATTTTTATTTTGTAATAGAATTTTAAAACATACCCTAAAATTCAAACTATAAACTTCAATTAAAGAAAGAATTTTTTTTTTGTTTCTATGTAATATAATATGTATTTCTTATTTTTTTTTTGATGTGGTCACAAACTTAATTAACGGAAAAACAATTGGAACTGCATTATATTTAAAAACGCATATTATTTATAATTTATAAATAAGTTTGAAAATAAATATATTAAAAATTATAAGAATGTGATTATATATAATTGAAATGATTAATCAATTTAAAAACAATATTTAAAAGAGTTTTATAAATTAGCATAAAAGATGGTAAATATATTAATTTGAAACCTGAAAGATTTTTCCTATCGATACAGAATCTAAAAGATATATTGCTATCAATTCGGGACCTAAAAGATATAAATTATCAATTTAGGACACACAAATTTTAAGACCACGAATTGATATATTATAATTTCTAGTTATCCAATTATATTTTTATAAGTTACAATTCCATATATATATATATATATATTTCACGGTGGGAAAAAATGTATATAAGTATATGAGGATATAAATTATAAGATGTCAAACATGGCCTTAATATTTCTGATTCCTAATTGATAGGTTCTATCTTTCAGGTCTTTAATTGATTGTTTAATATGTTTCAAGTTATGAATTAATAGGAAAAAAATTCAGACCCTAAATTGATAGTTTTACTATTTTTCAGGTCTTGAATTATCAGTGTTTAATATTGTGGATTTGTATGGAATATTAAATATAAAATTAATTTTTTTTAAAATTCGTGTAATATGTGGAGTTAGAATAGGTAGTGTTTTTTCCGAAAAGCAAAAAACTTTTTGTATTAAAGAGCAAAATGAAAATGAAACAAGTAATAATGTCTGGAGACAGACTCAGAAAAGTCTTGACCGCTACAAACAAAATAATCTCGAACATGAATTTAAAATGTCCAAACTCGTCATTATATTTATATATCACCAAACGTTGAATCCTCCAATTGCGCCGAGATCCATAACATTTGCAGCCAATTTAACAATTAACATCAACCTCTACAATTAATATATCTATACGTAATTCGAAGTCATATAATGCTTCTAAGTACTCCCATAACTTCACGTCATTTGTCCAGAATCTGCCCCTAGTTCTACACCTCACATTCTCGTTCATTAATAATCATGCGGAAACTGATGTAGGTAATGTTACAACGTCAACATTCAATTTGAAAAAAAGTAGCAAATGGTTTATGCCATCCCATCCGTCAAGTAAACATTTAAATCTCCGCTCATGCAAATTTGACTAAGCTATTTGAATTGTTGGAGTATTAGCTCTATCCCATTACAAGCCTCCCAGATTCTCCATTACCCAATATCATAACTAGTTGCTGCATCTGTGCCAACTCCTTCATGTTGTCATGGATTTGTCTACATAATTCCCAACACTTGTTTAGCAAACATTCAACAAAGATATGTCAATCATTTTCAAAATCATTGAAACACAAAAGCACACCATATGTTTAATATTGGCTTTTGTAGGAAGGAAATTCCTACATATATACTCTTCATAAAAATATTTAGGGTGTGTTTGGTTAGGGATGGGGTCATCCTCCATCCCATCCGATTTTGAACGTGCACATTTCATTCCCCATCCACTCCTATTATACACCTACACACTTATTTTAATTATATTTTATACAATCACATCACTTTTATCTCACTCACTCATCTTCTCTCCTACTTTTTCCACATTTATTCATTATCACTCATTCTTTTTCTTTATCAGTAACTTTCCAACTTTTCTCTCACTCAATCATTATTTCACTAACTAACAATAATAAAATATTTCAACATCAATTTTGATTTGACATAAAGTTTCATCCAACTCTATTTCTCCATCTCTAACCAAACACAAATTTAGGGGGCACTTGGTTAGGAACTCTTCAATGGTAATGAGAATGAGATTGAAAATTAATGTAACTATGATGGTTAATGAGAACAAAATCACTACCTCCCTTTCTAAATAAGGTAATCACTACTCCATTTTAAATAAGCTATTCTCTTCCTACAATCCTCCTCCTCAATCACTCCCTCATTCCTCCACCAACAACCATTTGTTGCCCACTTCTATTCCAAATTTAGGGCATGACACTAGCAATGGAGTCACTATTGTGACAAGTCTTCATCCAATATATCATTTTTATTATGGGGACATCAATGAAAAATAATTTTTATTCCCATTATCATTAAGGAATTGCTAACCAAACGTCCCCTTACCATTCATTGGATTACCCTATGCTCCTCTTTCATCTCCATCCTATCCACCACCATCGAGCCTTAATTTTTTACGGCACTTTCATCACCCAGATTGCATTCCAGTCAGCTCTCACACTCCATTCGTTACCAATAGTAAGCATACCGACAAGCTTATATGAAGATTTGAAACTGTATCTTCCATCTTGACTGTAATGCCAAAACTATCAGACATCTTCATTTGTGAACAACTAATCTAATAATTAGGTATCCCATTTCATGTACCTAGGAATTAAATGATTAAAAACTGTGATATATATGAAATGAATAACGAAGGAGTTGTAGTGATAAAAAAAAGTTGCTCTTATCATTCACCCAAGGTGATTCCCACACTTTAATCTTTTGATCCCTTTGTGATCTTCCATCGCATCCCTCATTTTACTAGATTTTGGGGCATCCAGATACCTCTCCAAGCTAGACTTGGACATCGCCCCTCAACAGTAATATTTAGCTTTGAGTACCTTGCAAACTAAGATACCTAGGTTGGAGTGAAGTCTCCAACCAAGTGATTCAAGCATCACCATATTAAAGAGATGCAAATTCCAAATATTGAGTCCAACCGTTTTTTTTTTTTCCCAATAGATTTTATCTCATGTCATCCATTTGATACCTTTTCTTGCATCATCTGCACCGCCAAAAAGAATCGACAAAGTTTCGTGTTAATAATATTTACTTTGAATGTTATGGTTTCATTAAATAATATTAGTTATTTTTACTAAATGTATCAATTTTAAAGTATATTAATTGTTTCATTGAAATATATCAATTGTTTTAATATAAAATATTGATAAATTATTGTTCATAATAATAGTTATTGCATGACACCTCCTCCAAAAAAAAAAAAAAAATCATAAATGGTAATTCATCACCAACATAGATAGGGGCGGAGCCACCCTAAGACAAGGGGTGACAATTGTCCTACCTGGATTTTGTGATCTAATATACTCTTATGAGTAACTCTTTTGTGTACATAATGTATAGTGCACTCATTCAACAGTTGTGATTATTTATACTGAAAAATGTATGCCGATTACAATGAAAATTATACATTTAGTGTAATTTAATCACACTTTTCAGTGTAATCAACCTACACATTTTTCAATGTAAACAATCTCAACTGTTGAGTAAAACACCTTGCACCTTTTTATTATACTTTATATAGTATTTTGTGCCCTACCTGAATTTAAGTTATGTATCCGCCCCTAAACATAGATGGGAGAATGAATGTATCCATACAAAACGCGGGACTAGTTTGTGCAGCTGATTTAATAAAAATTAATTTTAATATCAAGTGCACGTTTGCGCCGGTGCACTCAAATTTTAGTCGACGAAAATAAATGGTCTCAGGCTCTCAGCGTGGTCCCACTGTTACAGTACCAGTTCAGCAATGGCATGAGTTGTAATTAAAACTATTTTCAAATATTTAAATAATAATATCATCATTCATTCATTCCTTCCACAAACTCTCCAATGGCTTCTCCTACAAGTTCCTACCGCAAAGCCACACACATCCATCACTGCACGATTCCCTCTTCAAATTAACAAACAAATATCCCCTCTCTCTCTCCAGATCCTCCGGATTTGTTCTTTCTATGGATTCGAAGCTGCAGCGCCGTTTCACACTGGGCAGGCAGTCCTCGAGGGCTCCCGAAAACGACGTCGCTCTCTCCTCCGGAGATGCGGAGGAAGCCATGGATTCCGGCGTCAGGTTAATGTACTTGGCGAACGAGGGCGATCTGGAGGGGATTCACGAGCTGCTGGATTCCGGTACCACCGTTAATTTCAGAGACATTGACGGCCGCTGCGCCTTGCACGTGGCCGCGTGCCAGGGGCGGACCGACGTCGTTGACTTGCTCCTCCGCCGCGGCGCTGAAGTTGATGTGGAGGACCGATGGGGCAGTACGGTATGTGTACACTGATGAATGTTGTGTGCTGTACGCACGCGGTCGATGTGTATTTGTTGGTAATGTTTGACTACCATTTTTAATCCTTAGTTCTCTGCAAGACTGTAATGTTAGTACTAAGGAGAATTTTGATTTAATTAGTTACGCTATGGCAGTATAATTGGCTTAACATTGGTGAAGAAGCAAACTTAGGTTTGATGCTATGATACAATTGCCAAAATCTGGACATTGCCTTTCTTCGGTTTTTGCCCATACCTTATCTCTATTTTTTGGGTCATAATCAATGATTATACTGCAAAGTAAGTGGGAGCTAAAATGAGATCCCCTTTCTCCAGATTTTGCCTTTAGGAAGGAAATAGTGAAAAGTGTTAGTTAAATGTATAGGTGGTTGTATATTATATCATGAGATGCACTGCTGCCTATGCCCATCTTGTTATTGTGTTGTTTTGAATTATCATCATTCTTCTACATGAATCATTAATGGTATGCTAGTCATGTAATAACAAAGTTTAATTGGATAGCCTCTTGCAGATGCGATATACTACCAAAACAATGATGTGATTAAGCTTTTAGAAGCACATGGCGCACAACCTCCAGTAAGTTTCCACATGCGCATGGTTTATACTGCCTGATCCTCCATTATCATCGCCTTTTTTTCTATTAATATATTTATACTCATGTGTGTGTTTTTGCATCTTGTAAGCTTAAATTTTTGTTGAATGTTTTGTGTTAGCTGGCTCCCATGCACGTTGAAAATGCGCGTGAAGTTCCCGAGTATGAAATTGACCCAAGAGAGCTAGATTTTACTAACAGTGTGGATATAACAAAGGTAAATTTTCCCATTTTATTGACAGTCACACAACATGAGTCCTATAAATATTTCAACATTTCTTTAAACTGTTGAAAAGTCTTTAGTTACCTCATGTGATTCTTGTTTCACAATTACATTATGAAATAATTAGGCATTATAAGTACCTCCAGTACTAAGAAATTTGTGGCAAGTTTAAATTGCTACTGCATGTAAGTCGTAGTGAAATGATGGTGCTAACTCAATATAATACTTTTTAGTTCTGTTTTTATTAACTAAACATCCTACAGGGAACATTTTGCATTGCCTCATGGCGTGGGATTCAGGTTGCTGTTAAGAAACTTGGTGAGGAATTTTTCATCGACGAAGAGAAAGTGTGGGTTGGATTTATGTGGCAGATACTATTTTCTTGCTTTGATTCCAATTTCTATGTCTTCTTTCTTGTACTTGACCATTGATTCTGTTTATTTTACTGTCGAGGTGTTGATTTTCAGAAAGGCGTTCAGGGATGAGCTTGCTCTACTTCAAAAGATACGCCACCCAAATGTTGTCCAGTTTCTTGGTGCTGTGACTCAAAGTACGCCCATGATGATTGTTACAGAATATCTCCAGAAGGTGTGAACTCTACATTATTTTATGCTTAGAATGGGTTCTCTATAGTTTTTTGCGCGTGCATATGTGTTTGGCCTGCATGGGTTAAGAAAAATTGGTCTTTCCTTAGCAAAAGAAAACCTTTTCATCCTCAAACCAGGGTAATTGCAATGAAGAAATGCTCCGAGTGGGTTAAACTTTAGAATGTCAATGTCATCAATTTCTTTTCAGGAACCAATTCTTATTATAAAGGTCATAACTGAATCAAGTTCTTTGCAGGGTGACTTAGGTGCATACTTGAAAAAAAGAGGTGCTTTAAAGTTGACAACAGCTATCAAGTTCGCCCTGGATATAGCAAGGTTAGAGTTATGGCAATTGTAATAAGCTTGCTTGATTAGTTTTGTAGCATCTTCTGACTAGCAGGTGAAAGATCACCATCTATCAAAAGCAGTGTGCACGTTTAAGTTATGGCACATGCTTATAGATTCCAAATCTTTTCTTATTGTATCAAACGTTCATCTTAGTCAATGCATCAATGTTTGTGTTCTTTGCTTCTGCTGTTGGATGCATTGAAAGGATTTTTCCTCTATATTGGTATTTCCACTAATTTCAGAATCAGATTTTCTTAGATAAAGGAAGACTAGTATGCTTACAATTGTTAACGAGTGAAACACATATGTCTCACTTAGCGGAAACGTTTTAGTCCAGCAGTATCGTTTTGCCTTTTGTCGAATATGGAAGTCTTTTTACTGCCTTATCTAACTTCACCTTTCATATTATTAACTGCAGAGGAATGAGCTACTTGCATGAGCATAAACCTGAAGCAATAATACATCGAGATCTTGAACCTTCGTATGTACTCTACTACTCTTTTGCTCAAATTTTTTCCACATCAATTTGATTGATTCTTATCCAAGTAACTTTAGTTTTGGCTTTGAGAGATTGTATGTGGAGTGTAGAATATATGAGAATTGTTCTGATAGATTGAGATTCTGAGAATGATGACAGGAACATATTGCGAGATGATTCTGGTCATCTCAAGGTTGCAGACTTCGGGCTAAGCAAACTGATGATAGTTACCAAAACAATTAAAGAAGACAAACCCACGTGTTTCCATCAGACTTCTTGTAAGTATCCAGTTGATTGGGATTTGCTGCACTTTTGCCTGATGCACTTTTCACCATATTAATAATTTCAGTGGCGAAAATTATATCTTATTCATACATAGTAACAATCTTCCTTTTTAATTTCTAATAATAATAATTCAAATAATAATGTTAAGACATGTACTAGCTGTTGTATCCTGGATAATATGATTTGATCCAGGTAGATCACAGACTTCCTTAATATGTGATAATTGCTATATAGATTATAGAAGATGTACATGTGGCAGTGTGACTATTCTCTTAAAAGAAGTTAAGTGGTACTTTTTATTGGCAATATGATGAATGTCCTCCCCCTTTTCAAAATCAGGGCGATACATAGCTCCAGAAGTTTTTAAAAACGAGGAGTATGATACGAAGGTGGATGTGTTTTCATTTGCATTGATATTACAGGAGGTAAATGCTTTTGAGTTACCTTTCTTCCTTCTCTCTTCCACATAACGTTAGATGGTTTAAATATTGCTGCTAATATGCCTACCTGGCATGGATATATATGAGCTTACTGACTTGATCATATTGACATATGTATACTGATATATTTTAATGTAGTCATATGTTCTGAATAAGGACAGTTTTATGTATGAGTGAAGTAAACAGTTGAATTTTAGACTTGCATATTATTATTCAGTTCCAAGGTGGTTCGCCTGCTGAATGGTCTATTGTGCTTAGTATGCTTGTCAAAGTAGTGATTGTGGAAATATCACTGGGGAATGATGCGATTTAGTTAAAAAATAAAAAAGTGAAGCAAAAAAGAATTCTTTATTATGTTTTGCTTTTTAAAAGTAATTTCCTAGTCATGATAGGTTAATAAGTTAGAGAAACCCTTAGAGAAATTAGTTAATTAGATACTACATGTCTAGCTTCGCTAGCAATACATTTTCTATTAGTTATTCAATGTTAAACTTGGCTATTGCTATGATTGAATAACTTCTTTTTTTCAAGAGGAGATATTTCTGGCATACATTTTTAGTCTGTCTGTGTGGTAAACAAGAATAATTATTTTAGTTGATTATGGTAATTACCATTCCCAGTTTGATGCTTGGGGAAACATCGGTTAAATTGATCCCACTTCTAAATTCTAAGAAAAAGAAAACTAAATGAATTTAAAACGAAATCTTCCCTCCACTTTCCAGCAACCAAATGGAATGTGGTCTATCCAAGAGTCGGGAGTAAAATCAAGCAACTACTTAAAATCTTGGAGGATGTCAAGACGCTTTTGTCAACTTATAACCAACATAATCTTTGAAGTACCTCAGGGCATAGTTTTAAAAGGCGCGCCTCGCTTGAGGCTATAGTTTTAGCGCCTCACTGGAGTAAAATGAGGCGCAGATCACCAGGCGCGCGCCTTAGTGCGCCTTTTGCGCCTTTCTTGAGGTGACTAAGGGGCGCGCCTCATGGTCAAACATGTATCAGGTCTATTTTTTTTAAGTAGTAGTAGCATTTTTAGGTCTTTTTATTAAAGATACTAGCACCTTTAGGTCTTTTTATTAAAGATATTACTCCCTCCGTCCCAAACTTAAGTTTCCGTTTACTGTTTGCACGGTTATTAAAAAAAGAATTGTTTATTAGTATTTAAAGTGATAAAGTGATAAAGTAGATGTTTTGGTTATTAGTGTATGGAGAATATAATATTAAAAAGTCTTGTTACTTTTTTTGCCAAAAAGTAGATGTAGCAAATGAGTATGGGACGGACCTTTTTGGCAAACGGGAACTTAAGTTTGAGACGGAGGGAGTAGCACTTTTGTTAATTACCCATTTATTAAAATTCTAAAATAACACTCCATGAGACCTAGGGTTACGGTTTCAAATATCCAAATCTCCTAAGTGCTAGACCACCTAAATGTACGGGCAGAGGCAAACAAGTGGATTAGAGCAAAGGCAATGGGAAGAACTTAAAAGACTCATCTTTACAACTTAGAGATGAAGATGATAATGAAGACGACTATGAATTCGAGGAAGAGGAATATATTGATGATGATGAATTTGGTGATGATGAGGAGGAGGGTTTTGAATTTGATGAGGACAAGTTAACTAGATCACTATACTAATATAATTACTGTTTTATTAATATTTGATGGTTTTTGTGTCATTGTGTGTGAATGAAGTATAATATCACTACTTTAGTTCTAATTTCATGATTACATTGTGTTATTATGTTAATTTATTGACTTTGTGGTAGTATTATTGGTTTTATATGGTTTTCTATAGAAGATATGTGTGAAATGTGTTTAGGAATATAAAGGACAAGAGGCGCGCCTAAGGGGCGCTAATTGCGCCTTTAAAAACCATGCCTCAGGGAAACACTTGGAAGTCCCAACTGTAAAAATTAACTTAATTGTCAAAAAAAAAAAAAAAAAAAAAAGGAAACAAGAAGAAGATGGATAAAGAAGGAGGCAGAAAAGATGAAAGAGGAGAGATTGGTGGCAGCTGATGCCACGTTTTGTCATGCAAAGCTGATTCAGTTCCTTCTAACTAAAATTTCTCCTAGTATAACTGAAACTCCTTCTCCGCATCCCCTATTCCCTCTTTTCCCTTGTTTACAAGTTTGGTGATGTTCCTGATTTACTTTTCTTGCTTGGGATTTAATCGAGCAGTATTGGCTTGATTTCTTTTTGATTTTATATTATGTTCATAGATGATTGAGGGTTCTCCACCATTTCCTAAAAGGAAAGAAACTGATGCGGCTAAAGCATATGTTGCCAATGAGCGACCTCCTTTTGAAGCTCCGGCGAAGCAGTACGCCTATGGGCTGCGACAGTAAGCCTAGCCATTTCCTTTAGTTTCAATTTATTGTTTGAAGTGTGACTTCTGTGTTGCTGCATAATTATGAAAAGTAAATTGTCATATAGATATACATATTCTTGAAGTTTTATCTAGTGTGCTGTGCTAGTCACACGATGGATACAGTCGGGTTAATGCAATACCACCTTTATGATTTTACAGATTTTATTTTCTTCTTAATGCTAGAAGTATTAGAAAATTGCTTTTCTCCATTTTATCCCATTTTTGGGCACCGTAAGAGCAGAAAAATACACAGCAAATGGTTCGAAATGAGAGTGCAATTCGGCAATCAAATCCATCTTTTAGAGATGTAGTTTTGTAGTTGTTCGAATTAAAGATCTTGAATTCTAGTTTTATAGTTTCAACATTATTCTAGTGTGAAGTATGTGCATCATCAAATTGGTGACCGTCAAAATGCAGGTTGATTCATTTAAAGTTGCTGTATCAACCAATATGTATCTGATAATTGTTGATATAAAGTTAATCGAATCCGAGGCTTAGAACATTCATGTGGTTGATTAACAATTTATTTGCCTCATGACTCAATGTACCAAAATGAGATCCTAACTCCTACCACATTCCAATAGTCTCTTTTATTGTGTTTTCATCTCCTTGACATCCCCCAGTACATCCCAAGTTTTCATCACTTGACCTGATGAGAATTTTATCATCTAAAATTGTCCTTTCCTTTTATTATGCTCTAGGTTCTTAATCTGCGGCATTGGCTTCTTAATAGGTTAATAGAAGATTGTTGGGATGAAAAGCCATCAAAGAGACCCACTTTCAGGGAAATAATTCTGAAGTTGGATGGAATAAACAAAGTTCTTTCCAATAAAAGACGGTGGAAGGTCAGTTTTCTCTCTCTTTGATCGTGATAAGTACACTGACTTGAAAAGGAATGACAAGGCTAAGTTGAACTACATGCATCATGCATGTATACAATATATTATCTTAATTATGCCTGATAATATACGAATATAGGTAGCACTATATAACCCAGTTCAAACGTGTAGGGCGAGCAAATAAAGAATCCATTGGCACACTATATTAAATAGGGCATTGACTAGATCTGTACGATAACTGTCTGCAGGGGTCACTTGAGAACAATAAATTAATACATTAGGCTTATCAGTCTAAAATGGGCAACACGAGTGCTTTAAAATTGGTTATTTGCTTTGGGGCTCAGTATTACTATTCATGAAGATGTGCTGGAATCGAATTATACTCCCTTTTCTAAATAATAGCATATAAAAGAAAGAAAAATTTTAACAGATAGAATGGCTGAACAGACATTATGTATCTAGTTCCATAACACAACTTTTTTTTTTTTTAAGGACTCCATAACACAAATAAACACCTATGAGAATCACATTTTTTTTAACAGCTGCGAGGGGAGCTTTTGAAAAAAAAAAACGACTCTTCCCACTTTTTACTGTTTGCAATCACATCTAACTTGTTACTTTTATACGTCACATATAAAGAAAATGAAAAAAAAAAAAGCTATCACTGGTTTTCAATGAAGCTGAAACATTCACAAACTTCCAGCTGGCTGATATTCAGCTTAACTTTGAAAATTATGTCATCTAAATATATTTTTGTCTAAACTTATGGCCAATGTTGAGTTTCCTTACAATATGTAATTATCTCAGTTTTATGGACGTCGACATTTGCCTGGATTTCTAACGTTATTTACTATAATCTTGTGCAGATAAAAGCACTTAGATATCTGCATAAATTCGAGTCAATCTTAAAGTTTGACATTTCGGCTTCCAGGAGCGGCCCATCTCTCTCTCGCTCCACTGTTAGATGACTGATTATTTTCTTCACAACACAGCCTCTAATCCTATTTCATAAAAGATGTTTTGGGCATCATTTTTTGGTTGATTCTACCCCTCACCCTCTCCTCTTGTTTTGCTGGATTTGTCTCTGCATGATACTTCAACATGTCTTAAAGCACAATATAACTCTATGGGTTCGATTTCTCTCTCATTGTATAATTACATAAAGCTTGTACGTGTATAATGAATGCAAGCTCAAATGCCAGGAGAGTTCAGAGTTTGTATATGAAATTTTGTGTTTTCAGTTTTCAGTTTTCAGTTTTGCACCTACCTAACATCAAGAACTCATAACTTGCCCAAGTACCGTATAATATGAAGTATTAAAAAGGTTAGAATTGCGTCAATGAGGCAAAAAAAAAAAAAAAAAAAAAAAGTACATTATGACCAAAAAAAAAAAACTCCTACTAATCAAGATTTCCCTGAATCATTGCTGCAATGGCCCAACAATAAACAAATCTAAATTCAAATTCCTGTTCACTGAAAAATGGCAGGTGCAACACGAACTAAATTAAGCCAATTCGAAAAACCATGCTTTTCTGATCATCATAACTAATTCACTCAAACTCAAAACTTGTTATCCTTACTTATGTTGCTTACCAGTAAAACCACGGTAGAATTCCAAAACCTTAGGATGCGCTTTGATGCAAGACGGTTCAAGACCCGACAAATGGAGCCCACCTAAGGTTCTTACACGCGAAAGGGCAACGTACACCATCCCACACCCAAAAGCTCTCTCAAGATTCGTATGAAGCTTATCAAGACTCATCCCTTGACACTTATGAATGCTCAAAGCCCACGCCAATATCATAGGAAGCTGCCATCGCTTTGCAACAACTTTTTCCCCATCCACAATAGACCACATTTCTGGTTCAATGACCAATTCAAGACCCCAGTCAAACCTCACCAACGGCAATAGACTCCCATGACTGCACAGATCACGCGTTACCTGATCACCCTCCCGTAACCTGTGAAATCCCAAAACCGTCCCTGTGGCCCCATTCACCAGTTTATCAGAAGGGCTTAGATTTTTTATCAGCATCACCCTAGCACCTACACAGAGTTCAAGCTCATCAGGTGCAATTCCTTTCTGAAGCTGCCTTTTCCATTTATCCTCCCCCGAATCTTGAGCCCTGTAAACACAAATTTCCTCGTTTAAGCCCTCCAATTTCTCCTTATTCACCTTGTTAACATCTTCAAGCCTTGGGTAGAGCCTAACAGCTGAATGATCCGGTTCGTATCTTGAACAGCATTGTTCTAGAAGCTTCAGTTCATCAAGATCGTTGCCCCCCTTTCGTATATTCTGAAGCAAACGGACTAGAACAGAATCTGATTGCCTGAAAACTGTGGTGAGCTCAACAAGTAGATCAAAGCTTGAACTCCAAGAATCGGCTTCAAAAGCGTATATCTTTTTGCTCGTTTTCTTTCTAGCAGGTGGTAGTTGAAAGAAATCACCACTCACAATCAGCTGTATTCCCCTCCAAGTCTTGACCCCACTTTCCTCTTTACCTTCTCCGTCCCTCAATGTACGAGCAATATGAGCAAGACTATCGAAAAGCTCGGCATCAATCATGCTTATTTCATCAATAACCAAAGCTTTAGCTTTTCTCCACCTAGAGCATGCTTTTCGATTCGAAAGAACCCTTTCTAGCAAACCATCACGATCCATGTTGGCAAGACCAATCCCAGCAAAGGAATGAAGTGTTTGTCCTTCGAGTGTACACGCAGCAACTCCAGTCGATGCAGTCACATAAACCCTCGATCGGCCATGGATTTTCTTGAGTTTTTTAATGATTTCCTCGAGTAGAAAAGTCTTTCCTGTCCCTGCAGACCCTGTGATGAAAACAGACCTCCCATTGGAAACTGCATCCAGTACTTGCTTTTGTTCCTCCGTCCAGTTTATTTTAGATTTCGTCCCGGTTTTGGAACCAGCTACACCTTTCCTCCTGTTCTTGAGATGGTAAGACGAACTCCAATTTCTTTTATCGAAAGCTGCAGCTTCAGAACTGAAGTGCCGGTATGCAGTTATGGCGAATGACCATAATCTCATGGTTTCTTCAGTTCTTTCTTTTACTCTAGCTACACATAAAAGCACTATCACTTCATGGCTATCAACATTCTCCCCAAAATCATGGTCTAATGATGCAATAAAGCACACAATATAGCCAAAACACAGTCTTGCTAATAAACGAAACAACATAATCCTGCTTTTTTCTTCTGAAAAATCAAATAATAATTTCAAAGAAAAACGACCGTCCACACACACATTCACAGGGACTATAAAAAAAAAAAAAAAACCCTCCATATTCCACGCTACGCTATCATGATTCCACCAAAAATTAAGGTTTAATAACAATAAATCACATATAGCCAAACACAATCTTGCAAACAGGGAAGCCAAATTCAAGCTTTTAAATCAAGAATAGAAGAACCCACAACCCACCATTCTTGCTCACAGTAAAAGAACAGTTTCCTATCTGATAGTACGCCCAAAATTTGTTAAAAAGGCGGAGATGAAGAGGGGAGAAGCTCATTACCTCTAAAATCGTTGTAGATTTGCAGGTATTCATTGGTGAGAGATACTGAGGTTCCGGAATCAAATTAACGCTGTTATGTAGGTTAGAGACGAAATATGCCTATATTTTCTGGAAATCAAAACAAAAGCCGTTTTGGTGGTATTTTAATAAAAAAATCTTGTATATACACTAATCAATGGCCATTTTTTAAAAAATGTCAAAAAAAAAAAAATGGCCATTTTTTAAAAGGTAATGTTAAATATTTAATTAAAATTGAGTGTTTTTTTTTTTTTAATTAATAATTGTGCACACAATGTTATTAATGCACAGAGGCAAAATATTGTATGAGTTACACCAGGAAATTTGTTTTAAAAGTATTAATTATTTTATTAAAGAATATTATTTCATTAGATTAGTTGTTTCACCAAAATATAATTTTTTTTAAAAAAATATTAGTTATTCTACTAAAAAGTATTCGTTCCAAATCAATTTTACCATGCACAAAATATGAGTAGTTCTAGTGTGCATTTGAGTGCATGATATGACACTTAGATTTTGAAAAGAAAAAAAATACTCCAAACAGAAATTAGTAATACCTCAATAAATACTCAGTATTAAACCCTCCCCACACCCAAAGAAGCAATCAGTAATATTTCAATTGCAAAAAAAAAAAAAAAAACACACACACACACAGAGTTCAGCGCCTTAATATATAATTTGTAAAAAAATTAAAATTAACATAAAATTTAAAATCCAAACGTATACTATGTACTTGAGTGCATACTCGACAAAAGATTAACACAAAATTAACTTTTAACACAAAATTAACTTTGGGAAAGTTTAAAAAATGGTCTCGTACATATGGGATCATGCTAATTTTAATATCGTAGTACATGTTTTTTTTTATATTGGATTGGTCATGCGTAAAATAGTTGTATCATGTTATTGGTTTGTAATTATCATTTTGGAGTATAATAATTGATATTTTGAATGAACAACTAACGCGAGCAAATTAATATGTTTTAATAAAATAATTAATATGTAACCGTTTATGTGACATTTTCTATAACTACGTCAGTTATTTATTGGGGAAAACTAATCAGGTATTTCCAATGGCAAAATTAAAGAAGATGGTGTATCAAGTTAAAGGTGGGAATATAAAAGAAATAAAGTTGGTGTTTTTTTTGCCATTAACCTTTTAAAAAATATCGTTATATTAATCTTTCTTTATATATTTTGAGAAGAAAAAAAAATCTAAACAAGATCATAAAGATACAATACCAAATGTTTCATCTAGCAGGCTAAGCCTTGAAACATCGAAGGAAACTATTCTAAAACAATTGTGAGGAAATGGAAAGTAAGAAAAAGAGAGGTACACGCGTAAAAAACTTTAAACCTCTTCTGGTACAAACATCCAAAACTAAGATGTCTTTCACCATCTCCATCTTCATCGCGTTGATCTCATCTTTAGCACATCAACCAGGAAGACTGAGAGATTCAGAAAGCATTTGACACACAACCAAATCTGAAATCCCCAGTTAAAACGATAAAGAGAACAAAAATAGTAAATAACTAACTAGAAACCAAAGGAAAATCAACCAAACGAAGAACTAGAAACACCAAACAACAAAAAACAAAGAACAAAAAGAGAGAAAATCATTGATCTAATGACCCAACCTACCAAACAGACACCATAACCACGATGCAAATGAGGGTGATTGACTTAAAAAGAAGCAAAAAAATGTTTTAAAATGAATGAAGAAAAAAATAGTGGCCGCGTGACGATGGCGAGGGCTGCGACGATAGATCTAGGATCTTATGGGCTCTTTCGGCAAGAGACAAGACATGGAATGATAACGAAGGCAAAGACGACGAGAGTGAGGGGAGCAACTATGATGGGAGACGGTAGGTCTAGGTTCTTTGGGTTCTTTCAAGGAAAGGTGATACAATGGTTGGCAGCAACGACAAGGGCGGTGACATCAAGGGCAGTAACAATGGTGGCAACAAAGATGGACGTCGATGCGAGGTGACAATTGATTGATGCCAAAAATCCGAAAAAATCAATTCAAAACTTTTGATTGCAATGTAACAAAATCAAATATGAATCCCCAAATTAATGGGTCGGATAGCGCTACTGTAAACCGAAAATCATACAAAGGTGAAAAACAATCTCACAAATTAAGAAACTCTAAGAGATCCTTAGGTCCGATGTGGGAACCTTAGGAGAACCCTAAGAGCTAGCGACAATGTTCTTCTAAATGGAGAGTTTTAGATAGAGAGCGAGAAATAAAAGATGATATTGAATTAATAGTTTCATGAGATTTTACACATGCCATTCACTTTAGGTAATGGTGTTTCATTTTCTGGTCACGATTTTAATAAGAGATGGTCTAATTTAAATTATTTTTAATATACAATTGATTCACAACAATAATATTTGGGAAAAGTATTTGTAAACCAATTGCATTGTAAAATTTATACAGCCTTTGAACAAAGTATCTAGTTAACTAGTTTTATGAATACTTTTTAATAATATTACTTGTTCCATTAAAAAATATTCATTTGATAATAAAATTGTATAATTAAATATCATTTTAAATTGTATAACGAAACTGATTTAAAAATTTGTAGCCATAACTTTTTGTCTTTTAATACTCCCTCCGTCCACGAAAATTTTACCCGGTTACTGTAGAGCACAGTTTTTAATGAAAATTGGTATTTTATTGTAAAAGTGAATAAATTAGATAAAGTAAGAGTATTGTGGTGGATATTGTGGGACCCATTTTTTGTTTGTGAGTGTAGTTTATTTCCAAAAGAGGAATGAGTAAAAATTTGGTGGACGGACCAAAAAGGAAAGCGGGTAAAAATTTGGTGGACGGAGGGAGTAATATATAGACTTGCGCACAAATATAATGGTCGGAGTATGATTAAGAGTGAATTAATGTGGGCAAAAATATATATAGGAGAAAAGTGCAACAAAAATGAAAAAAGAAAATCCATCCGTTTCTTTGTATTTGTGTTAGCAGCCAAATAATTAAATTTGCAAGATTATGGTTTTGCTCATTAAAAGAATCGAAATCATTCTGCACTTGACATATTTTGTAATGAAATAAATTAATAATCCCATAAACTATTGGAAATTTGAACAAGTTAATTTGTTGATATGAGAAACAACGCAACGCTCCTCCATCTCAGTGTTTCTTTGCTTCTTTTTCGGCCTGCAAATAATGAGATAATGAATATACACGTAAAATCCTAACATGTATGAGGATATATATATATATATATATTCGCAATTCAATTAAGTAATTACCGCTTTGACAACTCTATCGAAAGCTTCAGGACCGTACTTCTCGATGTATCTTTCAACGGATTTTCTTGCATCCAGGCTCATCATCTGAAGGACCCTCCTTTGTCCTTCAGGATGACTTGGGCTCACATAACTCCCAACCTTGACATATTTTCTCACCAAATTCTCGTATATGTAAGCCGCCCCATTGAAGATTGGTAGAACTAACCACAAGCAGAATACCAATTTCACGTATGGCCAGAATGGAAGCCTGAATCATCCAAAACTTCATTAACTCCAAAATACCCTTTGGTCGTTTCAATATTATTTTTTATTTTTATTAAATATCAACATCAAAAAGAAAACAAAAAACAGATCTGAATAATAGTGGATGACTAGAATTTGAGAAAAAATGATCTAAATTGAGGGAAAGACAAAACTTGTAAACTGGAAATTGATTACCACTCAAGTACTTTCCAAGTAGAAAGCTCGAACAAGGTTAGGAAAGAGTAAAGAACCCAGTATGTTAGCCATTGTTGATCGTCTAGCGTTGAAGGGCTCTCTATTGCTCTCATCGATGCATATCTGATCAATTCAAAATTCATTTAAAGTCTGCCCATCAAAATTTAATTATTGCATATATCAAGATTTCTTACAGTGGATACAGAAGCATCACTCCTGGCCTGCACCTCAATATTCAAAACAAAGTAATTAATTACGCATTTCGTCTTCAATAAAAAATTAAATATTGATAATCATATGTGTAAATTTATAGTACAATTTCTTCAAACACATAAATAATCAAAGAAACAAGAATCAAATCAATCTATTTCGTTACAAAAATTATTTTTCATTCCAAAACGAAATTGATAATTAATGGTATGAAAAAGTACCCGATAAGTGCATCCAAATGTCTTGCAATGGCTCCAAGAAAACCCATGTCGTGTTTGTGTGTCCAAACAAATTAAGAAAATGTTGTCCGAAACTGTTAGAAATTGGAGTTGAGTTAGAATAGGTATGGATGAATTGATCAAAGTGTTATATACGCAAATATGTAATGTTATTAGTATGGAAGTAAGGTATAACTTTGTGGAACACCCAAAGGGTTCTTTACTTCCAACCACAATGAATACCAAATGTGCAACAAAATTGAGTCGGCAAGAAAGAGCGACTATATATATATATATGGTCAAAAAAGTATTACAAAAGCAGCTTCTTAATTCCCTTTATTTTATGGGATTCCTACCTTGTCAAAATTGTGTGTTATATATGGTCAGGTTGGGTATCATGGGTAGGTTTGGACAAAATAATTTTATATCCTCCGTGTACCATAAACTCACATATATTCTTAAATGATATTAATCATTTTATTAAAAATTTCAATTAATTATTTTTATTGAAAAATATCAGTAGTGTCAATTGTACAATTGCACTGTGCAAAAGTGTTACTCATGTAATACATAGGTCTCTTATACTCCATACACTAGATATTAGCGGCGTACAATAATAATGTGACACCAACTTGAATTGAAATGTGTCAGCTTATAATATAACCAAACAATATAATCACATAGTAGATTTTGCTGTCTTCTTCACTCGCAATGATTAATGAAATGTGACACTAGCTTTTATTGAAACATGTCAGTTAATGTAACAAATATTAGTTTATCGTTGTTTCAAAATGGTCGTCCCTGTGCCATACAACTGGTGTACAAGCCAAAAAAAAAAAAAATTAGAAACTAACGAAATCGATAATAAGAAGATAATTTCACAATTAAAATGGCATGTATAAAAAAAATCTATCCAATGCTTCAATATATATATTCTTCTACTTTCTTTTTCTTCTTACATTTTCCATGTTCATGTCTGTTCATATTGCAATATTTAAATTAGTGAATTGAAGTAAATCTTTTAATTAATTTCCTTATTTGTATGAGATCATGTAAATCTCATGTAACAAAATAGCCTTTAAGTAAATCTCAGGCCGGTGATGATGTGATATTTCCATTACACTTTAAAATTTATTATTCTAAAAAGTATATAAATGTAAAGGTAAGCAATCCACTTTTTGTTTGTCCATTAAAAAAGTGATCATAATTATATTTGTTACAATCAAATGTCCTTGTGCAGTTGTGCTAAATCTTAAAAAAAAAAGGTGGTTGAAGAATCCCATCACTGATTTATGACACTATAATTAGGAGGTCGGCCAAACCTATTGCCCATTGCTGTTGGTCCTAAAACCTAAGTATTAGTCTTCTTAAATACATCAGAAAAATCTGTAGTAGTTAATTCTTAGGCTTTTTAATAATTCACCGTGAAATTCAAATTAACTTTTAATAGTTACAATTATTTTCACTGAATAATTATAATAGTTTTATTGTCCAATTGAAACTCATTGGTGCAAGCAACCGTAATTATTCAGTAAGAATAAATATAATTGTTTTAAAAATTACTTGAATTGAACTATGGACAAAAGACTTATGTTTTTAATAATACTTCCTTCGTCACAAAAATAGATTACATGTTTTTTTCATATAGATTAAAGAAATAAAAATTATTATAGTCGAGACAATAAAATTTTGTTTTGTTTTGTCATTTAGCCCATATATGTACTTATTTTTCAAGACAAGATTCATTAAATAGAGATATAGCTCTGGATGCAAATTTAATGATATTTTAAATATAATAACAAATTTATTTCTATGAAACAGAAAACGATAGAAAGTAAGCATATCTTTTTGGAAGGAGGAGGTGGTTTGGGAGCCATTATCAGTAGATTGCAGAGAATATATGATAGTTAAATGTACAATATTATAAGTATTAACGTTGATTTATATTTTAATATATACACGCGTTGAAAGATAAGTATTGGTTTTTGTCATTAAAATTATTTTAATACGTAATTAAAATCATTAAATGTTGATTGCAAGATGCAATCAAATAATTTTGATAAATTGATTCAAGTTGGATTCGATATATATATGATCATGAAACTGCTAAAAAGTGGGTTGAGTATGTTAGGTGGTCCAAATATATTTTAGCTTGCATTAAATGGGTTGGTTCGTTTGAACTGTGAGTTTTAGCAGGTTGGTGGTGGGCTTTGATGGGCCGACCCGTCTTCAATTTTTTTTTTTTTTATTGTACATTCATATATTGTTAACAGTATAATATTAATTTTAGAGATATTTTATAAATTTATGTTTATTATTGATGAATTTAAATTGTAGGAGACAATGTTTATAAATTATTATAGTTAACATATTGTGAACTTTAATTTATTTAAAGTAATTATTCTAATTAATGAATGATGAACTTCATTTTTAAGATAGATTTTATTTTAATGTTTTTTGTAGTGATGATTACCAAGATAAATTGTTTGATTACATTTGATCTTGATAAATTTTATGTATTAGAAACTTAAATTATATTTTTTAAAATTTAAGAAATAAAAATATATTAAAAAATTAAAGGTGATCGGCCTGCCTAAACCTTGGCCCGTCAATAAATGTGTTGGGTTGGAGATTTTGCAGTCCGCCCAACCCCGCTACGGGGCGCCTTTTTGTGGATTTTGGTTCGCCCCGTCGATCCGTCTTAACAGTTCTACATGCACCTTAGAGTCTACTTATAAATTGACACTTTCAACTTAAAAAAAAATGACAATATTATTTGTAACCATTATCTCACAATCTCTCTTTTTATTTTCCTTGCCTTGTGTAGAAACGTTAGAAATTAGAATACTAGCTAATTATTGTGATTTTTAAAGTGCTAAGCAATTTAAGTAAAGCTAGTGATCGTAAATCCCGTGCTTTGTACGGCCGGAATTCGTTACATTGTTTAAACTATAATAATTACCATATTTTAATTATAAAACTAAAAAATTTAAAATAAAATTAAAAAAACAATATAACTAAAAACTTATGAGGGAGTGAAACACACCACCGAGAGCATATCCATGTTTTGATTTGGTGGTTTATTGTCAATTACCCATGAGTAGGAGAAATAAAGATGAGTTTGCGTGTGGGTGACCGATCTTTGAAGTTGGAAAACAATACTTGCATGATTTGGTACTTGAATTCATTTCTAACAATTTCATTTGACTTATTATTTCATTTCTTGAGAAGAAGCAATATGGTAAGTTTGGGGGGGGGGGGGGGCTGATTAGACGTAAAATTGTGAGTTTTTGTTGCCCGATTAGTCCATATATTGGGTGTTTTTGGTGAGAAATTAGAGCTATTTGAGTACTATTTGCATAAAGTCATCAATTTGCCTCTTTGGTGTTTATTTTAGGAAATAGGGTGAAAAACGGAGTTCGTGGAACTTTGAATCGACTCAAACGGACTCCCGAATGAGAAGATATGAAGAAAATACAAAAAATATTAGTTTGGGAGAAGAAAAGTATATTTGGCACGAAAATGGAGAAGTGCTCGAGTAAGGCTCGAGCACCACTTGAGCAAGGGTCGAGCGGGTGTGAGACGCTTGAGAAATAACACCACTTGAGCCAGGGGCGCTCCAGCTCGAGCGGCACTTGGACACTGGAGGATTATAGCGCTCGACCGCCCTTGGCTCGAGCACCTTGGAAGAGAATCGGCCCAAATCGTATAAATACTCGTCTCAACCCTTATTTTACATATCTAGACTCGATTTTTTAAGGGGGAGAAGTTGAGAAAGTGATTTTGAGACTTTGGAAAGATTTTTTAGAAGAGTTTAGAGATTTACAACATATGAGCATCACGAAACGATTAATCTATTGAACAATTTAATTTTTATCTTTTATTTTTGATACTCTTAGAGATTGAGATTGTTTTTCTAGATTTTATTGATACTTTTAGAGGTTGGTTTTCTGATTTTGATTCAATTAAATTCGTAGTTGATTTATGTTCTTGAATTTCATAATTATGTCTTTGATTATTTCCATCGTTATTGCTTGTGTTTACATAATTACCATGCTAGGTTAAACCTTTGTATGCTTAGGATAGGATGAACTCGTAGAATTAAGGTGTTGGTACGTAATTAGGATAGCTCGTAGCCTCGTAATGTATAATTTTAACACTTAATCGTTGAACAATTCTAATAAACCCTAGAATAATTATAGAATTAAGTACGAAAATTATTAAGGAGAGGACGACCGCATCACTCTTTATCAACGAATAGGCTTAAGGAGAGGATTTTTGAAGGAGTTTATAATTAACCATTATCTAGGGAGGATGGCCGAATCACCCGAGTTAAATAAGGGTCTCAATAATTAAGTGCAACTCATATAATTTGATTAGTGGGTTAGTGAAGTAAATTGTTAGAGTGGAGTATTGGGATTAATTATGAGCTTTAATTCTTACAATTCTTGTGCTAGATTAGGGAAGTTGATTGTCTAGTTTATAGTACACTTAGGATTTTAACTTGGAACATCACGATTATTTTAGTTAACGTATCAACTCCGTTAGTATACGTAGAGATTCCTTTCCAAAGCATCATCCATATTATTTGCACTTCAACCAGAAATTATTATAGATTTATTTCTATTTATTAGAATATAATTAGTAGAATATGATTATTAGTATTAATCTAAAACCAAATCACATTCATATTAGCTACGACGCGTAGATTTCCAGGGATTTACTCGTGTACAAGTCCTCTTACGGGTTCGATACTACTTGGTCCCTATACTTGCCTATATTACAGTGATCTCATACTCTTGTGGGGTAATTGCTAGTAAAAGTTAGTATTTTACGACCAAGTTACTCTCCTCTAACTACATGAACAAAAAATTATTGTGTCAACACAATAACACACTTGAGAAAAAATGTATTACTACATTAACAAATATGTATTACTACATGAATGAAAACATGTTATGACATACTCCCTCCGACCCTAATAATTTTCACATTTTCCTTTTTGGGACGTTCCACAATAACTTTCACACCCAAAAAATGAAAATAAAATACTCTCACACTATTCACTTTATTTCAAAGTACACTTCATTCATTGGTCCAAAAAATTAATAAAATATTTTTTCTTAAAAAACGTGTCACCCTGCAAATGAAAATTAATAGGGGATGGAGGGAGTAAATAAAAAGATATTACATGTAACCAGTAACTCTTGAGGCTAAAAATTATGTTAAAACATGAATATATTTATATTAGGACATGAAAAATGTGTACTCACATGAGCCAATATAGAGCCTGTTTGGCTGAGCTTTTACACTTTTTAGAACATCTTATAAGCTATTGAAGAATTTATAAGTATTCTCAAGTGTGTGATAAAATAAAGATGTTTAACAATTTATAAGATTATAAAATAAGTTGTAAAAAAATAAGTTGAGATTTCCCAACTAATACCCTTTAATAAGACAACTAATACCCTTCCAACTAATTTTTTTTAGTAAAAATAACTAATACTTTTCGAAATTGATATTTTTAATGAAATTAATTAATATCATTTAATGTAACAATTAACATAAGTTTTATGGTAAATATTATTCCCACAATACTTTACTTGAAACTTATGAACTCGTAAAAAAATAGCAAGGAACACAAGTTGTTCAATCCTTATAGCCATTAAAATAAATTGGAACAAATTAAATTTGACTTCTTTTAAAGTTTTGAAAGAGTCGCATTGCAATCGGTCAACATCAAATACTTGTAGAGTTTTTTTTTTCTCCTTTTTGTTTCCCTTTAGCCAGGGGCGGACGGAGGAATTGAAAGCTGGGAGAGCATAATACGAAATACGCCTCTCGTCCCCTATTAATTTTCATAAATAGGGTGATATACTTAAAAAAAAAAGTATTTTATTAATTTTTTTAACCAATAAATAAAGAGTATTTAAAAATAAATAGGTATTGTGAGAGTGATTTATTTCTTTATTTGTGGTGTGAAAATTATTATGGAACGTTTAAAAAAGAATAGTGTGAAAATTATTAGGGGATAGAGGGAATAAAATAAAGTGATATCCGAATATAGAAATAAATTTACAATTCATATATAGCGGAATTCAAAATAATAGTATTGACTTTAAAACATATTAATAAAAGAAAGTTTAAAAGTAATTCTATATTTACAATTCATATATAGCGGAATTCAAAATAATAGTATTGACTTTAAAACATATTAATAAAAGAAAATTTAAAAGTAAAAAATACTTAAACAAAAAATAACAAGAAAAAGAAGTAGTGAGATCCCACATACTTTAGGAAATTGTCCATCCTAATTAACCATTAAGCTATGTACTCACTTGAATGAAAAGTTCAGTATATACTAATAACCAAAGTTCAGGTGGGGCACTTGCCCCCCCCCCCCCATAGTGTAGATCAAGAACTGCAAAACAGAACACTATTTTTTTCTTTTTGCATGTTAATTTTTTTTAAAACAGATTAGAACGCAACTCTACTTCAAAAAAAAATTATTATTATTATATATATCCATTATTACTGTTTAAAAGTAAAAGAAAATATTTAGTTTTTAAACAGTGATATTGAATATGCGTAATAGTGGTAGTTAGGGATGTAAACGAGCCGAGTCGAGCCGAGCCGAGCCGAATACCATCAGGCTCGAGCTCGACTCGTTTGGGTTTTTATAGGCTCGAGCTCGGCTCGAGCTTTATTAGTTGAGCTCGAGTTCGGCTCGTTTGTAAATTTTTAGGCTCGCGAATAGCTCGAGCTCGGCTCGTGAAATATTCGTTAACCAAGTAAACGAGCTTAGCTCGAGCTCGAAAAAAGCTCGTTTTCAAATTAATCAAGCATAATTCGAGCTTGAGTTCGAATAATTCGGCTCGAAAGACTCGGTTCAAAAAGCTCGGCTCGAAAGGCTCGGCTCGAAAAGCTAATTAAAATTTTAAAAAAATATACAAAAATAACACATCTAAACTATGTCTACTTAAAAACATAATAGTCCATACTCCATAATAATAAATTTGTCTCTACATTACATTCTTATGGATATATTTTTAAAAATATTTATATAAAAAGAAAAAAATTAATTAAACGAGCCTGCTCACGAGCCTATTCCCGAGCTCAGTAATCGAGCCTATTCGCGAGCTCAGTAAACGAGCCTGTTCGCGAGCTCAGTAAATGAGCCTATTCGCGAGCTTTCGAGCCAAATACCGTCAGGCTCGAGCTCGGCTCGATAAAATAATCGAGCTCGAAATCGGGCTCGAGCTCGGCTCATGAAACTTAACAAACGAACTCGAACGAATATTTTTTGAGCCGAATCCCGAATAGCTTGCGAACGGCTTGGTTTGATTACATCCCTAGTGGTAGTGTGTGCATACACAACAATGATACTCGAAAAACTCCCACTCACGTTTTAGTCAAAGTTTTTATATCCTTATATCTATTGAAAAGTTAAAAATCACGTTTATAGAAAAATGTTAATTAATTACTAATTATTTCTCGATCATCGCGTCACTAATTAATTATGTAGTGCATAGAATAACTAATATTGGAAAACGAAATAAAAAGATAAAGTAATACGAACACGGGCCGAATTTTAAAAAAATTGTACAGAGAGCCCAATAAGTAGTAGCCTTAAGAAGCCCAAATAAAGCCCACTGAGAGTCCCATTTTGGCGGGTCGGCAGCATCGCTGGAAATAAGCTATGTTATTGTTCCCCGATATCCTCTTTCTTCCTCAACAAATTATGTATAACCTCCCTCTCTCTCACACACAACACACACTACGCAGACCCAGGCCTCCTCGCGGTGTCCATTCTCCGTTAGCTCTTTAAACAGATCCTAATTCATACATATATATATATCGATATTCTCCGCTCTCCGGTAAGTTGGTCGCTTTCTCTCTCCAATATAGGGAAATTTTGGGTGGTGATTCATGTGTAATTTAGGCTCTATAAATGGTTAAACCCGACGTCGTAACCATGTTTGAGTTTATTTCTTTTTTTAATGGCGATAATCCGATTAGATTATTAACGGGTCAGGTTCCGGGCGGTATTAGGGTTTATTTTAGTAGTTTTGATTTGACCCATTTTGTCAAAGAATAGCGGGTCGGTTCGTTAATTTATTAAGGTTTTGGGGCATACAGTAAATAAGAGACATCCTGTCCTGTGTGATAATCAGTTGTTTTGCCTCCTAATTTCCGATTTGGAATCTTCCCTATAAAACTCTCAGTGTGCAGTAATTATCTATGTATGCTTAATCCATGCCTGAACTTGCATTATGTTGGATTTGTAAATGGGATCCAGTCTGCACATATACATGCTGTTATCCATTTTGTTTCAGGATGTTCGTTTCTTGCTTTATATATGAATGAATAGCTGCTTTTCAAGTTACTTACTTCATAGATTTTCATATGTGATACTTGATTACAATCCAGGTTAAAATAAATTGGTCATCACGTGGGGTTGCAATTTTAATCGACTTTGTTTATTTCTCTTTTCTTTTCTTTACTCATAACCGAAGCTGTACGGTTAATTTGTTTTGCATGTATAGTTTAAGGCAAGATCACATAATTGTTACCTGTTTGACAGATTTGGCTGAGCTGATTGATGGAGATCTCAGAAGAGGCAGTGATTGTCAATTCTAGTAGATTAAAATCTGTTGTATGGAATGACTTCGACAGAATTAAAAAAGGTGAAACCTTTGCGGCTGTCTGTCGTCACTGTAAAAGAATACTCAGCGGGTCAAGTACCAGTGGGACGTCGCATTTAAGAAATCATCTTATCAGGTGCCGTAGAAGATCAAACCATGATATAACTCAGCTGTTGACCCGGGGAAAGAGGAAGCAGAGCACCATCGCCATTACTAATTTCAGTTATAATCAAGCTCCATTAAAGAATGAGTTGGTAACTGTTGCAAGTACGAATCTTGAACAAGATGTAAATGTTAGAAATATTAACTCGGGAAGTATCAATTTTGATCAAAGGCGGAGTCAGCTAGATCTTGCGCGCATGATTATAATGCACGGTTATCCTCTGCGCATGGTTGAGGATGTTGGTTTCAAGAGATTTCTTCAAAATCTCCAGCCGTTGTTCGATCTTGTAACAGTTAATGGAGTTGAGGCTGACTGTATAGAGATCTATAAGAAGGAAAAACAAAGGGTGTATGAAGAGTTGGATAAATTACCTGGTAAGGTCAGCCTTAGTGCTGATAGGTGGGCTGCAAATGGAGGCACAGAGTATTTATGCCTGATAGCACATTATATTGACGATTCTTGGGAACTAAAGAAGAAGATTTTGAACTTTTCGGCCATTGATCATTCTCAATCAGAAGACTTCCTCTCAGAACTAATCATGACCACTCTTACTAATTGGGATATTGATCGAAAATTGTTCTCGTTGACTATTGATAACCGTACATCATATGACAAAATTGTTTATAAAATCAGAGACCAGCTCTGCCAGCACAGGTTCCTACTGTGTGAAGGTCAATTATTTGATGTACGATGTGCTGCAAGTACTGTGAAGTTATTGGTCAATGATGTCCTGGATACATCACTTGAGATTACCAACAAAGTTCGGGATGCTGTACGGTATATTAAAGGTTCACGGGCAACACAAGAAAAGTTCAATGAGATAGTGCAGTTGGTTGGTATTAATTCTCAGAAATGCTTGTCCATGGATAATCCATTTCAGTGGAACTCAACGTATGTGATGCTTGAAGCTGCTTTAGAGTACAAAGAAGCCTTCCCTCAGCTTCAGGAACATGACCTTGACTTTCCAGTCTCTCTCTCTGCAATAGATTGGGACAGATTGAGAGCCATTACAAGTATCTTGAAAGTCTTTCATGAAGTATCTAATGTCTTTGTCGGACGTGATCATATCACTGCAAATTCCTATTTTAATGAGATTTGTGACATTCATTTAGAATTGATATTATGGTGCCAGAAGTCAGATGATTTTATCAGCTCTTTAGCTTTGAAATTGAAATCAAAATTTGACGAGTATTGGAAGAAATGCAGCTTGATTATGGCTATTGCAGCTATCCTGGATCCTCGGTACAAGATGAAACTGGTGGAGTATTACTATCCTCAAATTTATGGGGATAGTGCACCCGGTTGCATAGACATTGTTTCAAATTGTATAAAAGCACTATACAATGGTCATGCTATCCATTCACCGTTAGCTGTTGGGCATTCAGCTTCTGAAAGTAATGGTAGTGTTAGGGACAAACTTGTTGGTTTTGACAGATTTCTCCATGAAAATTCTCTCAGCCAAAACACAAAATCAGACTTGGAAAAGTATTTGGAGGAACCGCTCTTCCCTCGTAGTGCTGATTTTAGCATATTAAACTGGTGGAAAGTTCATGAACCAAGATATCCTGTACTTTCAATGATGGCCCGCAACATATTGGGGATTCCAATATCAAAAGTTGCAGTGGATTCCCTATTTGATACTGGAGATAGAGCCCTTGATCGTTCCTGGAGCTCAGTCAAGTCAGATACTTTGCAAGCTTTGATGTGTTCTCAAGATTGGATTCGTAATGAATTAGAAGGTATGTGCTTCGCGTAGATATTTTTAATACTCCAATAACAGATTCCAAAACTCCTTATCATTGTGTATGGTTTCTGATTACCATGCCATCTGCTACCTCTGTCCCTGAAAATTGGTGCAATGCGATATGTTGGAGGGTATTACGGGGTCTTTTGAGGTTCGTTTTTTAATAAAATGATCGTTATGGAAAGTTCGTTTCGCATACTTTCCATAAATAATCATTTTATCATAAAAGGGACCTCAGAAAATCACGTAATATCCTCCGACAAATCGCATTAAACCATGAGCTAAAAAACAGGACCAATTTTCAGGGACGGAGGGAGTATAATTTTGTGTGCATCTTTTTTGGGAGTAGACATTAGATTTCTCTCTTTTTTTCACATCAATGCTTTAGTAACTAGTAATGCTGTACCGAAGTCATAAAGTGGAAATTCATTTAGCATTAGGTCTGCATGTTCTCACTGGCATTTCCATAGATTTCTTCCTTGTATCAATTTGAAAACTTATAATATGTTTTTCCCCCTCCTCCCCTTAAAGGTTTGGAATTAAGGGCCTCATGCTCAAATCCTTGAACTTCTTGCTGAATTGTTGTCGTATAAAAAGGTCAAAGGAAGGGTACCTCTAGTCTAGGGAAACAAGTGTATTACAGACTTTGAACAAGTTAGGAGGCAACGAAGAAAGTGTGAAGGGAAATTTCATCCATGCAATGAAGGTTGCTTGGAGTTTTGAAGATGAATCTGGTATGCGAGGCATTTAAAAAACATATTGAATTTATTCTGTTGCTCTGTAATGCAGGGTTTTGTGTAGGTTAATAGTTCAGCCTTATTTCTTTGATATTAAACCGGATCTCATTAGATATAGGTTGATGACAATTGTGTTTTTCATGTTTTTATCATTAGCCAATCACTAAACCCGTTGTTGCAGGGTAATTTGATCTTCACAGTTACAAATTTCTGTTGCACTGAAACAAGAAGGTTCGCCCATATATATGTTCATATTAAATCTATGTATCTAATTCTAATCATATTGTTGAAAGTGTATATTATCATTTTTAATTTTGAGCAATCTGTGATTAAGCTTTGTTGGGCCGAGCACATTGTAATGGTGATTCGCTGCCTTTACATGAACATCATTATTGTATAAGCTAGATATGCTGATTGATACCCAACCTGTTTGCTGAGCTGATTTGTCCCCTGTGCTAGTTAGAATTTGCTACCCCCTCCGTCCCGTGATAGTCTTCACACTTCTTTGAAATCACCCTTGCAAATTCAAAAAACGTGAATTCTTTTCTGGGAGGAGGGAGTATTATTTTGTAAACAAAGCAGTATATAGGTACTAGTTAAGCCTTACAGTTTTTTAACCAAAATTAGATGTACCACAGAAGAAAATTTGGCCAGAAGTTAGAAAAGAATGTCAGAAAGTATGTTCAATAGGACACAGTGATGAAGTCATAAATTGAGGATATAGTAGTAGAAGCTATTCACATCCTTTGAGCAGATTTTGTATTAGTGTGTGTGAGGAATTGTACCATTTACTAGTTCCCCTAGAGTAGAGCCCTGTTTCTGTATACCATTCCCCACATCTTTAAATTAAGGTTTACAAACTTACACTATAGCCAATACAATGTCTTCTCTAGAACTGTTTATTAAAGGGAGCCAATTCAAAATGGAGAAAAACATAGTGTAATTTTGTTTTTTTATAGGAAACATAAAGTTTTATTAGATGAAGGGAGTGCTAAGTGATGAGATATACCACAGATCATAATATACCACTTAAAATAAAAGCACCAATTTAAATTAAGGTTTACAAACTTACACTGTAGGCCAAGATTTCTTCATTATAGCTCTATTATTAAAGGGATCCAATACAAAATGGAGAAAAACATAGTGTAATTTTTTTTTTTTTTTGATTTTTTATAGGAAACATAGAGATATACCATAGATTATAAAATCACTTAAAAGAAAAGCACCAATCTCTAATTAAATTTGTAACATGGACATCTATAAAGTATGTAACCCTGAATTTAATCCTACCACAAACATCGCCCATTGACTCGATTGAACACTAAAAAATCTTTTAATTTCTTTCTAATCAAATGAATCAGTACACAATTGGGACAATATTTCTCCACAAAATTTTTCATGTAGATCTTGTAAATGTGACTGGCAAAGTTATTATTAATGAATCTGAAACTGAGTTCGGTGCCCATCCAATGCAAACCCAATTCATTGAGGACGTTGTTCCAAATTCCTCGAGCAAAGGAATTAAGGAACACTGCAAAAATAGAAGGTCAATGACTTCATAGTTGCACATGACACATCAATTTGAGGATTGAATAATGTTTGAGATTTTTTTTAGCTAAAAAAAGAAAAATGCAAGTGGTTAACTGATGGAGATATAGATGAAGAATAATGCCAACATATGATTTTGATATTTACATTTATATTTAGAGATTTGTTTGGATTTTGTTATATATAGTACTCCCTCCGAATCATTTTTGTTTTCTACTTTCAAAGTGGCACGGGTTTTAATAAAAAAAGTTGTTTATTAGTATTTGTGGGTATAAAATAGATTTTTAAAAGGTGTAAGAATTGTTTATTAGTATTTGTGGGTATAAGGTTGATAAAGTAGTGGCATAAGTGTAAATAAATGATGTTTTTAAGGGGTAAGTTAAAAGGGGTAGTGTTTGCTATTTTAGGTAAGTGGAAAATAAAAATAAAAATCTTTCATTTTCTGGTAATACGGATAATAAAAAATGAATCAGAATACTCAAGAGTCGACTTGTAATATAAATGCTTAGGACCTCTTCTTGTTTCTATCTTTTACCAAAACTATCGGTGACTACCATAGACCTGGGTAGCGAAGTGAATATGTGGTATTAGAAAGTCTTGATGTCAAGAAAATATGTGGTATTATTTGTTCCATCTGTAATGTAGTGAGTAGTAATGCATCTTTAGTTGTATCAACATCACATTTTTAGGTGTATGCAATGTAGTAGCACATCTTCAGGTAGGGGTGAGCATTGTCCGGAAAAAAAGAAAAGAAAAATCAAGCCAAATCAATTTAAAATATAAATTCAGTTAAGATAATTTTGTATTCGGTTTGATTTCAAGTTCGGATTTTTTAGGAGAATTATAAGAAAATAAAAAGATAATTAAATGGGGTAATGATTATTTTATTGGAGGAAAATAATGAAATATATATCAATATTTGTTTAACATTTACTTTCTCCGTTCCAATATTAACTTCTCATAGCTTTTGGACACAATATTTAAGAGTAATTAAATATAGATATAGTAGAGAGAAGAGAATAAAATGTAATGTGTTTAAATTAGTGGATATGAATAAAGTATATGCATATAATATTATTAATTGATGTCTAAAAAAAGTATGATAAGTTAATATTGTGACGGACGAAAATGACAAAATGAAAGGGAGTATAATTATCATATGTTTATTCTCATTTTCATTACCATTTAAAAAAATTCACTTAGCACTTTCATTAGAAAGTATTAATATTTTACTATAAAATGATAATGGTAAACCAATGGTATGATAAAACTATTTTTCATAAAACGAACTCTTTTAGTATATAAATGCATGACTCGTGTGTAAAAAAAAAAAAAAAAAAAAATCATCAATGACATTGTATTTATTTGTTAATCCAAATAATAAAACATCTATAGAACATGAAAACTGAAATTAAACGTCTTCCATTCTACTTTTCCATCAATAAAGTAAAATAACTATAAGCAGTCTCATGTATATGAGAGTGATATTTGCAAGTTTTTATAATTTATAAATTTTAAGAGTACTATAAAAATTTGCAAGACTCACATTTCATAAATTTTTTGCATAAATATAATACAACACATAAAATAAAATAAAGCAAAAAATATCTAACAAAAGCACTAAATCCAAGACGAGTGAGAATGTCCATATTTACATTATTTAGAGAATATAAATGTAATAAAACAAATACAATTAACATATATTTCCTTCACCCTAGTTTATGGGTCAGGTATCTTGACTACATAAATGTATCTCAGCTAACATACATCTTGTATGTATATGTGCTATTAGCAACACTCTGGTAAGAGACTGAAGCTACTAAACCTTCTTCCCTCTTCCCAAAACATTTCTCCACCATTTAAACCCAAATAATCACACCTTACTACTAACATGGATGCATTTATATATTTATATTTTTATAATTAGTATTAATATGTCCTCCCACTCAGCCCATTATTCCACATCTTTCAATGTGTTCATTCGACAAATTTACATGCCTAGTCCACAAACCCCTTACCCGTGATGCCCCGATTTCGAGCCATGGCTTTGCTGGCCCGCTGAAATGCACCACGGCTGCAGCTCGTAACATGCGTTCGTCTACTTGTGGTCGTGGATAACGATACCCCAGTCCAGCTAAGTGCCATGTTGGATGAATACGGTGAACTTGATTTTCGAATGCAAGCAAGGCTGGTGGAAGCGCTCCAGGATGCCATAGTGCAAATCCAGAATTCAGGCTCTGCAGATTCATACCTTGATTTAATACAATATATTTCTTAAGAGTAAACATAATAAAATAAATCATAGCATTTAATAATGGGGAATAGTAGAAGAAAATGGAAGCATCTAGGAGAAGAATACTGGCAATAGGAGAGGCATAACATCATGTTCACAAGGAAGAGTAAAGGGATAAGTTTTTTTTAGTTAGTCCATTAAGTTTGACTATTTTTTGTTTCACGACACTCCACTTTATCGAATTAAATTTCGTCCTGTTAATCTACAAAATTCATTATTAAAAAATATAACAAATTGAAACAAAATGTCATGTCAGCTCAAAACTGGTTGCTCACCCGCTGTAGCCGGTCAAAAGACTAAAAATGGCTAAAACATCGACTTTTAAAGTTAATAAGATGAAATTCAATTCGAAAAGTGGAGTGCCAAAAAATATTTTCCCGCAAGTGAAATAACATTGGGATCAATAAGATAGCACCCTATCAGAAACAGAAAAAACTCCAGCAATATAGCATACGTACATGTTTTAGCCATTGATGATACACTGCAGTAATGTTAGTATTTCTCCATCTGTTTAGATCGAAAACATTTACCCCGTAAAGCCATCCACAACGATCTTGATCCAAATTAGACGATATGATTGGATCTGTGAAGTTGAAGTAATCTTTGTACTTTCTTCCCGGGCAACATTCGGGCCCACACCACGAATCAACAACTGCACCCATGACTTTTTGATTGAGATCCAAGTCCCATAGAGATGATAAATCATGTTGTACTACAACATCATCATCCAAAAACACGACCTTGTCCAGATCCGGAAACAGCTGTGAGATCAACAAATATCAGAAAAAGAACAATCTTCATCATAAATAGCTGATGATTTATACTCAAAATTCTACTGGAAATTACCTCAGGCAGATATATGCGGAGGTGATTTAAAAGGGAGATACAGCCAGGACTCAACACATCTAGCTTGTGGTCGTTTTCTTTGCCATATTCAAAGACTTCCTTTTTCATAGTTCGGTACTTTTGATTCCAGATCTGATGATGAATTTCGAACATCTCCTTAACAGCTACATTTACCTCATGAGACCAATCGTATTGATGCAGACTCTTGACCTCAACAACTACAGAATCAGTCTTGTTTACTGCAAACCATGCATGCATTGAAGTATATGTTTTCTTATCAGTTACAACATGGAACACCATTTTTTCAGGATTGCTTGATGCTTTGGAAGCGGAGGAGATAACAACAGAGGCAGCAAGGATGTTGTCAGTTAAAAGAACAACATGATGATAAGAAGAGTCTGCGAGGCGGTAAACATATTGAGGAGAAGGTAATTGAGAACGTGCTGCAGCATTTACAGCATATTCCTCAGCCATTTCAAGTGAAAGACAGTGGAGGCTCTTGGGTACACCATTAGCAGCTAAATGCCAGTAAATAGATTCATGCCATTGAGCTGCTTTAACTATGTGTTCCATCTTTGTAATCTGCAAACCAAATACAGAATTTCTTTATTAAGTCGAGTAGGTCAGAATAGAGATAAAGTGATGCCAAAGCAAATAGTACACCTAATTTTTTCTCTGCAACCAAGTTTGTTCATAAAGTTCCTAGTTGATCACAGCCAATCCCAATACTATTCAAAACAATTGTTGTTCAGGACACACGAAGTACTAAAGAAACTGGGCATAGAAGTGACAGAAAAATGATGCAACACTTCCCATGTTGCCGAATATTATAAAGGAAAGAAGTACACATTATGAGTTTACAACCACAACCATATATAGTAGTTCCAGATGCTGCCCGACTCATTATCCATGAAAGGTAGCATAATAAGCCTAATTTTAAACAATCAACAAGTCATTTTTCTAACTTACATGTAATATTTCAACACGAATAAAGGGCCTAGTATTCACAGAGATCTTGTTTCAGACCATTTTTCCAGTCCTTTTTTTTTTATCATTTCTTTGATTAAAATAATCATTGTCGTGTTTAGCAAGCGGCAGACTTTCTTAACTTCTTACAAAACTTGATAAGGATATGTGACTATAGACAATTAGAAATAAAAGTCATTCGTTTAGGGAGTTCTTTTTCCTGGCATTCAGACATTTCAAGAAAATCATTTGGAGCCCATTAATTAAGATCATATAACCTCAGCTGTTGATGATAGGGGGGTTGAATACAAAAGAACAACATCATAGCGTCTGAAAACAACGAATTCAAATCTTTCCCCTACTTCCCATTATAAAAGGGATCAAGCTTCTAAATAATAATAATAATAATTATAATTATAATAATAATAACAATAATAATGAAAGAGAGACTGAAAATTACCAACTTACCATGGCCTTAGTCTTGAAAGCGAAGGCTTTGATGTCTTGTCCATTTAACGTCATATCCTTCACAAGATTCTTGAATGAAACAGGTTCAGAATTTGAAGGCTCATCTCTGCGAATTCCAACTCCACCCCCTTCATCCTCAATACTAGTTGCTTCCAGCAAGGCCCTTGTCAGTTCTTCTCTGAGCTTTTTTTAGCATTATCGAAACATGTAATCGTAAGTAATGACAAAAGGGAATAAAATCCTGTATTTTGTTTATATTCATTTACTCTATAATAGCGTCAATGGTTACGTATGACATTAAAAAGCCTATAGTTATTTTAGCTACCAGAGTTAGTGGATTACACTTTTGCTTGCAGTAGTGGGAAGGCAGGTATTTCTGTCTTTTTCAATAAAGCCATAAATGATCTATGAGTAGCACTATCCCGAAATCACATGCATACACTTTATTATCCCAGTGTGCGGTGTATGTGAAAAATTCAATAAATTTTTAGAAATAGCAGTAAAACACATCCCAATAACCACAGCTCAAATGGGGATGTCCAAACTATCACATATATATGTTATGTATGCAGGTAACGTAGCCACCCCCATAACAATTACAACAATTATCATGAATTGTTGATGTTATCTCAAATCAACTTATTTTTATCACTCTGATTATTTAATAGGACATCTCAACTCATTTTCAAATATTTTCAAGAGAGAATATTAATTTTAAAACTTCACTTTCGTGGGCCCTTAATTATTAACTCATCAGAATTTAAAAGGGGGTACAGGGTATATTCATCAAGAATCGAGATCAAGTGGTTGTATAAAATTCTGGTGGCAGTACAAATTGCCAAGTGGTGATCAAAGAAACTAGTGAAGGCTGATTGCCGACAGTCCCGAGAAAGTGCTTATCCACTATTCCTACGTTGTCATCCAACCTCCCCCATTCAATAATTTATCTGCCCATTGATGTTCGGATTTGCTAACCCAAAAGGGTAATATATCACTAGTTTTGATTTGATCGCTTTAACGTTTACTATATTTTTCTATATAAGTTTAAGTCATCTTGTAGGTCATGTAAAAGCTGTAATGCACCCAAGAAAAGGTAGACAAACAAATAGCTGAATCACAAAGTGTCAAATCTAATCCCCGAAAGAAAGCATATACCTCTCATACAAGAAAATATTTCATTTCTTATTTCATATCTTCATTACTATAATTGAGTTTTCTTCATGTGTATGTTCATAGAGTGTGTTGAAATTGGGGAAAAAATAAAAAATTATTTACAATTAGTAAATTAGAAAACTAAATAAATTTTTATAAAAGAAATTGCCGAATATGTATTTCAAATGTTCAGTGAGTTGAAAATTGAAATCCTGTATCCTGTATAATGAATATATATAAAACGGTTCGTATCAAGTCCCAAATTTCGCAAGAAAAGCTGGAAAAAAATAATATTAACTTATTAGATAAAGCTACGATGAAATAAAAGTATTTACCAGGGCAGCATCACTCCCGCCAAAAATCCTCCATGTCAGTGATGTCACGCATCCTGGAGTCCAAGCGGAAAAAGACAATGAGTTTACATTTTTACCCATTCGGAATACCCCAAATTTGCAATACTACCCCAAAAAGAGATCAATCAACAACCAATGAAGTAAAAAAAAAAAAAGGCTAGAAATTACCAATTGAGGAAGAGCAAAGGGCAGCGGATTCAAGCATTAGCAAAGCCGTTCTAACGAAAAGGAATGGCAAAAGTAATCCAAGCAGCAACCTAAATTTCCGGTGAGATCGGCGGCCACCCACCGCCGCTGCAGAACTCTTCCACTTCATCCCCTGCCAAACGCCTCCACCTCCGGCGGCGGCACCAGATACCGCCAATCTCTTAATTCCAGTCGCCGATATATAGAACCTCATATTGCGAGCTCCGATTTACGCTTCTTCTTCTTCAAAAACATTCTCATCCCCAAAAACCAATCTCACTTTCAGATCCAACACTCTGCACCACAATAAATAACTCACAACACGAAACGGAAACACCTGAAAATGAGCAAATAATAATGGATAATCGAAATCGAAATTACCTTGGTGGAATCAATAGCTCAGTTAGTGGCTGCTTTCACTGAGCATTGAAGATCGTATCTATTCATCAATACGTATCTATATATAATTATATAAGCAGAATCGTCTTTGTAGATGCTATATATGTTGCGATTCGTCAAAGAGAACAAATCACGCACTCTTGTACGACTGAATAGAGTATAAACAAATGCAGCTTTGATTGCATATATATATATATATATATGTGTATATAAATGTACGAGTGTGAGTGAGAAATATTGTGTGAAGAGAGAGAGTGGGGGTGTCGGGCAGTGCGGGCCCCAAAAGCCAGAACCAATGCCGCGTTGAATGCCGCGGGAATAATATAGTGTATTTCGCCTACTGGAAAGTAGAAACCACTTTCATTTCTTGTTCATTGTGCTTTACCAGTAGTACCACCGAATTGTCAATTGTGGGCTTCTTTTAACCCTATTTTAGTTTTAAATCATTTGAGTTGAGTTTAATCTGATAATGCTTGAAAATACTCATTTTTAAGTTGCAAAAATCTCTTGATGTTTTTAACCCAATCCAAATTAAAAAAAAAAAAAATTCATCAATTTCACTTTTTTTTTTTTTTTTTTTTTTTAACTTTTGACACCAAAACATCTTCAAAAGTGGGTAAAAATAGTTTATACTTTATAAAGTTGGTGTTGATTGGGTCTGTGGGTATTTATTTTTATTTTTAAATAAGAGTATTATGATATTTTCATGTTGAAATGATTAAATTTTTTATTTTATTTTTATATATTTGAGATTGGTGAAGTAGACTTTTTGGATAGTTCTAGGGACTTAAGTGCATGATACGTACTTGGATGTTAAAAAAAATAATCGAACATAAATCAACAATATTCTAAGAAGTAGTTAGTAATACCTCAATTGTAAAAAAAATATATATATATAGTTTAGCGCATTAGTGTGTGTTTAAAAAAATTAAAATTGAGGTTAAAATTTAGTGTACGTCAGAATGTGAGAAATTTTGAAGTTAAAAGTGGGGTTTTCAAGTTTTTTCATAAGTTTAATTCTGCAAGAAAACTTAATATATGAATTTTTATATTTAAAGAATTGTATCATATAATTATATATACCTCCTCCCAGCTAATAAGATTAGAAGTATAACTATTAACACATCAAGAAAAGTATAGTAGGATATAAATAAAAAGTTAGAACCTTTGACAAATGTTATTTTTTGATGGACATGTGCAATGAATACCAATGAACTTAAATGAATCTATTTTATTGTTTTTTGAACGGAAATTAAATTGCAAAACCTTTGATGCATGCTGTTTATATCCAATTACACGTACAATGAATAACTTTTTATTTTATTTTATTTTATTTTATGGACACGTACAATGAATAACATTGAAATTAAATTTTACATTTTTTAATTGAAAATTAAATTAATTTATTTCATTGCTAGTTTCAAAGTTTAATGTGTAAATATAACTATTGTAGTCAACTGGAAAGAGAAGGATTTTTTTTTTTTACAGGAGAAAGATAAGTAATGTTTTCAATAGGTAAATATTGGACTATATCTTTTCTTTTCAAAGAGGCCAACATTTAAAAAAAAAAGTTCTAAAAACTGATACTAACAAGAAGTATTGGGAAGGTTTTCCACAATAGAAGGAAGTTCTATCCAATAATAGGGACTATGATATTTTCTAGCAACCGGTTAATTATAAAACATCATAGCATTGACTTCTTGATTAACCCACCTGGCCCTAAAATGAGTATACGATCTTGTCACTAATTTACACGCCTCAATCACATTTCCAAACACACAGTTACTATCCAGAGCAGCAAAGTTGAAATCATTGATTCCGCACTCATTTCAACAATTACACTTTCTATACCCAAATCCTTGATTCAAGATAGTGTCTCGAACCAATTGTTTCATCTTCATCCAAACTTGGTACCATTGGCAATAAATTTTGCCGACCTCCAATCTGATAAATAACACTACGCCTTTTAGCGATCGAAATTAACGACCGCCTAAAAACCAGTCGCTAAGTATTGTATTAGCGACCGCCGTAGACCACTGGTCTCAAATCAAAATCTTTTGCGACCGATGAGGTAAGCGGTCGCTGAATCGAAGGATTAGCGACCGCCTAGGCGGTCGCGAAAACTCAAAGGTCAGTCAAACTATTTACCGTCTGTTTAGCGACCGCTAGGGCGGTCTCTAAATTTAAATTTTTGATTAGCGACCGCCAGTTTGCGGTCGCAAATCGGTCAGTTGACCCGTTCTTGGAAACGGGCAAGGGTTATTTAATACTGGGGGATTAGCGACCGCATTAATCACAAATTTGGTCATTTAGGACTCACTTTCGGCCTACGCTAAAAAAAACTCTAATTGATTTATATTCGTAGTTGTGAATTTAGGTTTGGGATATTCGTAGTTGTGAATTTAGTTGATTTATATTCGTAGTTGTGAATTTTTGTAGTTGTGAATTTAGTGATTTATATTCGTAGTTGTGAATTTTGTTGATTTATATTCGTAGTTGTGAATTTTGTTTAGCGATATTCGTAGTTGTGAATTTAGTTGATTTATATTCGTAGTTGTGAATTTTTGTAGTTGTGAATTTAGTGATTTATATTCGTAGTTGTGAATTTTGTTGATTTATATTCGTAGTTGTGAATTTCGTTTAGCGATATTCGTAGTTGTGAATTTAGTTGATTTATATTCGTAGTTGTGAATTTAGTTTAGGAATTTTCGTAGTTATGAATTTAGTTGATTTATATTCGTAGTTGTGAATTTAGTTGATTTAATTCGTAGTTGTGAATTTAGTGATTTATATTCGTAGCTGTGAATTTTGTTGATTTATATTCGTAGTTGTGAATTTCGTTTAGGGATATTCGTAGTTGTGAATTTAATTGATTTATATTCGTAGTTGTGAATAGGGCAGATCATGGCTCGGTTCGGTTACCGAACCGAACCGAAAAGTCATAACCTAAATAAACCGAAGTATATATAAAACTAACCAAAACCGAATAGAAATTTCTTAAAACCGAAAATACCGAAACTGAAAATTTCGGTTCGGTTTCGGTTAATAACCGAAAAATCAAAATATAGTTGACTTTTAAATTGGACCATATTTTTATGCTTATAACCTGCTAACAGCCCAATCCCATATATATTAATAGATTGCAACCAAAAGAAATAACCCACAATAAAAAATTAGAGAATAGGGAAGGGAAGACCAGAAGAGATGACGACAGTAAATTTGGAAATGAGTAAATGTAACTAGGGTTAGAAATTAGATACTTATATATATCCTCTCATTTCGGTTCGGTTTCGGTTATTTTGGTAATTTTACCTAGATAACCGAAACCGAAATGAAAGCCAAAATTTCTAAAATTTAAAACCGATACCGAACCGAAAATTAAAATAACCGAACCGAATTGATATTTCGGTTCGGTTCGGCTCGGTTTTTCAGTTTTAACCGAACTCTACTCTCCCCTAGTTGTGAATTTAGTTTAGGGATATTCGTAGTTGTGAATTTAGTTGATTTATATTCGTAGTTGTGAATTTAGTTTAGGAAATTTAGTAGGTGTGAATTTAGTTGATTTATATTCGTAGTTGTGAATTTAGTTTAGGAATTTTCGTAGTTGTGAATTTAGTTGATTTATATTCGTAGTTGTGTATAAATATAATATGTTATGTTAATCTTTTGAATTTAAATTTATTACAGATGAACTCTCATGATAACCCCGATCAGAGTGGGGCACAGGGTCGGGGACAGGGACGAGGGAGGGGGAAGATGAGGCCGGGGTCATTGAGACCGGTGATCCCGGAGGTTCGACGGGCCCCGAAGATAACACCATCCTCCTCACAGTAGTCCAGTGCTGCTGGCTCTACTACTGTTGCCGGATCTTCGGCTTCACGGCAGCATCACCTAATTGATAGTCGTCTCACTGTTGTCCCTGGCGACAACATGTAAGTATTTTTAGATAATGAATTAAATAATTTTAATTGTATTCATTAATATTAATTATTAATATTAACTTGAATTTTTGTTATGTTACAGTATACTTCCAGGCCATGAGACTAGCGGTAAGGTCTCAGAGGCCATTAAGAAGCTCCCGTTCGAGGTTGGTGCCCACTCGTGGTCCATGGTGTCCGAGCGAAAGAGGAAGGAGTACTTCCAGGAGTTCAAGGTATATTTATTATAATTTTAATTATATTTAATATTTTATATTGAATTTATTTGTTAATATTTTATTTTTAATTTAACTGCAGAAGCTGTGCATCTGGGACGAAGTCCATGATAGTGCTATGTACGGCTTGCTCTGCGCGAAAGTGCAGGAGCGGTACAAGAACATTATCTACGGGCTAAAGAAGAAGTACGATAGTGGGGTGCAGCTGGAGCTGGGACGAGGGCCAGATGGACGTTCCGTCTGGGACGCTTTGGTTGCTCACTGGAATAGTGAGCAATTCAAAGTCAAGTTTGAGAAGTCCAGGGAGAACCGGTTGAAGGACCCCACCGGGCACGGCTTCGCCAGACATCGGGCTGGATCCCGGTCCATCTACGAGCACTCCCTCGCCTTTGTAAGTATTGAATTTTAATTACATTCGAATATTAATAAATTTTTAAATGCTTAACATGTCATTGAATTTGTTTCGAAACAGGAGAGAGAATTCGGACGAAAGCCCTCTCTCTATGAGCAGATGGAGATCTCCCACCCAGTGAACCCGGAGACTGGGACGTCTACCTACGCCCGCACCACCGAGATCCACATAAGTGTTTAATTAATTTTGATTAATTTTAATTTAATTATTATAATTGTAGTTTAATTATTATAATTGTATTTTATTTATATAATTTCAGAACCAGTTTAAGGATCGTCTCGCCCAGGCCTCGCAGCAGGTGGCCCCCGGATACGACAGCGGAGAGAACCCCACCCCTCCCCGCAATGACGAGGACCGCATCTATTTAGACGTGGTCGGAGTCAAGAAGGGGAAGGTCGTAAGGCAGGGAGGTCACAGTAAGGCCATCCTGCAGACCTACTGCCAGAGGAATGGATCGTCCTCCTCGATCGACTCCGCTCCCTCTCAGGTAGAGCGTGAGCTGAGAGCCGTCCGGAAGCAAATAGAGGCCCTCACGAGTTACAACGTGAGTCTTCTGGATTGATTCACCAGCATCACTCAGCAGATGGGCATTAACGCCCAACCCCCACTCCCACCACATTTTGATGTCGGGGTGAGCGGACAGGGAGGTGGTGAGGGCGAAGGCGATGGTGGGGATGATGATATTGATATCAACGAGTTCCTCTCTGGAGAGGATTGACGAGAGAGAGATGAATTTTTTTTATTTTTTGTTGAATATTTTATTTTATTTGTTGAATATTTTAATTTTGTTGAATATTTTATATCTTTTTATTGAATATTATAGATTTGCATATATTTTTTATTGAATAAAAAATTTAGTAAATATATATATATATAAACGAATTAGAAATAAAAAAAGATTTAATTTGATGAATTAAAAAAAACGAGAGTTAATTTCGAATTATATACAATTAAATGTATAAAAACGAATGAATTAGTAATTTAGAATAGTCTAAAATATTAAATTTATAAAATTAATAAAAAAATTTAGTAAATAAATATATATAAACGATTTAGAAGAAAAAATGAATTAATTTGATGAATTTAAAAAAAATGGGAGTCAATTTGGAATTATATACAATTAAATGAATAAAAACGAATGAATTAATAATTTAGAATAGTCAAAAATATTAAATTTATAAAATTTAATAAAAAAAAGTTAGTAAATAAATATATATAAACGAATTAGAATCAAAAATGAATTAATTTGATGAATTTAAAAAAAAAAGAGTCAATTTGGAATTATATAAAATTAAATGAATAAAAACGAATGAATTAATAATTTAGAATAGTCTAAAATATTAAATTATAAAAATTAATAAAAAAGTTAGTAAATACATATATATAAACGAATTAGAAACAAAAATAATTGAATTTGATGAATTTAAAAAAAAAAAACGAGAGTCAATTTGAGGTTATATACAATTAAATCACAAATGCTATATGCACACTGATTAGACATATGACTAATTAGTGTGTTAAGGAATAATATTTCTGTAGCTAGGTAACAACCTCCATTAAAATTATTTTTATATTATTTAAAAGATTATTTATTTTTTAGAGTCAATCTTATAATAATATATTTTCAAACATTTTCAAGATGATGTGTCAACACCACCTTATTTTTAGGCAGATGTGGCATGTCTCAAATCTCTCCATTTTGAAATACTGCGCTCTCATTAAAAGTTTGTTAAACTTTTAATCTCGACCCTTCGTTCTATATCATTAAATCTAAACCATTAATTTATATCTGTATAATTAATGCAAATATATATTTTTTCCATTTTCTTATTTAGTTATTTTTAGAATTTATTATAAATCATATTTTTTTCAAAACTTAATGTAATTATATATGATCTACTTATTGAATGAATCTAAATTTATCATTTCTAAGTCTGAGTTAGTATATATAGTATAATATAATGTTCGATTATTTTTTCCTAAAATAAAAGATATATAGTTATATATTCCAAAGAATATAGTGATATATTCTTATTATGGACAATATATAATATTGCATTTTTTTTTTTTATAAATAAGAGCATATTGTATTTCATTTTTTCACATCAAAGTTTCATTTGTTCCACTCTTTTGCTGAGATTTCTCCCACCAATTATTGGTTAGTTATATATCTATTGTTATTAGTATATTTATTTTATAATTAAATTCATCATTTTAAGTGCTCACAATTTGATTAGATTTAAATATCAATATCAATATGAATGTAATAATGATTGTTGATTTATGCTCTACATCGTTCAGTTTAAATATTCTTCATGTGCAAAAATAATATATTTAATTATACCATATATTTTTATCTGAATAATTATGATGGTTTAATTGTTGTAATTTAAATCTCATTTTAGATTTCAAGAGTATGACACCTCAATTTTCTCTGATTTCTAATATCAAGAGTGAGAGCAAAAAATTGACCGTTAAAGTTAGGATCGAAAAAGTTGGACAATATTTTTTAATGATTTTAATAGAGACAACTTCTACTTGGAACTCATTTTGATCGATGAACAGGTATTTGTAACGTTAAAGTTTATTTCAAATTTTGTATTGTTTCTTATATAAATTAATTTCTTACCGTATACTCCCAATAACTAATAATGTTGATTAATTTATAAATTATTCAATATTGAAATGGAAATTGATTATTATTAAATTATTAGTCTAAGTAATGTTATTCCATAATTGTTATTAATTTATGTGAATTTTGATATTTTTTTTAATTATATAGTTTGTAGGATATATCTATAGGGTTTAGTGAAGGGCACGGGCCACAGCTAAACAAACCCCATAATTTATTGTATATACCTCGAAATTTTTTAGACAAAAATACTCTTATATTAAATGTCTACAGAAAATAAATTTAATATATTTTTTCAGTACACGAAATTCGTGTGGGTACACTCTAGTTAATTATAAATTAAACGCACTACTTAATTTGACCTTTTAAAAGGCAAACTCTCCTTAAAAATTGTTCATGTTAATGAAATCAAATTCAAATCAGTACAATTGCTTCATTCAATAATATTAATATTCTTATAAAATAATATCACACAACTTATTTACTAACACATCAAATTGTGTGTTAATTTATAAATATAATAATGTTACTGAATAAATATTATAATATTATTAAATAAAAAATTTATATGGTGAATAAATTTTACGAGACTCTTATTTTATTTAAAATATAATCATAGCTTATTCAAATTTAATGTAGATAATTTAACTTGAATTTTGACGTGGATTGGTGTGTAATCCTCCATGTTTACACAAAATGCATTTAAAAGATTTTAAATATATATATCAATATTTATTTCAAAAAAAAAAGAATTATAATTTTTTTTGACAACATAATATATATATATATATATATATATATATATATATATATATATATTTCTTTTTTGTTAAGAAATTCCAAAATATTGAAATTGCATTTTAAATTAAATAAAAATAAAAAACATCACATCACCACCCTAAACATTGTACTAATATTTTTTGTAAAATAATTAAAGTAATTAAATAAATAATTAAAATAAATAAAATAATTAAATAATTAATATTTTTAATCATCATCATCTAATCATCACCCAATCATCATCATCTTATATCTAAATATGCACATTGATGGGATAATACAGCATCCCATCAATGTGCATATAGTATCACTCCAATTAAATGCAAATAAATGAACAAAAATAACATGTTTCATAGTGGTTCACACCTCTTCCGGTCTACTCGGAGATCGTGGGTTTGATTCCCCTTTGATGCATATTTGCCCATTTATTTCTACAAGCCTCACAAGGGCTTATATACTATATGACTCGCCTAATATGAGCTAATGGGTCAGTGGCTCAGTGGTTCGCACCCCGCTCGAACTCTAATGGACGCGGGTTCGAACCCAATGAGCCACTTTTTTTTTTTTTTACGCTGGATCGCTGATTAACGACCTCCTCCAGGTCGGTCGTTAATAAGAAAATAAAATAAAAAAAATTAATTTTATTTCAAAAAATACCCGAATGATTCAGCGACCAACTATAGGCGGTCGCTGATATTAGCGACCGCCTCGACGGTCGTAGATTAACTACCGATTTCAAAAAGCGGTCGCTAATATTAGCTACCCGCTTTTTAACGACCAATTTTTTTCGGTCAAGAATCGATCGCTAATCACGTTTTGCGACCGAAAATCGATCGCTAATTCCCGTTTTTTTTTAGTGTAATGGCGAGCTAAGTACACAATTATTCCAGCATTAGTACTCGAGCCATCATCCATGTCCTTCACAATATCCATAATACCATCGAAAGCAACTCAGTTCTTTTTAGCTCTAAACTATGAAGAAGTTTCAATAATCAGTCTGTCAATGAATCCGACTCTAAAGCAGGTCACCATGCAAATCAGTTAGAGTCCAGCAATCTTGAGCATGTCAAAACTCTGTTTTAAAATTATTTTTCCACCAGACACACATTCTCCTCAATTAAATGATGTCTGCAAAACTCATTTTTACAGGTGAGAAAATCTTACATATATATATATTCTCCAAACACATGCTTTTGGAAGACTTGTTCCATAAACGAGTCCAACCTTCATCAACTCTTTTAACCTGATCATGTACAATGGAAACAACTAGCTTATAACCGAATAATTACCATTCCGCTCATAATGCCAGGGGAATGAATCTGAAAAATCAGGTGGCATTGCAGTATGAAGAACGCGACCAACAATTTATTAAGAACCCCAAAGATTATACATTTTTAAGACCAATGTTCTCTGGCTAAAAAGGAAAATCATCTTCAACCCAAACAGAAGATTGAGTCAACGTAAAAAAAAAAAAACTAGTTTATCTGCAACCACATATACCTATCGGAACATATAAGAAAGCTAAAAAAAGGCTTTTTTTTTTTAATTTGGGTTCACGTGAACTCTGCTTTTTTCAAGTATGTTGCACATACAAATTGTGCACACGAAATATCATTGTTGGGTGATTTTTAGATGAACAAAATACAAAATCAAATATTTTCAAAAAGTGACACTAGAAAAAAAGAGTTCACTTAAACCCTGGTTCACATGAGATTTACTCTTAAAAAAATCACCACATAAGTCATTGTTCATCACGACAACCAGTGACGGAGCCAGAAATCCAGTTCAGGAGGGCCCAATTAAAATTGATAATTTTCGATTTCATCCTATATTAATATTATCGAAATATATAATATTAACAAAAATTGATCTAATTAATTTTTAGTATGTTTTATTAAGTTTTAGGTCATCCACTCATAACATAAGAAGTAATTATGTTATAAGTATATTTCGTTCTTGGTAAAGTATTATGTGAATAGGGCTGGGTAAAATACCGAAAAAATGGTATACCGAGCTTATCGTACCGAAAAATACCGAATTTACCGAAAAGTTTGGTATACCGAAAATTTCGGTAAGGTATGTTGCCGTACCGAAAATTTCGGTATGGTAACGGTATGAAAAGTGGCATACCGAGGTATATACCGAAATACAGAAATTAATTTATAATTTTAATTATTTTAATATTGTACCATTATAAATGATTAGATGATAGTCTTATTATTAAAAATACGGAAGCCCAATCAATCTTATTATTTAAAAAGAGCACAAACTACTTATTTTTTTTAATTAATATAACCATAGGCCCATAGTCAATTCTTATGCAAGCGCTATGTTTATCCCTTTCCTACCTCCTTCAATCCCTACCCTCTAACTCAATCAAATGTTGTCTCTCTCAATCTCATTTTGCTAAAAAGAAAGATAAAAAAAACACCGGTAGTCGAATATTGAATCCAAAACGTTGAAAATTTCTATTTAAACCAGAAGTTAGTCTTATTCAGTTGTTGTCAAGTGAATAAATTTATGACAATAGTAACAATATATGTCGAGTAAATCTGAAATCTATTTTCTTTTTGGAGAATTATTTGCAGAATATAATTCATATGTTTTCTCCGAGGTTCTCCCTTGTTAAGATTTTAAAGATGTCTTTTTTTTTCATTTATTAGTAGTTTATTTTACAAATTTTTTGGGAAAGAACGGTATACCGAAATCATACCGATAATATACCGAAATTTCGGTATACCGAACTACGGTATACCGAAATTTTCGGTACAGTAACGGTATGATTTTTTACATACCGATATTTTCGGTACGGTATAAGGTATGAACAAAAAACTACGGTATACCGTACCGAACCACCTCTATATGTGAATGGTATTCACAGTAGTTACTGTGAATAACAATTCACTAATACTTTTAGTGAAATTTACTAATATATTTGAAGGAAAACTACTAATACCCTTTAACTAATACTATAATTTAGTGAAAAAAGAAAAAAGAAATCAATACACAAGTGTATCTAGTGAGATTTTTTATTTTCTTTTAACAATCGTGTTCAATATGATAAAAAGTTTTGAAAGAAAGAAAAAAGGAAAAGGCAAGGTCCTGGAAAGGTTATTGGGGAATCGAACCCTTATTCTTGCCCTCTACAAAAAATTAACATTTTCTTCAAACCACTAGGCCCGAGTCATAATAGATTTTAAATGGGAAACTACACTATATATAACAAAATTTACAAAATTTCAGGGGGGGCCCAATGCCCCCCCCCCCCCCCCCCCTACGTAGCTCCGCCCCTGACGACAACTATTTTCTTCAAAAAATTATGAGTAGGTTTTTTATGAAAACGCTTCATGATAAGCTTAACATAAAATAGTTTTAGAGTATCATTAATCCAATCAGAAGTATCATTAAACCTATTAGGGGTATCATTAGTGTGAGTTCAAGAGGTTTAATGATACTTCCGATGAGATTAATGATACTTTAAAATTGTTTCATGATAAGCTTATCATGAAATATTTTCATATAATACTTTGCCAAGAAATATATATTTTCCATAAACAATCACGTTATTCATAAATGGATTTCACAATACCCCATAATACCCTCCAACATATGACAAAAAATAACAAACCTAAATATAAGTCTAATAAAATTGGACAGATGCAATATCACATTTTAACTTTAAAAATGTTTCACTTTTTAACTTTAAAAATGTGTCACTTTTAATTAAAAAAACACTTTCCAAAAGTGAGTTGAAAAGTGATAATGTTTTCTATACATGGCAGATGAGAGATGGATCCGGTTAATTCATGGTAATGGAGCACCTCGCCTTTAATCAGTTTGCGTACTTATGGATTCCTACACTCGACCAAGAGGAACAAAATAACTCTACAACGTATAGGTAGTTTGGTATTTGTACACAACAATCTTCGCCTCTTGTCAAGGAGAACTCCACAATATATGCAAGGTGACTCTAAAACTAATGTGGAATTTAGCTGGAGATATATATGCATATGATGATTTAGATGATGTTGGTTTGTTTGAGATTGCAAGTCTAACATTGGATGAGCCACAGTTGGAGTCAAGTTTGGTTGCAGATGAAGCTAATGAAGCACCAAGCAATGATCTTGATTAGATTACTTTATGGTTGCGTTATGTTCTTAAATTCTGTCTAGTATTTTGTGTATTTGTTATTCAACTATCTTATTATATATAATGATTGTGACTTTACATTGAACTGGTAAGCATTTATATTTTCTATTTTGATGATTCTTTTCTCTTTTTTTTATACTTTATAATTTTTAGGTGTAAACAATTTGTGGAATTATTTAAATTAACAGAGATAATGGATAAAAAAAATTAAAGAAGTATAGTCATAATGTATAAATTTTTTTTTAAAAATTTATAGTCGTAACCCCGCCGTACTTACCCATATTTTATGAAAAAATTCGTGTCTTCATACTGTATCGATGTACCCAAGTCGTACAGCCTAGCACGTCTTATGAAATGAGACCCGTGAAATGGTCCTCACTAATTTATGTCAATACACAAATATAATGTCACATATTAAATACAAATCAATATAAAAATGATATCTCAAAATAGTATGAATTTTCAAATTTAATATAATAATGAAAAATATAATATAAATTTTCAAAAAGATGACGCATAAGACTAAGAAGGGCCCGGTGATTGTTGATTATTATATTAATTATAACGATAAATTATTAATTTTAAAGATATAAAGTAATGGGAATAAATATTTAATGAATAAAGTTTTTCGTGAATTTGAGTTCACATAAGCTTTATTTTTTAAATATCATTGTGTAATATATAAATTATTATTTTAAAAAATAATTGATTTTATGTGTCGTTCTTCTGAAAATTACTATAAGTGACACTTTGCATATGTGACAATGACATTTTGTATATTAAATAATAATATTCGCTCCGTCCATCAAAAGTATGTTCATTTTTCTTATTTGTTTGTCTAGAATAAATGTGCTCGTTTCTTTTATGTCAACCATCACTATATTTTTACACTCACAAACTATCATTTTATTTACAAAATACTATTATTTTATCTTCTTTATTTAATTTTTCAAATAAAATCTTGGCCCAAACAAATGAACACAATTTTCATAAACAATGAGAATACTTTAAATAAATTTTTTTATGTGAATTTGATTTAAAAAAATCTACTAAAAATATTAATTATAAATAATTTTATTATAAACAAGTTTCACGTTCTGCATTATTGTTTGGGTATAAGAATACGATCCTAGCTACACTGCACTTTTCAACACGTAATTTGACATTATAAGTAAAACTTTACTGCAATGTGCAAATAAATATACAACGCTTGATATCCATGTCTTAAGGACATAATTCTCATAATTCCTCAACGGTAAATTATAAAGAATAATATTAGTGAGTTGGAGCGTCCACGTCCCGTTACGTGTCATTGACTTTTTTATTTGGTCATTTAGTTCAATATTTATTCATGAGATTGCAAACAATATTCTTTTGTCGCCGAGCGTGATTCAATCTATCGGTAAACCTATTGTGCAACAAGTGAGACAGACAATTTAAGTGAACATTTAAATAATATCTATTATTTTTATTGAACAAAATTATAACTATTCAAGTATTACTATATGATGAAAATAATTATAAACATTTAAAATACATTTGAGTTAAACGACTCGTTTGATGAATACAAACTGGACTTTGGAAAAACAACATTCTTAATATAACCAAAGTTAAAATATTATATGAGGCAATCAAATAAAAGAGATAGAGTCTCGTTTATTATATTATATAATTAACGGGTTAATTGCACAGTCTTTCTTTTTCGCAAATTTAGTACCGACCGTTAATTTTTGGATGGAAATCTGACTTAAGTTGACTTTTAAAAATAATATTAAAATTAATTAATTGTGTATATAATCAAATTAATTCATAAATTATAAATTTATTGTAAATATGTATATTGAATTTAAGTATAATTAAAAAATACAAAAAAAATTTAAAACACAAATAATTCTTATTTAGAATTTGAAAAATTAAAAAGATATAATTCGTATATAAAAATACAAAAAAAAAAAAAACTTTTTCAATTTAAATTATAATAATTTTATGAAAAATCTGAAAATTATTATTAATATATAGTATTATAGGTGTATTACTTTAAAAATACAAAATAAAAATAATAGTAATCATAATTTATGTTAAACAAATTAAGTTAAAAATATACATATACATACATACATATATATATATATATATATATATATATAATTTTCAAAAGCAATTTTTTTTTTCAAAACAAATATTTCCTCCAATAACCAAATCTATTCTCATTTTTCTTTTTGATCTATTTTTTCAAATTTATTTTCATTCTCCTTTTGAAAAATATTTGTTTATCATTACATTCATATATGTTTTACTGTGTATATATCATATATATATATACTAATATATATATATATATATGTATTATTTAGTTTTAAAATTAAAATTTAGTTATAATTATGTATAAATAATTTTCAGAATTAACTTTTGACAGACACGTGGGAAGAACTTGCTCATTATGTTAAAAATGGATGGAAAATAATTATGAGACTAAAATTGTTAAAAAAGAATCAATTTAAAATGAATATATTCTTTTGAAACTATAAGTGATTTTTTTTCAATAATCTATTGATTTATGTGACTTCATTCAATCATTCTATATTTTAAAGAGATCATCAAATTTCAAATGAGCTTAGTCGTCTCCCACAAAATTCTTTTATAACTAAAAAAGCTAAGTAGGGTCTTTCTACGGTCTGAAAGGCTTTCACCCTTTTTAATGTCAGTAAACCTTTTAATTATCGTTATCGAAAATCTAACGTATAATATTATTTTCAACGGATTGCACTTTGCAATAAAGCGTTTGCACTCTGCATATTACAATCGCACTGTATCACCCTATTAATAAATTAAATTAATAAATATAAAATTACAAAAATATTCTTTTTACTTTAATATAATTTATAATATTAATTAATTAACATTTATTTAGAAAAATGATTAATTTAGCCCCTTAATTTTCTCTTGCGGATCAAATAGGACCCACAATTATTATTTTTGTACATCCAAACTCTTTTTTTTTATGAATCAAATCAAATAAGCCCCTCAACTCAATAAATGGGAACAATTAAACCCTTTTGTCAAAAATAAATAAATAAATAAATAAGTGAACGACGTTAAAATAACTATGGCTCACTATTGAAATTGCTCGTTTCCATCTAAACACCTAAAATTTGCAGTTCTTCTTGCTAAGTTTCTTAAACAACTAAATACAGATGAGCATCAACAACATAATCATTTGAAAAATATCTCCTTATATGTAGACAAATTGCTTATCTCTCCTCCTATTATCAATTGATTGGTGATAACATTGTGCATATTTTCTTGAGATTTAAGGTCGAATCATGAACAATTGTTTGGATTTTGCAAGAGTCTTGGTGAAAATGCGTAACAATTGCTTAATTCGGAAACATCTCATGTTTTTCAGGAATTCGAGGTAAAATGGTCAAAACAAACTCAAAGAGAGAACTGTTGAAGACAAGGAATCAAGGAGAAGGGAAGAAAAAGGCAGCAACGACCAAAAATGAGATTTGAATCGAGCAAAATGAAGATTTACACTTGGTCGTGCACCTGGTCGTGCATCTGGTCGTGCAAGTAATGAGATCGTGTACGATTTAGGGAGAGAAAGCGCTTTTTGAGGTCGTGCACGACCAAGGGCATTTGGTCGTGCACTAGTGCACGGTCGTGCACCTTAAGAAAAAATGCGTAGCCAAAGTTTTGGGAAAGTGCACGACCAGGAGTGGTCGTGCACATCTGCACGGTCGTGCACCCCTGATTTTCAGCGATTTCAGTGTTATTTTGAAGTCGTGCACGACCAAGAGGAGTGGTCGTGCACATCTGCACGGTCGTGCACCTTGGAATTTCAAATTTTCACATTTTTAGATCGGGACACGTGCCAAAGATCAAGAGGAAGAGTATTTAAGGAGAAAAATTCGGAAATTAGAAGGGGACCCCCTGATTTTGAAGGATAGAAGAGCTCTCATGGAAACACACACACACACAAAATTTCTCATTAATTAGCTTAGCTTAGCATTAGCTTTAGATTTCAATTTTGATAGAAGTAGATTTTCCTTTCCAAGCAAGAGTGAAGAATTTGTTGAAGCTTTCACACATTTTGTGAACCAAAGAGGTGATATCTTTCTATTTCATTGCAATTTCAATTGATAGTGGTATGGATTTCATGTGTTGTTCTTGTTTAGCCATGGGTTGTTCTCTTAAATTCATGGGCTAACTTCTTTATGCCTTGAATGGTGGAAATTATGTGAGAATTAGGTTTGGGTGTTGACTTATGCCTAGTTTTGATTGTTTGTGGACTTATATCCTTATTGATTGGAGTTTATGCTTTGCTCTATGCATGAATTGTTCATATTGAGGTGTGAATTCGTTTTAGTGTAGATGAGAATTACATTGACTTGATGAGACCTTCGTATATGAACAAGGAGTGTTTAGATGCGTTTATCTCGTTTTAACTCGTCGAGAGAGAGTTGAAACGTAGGATCAATCAATGAGCCTTAAGCATTTGATAGTCCGTTGAATGTTTAAGTGAAGTGTTACTTGGTATAGTCCATGAATGATTAGGATTATGGCATAGGTAGACTTTTGAACCTAAGGATCACATAATAGAAACCATTTGAGGCATATCTCCCCCTTGCACTTCGTAGCACGAAGTTAGAGTAGTTGTTTATTTTCTTGTTTAGAAGTTATTTGATTTAAATTACTTGTCATTTACATTTTATCTAGTTAAAACCAAAGCCCGAAAACTTTTTATTTGTAACATCATGTCAACTTTGAGATTGATTCCTAAGAACACTTTCCATCTCCTGTGGGTTCGATAAATTTTAACTTGGTCAATTGCTTATAATACGACGAACTCGTTCACTTGCGAGTAGTTCAATTTGTGCTTAAACGAATTTGGCAAACATCAATGCACTCATCTCCCATGCTTGCAACATAACTAAATTTCTTCCCCTTTATCCTTGAATTCTTCGGTATGAGATGAGTTCTAATTTTCAGGGTTCTTGGTAGGGATGGAATCCCCTGTTCCAAGCCCATTTCAATCACCATATTCATCATCCCCACATGTGAAGGGATACGGATTGGGACCCGATCCGTTGGGAGATGGATATTTGGTCGGGTCATAGAAATGCTCGTTCTGCAAAGTGAGCAATTGGTGTTGTTCTGAAGCCAAACACCGATGCAATCAATATGAAAAACGTGGGATCAATTGGGGATGAATCTGTATTTTTCCTCTGGTTGGAATTCTTCCAAACACCGCATGATTTCATATCGCAAATCCCTTGTATCATCCCTTTCGAACTTGAAAATTGGGATTGATTGGAGTTGGGCCTTGTTGAAGCCGCGATTCTCCGGCGCCGAGCAGTAACTAAATAGGTGGTCGGTGGGGGAAATTGAGGGGAGGAATGTGGCGCACGTTAATTCTGCTTTGCACGCTTGTACTTTAGTGTACAAACTCCGCAATTTGATAAGTTAATTTGGCCTATTTTTCTAATTCCTCCTATGGAGAACGTGAACCAGTCGTTTGCTTACTATTTCACAGAAGGGCATTATTGATCCATTTTACAAAGTTTGGGGTTTATTTGATTCAATTTATAAAGAAAGAGAGTTTAAATGTAAAAGAGAAATAGTTATGGTCCTATTTGATCCTCAAGAAAAAGTTGAGGGGCAAAATTGATATTTTTCCCTTTTTATTTTTAATAATATTATAGGGATGGTGTAGTAATTTTATATTTTTATTTTATATAATTATTCATTTTATTTCATTGCGAAGTTAAATCGCTCAGGGCGTAACTAAATGACGTGTCGAAATGTTATTGGCTTACTGACGTTAGGAAGGACGAAAGTCTTCCTAACCGTAGAAAAATCCAGCTAAGTATCCATGGAAAACAGTTGAGCGCACAAATTCTTTTTTTTTTTTTCTTTCCAAGTCGCACTAAAAGTTTCATGATTTAAATCTGAAATTGGAAAAAACGACACTCCAATTAATTTATTGGAAAAACAAAATCCCTATATCGTTGATTGAATTATTCCGTAAAGATAATTGTTATTGTTTAAAATAAAAATTAAGTTGTATAGTGCACAAAAAAATTACTTTTGAAATAATTATTAAATACTCTTTGATCAATAGAAAAATCTCTAAATAATATATCCATGCAAATATTAAAGAATACTATATATAAAATAATTTTGAATACACAAACACTCATATAAAATATGTTATATATAAATTTATGTCCATATTAATAAATTCATGGATTTTGGCAGAGACGAGTCGGGTCAGACGAATTTTGCTCAAGATCTTGCACAAGAGTAATTCAAGGTTTTTGCTTCCAATTTGTTTTACTATACAAACAAATGTGTATTACTGTAAGGATAAAATGCGTATTACTATTAGACTAAATATTATTTTTTCACTAATTTTTCTTTTATAGAAATAAGTATTTTTTTCATACAATATAAGAGCAAAATGTGTGTTTTTATCTATTCAAATATTGATTTTCACAAATATTTATTGATTTTTACAAAAATAATTATTTTTCCATACAAAAACACATGTAAGATAGTGAAAAATGTGTTACTCTAATAACACAAATGTGTTATTCAATGTCTTCCCACAAATATATAAAAACACTCTTCCAGGTTGTGTTACCATAAGGACAATCATATGTTATCGTAAAAACAAATGTGTGTTACTGTTGGAACAAATATGTGTTAATGTTAGAATAAGCGTGTGTTATTGTAAGAGTTAATGTGTGTTACTGCAAATGTGTGTTATTGTTAGAACAATTGTGTGTTACTGTTTAGAGCAAATGTGTGTTACTATTAGAGTAAATGTGTGTTACAGTAAGAGCAAATGTGTGTTACTCTTACAAAAATATATTTTTGTTTTTATAGTAACACAAGTAAGGTATTGAAAGATGTGCTACTACATGAACAAATAGTACCAACATGCAACAATACACCTAGATTTAAATGAATGAGAAATAAATTGAGTAACACATATTTGTTCTTATAAATATATATATATATTTGTCATTATAGTTAATATAAAGTACAAATATTTGTTGTTTTAAGGATTAGTAACACACATTTTGCATTTAAACTAACACGCGTTTGCTCATATAGTTATACAAATTGAGAGCGAAAATCATGACAAGCCTTGCGCGAATTATTTTCTGAAAAAATCGTCCGACACACAGCGAATTTTAACCTGGTTCCACACCGCGGCATGCTGATCCGCGATTACTAGCGATTCCAATTTCATGTTCCCGAATTGCAGAGAACAATCCGAACTGAGGCAATCTTTCTGGATTCGCTTTGTAAAATTTTTATATTTGCTTATTTTTAGGTATATTATACCTGAATGTTTTAATTTACACGAGTACTGTTCCACTTTTGAATTTTGACATTTTGTCATAATGAATCTTGAATGTTAATACAGGTATGCTTAGGGCTGCCATACCGTACCGTACCGAAAATTTCGGTATGCAAAAATCCATACCGATACCGTACCGAAAATTTCGGTATACCGAACTTCGGTATACCGAAATTTCGGTATACCAAAAATGCATACCGCATACCGTACCGAACATTTGGTATGCCATACCTTACCGATATTTCGGTATATACCGGTCCATACCGAAATACCGGTCCATACCGAAATACCGATTCATACCGAAATATCGATTTATACCGAAATACCGGTCATACCGGTCCATACCGAAATATTTAACTAATTATCTAATATGAAAATAATTTAAATATTAAATTTTAATAATAAATTAAAGGTACGGTATATACCGGTATACCGAAATATTGTCGGTATACCGAAATATTATCGGTATACCGAAAATATTCCAGTATACCGGTATATACCGAAAATATTTCGGTATTTCGGTATGATACCGTATACCGAAATTTTCTAAATATTCATACCGATACCGTACCGAAAATTTCGGTACGGTATCATACCGTACCGAAAATTTCGGTACGGTATCATACCGTACCGAAAATTACGGTATACCGAAATTTTCGATAAATTCGGTATTTTTCGGTATGATAAGTGCGGTATACCGGTATTTTCGGTATTTGGTCCACCCCTAGGTATGCTCATACATAACATTTTATTTCTTTCAAACTCAACTCTCCAAATTAAATCCAACAAAATGTTTCTTGAGAACGGGATTTTTCATGATTAGTCATTATAATAATAAATTCTAACACGTGAATATTACATATTTAAGTTACCATCACATGACTTCCATATAGGTTCACTTGTTCAATACTGGTTTAAATCCATATTTTAAGTTACTATATCCCATAATGAACAAATCTAGTCACACATTAAATTTGATAGATGCGGTAGGCGGAAGTAATTAATAACAATGGAAAAAATAGAAAAAAGAAGAAGTAAATATTAATATTAGATTCAGGGTGGAGAACGGAAGAGGGACATGTGGAAGGTTGTAACTTGTGAGATATATATCAGTATTCATTAATTAAAGATGTTGTACATTACAAAATATTAAGGGTCCGCTTGGTTGGGGTAGTGATTATAGGATAATGGGAATTAAAGTGATTGAGGAGTTATTGAAGTAGGGAGTAATGAATGGGGAGTCATTTGATAGGTAAATTATAACTCATTTTCAATCTTATTACAATATATTGATAATACCAAGCACTACTAATTGATTCATTCCCATTACCTTATACTCATTACCCCCAACCAAGCGGACCCTAATTTTAGAAAGTACAAGCAGCATATTTTACTCTCTGAATTCATTGGTCGGTCCATCTGGGTCGTGATCCTGAGGAACAGTTTAGTGTGGTTCCAGTATGTGTTTTGTAAAAGGAAAAAAAAAAAAAAAACAGAAAAGAAAGAACAAAATCATTTTTTTCTTGTTTATGTTAAAAAAAAGAAGAAAAACAACAACATATACATGGAGTAAAAGCATTAAATTTTTTTAACATTATTTTGTGTTTTTGAATCATTGTATTTTACTTTTATCAAGTTCCTTCTGTAACGTCTTTATTTTATTAGCTACTGAGCTTTAAATATTTAGTAGTTTCTCATCTTGCAATTATAAATTTGCTACAGCAGCCATTTCTAGTCTTCCAGCTACTTCTAGTATTTTGAATTAATACTTTGATAGAAGAATTTGGTAAAATAAAATTACAAAGAGCACAGCCGCTCTTGAAAAGGGGCATATGCCCCAATTTTCCTTTTTATGTCTAGTAAGGATGTTTGGGTTAGAAAAAGAAAAAAAGAAATGGAATTAATAGTCTTACAATAAAATTATGGAGAGGTATTGTCCCATTTTTGACTTAAAACATTGTTATTTATTCCCATTAACCAATATTATATGCATTAATTTTAGGAGTTTTAATAATGATTCTTCATTATATATATATACTAGAGTGTACCCACGCGAATTTCGCGTACTGAAAAAATATATTATATTTATTTTCTGTAAACATTTAATATAAGATTATTTTTGTTTAAGTTGGGCTTGGAGATTTCTTGGAGTGTTTGGAGACTTGGTGAACTAATCTAACTACTAACAACTAACATTTATCGATAAAAAAAAAAAAAAAAATTGTGGAATAACATTACTTAGACTAATAATTTAGTAATAATCAATTTCCATTTCAATATTGAATAATTTATAAATTAATCAACATTATTAGTTATTGGGAGTATACGGTAAAAAATAATTTATATAAGAAACAATACAAAATTTGAAATAAACGTTAACGTTACAAATACCTGTTCATCGATCAAAATGAGTTCCAAGTAGAACTTGTCTCTATTAAAATCGTTAAAAAATATTGTCCAACTTTTTCAATCCTAACTTTAACGGTCAATTTTTGGCTCTCACTCTTGATATTAGAAATCAGAGAAAATTGAGGTGTCATACTCTTGAAATCTAAAATGAGATTTAAATTACAACAATCAAACCATCATAATTATTCAGATAAAGATATATGATATAGTTAAATCTATTATTTTTGTACATGAAGAATATTTAAACTGAACGATGTAGAACATAAATCAACAATCATTATTACATTCATATTGATATTGATATTTAAATCTAATTAAATTGTGAGCACTTAAAATGATGAATTTAATTATAAAATAAATATACTAAAAACAATAGATATACAACTATCCAACAATTGATGGAAGAAATTTCAGAAAAGAGTGGAACAAATGAAACTTGATGTGAAAAAATGAAATACAATATGCTCTTATTTATATAAAAAAAAAATGAATGCAATATTATATCTTGTTCATAATAAGAATATATCACATAAAGATATCTTTGGAATATATAACTATACCTTTTATTTTAAGAAAAAACAATCGAACATTATATTATACTCACTCCGTCCCCTATTAAATTTCACATGTTGAGTGACACAGATTTTAAGAAAAACTGCTTTATTGACTTTTTCAACCAATGGGAGAAGAGTATTTTGAATTAAAGTAAGTATTGTGAGTGTGTTTTATTTCCTTATTTGGGGTGTGAAATTTATTGTGGGACGTCCCAAATAGGAAAGTGTGAAGTTTAATAGGGGACGGAGGGAGTACTATATATACTAACTCAAACATAGAAATGATAAATTTAGATTCATTCAATAAGTAGATCATATTTAATTACATTAAGGTTTGGAAAAAATATGATTTATAATAAATTCTAAAAATAACTAAATAAGAAAATGGAAAAAATATTTATTTGCATTAATTATGCAGGTATAAATCAATGGATCAAATTTAATTATATAGAATGAATGGTTGAGATCAAAACTTAAATCAACTTTTAATGAGAGAGCAGTATTTTGAAATGGAGAGATTTGAGACATGCCACCTCATCCTTAGAATAAGGTGGTGTTGACACATCATCTTGGAGAGATTTGGTTATATATTATAATAAGATATTCATCAAGTTTTATATGCATTCATTTTATACACTCAGGCATTGTCTTCAAATGTATAATTCTTTATAAAATAAAGAACACAAACGTAAATAATACAATCTGTTTACCCAATTCGTCAAAGAATGATCATATTTGGAGGCGTATTAAGCCAGAAAATATTTTTACTATTTTTACTCTTTTACAAATAAAAGTGGCATACCATCATCTATTTATACACAATTTCCGTTCACTTGAATTAATCAAATCCTTTATATTGGTAAAACAATTTTTGCCTATGTGGCATCCTTCAAATGTAGACATTCCAATATCCTTTGTTCCATGTTGATTTTAGGTGTCCAATCATCTTAGCCGTTGGTTCATTTCATCTTTAATCTCGACCGTAGATCGTAGACAATTCTTCCTATAAATTTGTTCATTTGTCATTCTTATTTTTTCCATCCTTGGTTCTCTCCTCATGATTCCTTTGCCTTTTCTTCCATGCCGTACGAATTCTCTCCTCATGATTCCTTTGCCTTTTCTTCCATGTCATACGAATATGTTTCCGCTTTTTTTTCGGGCATCTTCTCATTCTTTTTTGGCACATACGGAGAGATCGGAGGTATTTGGCCCCCAAAAGGGATTTTTTCATCAACAATTTGGATTAGGCTTCGAGGAATGGCGAAGCATGGGTGGACATAATCGTGCCACTGTGTATTTATATTTACTTGTACGATAGGATTGTTCATCTTTACTTATACGATAGAATTGTTCGTCGTGTGTCTTTTTCCGGTGAAATTCGATGTAACGTTTGTATTTCTGTATTATTTATAATGAAATTTTGTTGTGTAATTTTCGTCTTTTGAATTTTTTTTCCCTATTGATCCATGCTTCAACGTAGTAAATTTGTGATGATCATTGCCTCTGTCGATTTTTGGTATGGAAAAAATTCATTTTGTGTTGTCTGCTCGATCAACTTGGAACGCAAGCGGCCGGTTGACGTCATAGTCATTTCATAGTGTATTTTGCGTTAACTATTGTGACACGTTTCCATGATTTTTTTTATTGATGTGGTTGATGACTACTACTTCTTTGGATGTTAAATCTATGGCCCCATTTTTTTGGATAAATTTTCTCCCTTAAATTTAATTATAAGTCTTCATAAATTGTATTTAATTCCATTGAATTATTTTTAAGTCTCATGATTATTAGGCATTCCTATTATTTGAAATGTTAATTTCAATTTATTATTGGTGTGTGTATCATAATTGTTATTTAATTATTTAATTGATGTGTATAAATTGATATGTTTTGGTCCAATTACTTGTCTAAAATGGTCTATGTGTATTTATGGCCGTAAAATGGGAATAAAATGATCAAACACTACTCCTTTGGATGTTTAAGTTGATATGGGTTGTTAATTTTCGTGGAAATATTGGAAGTATTTATATTTAATTAGTTCTAATGAAATGTCTAAAGTGGTCTATGTGTATTTATTGGTATAAGATAGAAATAAAATTTGTGTTTAAGACTCCTAATTATTAAGGTTTCTATTTATAATCAAGGTAGTTGAATTGATATGGGTGTTGACTTTTCAGCGTTTTTAATTTTGGTCCTCTAAATTTTCTACCTAAAATTTAATTATAAGTCTCCATAAATTGTATTTAATCAATTGAATTATTTTTAAGTCTCATGATTATTAGGCATTCCTATTATTTGGAATGTTAATTTTAATTTATTATTGGTGTGTGTATCATAATTGTTTTTTAATTATTTAATTGATGTGTGTAAATTGATATATTTTGTTAATTTTCCATTGTTTTGATTTTGGTCCAATTACTTGTCTAAAATGGTCTATGTGTATTTATGGCCGTAAAATGGGAATAAAATGATCAACCACTACTCCTTTGGATGTTTAAGTTGATATGGGTTGTTAATTTTTCATTGTTAATTTTCGTGGAAATATTGGATTTATATTTAATTAGTTCTAATGAAATGTCTAGAGTGGTCTATGTGTATTTATTGGTATAAGATAGGAATAAAATGTGTGTTTAATTCTCCAAATTATTAAGGTTCCTATTTTATAATCAAGGTAGTTGAATTGATATGGGTGTTGACTTTTCAGCGTTTTTAATTTTGGTCCTCTACTTGAGTTTGGTAGCTACATGAGTTAAGGGTATATCTTTGGATGTTATCACGTTTATTATACATTTAAAGTATGATGATAGTTTGGTATTGTTCTTTGGATGATGATAGTTTTAAATATATGGTTCCATCAATAGACTAATTTTCTTCCTTGAATTATTTGTAATCTACATAAATTGTATTAACTTGGATTGAATTGTGTTTAAGTCTGGTATTTATTGGACATCCTTATTATTTGGAGTTAATTTGGATGTTATATAAATTTTATTTAATTCAAATGAATTGTGATTAACTCTAGGTTATTCTTATTTCTTGGAATGTTGATTTCAATGCATATTTTATTTGGATTAATAAATTGTATTAATAAATTCAAGTGAATTTTTTAATTGTATTCGTAATTATTTGATATGTATTGTTTCATACTATGAGACGGTTTCACACAGGGTTTTACCAATTTTTTTTATTACAGTTGAAAGTATTCAATTCAAGTTTTGATTAATTTTCTGATCACTAAACTATCAAAACTTAAAAGAATGAAACCAGTAGTGTTGAAACATTTGAGATAAGTTTCATGCTCAAGTGAAGTATTGTGTTTCAGAATATTGGGAATTCGGGCTAATAATTTTGTTTGGGGTGTTAATTTAGTGTCTATTGAATGGTCCTGGACTTAAAGTTTTCCCGTTTTATTTTTAAATATTTTAAAAATGGTCCTATTAACTTATATTGTTGTGATTTGTGTAACAATGATTCCAGGATAATTGATGCTAATCATTTTTGAATTAACATCTTTGGACTAATTTTCCTCCTTGGATTATTAGTATGAACAATAAATTGTATTAACTTGAATTAGTTTTGTTTTTAAGGATGGTATTTACTGAATATTCTCATTATTTGAAATTAATATGAATGATATATAAATTATATTTAATTCAAATGAGTTGTCTTTAACTCTAATAGTTATTGTTTATTCTTTGGATTGATTTAATTCATTTAAAATGTGTTTAAGTCTCATAGTTATTGGACATCCCTATTATTTGTTTTTTTTAGTTTGATTCTTGGGGATTCGTAATAATATATATTTAATACAAATTAATTCAAACATATGACCCATCGTATAATTGGAACTATTTTCCCCATAAAAGATTTAATAATAATCTTCAAAATCATATCGAGTTTCATCTCATGAATTACGCCAATATGGGTACATGCATTGCCTGGTAAAACATTTGCCACCATGCGCCCAGATAATTAAATGTTATGATTAAAAAATTAAGAATAGATTGACATGTTATATTCGCTACATTGTTTGTATCATGTCCTTATTTGATTTTATAATGGAGATGATAGATTGATATGGATTATTAACTTTCCAGTTTTTTGTTTTTTGGTCCTTCGACCTTGATGAATTAGTGTCTATTGATATTGAGTACTCTTCAATGATGGTCGCCGTGACAAATGTGTAATTATAATTTAATATCTCTTGATAATTTAATATCTTGGAAAATTATGAGACTTGATGTGCCGTTTAAGGGATTTTATTTAAATGAAATTATCTCCTGTAATAATTATTTTAATTACTTAGATTCATTAACTGGTTGATTTGTTAAAATTATGGTTTTTTTTTTGTTTTTTTTTAAATTGTCTTATTAATTTATATTGTTTTGATTTGTGTAACATATGGCTCCATCAATGGACTAATTTTCTTCCTTGGATTATTTTTAGTCTACATAAATTATATTAACTTGAATTGAATTATGTTTAAGTCTGGTATTTATTGGACATTCTTATTATTTGGAGTTAATTTGGATGTTATATAAATTTTATTTAATTCAAATGAATTGTGATTGACTCTAATAGTTATTGGTTATTCTTATTTCTTGGAATGTTGATTTCAATGCATAATTGGATTAATAAATTGTATTAATAAATTCAAATGAAATTGTTTAAATTGTATTCATAATTATTTGACATTCCTATTATTTGGATTTAATTGGTTTTCAACTGATATGTATTTTGACAATGGTGTGATTATAATTTGGTGTCTCTTGATAATTTAGTGTCCCTCAATATTAAATTCCCCTTGATGATGGGTTCTATGATAAAGGTGTAATTATAATTTTTAATGTCTCTTGATAATTTAGTGTCCCTTGATATTAAATTCCCCTTAGTATTTGTTAGGTCCTAAAATAGTCTATATCTAAAATGGTCCTGGAATGGGTTATGATCAACTAATTTGTGTAATTACTTCTATTCATTACCTGATTAATTTTAAAAAAATTATAGTGCATGGCATGAATGTGCCGTATAAAGGATTATTTCTAAATGGATTCATTTATATTAGTAAGATAACGATTTTAGTGCATGTCATAAATGGCAGGAGCATGATGGGTTCCTATATCTAAAATGGTCCTGGAATAGGCTATGATCAACTAATTTGTGTAATTACTTCTATTCATTAACTGATTAATTTTTAAAAAATATAGTGCATGCCATGAATGTGCCTTATAAAAATTCAATTCTCTTTTGATCAAGAGTCTTGGAAAATTATGGGACTAAATTGTGGGACTAAATTATGATCAAGAGTCTTGGAAAATTATGGGACTAAATTGTGTCGTTTAAAGGATTTTTTTTAAATATAATCATTTATATTGGACCACTGGTATAAATTAAGTTCTAATTGACTTTGTAAAAGGTATGTAACAATGTATTATGAAGACAACAATTTTAGTCCATGATATGGATGACAAGAGCATGATGGGTGCTATGACAAGGGTGTAATTATAATTTAGTGTCTCTTGATAATTTAGTGTCCCTTAATATTATATTCCCCTTGATGATGAATGCTATGACAAAGGTGTAATGATGATGATGTCCTTAATATTAAATTCTATCTGAAATGTGTTTTTAAAAATTCAACAAATGTGGGTGACTGTTGGGGGCGACAACATGAATATATTGATGATGGATTATCAGGCTAACAATACTTTTAAAAAACATGCACCAAGTTCATTTTCATATTACATGTAACAATGACTCTTTAACGTATAATTATAATTAATTATATAAATTTTTTGTTATCCGAAATTAGCCATAAAATGATCAATAATATAATAGCTTCTATTTTTGTGTTTTTCAATGGTCCTATTATAAGAAAATTCTATTAACTTTTGTGTATTCCAAAATTGGTCCTAAAATTAGTCCGCATATTTTTTGCAAAATTATTATTCTTTTGATATCAATATTCATTCACATAATTCTTGGTGTTAACTCATGATGTTTGGTCCCATATTTTTTTTTGTTCTTTTCTTTTCAAGTTTGGTACCATGCATTAATTTTTCCGATAAACTTTTATTATTATATTTTTTAAATGTTCCTAAAATATCTACAATATTGACTACAAATTTCTCTTAAATATATGCTGGAATTTCGTCCAAGATTGTTATTTTTTAAATTGATGTCGAATATTGTTATATTGAATTAGCGGTCTTTTTGATATTGTGTGGAAGACTAAAATTGTTAACAAATTTTGTGTTAAAAATTCCAAAATTAGCCCTAAATTATTCCTAAAATATTTGATATTCCTAAAATGTGCGCCAATTTTTGGAACTAGACCGAAATTGGTCCTATGGGATATTCTAAAAAACGTGCACCGAGTTTTTAAAACGGAATACTAGAATTCTTGAAAAATATTATGTCAAAAATTCCTAAATTAGTTCTAATTTTTTTTAATGTATTAACGATGTATTGTATTTTGGATAATTTGTGTTTTACTATGTAATTGGTTAACTTAAAATTCTTAAAAAATATTGTGTTGAAAATTCTGAAATTAGTCCTAAAATATTTTTAATGTAATAACTTCTCTCATTATATAGATAAATTATAATAATATAATAACTTCTATTAACTTTTGTATTTTTTGAAATTGGTCTTTTAATTATAATTAATGATTACTATAATAATTTTACAATTGTAGTTGATATTATGGGACCGAATTTGAAAAAATTACGGGACCTAAAATATCTTAAGAATGACTATTGTTGCATACCGCCTGTTCTCATGGGACCAAAATAAAAATTATAAGGGAAATTTTGTTATTTTAGGACACTACCTTATGGTTGTTTGTAAAAATAGAACACTATCTTTGCAGGCTTGCAAAGTTAAAAAAATATATTTACGAACATGCAAAAAAAAAAAAAAAAAATCTTTCTTATATGAGTTAATTTAGATATAAGTTATAAGATATGATTTATTTTATACAATTCAATTCGTAGTTCTGATAATATTGGCTATAGATTAGAAACATGATTAACCTCATCTTGGTATTACGAGTTTTAACATTAAAATATTAGTATTGAGTGAATGTTTTGGAATTAAATTATTTCATATATGAACAACTTATAATTATTTTTAGATACACTTTACTTTACTCAATTAATGTTCTTTAAATTAAAGTTAATACTCTTCGTTACCATCAATTAAATTGGCTATAACAGAAAAATTATTTATTTAGGACACTATTTTTATGAGTGTTTGTTCAATTAGAATACTATTTTTACGAGCTTGCAAGATTGAGATAATATATTTACGAACTTCCAAAATTAATTAGGACAATATCTTTACAAATTTGTAAAACTAAGAATCTCTTTTTTGTTTTGTCCAATTTAGGCCAAATTTTATAAAATATGGGTCGAATAAGGTTCGATTACAATATGCCAAAAAAGTTAATACATTTGTCAAAAATAAATAATTAATAATTAGATAACCAAATTAATAAAAATATATTTATATAATATTTTTAAAAGTAAAATCTAACAGTTTTTGTCGGAACCCGCGAAGTTCGCGGGGATTGTACTAGTGCTAATACATATATGGACCCTTCGGGGGTGATGTGGAGTCAATAAATTTCCTAGGAATATGTATCCCTTAATTAGTTAATTTATGCACTTACTTGAGGAACCAAATTGACATCTACAAATACATTGTTCCATAACTTACTTTCACTTAACATTACATAGTAGTAGAGATAATCCCACCCATTTAGTATAAATATTTCTGTTCAAATAGTAGAAAATTAATACCTTCAACTAGTTAAAAATTAAAAAGTGAAATGATAGTTTTTTAATTCAAAAAGTATAATACAATATAATAATATGTGTTTATTTGAAAAAGTTAATATTTTAAATTATTAATAATAGTTTTTTAAATTCAAAGTTATATGTTTAAAATATGACAAAGTCTAATATGCAATATTGCACCAAGTCTGACCCGTGCAATTTGCCCAAACCCTACTCAGTTGCTTTCTATATAAATTAAATTAAAATTCGTGGGTCAAAGGGGGGTCAAACGAGTCGCTCATTTTTTATACTGCTGAAAATTATGTTACTGTATGAATAAACGAGTGTTACTGCATGAGCAAAAGTATGTTACTGCTTTAAATAGAAAATTCCAAAATTTGTGGGTCAAAGACGAGTCAAACGATCGCCCATTTTTCATACGGCTGCAAATTGTGTTATTGTATGAATAAACAAGTGTTACTGCATGAGCAAAAGTGTGTTACTAGCTTATATCGTAGCACTGATTAGTTCTTGTAGTAACACTCATTTGTTCACGTAGTAACACATGAAATAATTAATCATATAGTCGTTTTATCGTTTAGATTCTTCCAATTTCATATGGTAACACATGAATAAGAATTATGTTAAGATTTTTTTTTTGTGTTTATCAAGTTTTTCTTCTTTATGATTTAAACTTCTGTTTTTTCGCAATTCCACACTGTTTCTAATATAGTAACACATACGTACTCTTACAGTAACACTCACTTGCCCTTAAAGTAACACAGACCTGAGAGCAAATATTTCTGTTTGCTTTTGCGCGATTTTTTTTGGGAAGATCCATTTGACCCGCGAATTTTATTATGTTGACCCGCGAATTTTAGAAATCTTCCTTTATTAGCGCGAAATTGTATGGTGCAATATTGCACGTAAGACATACTCATAAAATATACTACCCCGTCCCCAATTAAGCTCTTTTGTTTTTTCACAATGGGTGTCTTAAGTTAAACTTTCAGTTTTCTAATTTGAAAAATATCTATAACCAGATCTTTTCTCTCTACCTTTATCTCTCTCATCTTTTCTATTTTATACTCTCTCAATCTGTTAAAAGTGTGCTCTTTTTGTATTTACAATAATTTTATTTTCTTTATCATGCAACCATCACTTAATTACTTCACATGTTATTGACTTTACATTCACAAACAACCATTTAACTTATGAATGGACCAACCAATTCCTCAAAATACACTTGCTTTATCTACTTTACTTATATATATTTTTTAAAATTTGTCAGAAACAAAAATGACACATTTTTCAGGGACAAATGAAGTATTACACACACTACATATTTAATACTCCTAATATACTTCTTAATAAAAAAAAAAGGAAAAAAAGAAACTTCTTTCATAAGAGAGAACACTGATGAGTGAAGTACGAACTCTAACGGAAAATTCAACAATGGTGATTTTTAGCAAAGAAAAGAAGGACTTCAATGGTGTTTATTGGAAGTGCAAGAAACGTGGACATACAAAACAAAGCTTTCAAGATGGATCTAATCAAGGTGGAGTGGCTTCGCAAATGGGTCCGAACAAGTTGTTAACGCTGTGATAGAAAAATCAGATGCCCTGTGACTATGGAGAATGAGAGTGTAATGATGTTAGTTGGACCGCATGTGCATTGGTTTGACATGGATGCAAGGTTTGTGGTGGAAGTGTCAATGACTGAAGGATTTTTAGGATGACCAAAAGCTAGGAGTTGCACCATAAATCTCTTTTTGGCATGCACTGAAGGAAATTCTTAGAATGGTTGATTCTAAGTGTTCTACTCATATGATGGAGTAGATGTTCTCTATTTGAGATTGATGGTTCTTTGGTTTAAAAATCATGATTGTCGGTGAACACAATGAAGTGTTATTTTATTTTACAAAGGTGGAGATTGTTGAATTTTAGTTTGTGTTGAATTAAAAGAACATTTTTTGGTTATAGACAAAAGAAAAAGTACTTTCTAAGACTATTTAAGAAGTCTAGGTGTTTTGGTTGCAAGTGTATTAATCAATACACCTTAATCTTGCGTTTGATTCTAGTTAAAAAAAATTCCTCATATTCTCTTCTAATAGAGTCTCGTAAAAAAAGGTGGGAGTCATTGTAGTACTTGGGACTTGGGAGGGTTGAGTGAAAAAAGAGAAATTCTATGTGATTGTAAAAATTTACCATATAGTGATATTTTTTTGGTGGATTGTTGTTTTTTCGTATTTTGAAGTTTTCACGTTAAATCTTGTATTGGTGATTGATGTTTTATTTCTCCACTTTGTTTCTTGTTTATTTTTAACCTTGGGGATTAATTTCCCAAAAAGTTCCCCCTTGAACTTGATCCCAAATCCTTTTTCCCAATTCATTTCTCGACACTTCCCCAATTCAACAAAATTCAGATACAACAAATCACAAACAAGATGAAGAAATCGACCCAGTGGAGAAAGCTACGACCTCGTAGTAATCCAAAAATATATTACTGTAACATCTATTAATAAGAAACTTGAGTTTTTATTTATTTATTTAAGAAGTACCGAATGGTAGAATTAAGGAGTATGGAGTTGGAAGGGGAGTAATGAATAAAAGAATGAAATTAAATTCACTATATCAATTCTCATACCTCCTCACCAAATAATTTTTTTTATTCCATTCAATGACGATGAAAACATAGTAAGAATTATATATCAATGACAAACAAAGTGAAAGTACAACCTGAGAGAAAAATTAAGAGAACAAAAATCTGAGAAAAAAATTAAGAAATTTTGCATTAAATCAGCTGGTTATAAGATTTTATTAAATGAGCCCGGGAATGAGATTTGTGTGACTGTCTCATACAAATTTTAATTTTAATTTTAATTTATGGATGGTGTACATGAACATTAGTTTAGATGAACCCTTCTATTATAGGACAAAATATAGAGTGTAAATGATTTATATGAATCATTGAATAATATTAATTGTTTTCATTAAAGAATATTAGTTGGTTCAGTGAAGAGTATTACCTTTTTACACTGAAGAGTTTTAGTTGTTCAGTAAAAAAAACTAAGACTTTTCAGTGAAAACAATTAATATCCTACAATGGTAACAAGTACTAATACATTTTTAGAGAAAACAACCAGTACCCTTTAATGATTCATGTATGAACCATTTTCACTCTATACACACTCCTTTTATAAAGTAATGTCTTTTCACGTACAAAATATCATTTAAAAAAAAGATTATCTGATATTTTTTACAAATATATTAAAAAATATTACTCTATATCGAAAGGTATTAAATAGTTCACTTTTAACAGAGTTTTTTGTCCAACGTTAAAATATTAGACTGTATTAAATAGTTCACTATCAACATAAGTTTTTGTCCAATATTAAAATAATTGTCTGAACACTTGACAAAATAGAATACTTGAACTGTAGCATGCAGGCCCCATATAGGAAATGACGGTAGCATTTATGTGAAATAAGTTAACAAAGAAAAAGTGATAGCTCCCAACCTCCCCTGGAAAATAATAATTGCAATGTGGGAATCAAAGTTTATCTATCCAAATTGCCAAAGAAAAAGACCAATTTTCCAATTATCTTGCCTACCTTAACTTGAACCAAGAACATGGGATGTGTGGCCCTCTGAGTGCTATCTGATGCTACTTTGTACATGTTTGAAGACGCAAAGGGACTTGAACAATATATCTAAAAGAGAGCTTGAAATCAGATGATAACTATTTATGCTTACATGAATGACACAAAGAAGTATATTACTAAATCAATCAATCCTCAGCCCACTGAGATCTACACAGTTATACAGCATACTTTCACAGAAGAACCAGCAGTTATACTAAAATCAATTGAGATTGTGAGACAAAAAGGAAAAAAGCCCGAAAAGATCGATACGTGTAGTGGTTGAAATCTCAGCTTTGCCTCTCCAAACTTGCAGCTGATGAGTGATCTTAAACCTGCTGTTTCAGCCAATAGCTACTTACAAGAACACACATTAATAATTTAAAATAGTAATGATTGTATTGACAAACAATTTAATCATGAGAAGTATCTCAACTTACATTTGGATAAGAAATTCTACACTTACAGAGAGCTTAATCAGGTAATCAACTCTTCACAATATCAAGATATATGCAGGTCCTCCAAAAAATATAACTCTATACAAAACTACTCGATTAGAAAGACCATTTGGGTGTTCTCTTCTTTTGTTAAGAAACTCATCTGATGAGGGGTGTGATTAAGTACTCAGTTGCGTCTTATTTCTAAAACTGAATTGCTAAATAATCTAGTCCTAGATCAAAGATTTCAAAGTCTGCTTTTGCCCACATTGATTGATCCCTTTTCTCTACAACCCTGATCAGAATTCTCACCAACTCCACATTTGTGATGATCTTTCCCCAACATAGGGAAAGACAGCATTCGTGGATGGGGGTGCAAAGCTGCAGAAACATCACCCCACCATTCAGGATTTCTTACATACCACTCCATAGTTATCCTTAAACCATCATCCCATTTCGTTTTCTCAGACCACCCCAAATTCTTTAGCTTCCGGGAATCCAAGAAATACCTTTGATCATTAAAAGGTCGATTCTCCACAAACTTTATCACAGCTGATTTATCCAAAGAAAAAAGCCTACAAATATCCCCTGCCACATCAATAACTCTCTTTTCCTCATCTGTTCCAACGTTATAAATATGACCAACTTCACCCTTGTGGAGTATGGTATCAAACGCTTCAGCAACATCTTCACAATAAAGATAGCTTCTTACATTCAATCCATCCCCATGAATCGGGAGTGGCTGTCCTTGCATAGCTAAGAGGATGAATTTAGGAACCAACTTTTCGGGGAATTGATGGGGCCCATAAACATTGTTCCCCCTTGTGATTATCACAGGTAATCCATAGGATCGTCCATATGCCATCACAAGCATTTCAGCCCCAGCTTTGGATGCAGAATACGGGTTTGTTGGGAGAAGCTGTGAAGCCTCGTGGTTCCCCACTACTGCATTCTCATCTGTCTCCCCATAAACCTCATCGGTACTCACATGGACGAATCTCTTAATATGACCTAGAGCTTTGCAAGCTTCTAGAAGGACACAAGTACCATAAACATTATTCTTAATAAACTCAAAGCTGTTTCCAAATGAATTATCAACATGTGTTTGTGCTGCAAAATGCATAACTGTGTCTATGGCCTCTGTGGCAAGTATATGATAGACGAGATCAGCACTACAAACATCGCCTTTTACAAATTTAAAGTTGGGAAGAGATTTGGAGGGATCTAGGTTCTTCAAGCTCGAGCAATAGTCCAGCTTGTCAAGAACAACAATTTTGTAATCGTAGTTTCGTGTGAACCAGTTTGTAACATGAGATGCTATGAAACCAGCAGCACCAGTAATCAATATATTCTTCGGTTTATATTTTTCCATATTGAAGCAAGATCATGGGAGCCCTTCAATCTCTATTCAGAAACATAAATAAATTGAATTTAGGGTAAACGAAAAGTAAGAAATGCTGAAAGCACCAAAACATTCAAATTGAGCAATTGGAACAAGAACACCGGCTGAGGACAAAAGTTTTTGGCTACCAAAGGCAATAGCACACCTCAACAAGTTTCTCATAATTCTTAGCAAACTACACATTGACATCAATTAATATATTCAACAGAGAATTCTCATAAGAAGGCGAAAAATAATTCGTTTCAGCAAGTAAATGCAAAATAACTCAAAAAATGTACCAACGGGCAACAGAAAAAAACAAATCATAGCTCTAAATCACAAATCTAAAGGCTCGGATGAAATGTAGGAACTGTTTAAAATAAAAGGGCACGCAAAAATCAAAATGTAGGCAAGATGTGTATATTCACAAAATTAGGCAAGTACAGTCATGTCTAGGAAGAATTCTCAGAGATTGATCTAATTTACCTGGAAATCAGGAACAGTTTAACCATCGCAATCCAGAAAGATCGGGCAAAACTCAATTTTGATCAGAATTTATTCGTGTAGGTAAATTCAGAGAAGAGAAATGAGTTTGATTTGAGTGTGAGGAAGAAAATATGAAATTTGGTAAATATATTTATAGGATTGATCAACTGATTTATGTAAATGCACCGGGAAATATGGATTAGGCTCCTAAATTATTGCTCAAACCACCTAACCTTCACCTCTAGTCCATATACTTTCCAACTTTTTATTATTCAAATTTCTAAATGAAAATTAACCAAACCTAAATATGTTTTTTTTTTTAAAGAATAAAAAAACCAAAATTACCCCGTCCCACATTTGTTTTATTCATTCGTCCTAAAATTATTTATAAAATATTAATTTGTGTACATATATTCACAAAAGACAAAAACTTGTGTGAGAGGCTCTCACAGTGAGACCGTTTATAAAATAAAATAAATTAACACCCACCCCTACCTAAGTGTTAATGCATTATGCCTAATTTATATTCATTACAAAAATATACACATATTTACCTATATTTCACAATTTTATTCAAACAATATATTTTTACCTATATATCACTAATTTATTCATAAATGTATTTGTTCTTAAACAAACTATAATGTGCAAATAATTTTAACACGGAGAGGGTATTTCTTAAACAAACTAATAAGCTTTTTAAAAAAAGATAAAGTACAAAGTGAAAAAGTCATAATATGAACCATTCAAGAATATTGATTTTTTTTATTGAAAGATATAAACTGTTTTCACTGAAGAGTGCTCTTCAGTGAAAACACTGATACATTCATTAACCTTTTTAGAAAATTGTAATTATAATTGATCTAAAAATATCTAATTTGTAAATAAAACATTTTTAGATCTAGATTGGATCCTTATTATAGAAAATAAGGATTTAATTTCATTTTTAGTTAATTAATAAAATACAGGTCGGCCTGGGCTTAAATAAGAGAAGTTTTGGTTGCATCCAGGTGGGGCAGCTTTTACGCTATAAAATTAAAAATCAAATTAGTGTTAAACTCTACTAAAATCTTCAGAGACGAACCCAAAATCAAAGAAGGAAAGAGAAAAAACTCCCAAGGATTTCTGATCTGAATTCACCGGGCATTTCTGCGTTCTGATTTTGATGCTTCTTGACTTAAAGGTACTTGAAATTGTAAAGTCAATGTAGCACCGAACTAATTCAACTTATTTTCGAGATGTCCAGTTTTTTTGGCCTCCACATATTTGATTTTAGCTTAACTTTTGTTTGTTTGTTTGTTTGGAAAGAGCTCTAAATTTGGTTTTGAATGGATTTCATAAAAACCTTTCGATGTAGTCATATGCTGTTCTTTCGATGAAGTTAAAGGGTTGCTTTGTTAAAATTAACCCTTTTGTTCTAATTTGGTGTGATTAGTTAAATTCAACAAAGAAACGATCTGAATTATGTATGAAGTTAATTGGTATTGTAACTATGCATTTCATGTTTATATTATTTTGTTAGTTGGTATCTGAATTAAATATGAAGTGTTGCTATGGAGATTTTTACCTTTTTCTTATTTATTTTGGAGGCTTGATATGAAAAAAAGATGCATTTCATGTTTTACAGCCATGTCTGGACGTGGGAACCGATTATTGAAGCAATCAAGGGACACATCAAATGTTCAATTTCCAGTTCTTTTAACACTTCTGATTTTGATACTGGTTGCATTGGTGGTCTTTTTCGGAAAGAATGGTGATAACTCGATTTTGATGTCTGATCTTGAGAACCAAAAATGGAATAGCTTTGACTCTGTGGTTCAATTAGATCCAACCATAGAATTTAGAAATAGCACCGATTTGATATGGCAGATACCCGAATCACCCAAGGCTATTCTCTTCTTGGCTCATGGTTGTAATGGTAGAGCAGCTAATTTTTGGGATAAATCTCCTAATTGTCCAAAGTGTGTTGGTTTACCCGAAGAAAGGCTCATTGTGCTTCATGCTTTGGCTAGAAAATTTGCTGTACTTGCGATATCAAGTAAAGGGGCATGTTGGTCACTTGGAGAGGAAAGATGGATTGTTAAAGATATGATTGAGTGGTGGATTACCAAACAAAAGCTAGAAAAACTGCCTGTGTTTGCATTGGGTGCTTCCTCTGGTGGATACTTTGTCTCTGTTCTTGCCACAAAGATGAAATTCAAAGCCATTGCTTTGATGATAGCAGAAGGGGTGTTCAGTCATTTGGATATAACTAGTTATTACCCGTCTACCCTTTTTGTGCACATGCCTAAAGACGAGACTAGGAGACGAAAGATAGAGAAGTATATAGTAGTAATGAGGGAGAAAGGAATTGATGTTGGAGAAGTAAAATGCATGGAGTTCCCATTGACGCCTCAGTTCTTTGCCAACAGAATTCCAGGTCTTGATCAATCCTTGTCAGAGAAGTTGTTCGATGTTTTTCGGGACGAGGGTTTTATTGACAAGAACGGTTACATGAGGGATGATGGGCGTGCAATACCGTGGAAAATAGCTATCGAGGAGAGAAATGTTTTCCTCCCTGATAAATCACTGGTTAATCTTATTCAGGAGGAAATGAATCTTGCGTTTGCCTATCATGAAATGACTAGCTTGCCCTCTCAGGAAATATTTGAATGGTTTGATTCCCATATGAACTGACAAGCAATTTAACTCATCACATTTTTTATTTATCTCATTCCAACAAACTGATGTTCCTAAGCACTGCCAGATGGGAACCCGATTTTGGAATTTCAACGCTTATCTTTTAGATTTGATCAGTGTATGCATTTTGGTGAGTAATGCAACGTTTTCAGCACAAAGTACTTCTATTCGTGATAGTTGAAGATTCTTACAGCATTTAGGTGCTATAGACATGGTGAAGTTCTAGGGTGCTATCTTCGTCAATTACGCATGGAGGTCATTACATTAATTCGTTAAGTAACACATTCGTCTTATTGATCAATTTGATTTTGTTATCTATCGATCATATCTTCTCCAAATGTTCAAAATTTACAGTTAGTTATTTTCTATGTTTACGATAACTTCATGAAGATGATAATGCCAAGAATACATCAAGTGTATACATAGTGGTACTCCTACATGTTTTGAGTTAATATTTTGGGTCATAGCTGTTTCTTTCTTAGCAAAAGGCTCATCGTTTCCAATTTCTTGTTTAAACAATGTATTTATTAAATAAACATTTTATATATTCTCCTGCAATATTAGTGTTAAATTTTGAACAGTTGAGTAGTTCTTGAACTATTGCAATAAGCTTAGTTTCTGGGTATACAGTGCATTTTGTAAATGGTTATTTTCTATTTGGTGACCAATACCAGTTTGTTAATATATATCATCTTACTCTGGTGCACAGATCCATGACTCCATGTTTTACAGTTCAATACTATGGATTAAATTCAAATAATGCTCTCTTATCATCTCCTTGTTTTTACTGTCTCGTATTAATTTATTGCAGGTATTATATGTTATTATCAGGGATGATTTGACTAGCTTATACTCCCTCCCCAATTTTATTCCCATTGGAATGAACATGAGTTTTAAGGAAATGAGATAAAGTGAAGGTATTGTGGGGTCCATTTATGATAAAGTGATTGTTTGTGAGAGTGATAATAAAGTAATTATTTCTAAAAAGAAAATGAGAATAGATTTTGAGGAAGGACAAAAAAAGAAAAGTGAGAATATATTTGAGGAATAGAGGGAGTAATAATTTCTTTACGTGAAAGATTGGTATATAAGCCAACTAAGAAATAACATCTCTCAGTGAACTAATTAAAGTGTGTGTAAGTATGAGAGAGAGAGAGGGAGGGCAAAATAATGGTTCACATTCAAAATTTAAAGGCCCTTTAAGGGAGGGAGGGAGAGCAAAATACTGGTTCACGTCCAAAATTTTAAGGCCCTTGGCACATGTTATCTTTTGGTCGATTTTGTGATATTTTTTCATTTTTATAACACACAGGCGCACACACATATACACTGATAATGTCTCTAAACTAGGCTATATCGATTATGGTTTTGAGAACCATGAATCAGGAACATGACTTTTGAAGAAGGTACGTGAAACAAGTTTAAAAAAAAAAACAAATTGCTTATTATTTGCTATAAGCCTTAAAATCCTCATTCTCAAGCTGTTATTTTTATGCAGGCTTAGCTTCACAGGACTTTAATGCTATGTTTGTCCAACCATTCAGAAATCTGTTGGGTGCTCGGTATAGGCTGAGCAAGTCAATGTGAGCCCCACTTGTGATCAATTCAGTTCTACAATTGTGATGCTACATTAATGATGCCCCTGATAATATATGTGACAACACTTTATTCTTTATTATTTCTATTGTCACAATACTCACCTTGATAGAACTATGTAGCCTGAATTAATTTTTAAGATCTTAGGAATACATTTTAAGTAGGACACCCCACATATATTGAATTTATATTTACACTTTTTATTCCAATTATTAATTGTGGATAGTCCCATGATATAATGATGGTTAATTAAATATTTTAAAGGATATTGGTAGGAGTAGATGTAGAACATTGTCTAAAGACCAATCTCTCTTTATTCCTCTGTTTTTGGTGTTAATACACACAAGTAGATGCTTAAATCTTTAATTCTTGGTGGAAATATCACAATAAATATGCATTTATTTTAATATTTCTTGTTGGAAAAAGGGGTGATTTCTTCTCAATTTTTTCAACTTAGAGTTTTTTCAGGATTTATGAGTTCCATGAGAACTGTGAAATTAGGATAGTCAGATTTAAGCATAAGCTATATAACATTAAGTTCAAATTCCAGTCAAAAACTGAATAAAGTATACAAACAAACCAAATAACTAATATTATATAAACTGGCAAACCATAATATAGCTATCCATCTTGAATTTGTAGCATTACAGTGAAATACACACAACAATATCATCCTAAAGAACCTCAAACGAGTAAACAAACACCAAAGAACCAAACCGGCTATGAAACATAACTGAATCTTTATAACAAAGAATTTTCTGGTTTTTCAGGCTCTGGGCTTGATCTTACCCTCATTAGCCAGCTTAAAGAGCTGGGCCTGAGCCGTTGCCGCCTTGTTGGAGCTAAGTGCAGCAACGAAGCTGTTCTGAACCTGGTTGGTCGTGTAAGGGAACCTCGTGTGTGACATGGAGTTGAGCAGAGCCGCCGTACCTTCCCTGTAGAGTTCTCCGACCCCATCGCCACGAGTATTCGACAGCGCTTGAAGTAAGTTCATGTTGGAACCGAATCCTGGCGTGCTGCTAGGTATGCTCATTCCGAATGCACTTCCGACCGTTCCCCACCATCCAAACAAGGCAAATATCAATGTAGGGTGGTTCCTCCAGTAACTGCAATTCACAAATAGTAAATAGTTAGGGGGCCTTATTGCAAAATATGGTAGCTTTCTTCTTGATATGGATAGTTTAGTTAAGTGTACTCACGTGCAAGTGAATGGTGGAGAGATTGGGAATGGAGGTGATGGGAAGGTGATGCTTGGAGGGCTTGGAGTACCTGGGTCGATTGGAGTAGGGGTGGGAGTAGTGGGGGTGGGGGTGGTAGGAGTTGGAGGGTTGTAGTATCCACCACCAGAAGGAGGGGAAGGAGTACCGGGGTCAATTGGAGTGGTGGGTGGTGTTACGGTGGTTGGTGGTGTTGGCACGTGTGGGGTTGGGGTGGGGTGGGTAGGGGTTGGTGTTGGAGGGTTGTAGTATCCACCACCGGAAGGAGGGGAAGGAGTGCCCGGGTCAATTGGAGTGGTGGGTGGTGTCGGCACGTGTGGGGTTGGGGTGGGGTGGGTAGGGGTTGGTGTTGGTGTTGGAGGGTAGTATCCACCACCGGAAGGAGGGGATGGAGTATGATGGTGGTGGTTACCGCCACTCGGGGGGGTTCCGCAGTTGGCTGGCGGTGAGCCGCCGTGGCTGCCGCCTCCATGATGTGGTGTTCCGTGAGACGGGGTTGATGGGGTTGGTGTTGCATGGCCACCTCCTGGACTATGTGATGGAGGGGAGTATGAAACTGTTCCAGAAAACATATACATTATGTCAAACTCCCATACAGTATTACAAAAACTTGCAAAAGTATCACATCTTGTGTTTGTGAAGACGAATTACCTGCAGGAGGGGGGTGGGCACCCGGGTCGGGAGTATAGTAGTTCTTCTGATCCTCGAAGGTGGCGGCTGCCGCCACCGGAAGGACTAAGTTTTGGGAAAACAGGGCGGCCAATGCCACCCACAGCACCACTTTCCGACTTCTCATAACCGCCATCTTTGGTGTTTAGCAACAAAAACCCAGAAAGGAATGGGAAGTGATAATGATGCAGAGGAATGCAGAGGAGCGTTGTATATAAAGAGTTATCAGAGAGTGAAGTAATTATAAGCAGGTGAACAAGTATGTGGTTAGTTGTATTTTTGCAGGTGCATTTAAATTCTCATTTATAACTCACATTGCATGCCATCCAAGTCATTTTTTTATTACTATAGGTATAGTATGAGTAGCCTTTGGATGTAAGTGAAGAAAACCATATCGGAAAATAAATAAAAATAAATCTATGCATGCTAGATATTGGAGAATGGAACTTGCATTCACCATTTTGAGTTAACTATTTAATTTGATGTATCGATTTATAAAGCGAAAAAGTAAAATAAAAAATAAAAAAATGCACAGTGTTGGAATTGAATCTCAGTTATGGCAGTGGCAGAGAAGTAGTTGAAGAAGCTGAAAAAAGACGAATTCTGGTAATAAATGAGGCCACCAGCTAAATTCATAATAATTATTACTAATACCATTTTATTATTTTGATGACAAATTCTTGTGTACACCATTTGCACCGAGCACTCCTTTCGAATGGTATTGATATAATAGTAATACTTATTTTGCTAAATGGTATTACTCGAAACCAGTTGCGCTATGCACATCAGTTAAATAGTTATCGGAAATCAGTTGCACGGTAGTGTTACTCTATTTTGAATTGCATTGGATTGTGGCATTTCCAATTTCACCTTTGTAGAATGACCCCCACCCCTTACACCACGGTTTGACCTGCCACTCTAACAATGACTTCCTCTGTCTGATATTTGTTTACATACAGCTATCCTAGCCTTAGCTGTTTTCATGCATGTATTTATGGAGAAAAAAGTTTTTTTTTTTCCATAACTTATCTTGTATCTAATTTATGTCCAAAAAAATTTAACTATTCAATTTTGGTCCCATAACTTATTTAGTTGTCCAATTTTGGGCCCAATTTCACCGGAAAAGTCAAAACGACGTTGTTTTATGTCACGTGTGACTCACGCGCCGACCAAAATTGGATGCTGACGTAGCGCTGATTGTATTTTTTTTAATTAATTATTTTTATTCAATATTTGTTTCCACCACATTAAATAATTAATAAAATTAATTTTAAATAAGATATCAACTTAATACCCATTCAAACTTACGGATTTACTAAGCCAATTCAAATCAATATTTTCAAAATTAAAAAAAAAAAAAGGGAAGATTGAAATCGGATTTCAAGAAGGGTATCTAAGATTCTGCCTTTGAAATGACGATGTGCATTCTTTGTTCAGGTAATTCAATTTCTCTTATTTTATGTATTATTTATTTAGAAAATGTGAGCTTGAATTGGTTTTGAAAAACCGTAAGTTTGAATTGGTATTAAGTGGTATCTTATTTAAAATTAATTTTATTAATTATTTAATGAGGTGGAAACAAATATTGAATAAAAATAATTAATTAAAAAAAGAAAAAAAATACAGTCAGTGCCACGTCAGCATGGGCAACATAAATCCCTAATTTTGGCCGGCGCGTGAGCCACACGTAACATAAAACGACGTCGTTTTGGCTTTTCCGGTGAAATTGGGACCAAAATTGGACAACTAAATAAGTTATGGGACCAAAATTGAATAGTTAAATTTTTTGGGACGTAAATTGGACACAAAATAAGTTATGAGACCAAATTTTTTTTTTCTCTGTATTTATGGCCTCTCTCTCTTTCACTTATACATACATACATACATGATGTACAACGCATACACATACTGCCATGCGTTTGTGCATGTGAGAGTGAGACCCCAATTTGATTCCTTGAGATTTGAGATGACTATTCAAATGTAATGGTGGCAAGTTTGGTGGCCTGGGCTTTAATTTTGTTGTCCTTCGCTTCTGTTGAATTGATGCTTCTATTTTCTTGCAAATTTTGGATTACGTGAAATCTAGGTTTAGGGTTTATTTTTGGAAAGTGATGTTGAATTCGATATATTTCTTGATTAGGTTAGGTTCATGAAATTTAATTTTGTTTAAAAATTTATGTTTGAACTTGTTTAACCGTTAACCAAATCTAATTTGATCGGATCATCGAACTTTGATCTAATCATGAATCATGCTTGAACAATTTGATATTTTTACTCTTATTTAACTTTTTTTTTTTTTTACAATATCAAGCTCGAAACGATCTTCATGCTTTACCAATTTTGAGCTTGTTTGATATTTACGTCTAATTAACTTCAAATAACTTTTTTTTTTTTTGTCACACGACTATGAAAGTATCAAATAGATTTATTTGATTTTTTAGACTTTCAGTTCTATCTCCATTTAGATCCTTTTTGTAAGAAGACTATGATCAAGTAGAGTTATTGAATTTTCAGACTTCCAGTTCTATCTGCCTTTAGATCATTTTTCAAGAAGAGTTGTTACCCTAATTAAATCTTCGCTAGTTTGTTAATTATGGTCTTGAAGGCAACACATTTTAAATCTTTTATTTTAGTTTGTTGTTACCTGATCGATTAATAATGCCACAACATAATTATATTTTGCTTATTCGTCTAATGACTGATCCTGAGAAAGAGAGAAAATAAATGAAGAGTGGTACTATATACCCCTCCATATTTATTTGATACCTCCACTCTATTTTTAATTTATTATAATGTATTATATAAATGACTTTTATATTCATATAATCAAAAGAAAATTAGATACACCCACTAGAATACCAAAAGACACAAGATACACAAATACAAGAAGAAAATCAGTAAAGATACGGAAAGAGAAGATAAAATTCATCTTGTCCACCATTTTATCATATTTATAATGGTGGTGCAACCTTAGTTTGTTGTTTTTCTACAATGGTGAACCAAGCAGGTGCAGACAATTGAGTTTTGCTACAATGGTGAAGCAAGCAGGTGCAACCAATTGAGTTTTGCTACAATGGTGAAGCAAACAGGTGCAGACAATTGAGTAAAATAACACGCAACCGGGATTACTTTGTTGCGGACACCACCAAATCACATCAACCTAAGCCTCACCATTCGACCAATATTTGAGTAAAACTTATAATAGAGATTTAATTCTTCTAGGGCAATTGCTACATTTTTTGGAAAAAATCCCGATACTAGTTTTTTGAACCTGGTTTTTCGAAAAATGGTTAAAGTTTCGGCAAAAAGTTGTCGAAATATGGTTAGGGTTTCGACAAAATATTTTCGAAATATAAATTCTCGAAAATATTTTGCGAAATATTTGTCATTTTTTAAGCCAAATTTTAAGCCAAATTTTCGAAAAACCAGGTTAAAAAATTTTAAGCCAATTTTTTTTTTTGAAATCTTTGTTTGTGAAATATCGTCATTACCGGTGTTTCGCCGCCGTGAGTCCTGACTCAACACTTCATCTCGTCGTGCAGAAGCGCTTGGTAAGAGGAGTATTAAGAGTAAGAGTAATATAATGTAGATATATTAATGGGGGTGTATTTAATAATTATTTAAAATAGAATAGATAAATTAAGTGAATGGGGTATCTAATAAACATGGAGGGGTATATAGTCGGACCTATAAATGAATTGCGGGTTAATTTGACATATGAAAAGATTTTGGGCTGGATTATGTTGGTTCCAGCCCATTCTGAAAATTCCAGCCCAATTATCATGACGCAGGGATTTCACCACCTAAACTAATTATTTATATTGTGAGGCTGCACCTTTATTTTGTAATAAAATTAAATTTATTTTAGAGTAGGAGTTCATCATGAAATAAGGACCAAATTCAATTAATTATAAAAAATAGAAAGAATTCAAACTTTATTAATAATTATAATATATATCTTAAATACATAAAATTTTGTCACTTCGCACCCCTTAAAATAATTTCCCCCTATACAATTCGTCTCCCTTGGAAACAATTCCTGAATCTGTTCTTAGTAGAGACCCCTAATGATCTAATTATTCCCAAATTAAACTTACACTAATGTACTCCCAAATTCTTACTATTTAAAAAAGAAGCTAATTTAATATTTGAATTATATATGATGATTGAAAACAGAGTGAATTTCTTAGTTATACCCTTATGTGTTGATTTATACATATACGATTTCAAGTACAAAATTGAATGTCAACATTATATGAAGAACTGAGAATTAGTACGTATATCACTAACTCTATTATATAAATCTCAAATATATGTAGATGAGTAGATCTATGGTAAATAATTTAACCTTACGGTATTAATTATTTTTAATATATACTATTATTATTAAACTAAATACTTTTAAATGAAACAATTAATTTTAATAAAAAATATACACAAAATGCAGGTAAGTTTTACCATTGCTGACTTTAATATTTAATTATTTATGCCCTTGACGAAGGGGATAACTTGTAATTGAAATTTGTAAAATGGTCTAAAGATAGAAATACCGAATAAATCATCGCAATTTAATAAATTAAATTTAAACCTAACAAAAAAAAAAAAAAAAAAAAGAAGTATTGGTGGATGGAGAAATATACAGCATGTATATTAAGTAAAAGATGTACCGAAAGATATTATGCAAATTTTGGAATGAAAGATCTAGCAAGCATGTAATCCATGCAATGATTCATGATTTTCATCTAAGCAGCTTAACAAAATAGAGTTTATTTCATATATCGGATAAGCGAAGCTACAATGCGTATATATACAGAACTTGATGGCTAAGCATCTAGAATGATCTTATGGTAGTTGTAACTAACTGCAGGCTAACTAACTGAAGATGAAGATAAGCACAGCAAGGCACAACAAGTTTGTTGCAACTAACTATGCACGTGAGTTAGTTGCATGCACATGGTAGTGCTCATTTGCATGCATGTGTGTTGTTGTGTGTTGCACAAATGCTATAATCCAATATCCCCCCCTCAAGATGAAGCCACTGGAGTAGGCAAAAGCTTCATCTTGGATCTGAAGCTGGTGAAGGCAGGGCCATGAAGGGCTTTGGTGAAAACATCGGCTAATTGAAAAGTGGAAGAAATATGATGCAGACTGAGAAGACCTTGTTTATATAAGTCCCTAACAATATGACAATCAATGTCAATATGTTTGGTTCGTTCATGAAAAACTGGATTCTCCACAATGTGAGCAGCCGACTTGTTGTCATACCACAGCTGAAGAGGAAAGGAAATGGGAAGGAGAAAATCTCTGGCCAGGAATGATATCCACTGAAGTTCCAAGGCCGTGGTAGCTAATGCCCTATATTCTGCCTCGGCTGATGATCTTGAGACAATATTCTGTTTCTTTGTCTTCCAGGAGATCAAAGAGGGGCCAAGATAGATGCAAAATCCAGTAAGTGACCTCCTAGTAACCAAACAAGATCCCCAATCAGCATCACTGTAGGCATGTACAGTTAATGTGGAATGGGAAGAATAGAACAGCCTGTAATCCTTAGTACCATGCAGATATTTCACCAAGTGTAAGGCAGCATTCCAGTGAGAGGATCTAGGAGCATTAACAAATTGACTTAGTTGCTGTACTGAGTAAGAAATGTCTGGTCTAGTAAAGTTAAGATAAAGAAGCCTGCCAACAAGTCTTCTGTAGCTCTCTGGATCATCAAGTAAGTCACCCTGAGTAGAAGAAAGGTGTAAACCAGGCTGGAAAGGCAAGTGAGCAGGTTTACAACCATCCATCCCAGTATCATTCACAATATCCTGGATGTACTTATGTTGAGATAAGAAAGTACCATAATTTCCCCTAGCTATTTCCACTCCAAGAAAATATTTGGCATATCCCAAGTCCTTAATGGTAAATACTGAATGAAGATGAGCCTTTAGAAGGTTAATCTGATCTATACAAGAACCAGTGAGTAGCACATCATCAACATATACCAGTAAGGCCAAGTAAAAAGAATCTGTGCTCATAGTGAACAAACAATGATCATAAACCGATTGCTTAAAACCATAGGATAGCAAAGTTTTAGAGAACTCTGTGTTCCATTCTCTGGAAGCCTTTTTTAATCCATATAGGCTCTTCTTAAGTTTACAAACTTGTCCAGGAAGAGCCTTAGAATAGCCAAGTGGAGGAACCATGTAAACTTCATCATTAAGAAAACCATGTAAGAATGCATTATTGATGTCCAACTGACAGAGAGGCCACCCTTTACCAGTAGCAAAAGCAATCAAGAATCTGATAGTGACCAATTTAGCAACAGGAGAAAAACTATCCTCATAATCTACCCCATGTACTTGGTGATATCCCTTAGCCACTAACCTGGCCTTGTATCTGTCCACAGTGCCATCAGGCTTAAGTTATAATTTGTAAACCCATTTACAGCCAATGGGAGATTTATGAGATGGACACTGAACCAGGTCCCAAGTCTCATTGCTTTCTAATGCATTCAGTTCATCAGTCATTGCCTTTTCCCATTCTGGATTACCCAAAGCCTGATAATAGGTATATGGTTCTTTGGAAACATGAACATTAGCTAGAAAACACATATAATCTGATGAGAAAGTGGATGGACAAGATGAAGGTGAGATAGGTGAAAGATGAGGTAAAGAAATACCTGAGAGATGATCCATATCAGCTGGTGGATGAATGGGAGTTATACAAGTAGCAGCATAATCATTGAGCCAAGATGGAGGGGAAATGATCCTTGTTCTGGTAGATTTACTTGGGATAGAAACAGAAGTAGGTGTATCAGAAATCTGTGTGGTATGTGAAGAAGTGGAAGGGTGAGAATCAGTAATATCAGAGGTAAATGATGAATTATGGTCAAGTGGTGTAGTATGATCATGGAGGAATGGGAAAATGTGCTCAAAGAAATGCACATCCCTAGAAACAAAAACAGAATGATCAATCAGGCTATACAGTTTAAAACCTTTATGACCAGGATCAAAACCAAGAAACACAAATTTTATAGCTCTTGGTGCAAACTTTGATTTAGAAGGGTGTGTGTCTGTGGCAAAGGCAAGACAACCAAAAGTCTTAAGAGAGTCATAAGTGGAAGGTTTATTGTAAAGCTTGAAGTAAGGTGTGTCCCAGTTAAGGATGGGAATGGGGAGTTTATTTATGATATAAGCAACATGAAGTATAGAATAAGGCCAGAAGGTAAGAGGTAGTTTGGATTCAAACATTAAAGCTCTTGCTACATTGAGCAAATGTCTATGTTTCCTTTCCACAACTCCATTCTGTTGTGGAGTATATACACATGATTTTTGATGTGTAATACCAAGCCCCTGAAGCAAGTTTTGACATTCATTGCTAAGAAATTCAGATCCATTGTCTGTTTGAATAGCTTTTGGATACACCTTGAATTGAGTATGTATCATGGTTATAAAGTTTTTGAGGACTGGTATTGCTTTGTGTTTATGGGTTAGCAGAAATACCCAAGTAGCTCTAGAGTAATCATCTACAATGGTTAGGAAGTATGGGGTATTGGTTATGGATGGGTGATTATAGGGTCCCCATATATCAGCATGAACAAGGTCAAATATGGATGTTGTTTGAATGTTATGGGTATGAAAAGACTTTCTGGATTGTTTTGCCTCATGACACACCACACATGGAGAAGATATAGTAAACTCAACATCTTTATTATGCAACAAAATAGAATCAATGTGTTTGGGTACATCAAGAGATGCATGGCCTAATCTTTTGTGCCAAACATCAACAGAAACAGAAGCAGCAATATGTGAAATACAGGAAGCAGGAATAGGACCAGGCTGCAAAATGTACAACTTCCCATGCATTTTTCCAACTGCTAAGGATGCATTACTCTTGGGGTCCTGTAAAGTACAAGAAGTACCAGTAAATGTGCACACAAGGTCAGTATTAGCAAGTAGATGAGGGATAGATAGAAGGTTATATTTGAAAGTAGGGATGTAAAGGACATCAACAATGGTTAATGAACTGTTAAGGATGATAGTGCCAGATTGTGTGACAACTTGTTTACTTCCATCTGGTAATAAGACAGTAATGGGAGTGTTTAGGTGTTTAAGGGGTTTATTGAACAGGTTCATGTCAAAACTCATGTGTCTACTAGCTCCTGTATCAAATATCCAAGTACCTTTTACCATACTATCAGAATTGAGTAAACCAGAAACTTCAGTCATAGATGTACCTGCACATTCAACAAAGTGTGCATAGCTTTGTTCACCTCCATGTGGTTTGTTGAGATATCTTGCTACCTCTTGTTGAATAATAGCTGCAATATCTTGTGTGTGACTGTGAGAACCTACAGAATTCTCAGTACTGCAATGTGCTACTGCTCTCTTTCCATCATTCTTCTTGAACCAATCTGGATATCCATGAAGCTTAAAACAGGTAGAAACATCGTGCCTCTTTTTACCACAGTGAGAACAGGATAACAATTCCTTTTCCTCCTTAGTTTTATAGTCTCCTCTTCCCTTATCATATTTATGATACTCCTTAGGTTCATATATTCTTGCCTTTGAATACATTGCAGACTGCATCTGAGTCAGTTTGGCAACATCCATTCCATCATCAGATCCGGATTGAATTTGCCTTTGTTGTTCAACTCTTGAAACAATTGAGTACGCCTTATTCAATGATGGCAGAGGATCCATCATCATAATCTGATTCATGGTGTGTTCATAGTTATCATTTAATCCCATGAGAAACTGTGTAAGTCTCAGTCTAGTGTTTTTCTCATGTAGCTGTTCCTCCACATCACAAGTACAACTTCCACATGTGCAACCAACAATTTGATCGAAATCATCAAGTTCATCCCAAACTTCTTTCATTTTCCCATAGAAAATAGCTATAGAGTCATGTCCTTGTTTCAGTGTATTAATTCTTCTCTGTAACTGAAAAAATTTAGTGCCATTTGCAGCACTAAACCGTTCACAGATATCATCCCATAGGCACTTAGCAGATTTTGCAGAAACAAACGTGTTATATAACTCTTTGCTTATTGAACTTAATATCCATCCTACCACCAAATAATCCACCTTCTTCCAAAGTGTATACTCTGATGAATTCCTATTAGGTGCCGTGATTGTGCCATCAATGAAACCTAGCTTAGATTTTGCTCCTAAAGCTATTAACATCGATTTATGCCAGGATACGAAATTCAAGCCATTCAGTGGTTGTGAAACTAGAACCAAACCTGGATGCTCAGATCCATGCACCACGAAAGCAGGATTGTTTCCGGTTTGTCGATCACCATCATTGTCTTCATCACGGTTCCCGACCTCGAATGCATTCTGCCATACATTCGGAGGAGCAGTAACTGGATTGTTTCTTCCTCGTGCCATGGATCAGCAAAGCTCTGATACCATGTTAAATTTTGGAATGAAAGATCTAGCAAGCATGTAATCCATGCAATGATTCATGATTTTCATCTAAGCAGCTTAACAAAATAGAGTTTATTTCATATATCGGATAAGCGAAGCTACAATGCGTATATATACAGAACTTGATGGCTAAGCATCTAGAATGATCTTATGGTAGTTGTAACTAACTGCAGGCTAACTAACTGAAGATGAAGATAAGCACAGCAAGGCACAGCAAGTTTGTTGCAACTAACTATGCACGTGAGTTAGTTGCATGCACATGGTAGTGCTCATTTGCATGCATGTGTGTTGTTGTGTGTTGCACAAATGCTATAATCCAATAGACTTTGATGTCGGTGACATGCGGACAATACATCACTGCTGTGTATTCTGTTTCCTCGATCGAATCTCGAATTCTTCGAGATGTGGATGATAATAAAATTTTACTTTCCATCTATACTTCCATAAAAGAAATGATATATTGAAAAAATAATGATCCAAATGGTAATTGAATTGCTAGTGTTATGTCTCAATTATAAAATAGAAGGGAACACCAAATAATTGTTGATAAGGGAATAATTGTAGGAGGAAAATAGAGTAATCAAAAGGTGATAGTGATTACCTTATTTAGAAGGAGATGTAATAATATTATTCTCACGAACCATAATTATACTAATTCTTAATTTTATTCTCATTCCCATGGAAAAAATTCAACCAAGGGACCCTTTAAATTTTGAGTACTCCTATTGCCACCCAAATGTTTGTTGAATACACTCATCATAAAAAGATGCAAGTGTGTATGCAGTAAAACTTGGAGTGTTGATAGTCAGTCCATAAAATATATGTCCAGAAGCAACACACAGAATAACTGGATGTATATAAAATAATTGTATGAAGTTCGATTTTGGGTTTCTTACGTAGTCCAACATTAGAATAAAGCATATTTATATTGCAATATGATACAATAAGTTTAGGATTGTGTTGGACTCCATAAGAAACCCACTACCAGACTCCATATCAAAATTGTATACACATACACACATCAAGATAAGCAAGCTTCCCTGATTCTTAGATGAAAGACTCAAGATTATGATTCAACATTTAACCGTAGGGTGATAAAATGCACTATAAGTTAAGCACATTATATATAAGGTAACCTCAGATATAGAAGAAGGCTGTAATATTAAGCTGATATTTACCTCTATCATGATCTCATTATGAAAGCACACACTAATCTACACTGCAGAAACCTCAGAGTGCTAGGTATGAGAATGTACCATGTTCCTATAGGAAAATGAGTTCAAAGTTTAGCTGATTAATAAGACATTTCACTTAAGTGGTTGCTGCCAAAATAATTTTCCTTTTTTGAATAAGGAATGATATATATAAAGAATGAATAATTTTATTCATTATCAAGGATATTCATCGACAGGTACATCCTTAATACACTTCGCTGGATCTGAAAGAAGGCTGTGACTGAGAGGTGTTACGCCTTTTTTTAACCATTGGTTGACAACGGCCAGTTCGAGCAGCCTCACCTGTACACGTTTTGTTTAGTCACATAATATCTCAAATAAATTGAAGGCTATGACAATCACAGTAACACATAAAGCTGCATGTAATAATCAGAAGAATATACATTCCATTACAATTTAAGATGACAAATTTCTGGGAGAAGTGAATCTAATGTTCAAGTTTACCATTTCCTATTTTCTATCAGTTCTATACTTCTGTTCCAAATTCATTAAAAAAGAGAGCAAAGATTGAGAGAACAGATGGTAAGCCAAGCTATAGTGTCATATTTTTGGACCATGTACAGAATACATAAGGTGATTCAATTTGATCCATCTGTCTGTGAAAATCTCATTTTAGATCAGAAGGGAAATTATATACTTAGGGTTAGTTTGCTTAGTTGGATTAGGAGGAATTGATACTTTTATCCCATTTATCCTGTTTGGTTCATGTGACACCGCCCCGTGATGGATTGTCAGCTGGGTAAAAAAAACTATTTCCTCTCATGAGTCATGAATGAGGGACAATTGGTCACATGAGAAGGGGTTGGACTAGTTGTCCCATGAAGGAGGATGATTACTTATCTATCCTATCCATATAGAAAATGAGCCCTTAGTTGAAACCTTGCACAACTTCATCTGACCAGCTAATGGCAAGAAATTAGTTCTAGCCCGTATACAACCACATAAGATAACGAAATAGTAAGATCTAGCATATTTCTGTATTTCCAATTAATTCCACAAACCATAGCCAACACAAACAAAGTGATAGAAAGCATTCTTGGAGCTCACTAGGGATGTGAATGGCTGCATTTCAGGTTGGGCCTGCCCAATACTAACAGGCTATAAAACATTGAACCTGGGCGATACAATTAGTCATAAACTAGTCTAGACTTGCCCAAAACCCAGCCCTGAAAGAGAAATCACAAAAACTTATGTGGGACTGTTTCACGCAGTTCCGTAAGGCAGAGCCCAATTTTAGGGTTTTTAACTTTTTATGGTTCTTTTTTCAAGTTTTAATCGGGTAAAATAAAATAGACTATTAAGGGTTTAACCTTTTTTTCCACTCTTTTTTTTTTCAAGGGTGGTCTCAAAAGTGACCGAAGAACTGAAAAGAAAAGAAAAGAAAAGAAAAGAAAAGAAAAGAAAAGAAAAGAAGAGAAAAGAAAAGAGAAGAAGACAACAACATAGATAAGCCTACTAACAAAAACGTCAGCTGATCAATGATAGTAGATGAGAAGGTTCTGATTATGCAATTAAGATATGTACAACAACAACAACAAAGTCTTAATCCCATAATGCAGAGTTGACTATATGAATCATTATCTCCAACAAGTTTGGTCAAGACATGCGTTCTCAATTCTCATTTATATTTAACATATCTTTTGATAGTTTTTTCAAGTCTTTTTTTAGGACTTCTCCTTCTATTGATTGAAGTTGATGATTCCCAACTTTCTAGTCACATAGGAGCATCTAATTATCTTTATCTACATGTCAAACCATCTTAAGCCATGTTTCTTTGAATTTCTCACGTATAAGCAATGTCCCCACATTCTTCCTAATGCCATCTAGTATAAAGGGAGTGTGGGACCATACATCCATCTCAGCATTAAGATTAAGACAGGTAATTTACTAAATTCACGCTTAAACTATTTTGAAATTACATACTTAATGACAACTAGACTACATTTTAAAAAATAAAATGAAAAGAAATATTATTAATTCTTACCTGACAAAATGCTGCTCATTTATCTTTAATGATTTAATTCACATACGAAATGAGCTATGCGAGTTATAACATTAAATGTTCAGAAATCACTCCTCCAACAACTGATCAGTTCATTCATTATATACAAATGTCCATTTTTTTTTTTGAAGAAATATAAATGTCCACTTGAAATAGAAAACGTTGTAGAACAATTTTAAAGGTGTAACTTGAGGCCATTGCCGCAAGTGCATGGGTATGTAGAGAGTCTAGGGAAGCAAGTCTCAGGAAAATAAGAATAATGATGCAAGTGCGCCTAACCAACCCTGCTGTAATTCTAAAGGCCAATTTTGATATGCACCATCATGTTAATAGAAAGTTAAATTAAGAATATTTGACCTTTAAACTTTTAAGTACCAATTATAACAATCCTCTTTAAGACTTTTCAATAGCCTTGGATCATTTTCTTATCTCAAATACAAAACATAGTGAAAATTTGAATGTAAATACAGAGCTTTTTTTTTTTAAAAAAAGCCTTAAGATCATCCTAATCGTAGGAAGTAGCTAAAACAGTTAAGGAACAAGTTAATATCAACCATATATATATATTTAATATTTGGATGAACATGAAGATTTGTTGACTAAAAAGTTTGTACAAAATGGATTAGGAATCCTATAAGCACAAGTACTATTATTAAAAAACAAATCTTTAATCCTAAACATATATGGTACAAAATGGATGAAGAATCCTATAAGCACAAGTACTATAATTCAAAAACCCATCTTTAATCCTAAACATATCTGACACTAGGAAGGTTTTAAAGTTTTTGTGTTTCAAAACCCACCAAGCAACCTAAACTTAAACCTATCCCCACACCCCCTCTAAGTGTTCTACCACATTCTGAAAGACTCTTCTATTCCTTTCTAACAAAAGTAACATAATGCTGGAAAAATCACTACTTATAACACTCAACTGCTTTCAGGGTAAATGAGGTCAATATCTAGACCCTATTTCCTTGGATGTGCATGTTTAACATTTAGCAAACAAGCAGAGTTCTTAGGCAGCACAAACAACAAAAGAAAATCAGGAGTGACCAACCTGCCTCACAATCAAAGGCTCCTCTGCAGGACTCAATGGTTGCGTTAGTACAGTGAAAAATCCATTTCTGTTTCCATAAATAATATCCGTGAATGGCCGATCACCCACCTACAATTTGCATAGCCAATATACACTATGTGATGAAACATGAAAAACCTAAAAGAACTAGAAGGAAAATAAAAGATGACAATTACAAGATAGGTTCTCACCATAATAAGTCTAGTTGAATCACAACCAAAATGCTTTTCAATTTCTTCAGCTGTCCCTGCCGGCTTCTTCACCTCTACAAATATTTTAGTAACCAAATGATCAAAACAATCAAAATACGTTCATCCAATTGCACCCACAACATTCAATGCTACATATTGAGATTTCAAGTTTAGAAAGAAATAAATAAAAAAGATAAAAGACATACTGTGTCTAATCACTTTGATTCCTATTGTATCTTCAAGAGCTCGAGCTTTACTACCATCAGGGTCATACTCGTACAATCCTAAATTTTATAGCAAAGCAACAATTGAGCAAAGAATTGGGAGAAAAGAAACTTAACCCGAAATTCAAATGCATTACCAGCAGAATTACTGAAAACCGCAATATTAGAGCCAAATAAAGATTTACAGTGGTCGATAGTTGATCGAAGGGGCGGCCACAAGGTCAATGTGTAAGGAACGGTGATAGTATTATCCTTATCAAATACCACGCCTTCAAACCCCCTATTCCTGAGCTCTTCCCAATCAATATACCGTATATCCCGCACAGTAACATGCGGAACCACCAATTGCTTGTCTTTGGACAAAATCCCAAGCGAACACGCGATGCCTTCCAAATTAATCCTCTGCCCCAATGCCGCTTTAAAATCTGCCCACCCCATGCTCGACAAAATGCCCGAAGAGTTATCTTCCTCCGTTTCGGCCTCTCTTAGTTGGGGTTCCAGGGTTTCAACAGAAGAGCAAAAATCCTCGAACGGAATGCCTTCCTGACAGTGATCCTCCTGCTTCTTTTCTCGCTCTTTGCTGCAATTGTGCGTGGTGGTGAGTGTGATGATGCTTTGATTTGTGAATTTGGATTTCCGTTGCCTCAAATTGATGGTAACCTTTCTGGGATTGTGAAGATGGAGATGGTGGGTTAGGAGATGATTAGGGACGGGATAATAGCAGCAAGTGTGCCATGAAGTAATCGAAGTGGATTGCATATTCAAATTACCATGAAATTTGTAGACGTGTATTATTTATTATATGTGGAAAAAAAGGGAGTGAGAAAAGTGGTTCTTCTTCAATTTCACAAATGGGAATTAAGGATAGAACCCAGGCCACAGCCAAACTGTCGATATCGATAAACCATCTAAAGTCTAGTCATGGGCTTATGGCCTGCTTTTAAGCCCATTGGGCCTTTATTTATTGGGCAGGGATTTCAAGCCATGGGCTTATGAATCAAGAATATTTTTAGTTGAGTTGTGTGTAGGGTTGTAAACGAATAAAATAATTTTAGTTCGATTTGATATTTGTATTCGAAATTCGGTATTTGCATTCGAAATTTTATAATTCAAATTCGAGTACAAATAATTTTTTTGATTCGATGAGTTACCAAATACAAATACAAACACTATGATATTCGATTCGATATTCATAAATATTCGATTAAATATTCGGTTAAATATATAATTACATAATTATATAATAATAGTAATAATAAATAATTATTTATAAATTTAAGTCCATTGTAATTATTTTGAGGATATTTACCTTTATAGCTTCATCCAAACAAGTGGGCTTTTAGACAATTCTTAATTAAATATTTTAATTAAAAAATATTTAATGTAATTTAATTATTAAAAAACTTAACAAATTAAAATAGAATTGCAGGTCAACACTCTTAATTTGATTATTAAAGTATTTTTCCATAAATTTGATAATTAATATTTTTTCATTTACTTACTTGATTATGTTATGCAAATTTTTAAGTTTATAGCTTGTTTGTAAATTCAAAAAATGACAATTTTGAAATGAATATTTGAATATTGGCAATGTGAATAATACTCACGATAACTATTACCGTGAACAACAAATTACTAATATATGACGAAGTGGTATAACTCAAGTGGTTAAAATTCCACTACCTATGATACAAAGGTCATGGGATCGAGTCATAATTTTATCGATAAAAAATACTAATACCTTATGTTGAAACAACTAATACCTTTAGTGAGAAATTAATATCACTTCAACTAATACCTTTAATAAAAACAACTATATACCCTTTGGAGCTGATAACTTTAGTGCTATTCACTGATACTTTTAGTTTAATTTACTAATACCCTTCAAACAAATTTCATTTTGAATATTGTTCACATAATACCTTCTCTTGAATATTATTTGTTAGGAACATGTTTGAGAAAAAAATCGATTCAAATATTCGACTCAAGTATTTGTATATTTTCTAATAATTCGATATGAGTTTCAAATCAAATATAAATCACATTTACTATTCAAAAAATATTCGATTCGAATTCGATATTCAAAATAATTTCACAAATACGAATTCAAACACAGTGGTATTCGACTCGATTCGATTCGTTTACATCCCTGGTTGTGTGTGTGAGATTATTTATTGAATAATTAGTTAAACTTGTTATGGTCATAGATTCATAGTTGAGTTGGTACAAGGTTGTTGCAATGCTTTTATCAATGATCTAATTATGGTCCTAAAAAGGTAAACTATATGAAAATAGTTTATGATAGGTTTATCATAAAACTATATTAAAGTTTCGAATATTTAATTAGGAGTATCGATAATATTACCAGAAGTATCATTAATCTGGGTTGGTGGTCTTACATTGTAATTGTTGTAAATTTTCTTGAACCCAGATTAATGATACTCCTGGTCAAATATTCGATACTTCAAAACAGTTTCATGATAAACTTATCATGAACCATTTTCATGTAAAACTTACTCCTAAAGTTGTCCAAAGAATGATTCTTATAGTAAAATGATACAATATAATTTAAAAAAAAAATTGGCTACATTCATAGTAAAATTTAATTACCTCATGAGAGATTAACTTGTAAATACTGGATTAATAAATAACTTATTTTTTTATTTAAAATAGCTTGAAACCATCATCCATCGCCTTTTCACGCTTCCGTTGTTTGTTAAGTATTTTTAGTATGAAATAAAATTTCATGTCTTATTTTTAAGTACATATTTAGTTCAAGCCTTTGATTTTAAAATTACTCACGTGTTTTCATTAAATTTATTTTTATAAAAATTGGGGCGTAACAGAGTGGTACTATTTTCTTGTTAAACCTTGTTGGCGAGAGTTTGACGAAAAAATAAAGGTGATGTTGGGTTTGAAATTTTTTCAATGGTAATAAGAATGTGGATAAATATAAAATAATAATTATTGTTAATGAGAACAAAATGATATACAACACTATTTTTCCTCTTAAATGAGGTAATCATTACTTCATTCAATTGCATTTCTATATTGTTATAATCCTTCTCCTCAATCATTCTTCCATTTCACAACCAACAACCTCTTCTTTTGTTCATTTTTTTTTAAAATTAGAGCACAATACTAGTGTTGTAATCATAATGGATATAATCATTCATACAACATATCCGAGGACGGAGATGAAAAATAAAATTTCATTCCCGTTCCCCAGAGGTAGGCCTAGTAGTGAGGGGTTGAGATTTAAGAGTGTAGTGCTCTATAGGTTTCAGGTTCGAAACCCATTAGGTGCGATCAATTTCTGAGATTGGTCAGTCCATTCAAAATTTAGCTTTGGCTTGAAATGAGACCCCTCGCTAGTGGATGGTGGGTTATAGGTCTCTCAGATTAGTCGGTCAATGAACCAAATACCGAGTACAAAAAAAAAAAAATATCGAAACAAGCGACCCCTAAACCTCGTCAACACAAGGCGACAATTTTCTAAAGGTCCTTGCCATATGAAGATTACTAAGAGTAGGTCTTATCTTATGTGAGATTGCCTCATTGTGGAACAATGTATAAGTTGAACATGACTCATTAATATTTTGGAAGAAATAAATGTTAATTTGTGCTAATTTGTGAACACACCATAAAATCGTCTCACCCAAATTTTTGCCGAGCCCTAGCTCTCTAAAGATGTGGCTCTAATATATTATAAACTTCCAGATTATTTGTAAATTTAATAATTAATATATTAGGAAATCCAAAATATTGTCAATATTTTCAAAATTTAATGTTAATTAACATTTAGTAAAAATAAAATAGTTACTAAATTATGATAAAATAAAACACATAAAAAAAATATACAAGTAAATTATTATTTAAAATCCATATATCACTTTTTGTTCGAGAAAAGTTGGAATTGAATGTAAAAATAATGTCATAGTCTTGTACACATAAGGTGAACCGTGCAATTCAAATGTATTTTTAAAATGTTATCCCTATTATTACTAAAGACAAAGTCTAATATGCAATATTGCACAAAGTCTGACCCGTGCAATATGCCCAAATTCTACCCGATTGCTTTCTATATAAATTAAATCAAAATTCGCGGGTCAAAGACAGGTCAAACGGGTCGCCCATTTTTATACTGCTGAAAATTGTGTTACTGTATGAACAAACGAGTGTTACTGCATGAGCAAAAGTGTGTTACTACTTTAAATAGAAAATTCCAAAATTCACGGGTCAAATAAGGGTCAAACGATCGCCCATTTTTCATACTGCTGAAAATTGTGTTACTGTGTGAACAAACGAGTGTTACTGCATGAGCAAAAGTGTGTTACTAGCTCATATCGTAACACTGATTAGTTCTTGTAGTAACACTCATTTGTTCATATAGTAACACATGAACAAATTTGTGTTACTGATTCAAATAGAAAATTCCAAAATTCGCGGGGCAAACGATCGCCCATTTTTCCATACTGCTGAAAATTGTGTTACTGTATGAACAAACGAGTGTTAGTGCATGAGCAAAAGTGTGTTACTAGCTCATATCGTAGCACTGATTAGTTCTTGTAATAACACTCATTTGTTCATGTAGTAACACATGAATTACTTAATCATATAGTCTTTTTATCGTTCAGATTCTTCAAATTTCATATGGTAACACATGAATAAGAATTATGTTAAGATTGTTTTGGTGTTTATCAAGTTTTTCTTCTTCATGATTAAAACCTCTGTTTTTTCGCGATTCCACATTGTTTCTGATATAGTAACACATACGTACTCTTACAATAACACCCACTTGCCCTTAAAGTAACACAGACCTGAGAGCGAATTTTTCAGTTTGCTTTTGCGCGATTTTTTGTGAAGATCCGTTTGACCCGCAAATTTTATTATGCTGACCCGAATCTCAATGTTGACCCAGAAATTTTTAGAATCCTTCCTTATTTGTGCGAAATTGCACCGTGCAATATTGCACAATATACCTACTCATTACTAAAATATTATCCTTACTATTATTGAAAATGCATCTAACTAATAAGGGGTAACTTTTCAGTAATAATAAGGAAAACTTTTCCAAAATACACTTGAATTACACGATGCACCTGGTGCACAAGAGACTTGCCCGAAAATAATAGTTTAACCATTTCCGTTATGATTATAAAACATGAACACTAATATTTTATTTAGTTCAATTTATTTGAAAGAATTTTACCACATCTAAAAGTCTGAGCTTTTAAAAAGCTGTGAATTCAATTCATTTAGTTAATTCTTTATCATTATTAAAAATTCATAAATATATTGTATTTAGAATTTCAGAGTATTAAGGTTTTGATATTAATTCCATTAATAATTTTCTTATTCCAATCATAACTTAGGGCGATTTTACGAAATATAATTAAATAAAATCAGTCACAAAATCTTAATCACAAATTCTAATATGCAATATTGCACGTATTGCTTTAAATAGAAAATTCCAAAATTCATGGGTCAAAGGTGAGTCAAAGGCGGGTCAAATTTTTCATACTGTTGAAAATTGTGTTACTTTATGAACAAACGAGTGCTACTTCTTGAACAAAAGTGTGTTACTGCTTGAAATAGAAAATTTCAAAATTCGCAGGTCAAAGACGGGTCCAAACGGGTTGTCCATTTTCATACTGCTGAAAATTGTGTTACTGTACGAACAAACGAGTGATACTGCATGAACAGAAGTGTGTTACTAGCTCATATCGTAGCACTGTTTAGTTCTTGTAATAACACTCATTTGTTCATGTAGTAACACATAAATACTTAATCATAACTCCTTCCGTCCATGAAAAATAGTCCTGCTTTTTTGCACGTGGTTTAATGCAAAATATCGGAGGGTATTATGGAGTTTTCTGAGATTCATTTTTTAATAATATTATCGTTAATGGAAAGTTCGTTTCACATACTTTCCATAAACGATCATTTTATTAAGAAACAGACTTTGGAAAATCGCGTAATACCTTCCGACATATCGCATTAAACCACGTGCAAAAGAACAAACATATTTTTCATGGACGGATGTAGTAGTATTTTTATTGTTCAGATTCTTCCAATTTCATATGGTAACATATGAATAAGAATTTTGATGTTATGATTATCTAATAATTTTAAGATTTTTTTTGTGTTTATCAAGTTTTTTCTTCTTCGTGATTTAAACCTCTATTTTTTCGCGATTCCACACTGTTTCTGATATAGTAACACATACATACTCTTACAGTAATACTCACTTTCCCTTAAGGTAACATAGACCTGAGAGCGGAATTTTTCGTTTGTTTTTGCGTGATTTTTTTGGGAAGATCCATTTAACCCGCAAATTTTATTATGCCGACCCGGATCTCAATGTTGACCTGCGAGTTTTTCGATTTTTCTTTATTACCACAATATTGCACCCAAGACCCACTCAATCTTAATTACATTGGAGTATGTGCCTTTTAATACATATGCAATAACTTTGTTGAGCACTCCTTCTCAAAAGAAAAATAAATAATATATAATTTTGTTGAGCACTCCTTCTCAAAAGAAAAATAAATAGTAATTTTGTTGACCAAATGACTCGTCAAAATTAAACCAGTTTGGAATAATGCAATTTTACGCTCGTTCTTCATCTAGCTTTTGACTTCAATAATAGTTTTTTTTTTTTTTTTAAATTAATTGATTAAGCAATTTTTTTTTAATTCTAGCTGCTACCAACTCGTTTACTTGATTCGACGTGACGTTCTCTACGTACCTAAAACTTGTGTTTGACATTTATAAGGCATATTCAAACAGCACGGATTCCCTATTTCATTTTAGATGTTTAGTTCCCTATCATTTTTTATACATGACATATTTGTTAAATGGTATCGCAAATCATAATTAATCGAATATATTTTCAGGGGCCGCTTGGTTAGCAATTCTTCAATGGTAATGAGAATGAAAATTTATTTCCATCTATGCCCTCATAAGAAAAATGATATATTAGGGGAAGAAGTGTTCCAATGATTACACAATTGCTAGTGTCATGCCCCAATTTTGGTATAGAAGTTGACAACAAATGGTTGTTGGTGGAGGAATGGAGGAGTGATTGAGGAGGAGGATTGTAGGAAGAGAATAGGGTAATCAAAATGAAGTAGTGATTACCTTAATTTAGGAGGAGAGATGGTAATTTTGTTCTCATGGACCATGCTAATTACACTAATTTTCAATCTCATTCCCATTACCATTGAAGAGTTGTTAACCAAGCGTCCCCTAAGTTTTAATTAAAGATAACGAAATATAAGTGATCTTTACTGAGAATCAAGGCATTAAGTAAAATAATAAAGTAGGGTAAAAACTGCTGGTAGCGAGGTTCATCAATCATGCCTCAATCAAACTTCAAACGTGGTTTCTCTCACTGGAAGAAAAATAAAAAAAGTTTCCAAGAAAATAAGTATGCTTGACATGATCAGACCTCCTACGTACAAAGACTACAATCAATGAATGAGAAATTAAAGAACACATATTTGAGGGTGATTTAAAGCAACTGAATGGGACAATCAATATTTACTAAAAAAAATTGAGCCTGCAGTTTCATGAAATTATGTCAATAACTATGTAATAGTATTATTCGTACAGTCTGGATTAATGGAAGCCAACTGATAGAAAGATACAATCTACCAAGAAAATGGATTTTTTTTGTCAATACTTGGATTTTATATTACTTTTAAATTTATTAATATTTTAGCCTTACTTTTTTACATGTTATGACATGGAATGGAAGTGGTTGATGTAACTTGGCGTCTATGATGCACGGATTCTTCTAAAAATATCACAATTAATACAGTATCGGATTCACACCCGCCCCCTAAAAGGGGTGCGATTCTTGAATCCGCGAATCAGATTCTCCACGTGGCGAATCCAGCTGCCACGTGGCGAATCCACTAACGGATACTCGAATCCTCTTCACGAATCCTACTTAGGCATTAAATATGTTATTTCAATAGAAATTTATTATATAATTTAATTTAAATTAACAATATGACACTTGTTTTATATTAAAATCACTATTATGGCGTATGTATTAGGCTAATGGAACTTGAATTGATTTTTGATTATATAATTATATTAAATTATTAAATATGTTTAAGTTTTGAGTCAGAGAAAATATGAATTATATACATTCGATTTACTAAATTTTAAAATATATTTGTTTTTTTAGTTTTTAATAACTTACGTATGATTTGGTAGTATATAATGGTTACAATTTTAAATTAAGAGGTGGTAGGATTAAATTACAAAATTACCAAAATATATAGGGTAAATTTTATTTACAATTTTATCCCAAGAAAGATTTAGGATGAATTGTTATTATTATTTTTAAATAATATATATCCAAACTTTACCTCAACATAATCATGGGAAGAAATGCATATACCAATTAATATGTGGCAATATATTCCCCACACCGCACCACCTTGATCATTCCTCATGAGAAAGTCAACTATTGAATCCCCATGATATCATATCCTATATATATATATACACACCTTTTCCAACAAACTTAAAAAACATTCTCTACAAAAAAAAAGAGTAAAACAAAAAGTGTCATGGGTTTTTCTGTCAGGGTTTCAAAAATGCTTCACGTTTTATTAGTGGTGGCCTTCCTCATGGCTCCCTCATCAGCTGGAAACTTCTACCAAGAAGTGAACCCAACCGAAGGCAACCCACGGGCCCACATCCACAACGGCGGCCAAGTTCTTACCCTTTCGCTCGACTACGCTTCGGGCTCTGGCTTCGAGTCCTACAGCGAATTCATGTACGGAAGGTTCGACGTGCAGTTGAAGCTTATTCCTGGAAATTCAGCCGGCACTGTCACTACATTCTATGTAAGAAATTTCTGTTCTATGCATTTGTAAATGTATCTTACTTAACTCATCTATTATAAATAATGTTTTCGGAAAATAGTGTTTTTAGGCAACTAAACCTTGTTACAGTGCTATCCACTCTCACAAATTGAAGATAATTTTATAATTTTTCAATTGTAGTATTTGGGTGACCGGTCAAATTTTGACATTACTACTATGTCAGGAAAAATTACAATTTTGGTCCCAAAAAAATTTCTCGATAACAATTTTGATTCCACGTTCTTTATTCGTCCTTTTTTTTTTTTTTTTTTTTTTTTTTGAGTTTAGTCTCATCTGTTAATTCCAATTTTTCAACACATTTTAGTCTAGTATCCGTGAAATATCTGGTTGACCAATCAGATTTTGTTATGTGGACAAATTGAACACTGCCACATTAGCATAATCGGACCGGTACAAAAATAGTAGAATTGAAAATTACCGATGGAAGTATTTCAATTCATGAGATTCAAAGGGACATAATTAAAGCGAAACAAGAACAAGTCACCAAATATTGTATTTGAAGCGTAAGAGGATGAAGAATTTAATTATTGAGATTGATGAATTTTGAGTGCAGTTGTCGTCTAAAGGATCGGCACACGACGAGATTGATTTTGAATTCTTGGGAAATTCATCGGGGCAGCCCTACACTATCCATACAAATGTGTATGCACAGGGGGTAGGCAACAGGGAGCAACAATTCCTACCCTGGTTCGACCCCACCCTAGATTTTCATACCTACACCATTATTTGGAACCCACAACGTATCATGTAAGACCACACTTTCTCAATTAATTTGTAGCTCTTGCAATGCTGAATTTTCTATATATTTTTTATTATTGTTGTTTGGATTTGTCATCACGCGTCTATCTCTTATTTGCACCATAGTTGAGATAAACAATCTGGCAATGTTTGATTTCTGGTGGATAGAGCATTTGAAATATAAAATGAATGTTAACGTGTAGTAATTAAATGGATAAAATAGTTTCTTATGAAAGTGTATTGTTCACTTTAAATGAATGAATTTTTGTGTAATTATTAATAGAATAAGATATAATTCAAATATCTTTGTAGAGGATGAATAGTGAATTTAGTTTTTAGGGACGGTAGTAGCAATAATTAATAATGGAGGAAACTTTATGTCAAATTAATATTTTATAGTTGGGTTGATGTGTTTATTATTTATCTTTTGTTAGTTAGTGGAGTAATGAATCAGTGAAAAAAATTGGAGAGATAATAAATAGTTGAGAGAAAAATAAAGAGAAAATGAGTCAATGTAAAAATAAAAATAAAATTATATTTTTATGACAAACATATAAAAAGGAAATTATCGTAACTAGTAATAAAAGTGTGTGTACATTAAGGGTGAATTTACGTTTAGATGGATGAAATAGACAAATCCAGAGAGCATTTGAAATGAGGAAAAATCATTCTTTCGCCTAGACGGGCACAAATGAAACAAAAAAAGTTGAATAAAACTACAGGACCAAAAAGCTAACAAACAAACTTTGTTCAAGTAAATCTACAAATAATTAATCCAATTAACTAACATTTAACGATAACTAATTAAAGAGTAGTGAGGATACCTGGGCAACATGCATCCACCGGCCGGCTGCCATTTGAAGTTGGTGTAGTTAGTGTCCGTCCGCCAGTTTTTGCGACAATCGAACTGTTTTTGGATAAAAGGACACTGCGACGATTCATAGTACGGATATGACTTGTCCAAAACCCAATCTCCTTGGAATATGTCACATCCTTTTTGTGCAACTTTTCCCTCCACATTATAAGTAGAAAGGGAAATTACAACCAAAAAGGTTGAAAGAAAAGCAAACCCCATGAAAAAGAAAGAGAGAGTGTGATGTGTGGGAGAGATTGAGGTCCAAGGTTTGTGTACATATTTAGAGTGTGAAAGCTTTTTTTGGGGTTAAAAATAAAATTATTATGGAGTGATTGTGAGTTAAGAAAATAGATATATCGAGAATTTATGGAATTATGGGTTTTCATTTGCCACGTAGGTGTAGTTACTTTCGCTCACATGATTTTAGTTTAGATACATTAAAAAAATAATAATAATAATAACTTTTTTTTTTTGGAAAAATTATAAATATATACTCCCACCGCCCCAACTTTTTCTTCACATTTTTCTTTTTGAGATGTCTTAACTCTTTTTTCACACCCTTAGAAATAAAATAATTCATACCCATAAAAGTCAATAAAATATATTTTTATTTTATTTTATTATTTACTTTCACACACACATACTCCATTTTTCTTAAAAATTGTGTTATATACCGCTACGAAGAAGGATACGGAACGGAGGGAGTACATGATAGTTGACCATTTTTGGGCAACATATGCAAAATATATATATATATATTGTAAAATTTCAAATATATAATGCAATCAAATTATAAAAATATATTGAAAAGGTTTTGGGCAACATATGCAAAAAAAAAAAAAAATTGTAAATTTCAAATATATTATGTAATCAAATTATAAGGAGTAACTCTCTTGTGCACTTAGTGTATGGTGCACTCACTCAATAGTTAACCATATATATACTGAAAGTTTGTTTCAATTACACTGAAAAGTGTGGTTGGATTACACTGAAAATCAGTGTTTAGTGTAAACTTTTCAGTGTAATCCAACCACACTTTTCAGTGTAATTGAAACAAATTTCTCTGTGTAAACATGGTCAACTGTTGAGTGAGTGCACCGTATATTTGGTGCATATGAGAGTTTGCCAATTATAAAATATATTGAAAAGGTTTTGAATTTATTCCTAATTAATTGAATACTTATAACCCGGCCTCATGACGTCTTTATATCCCCTAAAATATTGTCATGCTTTTTGAAATATCTTTTCATTTTCAAGATCGAAAATTAGAAGAAATAGACTTAAAAATAAACGATATAATTTTTAGGGAAAATTGTTTTTTTTGTCCTTTAAGTTTGGTCAATTTTGTTTTTCGTCCTCTAACTTTTGACTTTATTTTTTAGTCCGATAACTTTAAAAAAATTAACGTTTTCGTCCTAAAACATAAGTTATCGGACTAAAATGTTAATTTTAGGACTAAAAAATTATCGGTTTTAGGATGAAAATGTTAATTTTTTAAAAGTTATAGGACTAAAAAATAAAGTCAAAAGTTAGAGAACGAAAAAAAAAATTGACCAAACTTAAAGGACAAAAAATTGTATTTTCCCTAATTTTTAGAAAGCACGAGAGATATATAGGGTAAGGTCTTCTTTTTTTTTTTTTTTGTTTTTTTTTTTTTTTTTTTTTTTTTGAGGCAAAAAATTACTTTATTTCTTAATGCCAAAAGGAATTGGCATAAGTTATGCCTACAACAGCATTAGCAGCAGTACATAGTTTCAAATTTAGTTTCCTACCACCAATTTAGGACACTTTAGCCAATCTTTCAATGACGAATTACAGTGAATCTTTTGTTTCACCAATAGCCAACTCCAAGTCCTCCCTTTCACCTCCTCCATGATTTTATCTACATTAAATTCCCCTTCTCCAAAAATAATTCTGTTCCTCGCCTTCCACAGCACCCACATGACACATTCCCAAATAGCAATCCCCACCTCTTCATGTTTTTTCTTTCTAAATAATATCTTAACTTTGTCGTAAGATATGAAACATGTGAAAAAAAGTTCAGGGATTAGAGAAGTCAATTTTTTTTGACGGACTAATATATATAGGAGAAGTTCAATTAGTTCCTCAATTTGGGACATGATGATTATATTTGGGTTGACATTAATCCGTCCCTTTTCAAATAAAAATATTCATTCTTCCTAATAATCAAACTAAGCAAACTAGCACTTATTTCATATTCCATCAGGCCAAAAAATATCCACTATGCCATATTTATAGAGTTTGTTCTTGGAATGGTATCGCTACTTCCATATTTCATGTTTTAAACATTGTTCATTCAGCTTCATGGTGGACTACATGCCGATTAGGGTTTACAACAACTACGGCCCAAACGTATTTCCGACGAACCAGCCGATGAAGGTGTACGGTAGCTTATGGAACGCCGACGACTGGGCGACTCAAGGCGGCAAAGTGAAGACGGACTGGGCCAACGCTCCTAATTTCGTGGCGACTTACCAGAACTACTGTGTGGCCACGTGGTCCGGCGACTCCTGTAACAGAAACTGGACCAACCCGGGATGGCAGACTCAGGGATTAGACGACAATCAGAGGACCCAAATGCAATTAATCCGAACCAACTCTATGATCTACAACTATTGTATTCCACAAGGCCTTCCCGCGGATTGTAATTGAGCATCTTTCCGGCCGGGCTGCCATGGACGATGATCAGGCTCCATCGCCATTCTTTCTTCCCTCCAATTCATTCATATTTTCGTTTAATTGTCAAGTTTATTTTGAGGCGCGCGCTTGTTGTCATTTTTTATGTCTTCTTATGATATATGGATTATGGAAAGGAATTGTGCTTTTCTTGATTTATTTATTATTTTTAATTAAAAAAGTGATATTAATAAACCATACTTAATTATTTTTTTCATGGGCATTACTTAGTAGAGCATATGATTTTAGTTTTTCGTGAATGAAGTCGATCTAATTTAAAAGTCAATTTTTTAAATACATTAATTTATTCTCTGGCCTTCTGTTCTGAAGAAATTTGCACATATGATTGTGCACATAAATTAAAAAAAAAATTAATGTGACTGGTGGAGAATTATTTTCTGCGTCGATGGTGGCGGTGGACTCTCCAGAAATTGAAGCCCCTTCTCTCCCCTTTGCAATGTTTGGCTGAAAAATGAGGTAGATGGTGGTATTAATGTGTGCTTGACCGAGGGATTTCGTGAGAAAAAATTGCTCTCGTGAACCATTAGATACCATGCAGACCCCACATTTGAGAAAACTACTGCACCGATTCAAAATTGGACGAGGGTGAAGTGGCCCTCGTATTGCTGAACGTCAAATTGACCAAGGAAAATAACCCTTCTGAGTTGGCCGAGGGAATCAAAACCCTCGTGAGTCTGCATGTCGCTGCATGTGTCAAGCTTTGTTGACTTGACTGAGGGAAAAAAACCCTCGTGAGTTGGCAGAGGGAAATCAAACTCTTGTGTGTTTGCATGTGTCAGTCGGGGCTCGAGGGTACGTTTAGCCCTCGTGAAATTCAAAAGGGCCAACTCCCTCGTAGGATCTCTCGTCAAATTTCGTGGGTACGTTTTTCCCTGGTAAATTACCTCTTTATAAACGAGGAAAATTATACCCTAGTTAAATTCCTTGTTAAATTTTGTCCCTGTTTAAGTCCCTCTTTAATATTGAAAGCATATTTTCCTCTTTAATTTTTCTCTTTAAATCTATTGTTTTTCGTAGTGTTAACAAGTAGAATTTGTCAGGTGGGTAGCAGGATTCACCACGTGGAGAATCGGATTAGCGGAATTCAAGAATCTCACTCCTTTTAAGGGGCGGATGCGAATTCAATTTGCATTATGACATTTTTAAAAGAATTTGTGCGTCGTAGTCTATGAGGCATAATCAAGCTGAACGAATCTCCTAGTTATGTTTCATTTGATATTTTTATTATTTTTTAATTCATGATATAATTAATAAATGGTATCACACATACCGATCAAAGAAAAAATGGTATCACACATTATAATTAATAGAATATTTTAAGTTTTAATTAAAGATAACGAAATATAAGTGATCTTTACTGAGAATCAAGGCATTAAGCAAACTAATAAATTAGGGTAAAAATTGCAGGTAGCGAAGTACCATCAATAGTGCCTCAATCAATATTCAATTGGCGTGGAAATAGGCTGAGTCGAGCTAGACTTCTCGTTGGACGGTCTGAACCTATTATTTAATTTTTTTAGTCTAAATTTGATCTGTTACTTGTTATAGACTATTTTAAGAGGCTTTGTCCTATTCAATAAATAGGCTTGACTTAAAAGCCATTTAGGGGTCCTTTTAGTCATGTTATCATATTATATTCAATAATTATATTATCAATAAATTATAAAAACAACTAACTGTGTAAGTTTTAAAATGAAGAATAAAAACAATTTACCAAAGGATTATCAAATAATAGCACCAAAACAAATTCATCAAATAATATTTTAATTCATATTTAATAATATTCTTATATAAATATATGTGCATATATTTATTATATATATATGTACTGTATTATTACGTACTCCTATTATATATTATATATTTATTAATATAGTCAAATTTGTCGTCCTGTTAGGTTTAAAAGGGTTATAAAAAAAGTTCAAGTTTGACTTATTTAAATAAATGAATTTTTAAAAAAGTTTGAGTCTGACTCATTTATTAAATAAGTCGAACCGAACTAGACTTTAGTTGTAACGCCCCGAATCCAGAGTATATTAATTATATCGGATTCGAAGTGTTATTGTGATCAAAAGTCCGAACTATAAAATTTTTGAAGGAAATATAACGGAAATGAGAGATGATGAGTTTTTATGCAGCGGAAGAAATTGGTAGAATAATTTTAATAAGTATCTTACACACATATATGTGTACATAAAACATAGTATCAACAATAATGTTTTATTTAAGTGGGGAACTCCGTGTCGTCTCTATTACTGTCCTTACTCCACGAAATCATAATCTGCAAGGGGTTAGGAAAATGGGGCGTGAGAATTGAATTCTCACATATGGGTGATTTGCAACATCATGGGATTGGTAAATCCGAAATATATTAAGTTATTTATTTTTTTTTTTTGAACAGGAAGTACCCTTACAACATTACACAAGATTAAACACAAGGGCTTCTACTTCCAAATCCAAGACGGAACTTCTACTCCGGACCAATCCTGAGGTGTCGGAGAGCTAATCGCTAATTTTGCCAGTTTATGCGCTTTGCCGTTTATCTCCCTCGGAATATAGTTGATAACTCCCACTAAGCCATCCTCCATCTCCTTCCCACTTTCTTTTAGCAGTAAATCCATCCGGCTAAAGCATCCTTCTTTCTTGTCAATTGCTTGCACCGCATTCAGCGAGTCCGTCCAAACTTTCACTTTCCGAAAGCCTCGCTCTCGGCACTTGTCAATGCCATCTTTTATGGCCTGTATCTCCGCTTCCAATGGCGACTCCGGAAACTTGATTCTTTTGTGGCCAGCCGCCACATAGTTGTCTTGTTCGTCAATGATAACATAACCAGTCGCTGCTTCTTCTCTTTCCTCCACGTATGCAGCGTCCACCATCACTCTCAGTCTTCTATCCTCCCCAACCGTAGGCAGAAACCGGTTAACTACTCTTGCCGAGGCCTCCGTGTCCTTTAACACACCATTCACTCTTTGATAATTCTGCAGAAAGGCCCACGCCCATTCGACATTGATCTGAATTTTGTCTTTATACCCATTCTTTCCTTCAGCTTTCAACCTGCATCTTTCTTTCCACAGTCCCCATGCAGTGATTGCAATCTCCTCCCCTTCTGGCCCTCCTTTATTCTCCATTAGCAGCTGCAATACTCCGCGAACTCCCATGTTGGCCCCTTTCTTGATTAATTTCCATACCCCAATTTGCTTCCACATATTCATAACCAGGGGGCAACTGAAGATAACATGTAGAGAGTCTGCTCTAGCAAACCCACAACCCCAACATCTAGGATTAACTTTCACATGGTGATACAAAAGATTAGCCTCCACCGGGATCACATCATTGAGCAACTTCCACATGAAAATCCTAACTTTTGGAGGTATCTTAAGGGCCCACACCTTAATCCACCATTTTTCCTCCTTTTCTTTGGCGCTGCAGCTCTCTTCCTCAGTGTGTTTCCCTTTTTTCCAGCAATAGTATTCATACCCAGATTTCACCGTATATTTTCCTTTAGGGCTTTGCTTCCAGAATCTCGTGTCCACCTCTTCCGGGCTGCCTATTGGTATCCTCATTATTGCATCCTTTTCAAACGATAGGAATGCTCTGCTCAGTAAATCCTCATTCCATTCATTATTTGGGGTGATGAATCTTGCCACTTTAGATCCACTTGCGATTCTTGATTTGATCCTCCCTTCCTCCAGATCCGGCACCCAAGCATCCCTAAAGATATTCACCATCTTCCCATTTCCAATTCTCCATCTTAGTCCCATCTCTAATACCTCCCTGCTCCAACACAAAGAGCGCCATATGAATGAGGGATTCGTGCCCAGACCTGCTTCCATAATGTCATCGTGCTTAAAGTATCTTGCTTTAAAGACTCTCGCCACCAGCGTATCCGGGTTCACAATCATCCTCCAAATCTGCTTTGCCAGTAGTGCCTTGTTAAAGTTGTAGAGCTTCTTGAATCCAAGGCCCCCCATCTTTTTTGGTTCGCACAATTTCTCCCAGCTTTTCCAGTGCATTTTCTTCCCCTGCTCCTTATGTCCCCACCAAAAATCTGCCATAATTGCCTCCATCTCATGGCAAATAGAGGCGGGAATCCGAAAACAGGACATAGCGTATGTTGGGACGGCATTAAGGATCGCTTTAATTAAGACTTCTTTACCCCCCTCCGAGAAACATTTATTCTTCCAATCCTCTACCTTGCTCGCTATTCTGTCCCTTAGATAGGCAAATTGAAGTCTCTTATTCCTCATCGAAAAGGTTGGCAACCCCAAGTATATGTCATGCCCTTGTGTCATCTTCACCTTCAAGATCCTTTTTATTTCATTCTTAGCTTGCTTCCCTACCTCCTGACTGAAAGTTATGGCTGATTTTTCGTAGTTAATCAGTTGACCCGAGGCCCTTTCGTAATCATCCAGGCACTCCTTCAGATTTGAGCATTCTTTGGGATCCGCTCTGCATAAGATGAGACTATCATCTGCAAAAAAGAGGTGCGTGATAACCGGGCTTCCTCTTGCAACAGCCACCCCTCTGATCTTCTTACTATTATTCAGTTCCGTTAACATAGCCGAAAGCCCTTGCGCACAAAGCACAAACAGGTACGGGGATAAAGGGTCCCCTTGTCTCAGCCCTCTTGAAGGGATTATGCTTCCTGTGACTACTCCATTTACTTTGAAAGCATATGAGACCGAAGTAACGCACCTCATAATTAAATCAATCCATTCTTCATTAAACCCTCATTGATAAAGTGTTTATTTTATTTAATCAGTTTCATATAAAATTTAAACGGTATTTAAACATATTTCGCATAATATAATTGAAATAGCACAAGTTGGTTCACATTAAGGCAAAGCCCAAATCATAGCACATATTATCACAAACTGACAAACCATGAACGCACGATCATTCCACTTCCAACAAAGTTACTCTTTTCAACTCCAACCAATCAACAAAGTTATCCTTTTCAACTCCAACCAGAACTTACTTCATACAACCACACAAACTCACATCATCCAACCATAACATCCCTCAAAATAAGCAAGTATCAATGGCCTTCTTCCCAGTGCGTCAAACGACAGCTGACCGGGGACCAGATCTACTTGATCAACAACCTTGATTCCGAGGGCGTCCCCGACAGCGGCCCCGGAGGTCGGATTTAAAACTCGATCCCGACTCCGTACATACTGACTTTCCACAAAACTGACTCAATAAACTTTGCAAAGAATAAATACTTGACTGACAACTGAACTAATTCATGCTCATAAAAGGTGTTTACTCATGCAGTGATGATCGATTCACAAAACAACAGGCTAATGTATAACATATATAGTTATATCACATAATCCAAACAGTTATATAGATAGGTGTTACATTTATGTTGGATTAGATATGTTTTATTTGATTTAATCGAGTTCAGGAAATACCGGCACGACGTTATTATTAGCAGATCAATCAACAGATCATCACCCACCTGTTAGCTCCGGGTCCCGAGAGTGATATACAAACAGAATGTCGGATCCCTCGTGCGTATTTCGATTTGCACAGAATCCTAGTACGAAACCATTTGATTAAAAGTTGACCTTTGAATTATTAGGAAAACTTGAGAGTTTGTGTTACGAGAATCGAGAAAGTTGTGGTCTTATAAACTAAAAAAGGACTTGCATAAGGGTCACACCCTATTTTGGTAAATACACCACTTCTAAAAAGGTGAGTGTATTGAGGGAGTGTATTTACTAGTATACTTGTGGTATGACTATTTCGATTACTACAAAAACAATCTTTTGATAAGTACACCCCTTTTTAAGAGGAGGTGTATTAGGGGGTGTATTTATTAATTTCTGTGGTGTCCTTAACAAAAGCCTTTTATAAAATTAAAAGTATAAACATAATTATTATTCTTGGAAAATACTTAAAAGAATATGAATTTATTTAAAAAGTATTAATAAGACAAAAGAATAGGTTTTTCTTTTCTAAGATTTCTATTTCTCATTTTTAAAAGAACTCTTGAATATAATTTATATTTTTATAAATAAAACCTCTTTATTAATCTTATTTGGTTTTTAGAGAAAACTTGTATAAGAGTATCTATGTAATTTTCTTCTTATTTATAGTAATACTTCTAAAGTTGATTAGTGATACTTAAACAACTAATTCAAAAATACTAGACAACTAAACACAATAATACCAAACTACAAAACCAATCATACTAAACCCACCAACTAACAATACTAAATACCAAAATCAATAATACTAACCAACTAAACTAATAATAATAAACACCTAAATAAAGAATACTAAACAACTATTCCAAAGACACTAAACAACATATTCAATACAACCATTAAGCTAACAACTTAACTAATTCGAACAGTAGAATTTTAATAATAATAAAGTCCATCTACAAGCTCTTAATCCAAAATAAGTATCTTAATTTTACAAGGTTCAACATCACGGGAAATAACAATTCGATCTCTATCCAATCAACTACGAGAATTAGAGAGGGGTTAGTGATTCTTACGAGTCCCAAATTCGGCAGCCTAACGGCGTTCGATTGGTGGCTCGTCGGATAATTTTGGCGGCATAACGACGCCGTTCTAGATTTCCCGAAAACAATTCAAGCAGCCATACGTTCTTCAACTTCACCGGAAAAGCAACGAGGACAAAAACACCTCAATTACACACGAATAGGAATTATTGTGAGTCTTAAATTGAAAGGGGAATTTTAAGATAATCGGAATTGAACTGAGAAATTGGAAAGGACTGAAAAGTAATTAGCTCACTTAAAAGAGCAGAGGCGGAGAGCTTTGGCCGCTGGGCGAAGAGCGACGTCGCGACGGCTGGGCTAGCGGCGACGTTTGGCGGAACGGGGCGTCGCGACGGCGGCGCTGGGTTCGAGGAGGTTGGGCGGCGCTTCGCGGAACAGGAAGGAGAGAGGCGGAGAGAGGCGCGGCGGTTGCAGCTCCGATCGAGAGAGAGAGAGAGAGAGAGCGACGACGCTCGTGGCTGGAGGAAGAAGGCGACGCGATTGAAGAGGTGGTGCGTTGGCTTCCGTCGCGCAAGGGAGGCGTCGCGTCGCGACGGCGGAAGAGAGAGGAAGACGTCGGGCGGCGACTCCGATCGGAGGAGGGAGGCGACGGCATGAGCGATTGGCCGGAGAGCGGCGCTGTGCGAGGCGTCGTGGCGGCGATCGGATTTTAGAGAGAGGAAGAGGGAATTTGGAAGCTGAGAGAGATGAGTGAAATTTGGGAATTTTGTTGAGGAGAGTACGTGTTTTGCTTAATTGGAGAGAGAGAAAGGGATAATTGATGGAAATTAATTTCTTAATTAATTAATTTTAAAGAAGGAAAATAATATGTGGGTGGAAATTAATTCCCTAATTAATTTAATTCAAAAAGAAAGTAATTTATGTGGGTAGGGGTTAACCCCTTTTATTCTGATATTTTCGATCCCACTAGATACGGTTTAGGGATCGTTTGGTTCACGAGATTAATCCCGATTTGAAAATTAATACTGTTTTGAGATTCAAATAATATTTTATTGTATTTTAATTATTCTCAATAAATTATACGGAACGAAAACATAATTTTAAACTTTAAATAATTAATTTCTCGTAGTCCTTTATTCGTTTGAAAGGTTCGATTCTTTCTACGAATTTAAGAATTTGTAAAAGGGTATATATTTAAATTACACAAAAGCACACAAAATAACACTATGCCAGAAAAGGGCTACGACAACGGGGAATCCCCGTTGTCGTAGGTATTTTTTCACCGTTGTCGATGGGCTCGTTGTCGTAGCTCCAGACTTTTGACAACGGGTTTTACACCGTTGTCTTAAACACTTAAGACAACGGGGATTCCCCGTTGTCATAACTCCTATAAAACCGTTGTCTTAAACACCTACAACAACGAATTTCCACCGTTGTTATAAATTTATAAACGCGTTGTCTTAAAGTTTTACGACAACGGGCTTCCACCGTTGTCAAAAGTCTAGAGCTACGACAACGAGCCCATCAACAACGGTGGGAAAACACTTAAGACAACGGGGAATCCCCGTTGTCGTAAATTCCTACTACAACGGTGGAAACCCGTGGTCCTTTCTATTTAACCCGTTGTTGTAGGTTTTTTTTTTTCAATAACAAGATAATTTTACATAATTTTAACTAATAACAAGATAATAAACAAATATATTATAAACTTCTAATTAAAATAATACTCAATAAATTATTAAACTTTATAATATATCAAGAACAATTTTTTTGATAATATAACAATTTATAATTCGATAATGTAACTTATGAATATATTATAAAAATACAAGAACCTAAACACTAGTTCTAATCGTGTCTCCTTCCATGTTTCGCCTTCTATACCAAGCCACATCATTCCTAAAAAAAAAATGATTCACCACATCAAAATTAGCAATATAAAAACAAAGAATATTGCAGTGATAAGCAGAAATTAGGCGAAATTGGAGCTCCGATTTCCTCGTGGGATAAAATTAGGCGAAAATTCTGGATAGGACCATTTGTTATACAATATCTATAGGTTTAGTACTCATTTTGACGCAGACCAGTGATGGTTTTGCGCAATATGAACCTAAGCAATACGATATGTCATCATATATCATACCATGGAGCACTTTTAGTTGTTCAATTCGGAATCACAAGTCAAAATATTTAGCCTGCACCTATGCCAACTACCACGGGGATCTGATGATTGAGGCACAAGTATATATTCTATATTTGAAAGAATTGGAAAAAGATATTAATGTGAATTATAAAAGTTCAATGAGTTGGAATGAAATAAGCAAATACAAGACTTTTTTCTATCTAATAAGCTCTAAAAAAATAAGTTGAAATTTGCCAACTTATTTTTCTAACTATCTTCACCCCAACCATCCACCCCATCCTGGAACCACCTCACCTCTACCTCAACATAATAAATAAATATTTTATAAAAAAATTAAAATTAAAATATATTTTTTATAAATTCTCAAAAAAAAATTAAAAGTTGTATTAGCCAAGATTTTAGTAGCTTATAAACTACTTAAAACAACTTATAAGATGTTAGAGCTTATAAAATGTTTCAAATAAGATTAATAAAACGAGCTCTTAATTAGGGTATATCCAATATAAATCTTTTTTTCTTTATCTATTATAATCGTCAGTGTCCAATTTCAATCATAGAATATCCAACTTTAGTCTGAAAACACTAGCAATTTCCTGTTGATTTAAAATTTTCCGGAACTAAAATTGGACTCTCCATGAGTATATGACCTCAATGGATATAAACTCTGATTTAACTAATACTTATAGATAATTGCAAAATGAGATGGAAGAATTTAAACTTTTTAGGCAGTTGAAATGGAAATTAGTGTACCTCTGTTTTCAAGGAGTAGAAGCCTTATGCGTAGATCATCGGCTACCAACATGGAGGACAAGGACATGTCCCCAACCGATGGATTCCGGCTCATCTCTCTCTCCAAAACATCGATGCACAGCCGGTTTGTGCTTCGTCGTCTCGTTAAAATCCTTGGGACGAGTTAATCTCCGGCATATGGTGAAGGCCGTTTGCGCGTCTCCCGTGGTGTCCGACATAACACCGGATCTTGACAATCAATTCCAAGCTAATCTGGAAGGGCAAATTTTATTTTCAAAATCATCAGAAGTTGTTTACATCACAGACAAAGAATTCATCACTTAACATCTCAACCTTAATTTGATTATAAAAGATCATAGTATACTAGGCTGTCTTAAAATGATCAGACCATGTCTAAAGTCTATCTTAGCACAACAACTAATTCTGAACACATATATCAAATTCAGATGCCAATTCATAAAGGAAAAAAATGTTGACACCTTGGAAGGTTCAGAGCTGGAAACGCAATCACGGTTCAAACTTTTAGTGATGCCCTGAAATCAGGCCAGGTAGTCACAGAAATAAGACTTAGTTACAAATTATCCTATTCATCGAATATGACAACTAGAATGATCACAAATGCCAGAAAATCATTAGAAATACATGCAAGTAAAATTTGCTGATGCAAAATTTAATGAAAACTGTCCAAGAGAAATCATATAAAATTACAAACAAGACAGACAACATGTTATGAAGTTCTAGAGTAACCTGGAGATGTACAACGTCATGATAAAAGGACTCTATGGTGTGCTTTCCAGCAATAGCGAGCAACCCATTGTACTAGCAGCTGCTCTCCGCACACGTGGCGTGTCTATGGGTGGCCACGCTGATCGATTAGCTCCCACTCATCGACGCTCAGCTCTCGCAGTCGCACCATATATTGCGATCTTATGCCCAAATTTTACTGCTCAATGGAATCAATTTCACATTATCTAGATGTGAAATTATTGTGTGAACATTATACCACTTTGTACCATTATGCGTAAGAACTAATAATATTACTCGTATAAACTAATATTATTGCTAGTGGTGCACGGTACACAAAATATACATAATATCTCCACTTAAAAAATTAAATTACATAATCATGTTATGATAATTGATAATACTCCAATATACAATATCCGTTATGGCCTTAAGAAAATGATTTTGTATATGCTAATTTCAGTGAACTACTCATTATCTACACAGAATTAACACCACATATCATATATATGATCAAGAAAATAAAATTAATGTAAAGTTATATAATTAAATAATTCATAGTAATAAAAAAAGGACTAAATAAATATTAATGTACCAGAAGTGAGATCAGCAACACAGATATCTTGAAGCAAATCTGGGTCTGCAAAAACTAGGGTGCTCAACCCAACAATACCACCCCTCTGCACATCACATTACAAGTCATTCCTTAAAAAGACCAGAAATTTGTATCTATATGTTGTGTGTGTGTAATCAATGTTTTAAAAAACTAATTCGGGAACCGAGGCGTTTTCTTGTAGTACACCGAGGCGTAGGAACCAATTCGAACCGAGGCGTAGGAACTAAGGAGTAGATATATATATAACACCATATAAATTCTAAGCATAGTATTTTTAGTTTAGTAAATATTATTTAATTTTTTCCTTAATTTTCTCATTTTGCGATCATGTTTAAGAAAAAATAAAAAGAATACGTCTTCATCCCAAAATTTCTCAACAAGAAATATTATAGATATTTATTTATTTAGTTAATTCATTTAAAATTTAAATCTTATCATTTTTATCCTAAAACCTCCTCCTAAGTCATTTTTCTCCTAAAACCTCCTTCCAAGACTTTACATCTCTCTCAACAGAACAAGCCCTTAGTGTTCACTGCCTAGGTGCGCCTCGGACAGTGAGGCGTGCGCCTTGGTGCGCCTCGGACAGTGAAGCGTGCGCCTCGGTGCGCCTCAGACAGCTGAGGCGCACACCTCTTGTTCTACAACTGAGGCAACGCCTCTGAGGCGTTTTTTCCCTTTTTCGAACTGAGGCTAGCCTCAGTTCGTAAGCCTCAGTAGTTTTTTAAAATATTGTGTGTAATTATTTACAATTATAAAAAGAAAAGGTGGTACGTAGGCAAAGTGAAATCACAGAAAGAGGAATGTATATTTGGGGAGAAAGGGGGAAAACAGAATTTATAAGCCACGAATAGCAGTTATGTGCTATTGAATTCTCTTCTGGGGTGAAGTACACAAATTTGATTAAAATTTCTTATCCAATTATATCTATTCCAAGAAGTTACTGTTAAACAATTAGTTAAACAACCTGGAATACATATAGTTACTGGAAAGCATATGAAAGAAAATTTCACATTATACTGGAATACATTTTGATATGATACAATTAGTTACTGGAAAGCATATGAAAGATAATTTGAGAACTTCTTGGAATACATATAGTTGATATTTTTAATCAAATTTATCTTCTAGGAATACATATAATTGTTATCCCTAGAATGTTATGCAAGAGCGGTAACTTCTTTTTTCTTTTTAAAATAGTGTTTCATCTATCCAAAATTTCATAAGCAGGTCCCCAATAAAATAAACATTTAAGGAATATTATCACCATTAAAAAACTACACACATTTAATTATAACTGTTGATGGGCGAACAACTTCGCATTTAATCAACGAAAGATTATCATTAAACTTGATAACAGGATAGCAAATCAAATGAGCTAGCAGCCTCGTGGAGCGAACAGCTTCGTAGCGGAGCTAGCAGATTCGTAAGGCGAACAGCTTTGTAGAAAAGCACTAATGCGGCAATCAGAATTGTGGCGAGCAGCCTTGCAAAGAACAGCTGTGCCAGCGGTTCAAGCCAGCCAATATGGGCGAACAAGGACGTAATCGAGCGAGTAGAATCGTAAAATGATCCCAAGCGAGGAGCGAACAGTTCAGAACGCAAAGGACCATGACATCTAACGGAGACGTACAAGCGAGCAGCCGGTCACCGTCGAGAGCATCTCAGAAGTGCCAAAGATCAAGTACAACATGGGGAATCCCAAGAGTCACTAGCTTAGATATGGTCCAAGTGTCCTAACACTTGGCACCCATCCAATGAGCAATAGTGTAGATGTTGTACAAGTGTCCTAACACTTGGCAAAGATCCAATGGCTAAGCCATCAAGATGGTGACACATGGCCACTTTGTATGTCTATAAATACTCCCTTCTTGTACATGAAAAAGGGGAGACAATTCAAGAAAATAGCCTAACTCTTGCAAATTTATTTCTCAAGCTTTACTTAGCCAAATTCTATGATCTTGATTCTTGTTTGGTGACCTTCATTAGATGAAAAACAGCCACTAATCTTCTTAGTAAGAAAAGGTCATCAACAATTGGCGCTAGAAGGAGGGTTTCGAACCTCCGATTGTAGGAAAAATCGAAGAAAGGTTGAAGACTACCGCCGGAATCTGCATAATTTCGCCGGAATCCGGGGTGAGGCTGCCGGAAAACAAAAGTGCATAGTCTTAGGACAAAGATTTACAACACTTTAAGGATTTCAATGCATGTGTGCATGAACTAGGGTTTTCAAACCTTTACAATCACACACAAGGCTAGTAATCCTTGGAAAAGGTGCCTGTAAGTACAAGATTACTTCATCCATTCGCTTATTTACCCACATTTCGATAGCCAAGATGGTTAGATCGCAAGAAGAACGACATTCGAGCATATCTCCAAGTCGTAGACCAAGAACTAGGGTTTCTTCCACCGAAGGACATGCACGGACAGTGAGAGCAACTTCGCAGAGGAATATACAAGTCACTATTGATACGATTCCACCAGAAGTTGAAGCTCTTGCTCAAAATCCCGAAGAGCTAGCAAAAACCATTGCTGTTCTTCAATCCTTGCAAAATCGACATATAGCAGGACCGTCAAAAGCACCTGTGACGACCAGACGAACAGGCGAGCAGGAGCGTACTGACGAACAGAGGAGTAAAATAAGAGAAGATGCACGTCGGGACGAGGCCGACAACGAGGAAGTTCGGAGAAATAAAGGAAAAGCTCCACTGAGCGAACGTCTAGGAAGCAGAGGAGAATCATCACCAAGTCGAGCAGATGAGTCAAGCAAAAGTACGTCTCGAACCAGTGCATTGGAGAGATTAGGAGCAAGGAATATAAATAGGAGGGAACCATCACGAAGGCATGAGGAGCGATCACACCATCCTGCTCGCCCATCAGTGCATGACCGAATCCGGAGGTCAGCTTTTGGCCGACTAGGGCCAAATGGAGCTAGCAACGCTGCTAGGAAGACAACTCAGGAGAAACGTCCCGTTGGCAAGGGACTGCATCGTGAAGAGGTTACTGAACCCAATCACGATGAACAGCCTTCCATCGGGAGAACTCCCCCAGATGAATTGCAGGAAATGAGAAAGGCAATCGAAGAATTGCAGAAACAGTTGGAATCCCAGAGAGGTGTCGGATCAACCGTTCTCCCATCTTCACCATTATCTCCGTCTATCCTCAGTGCACCGATCCAGAAGAAGATACAGTTCCCAGCCATCAATTTATATGAGGGAACGTCGGACCCCCGCATTCATGCGACAAAATATTCGGATTTTATGATTTCGATGGGGGCAACCGACGCCACACAATGCCGAAATTTTCCACTCACCCTAGGAGATGGCCCGCACAGATGGTTTTCATCATTGGCGCCTGGCTCTATCAATTCCTTTGCCCAACTAAGCAAAGAGTTTCTGTCCCACTTCTCAACTGCCGGGTCTTACTTGACCCACAGACACCGTCTAGCAGATGTTAGGCAGGGAGACGAGGAGTCTGACAAGCAATTTCTGGAAAGATTTGATAAAGTATTACTGGAGGGCGAGATGGTGAGTGAAGACACGAAGATTGTGGCAGTGATGGCTGGTTTAAAGAAAGGAACTGATCTGTGGAAGGAAATGCATCTGACTTGCCCGAAAACATACACAGAGTTCAGACACAAAGCGGGAATTCACGTTTCAATGCAGGAGGCCTTACACCGAGAGATGGGAGACAAGACTGATCCGAAGAAGTCTAACAAGAAGTCAGGAGGAAGTGATTACAAAGCTCCGAAGAACATGAAGTCATTCAATGATGGAGCTGAGTTGAAAGAAAAATTGAGTCAAGTCCTTACTATGTCCGTGGATGCTGTGTACAACAACGTTAAGGACAGGGAAATGTTGTCAGAGCCGCGGAAGATAAGGCAAGAGAGAGGAAAGCTGAACCCGAACAAATACTGTGCTTATCATCAGAACATCGGCCACTTCACGAGCGAGTGCCGAGATCTATTGAAGCAGTTGTGGAGGTTCTATGAGGAAGGGAAGCTGTCCGAATTCGTGAAGAGGGAACCAGGTAAAAGACCAAGGGCGCCAGTACAATCCAGTTCGGATGACGAAGATAGTGATGACCAACCTAGCAAAGTTGGTAAGAGGGGAAGGAAGGTCCCAGCAGCCCCAGCAAGGCATATCCCGGAAATCCTAATGCTGGAACCCACTGGGCCAGTAGGTGGTTGTTCTGATGGGAGACCACCTATGTCGAAAAGAAAGAGGAAGGCAGAGTTGAGAGCAGTAAATCAAGTAATGGAAGTGGGTGTAAATCCATCGACCAAACGAACAGGGGACCTGACTTTCTCAGAGAAAGACTTAGACGGGATACTTACTCCCCACAACGACTCATTGGTCATTTGCGCCAATATCATGGGGACAAAGGTGCATCGTCTACTTGTCGACACTGGTTCCTACACGAATATCCTGTTCAAGAACACGGTGGACCAGCTAGGAGATTGTGCTGAGTACATCAAAGATTGTAATCACAAGATTGTGGGTTTTGGAAATGCTGTAACCACCCCGCTAGGAATAGTTACGTTGGCAGTTGAGCTTGTATCAGTCGAGGACCCAGAGAGGAAAATGAATAGAATGGTAGACTTCTTGGTTGTAGACCAACATTCCACTTATAACGGGTTCCTCGGCCGTCCTTTCTTGCATGAATTTAAAGCAGCTGTTTCAACGTACTATTATTGTCTAAAATTTCCAACAAAGAAGGGTGCAGGTACAGTCAAAGGAGACCAGAAGAAAGCTCGCGCGTGTCTGTTGCAAATACAGTTGCAGGATCACCAAGTCAACATGGCAGACAAGTGCTCAGACAAGGACGGAGATGATAGCGAGGCCATGACTTCCGTTGATACTGAAATAATGGAAGTCGACGAGCAGTCACGCAGCGACGAACAACTATGCATAGACGAACAGATGCGCATGAGCGAACAGATGTGCGAAGGCGCACAGTTGGACGAGGACGAGCAGGAACGCGAAGACGAGCAGCTCGCCCAAACAGAAGGTACAGAAGCTGCTACTACTAGCAACGAGGAAGAACAAGCAAGGGCAATGAACGTCGATGCAGAGGACATCGAGCCACGACTGGGGGCAGAACCGATGGAGACCGAAGATGAGCCAAAGACAGAAGGGCCCATTATTGACCCCAGATGGAAAGGCCAGAAACGGAGGGCTACCCCAGTCGAAGAGTTGGAAACTGTAAAAGTCGACCCGAACCAAGAGGGCTTAGAACTCTTCATAGGGTCCGAGCTACCAGAGCCGTACAGGACCAACATGATTGAGTTTCTTAAAGCAAACCTCGATGTGTTCGCATGGTCGCATGCAGACATGGTGGGCATCAGCCCCAAACATGCCTGTCACAGACTCAACATCGACCCGGGGAAGAGGCCAGTCCATCAGAAAAGGAGAAAATTTGGACCCGACAAATACGAGGCGCTTGACGTGGAAGTCAAAAAGCTGCTGGATAACGACTTAATCAAACAAGCGTTATGCCCGCAATGGGTGGCAAATCCAGTTTTGGTCAGGAAAGCAACTGGAGCATGGAGACTCTGCATCGATTTCACAGATCTTAACGCCGCCTGCCCGAAAGATAACTTCCCATTGCCTCACATTGACCAGCTAGTTGATAGCACCGCCGGACATGAGCTGCTAACGTTCATGGATGCATTCGCAGGATATCATCAAATCGCGATGCATCCCGATGATCAAGAACACACTGCGTTCTATACCAACAAGAACTTGCTATGCTGGAAGAGAATGCCATTTGGGCTAATCAATGCTGGAGCTACATATCAGAGGCTGGTCAACAAGATGTTTGATGATCACATCGGGAAGACGATGGAAGTATATGTGGACGACATTGTTGTCAAGAGCTAAAAAAAGGAAGATCACTCGCAGCACCTGGCTCAAACATTTGAGATACTTCGGACCTACAATATGAAGTTGAACCCCAAGAAAAGCAGTTTCGGAGTCCATTCTGGGAAATTCTTGGGACATCTGGTTAGTCAACGAGGAATTGAAGCAAATCCAGTGAAAGTGAAAGCAATCATGGAAATGCAACCACCTAGATCGGTAAAAGAAGTCCAACGACTAACTGGATGTCTAGCAGCCTTGAACAGGTTCGTCTCGAGATCCGGAGATAAGTGCAGGCCATTCTTCGAGGCCATCAAGAAAGGAAAGTTTCAATGGACAGACGCCTGTCAACAAGCGTTCGAGCAGCTGAAAGATTACCTCAGTGATACAAAAATTCTTGCCAAGCCAATCCCAGGGGAAAAGTTATACTTGTATTTGGCGGCCTCAGAGGTAGCAATCAGTTCAGTGCTCGTTCGTGCAGAAGGAAAGTTCCACCTGCCCATCTACTATGTAAGTCATGCCTTGCACGAAGCAGAGCTCAGATATTCACCAACAGAAAAGCTAGCATATGCGCTGGTAATGAGTGTCAGGAAACTTCGTCCATATTTTTTCGACCACCAGGTGGAAGTGTTGACAACGTTCCCACTTAAGCAAATACTGCACAGACCCGATGCGGCTGGTCGTCTCCTAAAGTGGTCCTTGGAAATCAGTCAGTTCGGGATTTCGTATGTTCCTCGAACAGCGATCAAGGGGCAAGCTTTAGCAGACTTTATAGTCGAACTGACTTTCCCCCAAGATCCAACGAGAGGGCATAGCCATCCCTGGCACATGTATGTTGACGGATCATCAACAAATGCAGCATCGGGGGCAGGTATAGTCTTGATAAGCCCGGACAGGCAAGTTTTTACTTCAGCTGTTCGATTCGAGTTCATGGCAACGAACAACGAAGCAGAGTACGAGGCTGTGATCGTTGGGTTACGCCTAGCATTAGCAGTTGGAGTACGAAGGTTACAAATCTTTGGAGATTCGCAATTGATCGTCAACCAGGTCCGAGGAGAATATGAAGCAAGAGATGAAGACATGGCTTTGTATCAAAAGATTGTTGCTCACTTGGCCTCTTTGTTCGAACAAATATACATCGAACAAATACCAAGAGACAATAATGCTCAAGCAGATGCATTAGCCAGGCTAGCAACCAGCACCGGACCAGCAGAATTGTCGGAAGTGACGCTAACTAGAATGTCCAAACCGTCAACCGAAGATTACAAGATCTATCAGATCGACGGAGATTTCGAAGAAGACGACTGGAGGATGCCGATCGTTGAATATTTGCAAAACGATAAAAAACCGGACAACCCATTCGAAGCTAACAAGTTGGTTAAAAGAGCGGCAAGATACACCATGATGGACGGACAGTTGTACAAGAGAGGAATCTCGCTCCCACTTCTGAAATGTTTGGCTAGGGGGCAAGGACAAGCAGTACTGAAAGAGATCCATGAAGGTGTATGCGGAAATCATGCCGGAGGACGGGCTTTGGCATATAAAACAATAAGGCAAGGATATTACTGGCCAACTCTCCTCCAGGATGCGATCAAGATTGCCCGAACTTGTCATAGATGTCAATTGTTCGCCCCAAACATTCACAAACCCCCACATGAATTGATTTCAGTCAATAGTCCATGGTCGTTCGCGAAATGGGGAATTGACCTTATCGGGCCTTTTCCCCCAGGACAAGGAAATGTTCGATACGCGGTGGTGGCTGTTGACTACTACACGAAATGGGCGGAAGCAGAAGCACTCGGGCGGATCACACAGGAGAAAATGATCAACTTTATATGGAAAAACATTGTTTGTCGTTTCGGGGTCCCTCAGGCGATAGTGACGGACAACGGAAGGCAGTTTGAGGGAAAAGAGATCAGAGATTTTGCGAAAAATGGGGAATAAAGAAACATTTCTCGACACCATACCACCCCCAATCAAACGGTCAAGTGGAAGCAGTGAATAAAATAATCAAGCATATACTGAAGATTCGTTTGGTTGACAAGCAAGGAAAATGGTCAGAAGAGCTACCAGAGGTGTTGTGGGCATACTGAGTATCCCACATAACAAGTACAGGTGAAACACCGTTCACAATGGCATTCGGGACAGAAGCAGTAATTCCGATTGAGTTAAAAGTCCCGACAAAACGAACAGCTGCGTTTGACGAAGAAACAAACAACTCTGCAATGGCAGCAGAGTTGGACTTGCTTGAAGAAAAAAGAATAACAGCAGAATTGAAAAATGCAATTTACAAAAGAAGAGCAGCAAAGTACTACAATTCTCAAGTAAAAGCAAGAGAATTCGAAATTGGGGACTTGGTACTCCGAAAAGTTTTAATACCACCAGGAGTATTTGGCCCGACTTGGGAGGGCCCATACAAGGTGATGAATAAGTGGCACAACGGCACATACGACCTTGAGGACATGGAAGGCAAGTCGTCCCAATACTCCTGGAATACAACTTTACTCAAGAAGTACTACCAATGAAGTCCTGTAAGTCTTAGAAAGTTTGTAAATAGATCTTTTGTAATTTTTGAAATTTTTGCGCAAGTTTATAAGCGAGCAGATTTGCATTTATCTTACTGGTCGAGCAGAATTGTTTTTATCTTTTGTCTTGTTGAATTTTAGTTTTTAAGCCTCGAGTCCAAATTACTTAGTTGCTCGCCCAAAAATTAGCAAAATACAAGTCTGTTATAAGACGAACAGAAAAGCTTATTCAAAGCAAAAATAAGGCTAAGTCCATAACGGACCAATAGCCCACATTAATGCAAGGCCAAGTCCACGAGCGACCAAAATGGCCCAAACAACTAAAGGTCAAGTTCTATAAGAACCAAATGACCATTTTAAAATTTAAGTGTTTACCTTAAGAAAAAGGAACACTTAGCTGTCATGAGCAAAAAACAATAGGCGAGCAACTAAGTAAGACAAACAAAGAGGCGAGCAGTTAAGTAAAGACAAATGAAGAAGCATAAGCTTGTAGACGAACAAAAAATCTTTATATCATTAGATCAAAAAGTTTTACAATAGGAATGAGAAATACAGAAATGTTGCATATCCTATTGTAAGAAAAGACTAAAGTCTTCAAGGAAGAGGAGCATCTTCAGTTCTGGTCGCCGGCGCGCTCGGCTGCTCGCCCTGGGCACTTGTACCAGCCCCGTCTATAGGGGTCAGGGGAAGCGAAGGCAACCCTTCGAAAACCTCATCAGCGGCTACCGCGTTGGTCGTCGCTGGGGGAGGGTCAGACTGACCGCCATAAGTGGGAGCGGCAATATCGACTTCCTCGCCAAAGACTTCCAGAGGAAAGCCGAGGTCGGCCAAATCGGAGACGAACAAAGTTGAGCCAGGAGGAGGAGGATAATTTTTCACGTATTCAACAAAGTCCGCCTTCACCGCATCACGAATATCTTGATTGTGATCGTGGGCGAAGTGGACAGACCGTAAACATTCCGCAAAGGCACAGATGTACCCAAAGTTGGTCTTGTCCATCACTTCCTGCTCATGGACTTCGTATTCAATCAGATTCTGGCGCTCTTCCTCCAGCCTCTTGACATGCTCCTCAGCAGCGAGTAGACGAGCAGATAAGTCTGCTCGCTCCTTCTCAGCTCTCTCAGCTCTCAAGTATGAGGACTTCACCTCCAGCAGCATTTTCTCAGCCTTCTCCAAGGCGTTCTTCTCGCCAGTTAACGAGGCCTCCATCTTCCTCTCCATCAAAGCCAGCATCTTAGCATGCTCGGCCTTGCATTCTTTGATGGCAGAGGCTCTTTCCTCGTCCATCCTCTCCACGCGACGGCCCAAATCGCGGTTTGTTCGCTCGAGATCCAGAACTTGATCGAGCAACACTTGAGCCTGGACCACTTGATGGCTAGCATTATACGCCATCAGGCGAACATTGTCGCTCACAGTCTGACCCGTGACAAGGGTGTTCGCCGATTTGGTCCAAGCTCTCGGGACCATCTCGGCTGCTCGACGAACAGGAGCATCGGGAATGTCGCGAAAGTTGGGGGGGCATCCTTCACAACAGCAAAGTGGTGAAGAGCAGTTCCTCGACCGGGATAACGCTCCGGTTTGTACCTAACCAAATGAAGAATTAAGAGTAAGAACAAAAATGACGACTAAGCTCAGACAAACAACAAAACCTGAAAAAGCGAACAACTTACTCTTTAATTCTAGTAGGATCCCAACCTAAGTAGGAGAGATCCTTGGGGTACACCACCGTTTTGGTCGCCGCCACGCTAGCGACTACCTGTTGCTCGTCCACCACTTCCAAAGAGGTGGATTTAGAAGCAGGAGATCGGGGAGCAGCACTGCTCGCTTCCGCCATAGTCTTTGATCGCTTAGAGGCGCGATCATCGCCGCGAGTATCATCGCCTCGCGGCGCCTTCTTCCTCTCCCTCTCTTTTTCCCTCTCCTTATCCTTCCTTACATCCCGCGGAGAGGGGGTAGATTTGGCCGCAGGTTTGCGGCGACCAGCTCCGGCGGCTGGGCGACCAGAAGGGTTCTCTCCGGCCCGGAGACGCATGATGGCGAGGGGAGGATCCATCTTTCTCCTTGAAGCATCAGCCATCTGTTTAACTCGATTGGCGAGTAGATAATATGACTCGGGCACAGCTGGGATAGCAACAGTGACTTGTTGATCTGATAAGAAAAATACAAGTGTTAGGCGAGCAATAATGATGAACGAGCAAAAATGATAGGCGAGCAAAAATAAAAAGTTACCTTCTGGAACGACGGCTTGGGCTTCAAGATGGTGAGGACTCGTGACCAAGCCAGCAAGTTTGCGACAATGAGCCTTTGAGAGATGGTGTATGTCGCGACTAGCAACGTCGCGAAGAGAGATGATGGCTAAGGTAAAGAGGAACTCGTCACTGATGTCGGGGTGCCCCCACTTCAAGTTCCTTGGACCTGCAAAACAACGAAAAGGATTAAAATTAGTCCTACTTATGAACTAGCAAGACAAAGTCAGCCCTACGTTTAATTTTTCCAAAGCCTTCAGGCGACATGATGCGCGCCTGCCCGCCAGCAAATCCCTCAGCTGCTCGCCAATCTCCACCAATGAAGAAGAATTGGTAATGCCAACCCTTAATCTTATTGGGAACTCCCTCAATGAGTTTCAATCCAGTTTTCGCCTTGGCGTAATACCATCCAGCACCATCCTCGGAAATGGTCAAGGCGTAAAGGATCTCCGCGGTTGTTATCTTATTCTTGTAGCCCTCAAGACCAAAGAGAGTCATGAAGGCTAGAAGACTACTCTAACCATTTGGAGTAATTTGGGTGATCGCCAGGTTCATGTCAGATAGGAAGCGGCCGATGAGAGGATGAACCGGGAGCGGGAAACCCGTGTTCAACACATCCAAGTTGATCGCCGTGCAACCAGGTGGGGGGCGATCAGCAGTCTCTCCCTTCTTCGGCACATACATAAAAATGTCATAAGGAATCTTGTATGTTGCACGAATGCTCGCCAGATCCTCCTCAATGACAACACTGGTAACTTTGCTCGCTGCATAATCCCCGTCCTGAGCTTTCATGATTACCCTCGATGTGGGGGCAAAAGTCTTCGAGTAGCGAGCAGAATAGTCTGCCCACTCGTTGTCGCGAACAACTCCTTCTGGGATCCGGGATTCTGGCGTAGTTTGAGAGATGGGGAAATTGATTTCCCTTAAAAACTCCCATGAAAGCATAGGACCTTCTTGCTCGCCAACTTGCTGCTCGCCAGCAGCATCAGCCTGGTCGCCCTCGAGGTCGATTGAACCCTCTATCTCCGCGGCCATTTCGATAGAATCTTCGCCAAGGTCGGAGGACGTCTCAGGTTCGCGAGCAGGATGGTGAGTTTCTTCTTGATCGCCAGAGCGGTCAGCGGCGCACATCTCTACCGAGCGAACAACGGAGCTCGCATCGGAGTCCATATCTTCGTCCACCAACAACGTGCGTGGGTTGTTCGCCAATGCTTGGCGAACAGATCTGCGCGGAGAATCCGGATTTACGGGTCGTTTTTCCGGATTTCGCCCGGGTCCGGATTGGGAGGAACTTGAGGGGGAAAAATCCATTAAAAAAAAAGTGATATAGAGATTTGGCTAAGTGTGAGGTAGTATACAAGGATAACGCCGGCGATGGAGGAGTTACGATGGTAACGGAATCAACAGCACGGCGGCGCGACGGCGGTTCACGGCCGGAATCACACCCACAGTCGCGAGAAATACGGAAAAAGTGCAGAAATTACGAAATTAAGAGTAGAAAAAAGAAATGCAAGATGAATTGCCTTCTAAAACTAAGATCTATTTGACACAAGAGAAGATTCAAGCACAAGAATCACGAAGACGGAAAAGCTTTGAAATGTTTGTTAATGGCGGAAACGTGAGAGACGGAAGAAGGAAGAGAGAAATGAAGGGGAAGTCACCTATTTATAAGGATGAGGCTGGGTCGAAAATGTAATTTTCGCAAAATTCTGTAGGCCCCTATGAGCAAATTGGGGGTCGCGCGTGACTGACGCGACACCTCGCATTCCGTGCCTCGGGAATCCAACCGTCGCGACACGAAAGGGCGTTCACTGCTGTTCGCCTACGCGGATGCTCGCCCATGTAGCTTACTATACTCTCTTCCTGCTCGCCCATTATTCGAAGATGAAATTATAGCTTGGTCTCAGTTGATCACTCCACATTCAACATGAGACCAAGCTAGGGGGCAATTGTTGATGGGCGAACAACTTCGCATTTAATCAACGAAAGATTATCATTAAACTTGATAATAGGATAGCAAATCAAATGAGCTAGCAGCCTCGTGGAGCGAACAGCTTCGTAGCGGAGCTAGCAGATTCGTAAGGCGAACAGCTTTGTAGAAAAGCACTAATGCGGCAATCAGAATTGTGGCGAGCAGCCTTGCAAAGAACAGCTGTGCCAGCGGTTCAAGCCAGTCAATATGGGCGAACAAGGACGTAATCGAGCGAGTAGAATCGTAAAATGATCCCAAGCGAGGAGCGAACAGTTCAGAACGCAAAGGACCATGACATCTAACGGAGACGTACAAGCGAGCAGCCGGTCACCGTCGAGAGCATCTCAGAAGTGCCAAAGATCAAGTACAACATGGGGAATCCCAAGAGTCACTAGCTTAGATATGGTCCAAGTGTCCTAACACTTGGCACCCATCCAATGAGCAATAGTGTAGATGTTGTACAAGTGTCCTAACACTTGACAAAGATCCAATGGCTAAGCCATCAAGATGGTGACACATGGCCACTTTGTATGTCTATAAATACTCCCTTCTTGTACATGAAAAAGGGGAGACAATTCAAGAAAATAGCCTAACTCTTGCAAATTTATTTCTCAAGCTTTACTTAGCCAAATTCTATGATCTTGATTCTTGTTTGGTGACCTTCATTAGATGAAAAACAGCCACTAATCTTCTTAGTAAGAAAAGGTCATCAACAATAACAATGTATAGAAGCAAACTATTTGAACACAAGACTTCATCTCTATCCATTCATACCAACAATGAGTTGAGAAAATGGAAAAATTAACTGACCGTATTTTTGCCAATTGTCAAGTAAGTTTCTTCCACTGGCTTTGCTAACTGCAGGAGTGTGCCCCCTGCATCTAACAGCACGCCCTTTTTAATTTTCTGTCAATACCTGCCAAGAGAGAGAGAGAGAGTGAAAAGGCATAGAAGTCTACAGCGGTGAGAGAAATTAAAGAACGTAGTGATATGAGCCGGCAATAACCACCGCCGTGCGCGAATTCGCGCCACCACGGCGGCGCATTCAATAGAGCGTGCGTGCGGAGATGATTCACCTGCGTTCATTCTGGGAATGGAAGAAATGGAGGAGCATCGGATGGGGATGGATGATTCACCCCTCGTACCTACAAACAACGAATCTGATGGCTGAATTTCAAACATGCGAAATTAAAACTAAATTAAAATCTAGATTTGTCAAAATAAAGGCTAGGACAGAAATTAGGGCTTAATTACTGGGAAAATTTTGACCTAGACTATTCACAGTGGAGGACGAGCGAACGGACGGTACGGCGGTGGTGGCGCTGAGCGAACGAACGGCGCGGCGGTGGTGGCGCTGAGCGAACGAACGGCGCGGCGGTGGCGACGTTGAGCGAACGTGAAGGACGGGAGTTGTGCAGCCTGAACGTGACGTGAGGGACGAAGTGAGGATGTGATGAAATATTTTTCTAAGTGTGGCCTTTTATACCCTTTAATAATTGAATAAATAAAAAAATTATAAAAATAAATAAAAATATAAGACCACGGGATAAGACAATGGGGATTAATACCCGTTGTCTTATGTTGCGAGACCTGAGTTAAGACTACGGGAAAAGACAACAGGGGCCTATCCCCGTGGTCTTTTGTTGCGAACCCAGAATTTAAGACAACGGGGATACCTAAGACCACGGGCGTAACACTTAAGACAACGGTGGAAACCGATCCCCGTTGTCTTTTCCCCGTTGTCGAAAGCCATTTCTGGCATAGTGTAATAAAATAAAAAGAAACAAAGATAAGAAAATAAAATAAGGGTTCTAGGAATATTAAAAGGTATAAAACGGGACGGGGTATTACATCCTCACCCCCTTAACAAAATTTCGCCCCCGAAATTCAGCTTCTAGGTATTGCTTAAGCATTGAGGGTATTTGGTTAGGACTTCATCCTCTATTTCCCAAGTTGTTTCTTTTTTCTCGTGTCGGCTCCACTGGACTAGAACTAATGGTATTTCTTGATTCCTTAATAAGTGTAACTTCCTTCCTAGGATAGTAACTGAAACTTCTTCATAAGTCAGGTCACAACTTAAACCTAAATCTATACGACTAAAAACAGGGTTTGGATCGCTTATGTACTTCCTGAGTGTAGATATGTGGAACACATCATGCACTCGTGATAACTCTGGTGGTAGTGCTAAGCGATAAGCCACATCTCCGATTCTATTCAGGATGTCAAATGGCCCATTGTATCGCGACTTTAGCTCACCTCTTTTACCAAAACGGATTAGACCTTTCATTGGTGCCACTAGGAGAAATACTTTATCGCCAATGTCGAATTGTAAATCTCTTCTCCTAGCGTCTGCATATGACTTCTGACGGTTTTGAGCCGCTTTGATTCTTCCTTTAATCTTTGCGACTATCTCAACCGATCTTTCAGCTAGTTCGGGTTCGAGAATCTTTCGAATTCCGACTTCATTCCAACAAACTGGTGATTTACACCTTTTCCCGTAACGTGTTTCGTACGGTGCCGTTTGTATTGTCGCCTGATAACTATTGTTATATGCGAACTCTACAAATGGCAGGTGGCTCTTCCAACTTCCTGCAAGATCTAGAGCGCAAGCTCTCAGCATACCTTCGAGTGTCTGGATAGTTCTTTCCGATTGTCCATCAGTCTGCGGGTGGTATGCGGTGCTGAATTTCAATTCAGTCCCTAAGGCTCATTGCAGACTTCCCCAGAACTTAGAGGTAAAACGGGGTCTCTATCGGACACTATCGAGACTGGTACACCGTGCAGTCTAACTACTTCTGCTATGTATAGTTAGGCGAGCTTGTCCAACGTATACGTCACTATAACATGGATAGAGTGGGCAGTTTTCGTAAGTCTATCTACGATAACCTAAATGGCATCGTGATTTTTCACCGTTTTCGGAAATCCGGTGACAAAATCCATAGTGATGTTCTCCCATTTCCACTCTGGCATCTCCAGAGGATGCAACAACCCTGGAGGTTGTTGGTGATCTGCACAATACTGTGTGGAAAATTCTAGGTTTAGGATGAACTGGTACTATATCTTACTCCACTCAAAGAAAGTTTTGTCTAACTACTTACTCTAAAACTTCTGGTCCAAAAAGGGTGGTAAACCTTAGTGGGGGGTTTGATTTCTGAAAGGTCTCCCATTAGTTAAAGCCAAAATAACTTCTCGGTTTTCTTGGTCGACTAAGTTTGTTGTCACTCTACCTGATCTAAGACTTAGAAGGTTTTCTAGTCCTCAAACATGCAAACTTTTCTTCCTACATAGTTGCAAATTTTCCTCTACTTCAAAGTCCACTATGTATCCCATAGATAAAAATCAATTGTCCTTTCTTTTTTCAACTAAAGTATTCCCATAACATATAAATGTTAATCTTAACACGTAAGACTTAAGATCACATCTAGCTTACTCATTCCACAAAAAGGCTCTACTTAAGCTTAAAATCTTATGTTATCCCAAAATAAAGTAACTATGCCTATGTTTCATATTCCTTCTTATGCATAAAACTAGTTCGTCTTAAAAAACGTCTCAACTTAAGAACGTGTAGTTCAGTTTCTCTTTAATGTTCATCCAAGTTTATCTCCAATCAAATCACTCAGTTTTGGTTCTCATTGTATTCCTAAAAAATTCACTTTCACTTAAGGTCTATTCTTCTATACTTTATATCCTCAAATTTTTCTTAAATTCTTAGACACAAGGGAGTGAGATGCTCTGGTACTAATCGATACATAAGCAGTTGATCCAAAATTCACACTTGCTATATTTGGAATACAACTTCTCTCGTCTCATTATCCTTAAGACTGCCTTGAGATGTTCTTCGTGTTGCTCTTTGCTTTTAGAGTACACGAGTATATCGTCGATGAAGACGATGACAAAATGATCCAGGTACGGATGAAACACTCTATTCATCATATCCATGAAGATCGCCGGAGCATTTGTTACTCCGAAAGGCATCACGGTGAACTCGAAATGTCCATATCAAGTCCGAAATGTTGTCTTCGGGATATTCTCACTCTTGACCTTTAGCTGGTGGTAACCAGACATTAGATCGATCTTTGAGAATACCGTAGCATTCTTCAACTGATCGAACAAGTCTTCTATCCTCGGAAGAGGATATTTGTTCTTAATGGTCAGTTGGTTGAGACCTCGATAGTCTATGCACATACGGAAAGTTCCATCTTTCTTCTTTACGAACAACACGGGTGTTCCCCATGGTGATGCACTAGGCCTGATGAACTTCTTTTCAAGCAAGCCTTGCAGTTGTTCCTTCAGTCCTTTTAATTCCTTTAGTGCCATTCGATAGGGTGCTTTAGATACTGGTGCTGCCCCAGGTATCAAGTCGATGGAGAACTCTATCTGACGATCTGGAGGTAACCCGATTAATTCCTCGGGAAACACGTCAAGATATCCATCCACAATTGGCACCTTGATGCGCAACTTGTCGTCTTTCTCTCCTGCTGAGATGTGGACGAGGTAAGCTTGGCATTTCTCCTTTCGTAATATTACTGCAGCTTAGATTGCTAATATTACTCGGGTTTCCTTCTTGGTCTTGATTCCACGAAATGTGAAGCATTGAACATTACGAGTTTCGAGGTCGATCTCACGTTCTGCGCATTTTATTATTATCGCTTTGTTCTTTGCTAACCAGTCAAAGCCTAAGATTATGCCAAAGATTTTCATCTCAAGGGTGTGAAGATCAGACTCTATCAGGTGATCGCTCAGCATTAGGGGTAAACCTCTAATTTGGCCCTCAATTTCCATAGTAGTTCCAGACATATCTTAGCGCGGCCTGCTGAGGTGGCTTAGGTTCAGCCTGAGAAGGTAGGTTCTGTCCTATAAGATCCTTTGGTACAAGAATAGTGTTAACGCGGGGTCGTCCACGTCTACGTTCTGGTGCCATTCTAAAGGTGGTTTTAATCGGAAAAGAATAATATTGTTACGATATGTATAGGTGCGAGAAAGTTATAAAAACATAACCGGATTAACCAAAATTAACACAAAACGTTAACACTGAAACACGTGTGGTACGTAATTCACCAGTTGCGCATTGGGGCCCCAATGGTACAGTGCTCACATTCGCACAGTATTTCTAGGAACTAGTAATGTGTCATTTAGTGATAATCAGATAAAATATGACAGTCAATATATAAAGCAAGTAAAGCACATTGACAAGTAGTGAGCACATAATAAGTATATATATATATATCTAAAAAGTTTCGGTTCTACGGAGGTCAGTCTCTTTTCATTACGTCATAGAATACAAAAGGCTTCTAAGTAATGCTATAGTATCGTGTCCTCACATCAGTTCGGACCACGAGTGACAAAAGGAGCAGGTTAGAGCTACGCTGCTATGGTCTAAGTAAAACGGTCATACATCTGACTACTACTATATGTCAGGAAAGGGTGGCACATCTATGTTGTACGTATTTGTGACTATATCAAAAGGATAACTGTTTAAAAGAATTTGATCACTCTGACTGATCACTACTATCATACGGAAATACCCATTGTCAACTTCTTCTAGGTATGTCTCCAAATGAATGTGGGGTCTTTGAACTGGGTCTTCTATTCTCGTCCGTTCAAGTAGTCTTACAGTGATAGGACGGAGAACAACTCAGTAACCCTTCTGCCAAAATGAATCATGACTGTTAAATATGTCTCGTCGTGGAATATTGGAGTGGCTCTTACCATTGCACGTAGTCTCGTGAATTGGGTTATAACATACTTATAGATTCTAAGGTTAGCTAAGTGTTTTCTAATTATCGGGATATAACTATCTTAGGTGGATTCTTATATGGAAAGGAAATTCCTAGTCAAAATTTTAGTTATGCCTGAACATAATTTAAACAATTAAAACACATAGTTTCAATAATCATATAACATCATTTATGAAGTTTATAACTTTACACAAATATATTTATTTCTATCTTTCACTAATTATCTGCATTTCAATAGTATTATAAACGACATTTCGTGGTTCTTTCTACACCTCGTAGGTGTTGTTTCGAGTTCGCGATCTTTTGATTGGAGTTTTGTTATGAAAGTCAAGTTGTCGCAATACCCTAAACTTTTAGGCAATAAAATAAGAACATACATTCGAGGAGCTTCTGACGGTAATAGGAGACACATTTCCCCTCAAGTGACTTAATTAGTGATCTATACTTACATGATAAGAAAATTTTAATTAAAGAAAAATAATTTTGGCTTGATGAAAACAATGATTTGGGTTCTGGTCCGAAAGTTTTGAACATAAGCTCAGATACCACCTGTAACGCCCCGAATCCAGAGTATATTAATTATATCAGATTCGAAGTGTTATTGTGATCAAAAGTCCGAACTATAAAATTTTTGAAGGAAATATAACGGAAATGAGAGATGATGAGTTTTTATGCAGCGGAAGAAATGGGTAGAATAATTTTAATAAGTATCTTACACACATATATGTGTACATAAAACATAGTATCAACAGTAATGTTTTATTTAAGTGGGGAACTCTGTGTCGTCTTTATTACTGTCCTTACTCCACGAAATCATAATCTGCAAGGGGTTAGGAAAATGGGGCGTGAGAATTGAATTCTCACATATGGGTGATTTGCAACATCATGGGATTGGTAAATCCGAAATATATTAAGTTATACTCATTGATAAAGTGTTTATTTTATTTAATCAGTTTCATATAAAATTTAAACGACATTTAAACATATTTCGCATAATATAATTGAAATAGCACAAGTTGGTTCACATTAAGGCAAAGCCCAAATCATAGCACATATTATCACAAACTGACAAACCATGAACGCACGATCATTCCACTTCCAACAAAGTTACTCTTTTCAACTCCAACCAATCAACAAAGTTATCCTTTTCAACTCCAACCAGAACTTACTTCATACAACCACACAAACTCACATCATCCAACCATAACATCCCTCAAAATAAGCAAGTATCAATGGCCTTCTTCCCAGTGCGTCAAACGACAGCTGACCGGGGACCAGATCTACTTGATCAACAACCTTGATTTCGAGGGCGTCCCCGACAGCGGCCCCGGAGGTCGGATTTAAAACTCGATCCCGACTCCGTACATATTGACTTTCCACAAAACTGGCTCAATAAACTTTACAAAGAATAAATACTTGACTGACAACTGAACTGATTCATGCTCATAAAAGGTGTTTACTCATGCAGTGATGATCGATTCACAAAACAACAGGCTAATGTATAACATATATAGTTATATCACATAATCCAAACAGTTATATAGATAGGTGTTACATTTATGTTGGATTAGATATGTTTTATTTGATTTAATCGAGTTCAGGAAATACCGGCACGACGTTATTATTAGCAGATCAATCAACATATCATCACCCACCTGTTAGCTCCGGGTCCCGAGAGTGATATACAAACAGAATGTCGGATCCCTCGTGCGTATTTCGATTTGCACAGAATCCTAGTACGAAACCATTTGATTAAAAGTTGACCTTTGAATTATTAGGAAAACTTGAGAGTTTGTGTTACGAGAATCGAGAAAGTTGTGGTCTTATAAACTCAAAAAGGACTTGCTTAAGGGTCACACCCTATTTTGGTAAATACACCACTTCTAAAAAAGTGAGTGTATTGAGGGAGTGTATTTACTAGTATACTTGTGGTATGACTATTTCGATTACTACAAAAACAATCTTTTGATAAGTACACCCCTTTTTAAGAGGAGGTGTATTAGGGGGGTGTATTTACTAATTTCTGTGGTGTCCTTAACAAAAGTCTTTTATAAAATTAAAAGTATAAACATAATTATTATTCTTGGAAAATACTTAAAAGAATATGAATTTATTTAAAAAGTATTAATAAGACAAAAGAATAGGTTTTTCTTTTCTAAGATTTCTATTTCTCATTTTTAAAAGAACTCTTGAATATAATTTATATTTTTATAAATAAAACCTCTTTATTAATCTTATTTGGTTTTTAGAGAAAACTTGTATAAGAGTATCTATGTAATTTTCTTCTTATTAATAGTAATACTTCTAAAGTTGATTAGTGATACTTAAACAACTAATTCAGAAATACTAGACAACTAAACACAATAATACCAAACTACAAAACCAATCATACTAAACCCACCAACTAACAATACTAAATACCAAAATCAATAATACTAACCAACTAAACTAATAATACTAAACACCTAAATAAAGAATACTAAACAACTATTCCAAAGACACTAAACAACATATTCAATACAACCATTAAGCTAACAACTTAACTCATTCGAACAGTAGAATTTTAACAATAATAAAGTCCATCTACAAGCTCTTAATCCAAAATAAGTATCTTAATTTTACAAGGTTCAACATCACGGGAAATAACAATTCGATCTCTATCCAATCAACTACGAGAATTAGAGAGGGGTTAACGATTCTTACGAGTCCCAAATTCGGCAGCCTAACTGTTGATAGGCGAACATCGTCTAATATGGAACGAACAACAATTAAAGTCTAAACAAAGAAAATTACGATTTGGGTGCATTAACCAATCTGGGAAGTGTATAAAGTGACGAACAACTCCCCCGACGAACAACTAATAGGCGAACAGGTATTAAGACCAGAGACCAAGAATGAACCAACTGTGGGGTCATCAATGACGAACAACTTGATCAGAATATGATACAACACAATTGAGATGTGTACCAGTGAACAAAGGACTAAAGTCCCAAAGCCAAGCTAAGTAAAACCAAAAGGCGAACAACTTCCAAAGTACAATCTCCAGAGGCGAACAACTTTCAGTTGAAGAATCATCAAGATCCGTCGAGCCGACCTAAGCGAACAACAATGAGTCCGAGATAAGACCCAAGAAGACTTTGTAATTAAGATTCAGCTTAGATAAGATCAAAGAGACACATGTCAAGCATGCAGGCTAGGGAGACCAAAAGTCAGGGACACCTCCTGCTTGCTAGTCTCTATAAGAAGTTGCTCTCCTGCTTATGAAATACAAGTTCAAATTCATAAACACTCCAAAAAACACACACAATCACTCCTAAACGTGCACACATACGAAATTAATTCAATTTCGATTTTCGTATACCCAAGTTCATAACCCGAACCTCGATTTACCATTTACGGTGGTAACCAATCACACGTAATTGATTGATGATCAATAAACCGAACTTAAACAGTCACTAATCCACCCGATAAAATTTGATCACCAACAATTTTGGCGCTAGAAGGAGGGTCGAACCTCCGGTTAGTGTAATTACTCAAGAACTTCAAGCTGAAAACTTGAAGATTCAAAGAAAACCTCAAGAAATACTTGAAGATTCAAGCAAAGGTGTTCTTGGTGTTCTTCAATATTAAAATTAAAGAACAATCTAATTCAAATGCCTCAATCAAAGGAAACCCAAGCATCACGTTTGTCAAGGAGAGCATCTCCTACCCGAGCCTCGTCGGCCGACCACCAGGATCGAAATCCTAGACATGTGAATAGATCACAGCACACGGCCATAACCCATAATTTCCCGCCTGAAATGGAGGCCCTGGCGAACAACCCAAATGAACTGGCCAAAACCATTGCTGCTCTCCAAGCTCTCCAGAGACAGCAAGAACAGAATAAGCCTTCACAGGCAAGGCCTAACGATAGACCCTTGGAGGTTGTTAGGGCCAGATCAACAAGGGGCGAGCAGCGCGAGGTAAACAGCGCCCAGATCAGACGGGACAAGGGCAAGGCTAGGATGGACGAGCCAAGCGAGGGCCAAGCAGAGTCTGCTCGCGGGCGAACAACAATGTCAAGCCACGGAACAACACGCTCCAGTGCCCAGGACAGACTTGGCCAACCCCAGCAACAAGAGAAAGTTGCTCGCTAGGAAGAAGGACATGGGCGAGCAACATTTGAACAACCTCGCCCTTCGGTCCATGAAAGACTTTCTCAATCTGCCTTCAGGCGTTTGGGACCTAATGCAGCGAGCAACCCTAAAAAGAAGCTCCAGGATTTGCCTTCTCCAAGCGAGGGACTGCGACGAACAGAAAGGTTTGTACCTTTGTTCGCCGAACAGCCTCCAAGTCAGGGGGCATCTCTAGATGAGCTATCAAGCTTGAGGAGGGCGATAGAAAGTATGCAGGGACAATTGGACCAGCAAAGAGGTGTAGGGACAACCAGTTTGCCATCTTCACCATTATCAACTTACATTCTGAAAGCCCCGATTCAGAAAAAAGTCCAATTCCCTGCAAGCATACAATACGACGGCCTTGCTGATCCCTGAGTTCATCTAACAAAATACTCAGATTATATGGTCTCGGTGGGAGCTAGCGATGCCACTCAATGCCGGAACTTCCCGTTAACCTTGGGAGATCGGGTGCACAAATGGTTCTCAGCATTGCCACCAGCATCCATCCATTCATTTACTCAGCTGAGTCGGGAATTCCTGTCTCATTTCTCAACCGCGGGATCGTACTTGTCCCAAAAACATCGATTGTCAGACCTAAAATAAAATGATGACGAGTCAGATCGAGCATTCATGGAAAGGTTTGACAAGGTGCTGTTGGAGGGTGAGCCCGTCAGTGAGGACACAAAAATTGTTGCTATTATGGCAGGACTGAAGAAAGGATCGAAGTTGTGGAAAGAGGTGCATCTAAAGTGCCCAAGAAGCTACGCTGAGTTCAGAAATCAGGCCGGCATATTTGTTTCTATGCATGAAGCCCTGCAGTCAAACTTGGGGGAGAACAAAGTCGACCCCAAGGAGAATAACAAAAAACCTGGTGCAACAAGCTATCGAGTCCCTAAGAACATGAAGGCATTCACTGAAGGGACAGAACTCAAAGAAAAATCGAACCAGGTGCTAACAGTGTTAGTCGATACTGTTTATGAGAATGTGAAGGACAAGGAGTTGCTCTCCCCTCCCCGGAAAATTCGCCAGGACACTGGCAAACTCAATCCTAACAAATATTGTGCCTACCATCAAAGTGTGGGGCACTTTACAAGTGAATGTAGAGATTTGCTCAGGCAGCTCTGGCGTTTCTACGAGGACGGAAAGCTCTCCGATTTTGTCAAAAGGCAACCCGGAAAAAGAGTCCGGGAGAGTAACTCTGAGGATGAAGATGATCAGCCTCAGAAGAGCAATAAACCGGTGCGGCCAGGTCCTACCATCCCTGCTCATCCTTTAGAAGATTTATACATGATGGAACCTGCAGGCCCAGCAGGGGGATGTTCAGATGGACGGCCGTCAATCTCTAATCGAAAAAGAAAGGCTGAATTACGAGCAATCGATCAAGTTCAAGAATTCGGGGTCAAACCATCTATTATGCAGACAGCAGAACTGACTTTCACCGAGAAGGACTTAGAAGGAATTTTGACTCCGCATAACGATTCGCTCGTAATATGTGCAAAGATCATGGGGACTCGAGTCCATAGATTGTTGGTCGACACTGGAGCTTATACCAACATCTTGTTCAAAAGCACTCTCGATAAACTTGGAGACTTTTCAGCTCATATCCGGGATTCAAACCATAGAATCCTAGGCTTCGGAAACGCAGTAACTGTCCCGTTGGGAGAAATTTCTTTGCTTGTACAACTTGTAACGATCGAGGAACCCGAAAAGAATATTACAAGAATGGTAGATTTCTTGGTCGTAGACCAGGAATCAACCTATAATGGGTTCCTTGGTCGACCCTTTTTGAATGAATTTAAAGCTGCCTGTTCAACTTACCATTATTGCTTAAAGTTCCCAACAGCAAGTGGAGCAGGTACAGTTAGAGGAGATCAAAGAAAGGCTCAGGAATGCCTCTTACAAATGCAAGCAAAACATGCGCAAGTATCCATGATGGAGGCCACAACAAGCTATCCTACTGAAGAACCATCAATGGTGGAGAACATGATGGACATAGAGGAAGACCACATGGATACTGACGAGCAACATCATGACGAACAAGTGTTGGACGAACAACTCCTTACCATCCATAGGGAACATCATCCTGACGAACAACGAATGGGTGGTGACGAGCAACATTCATATGATGGCTTGGAGGGCCAGGTGTTGACTAACAACAATGAATCAAGGCCAACAGATGATCTAGATCCCCGCCTGGGGGCAGAACCAATGAACATCGAAAATGATTTCAACACTGAGGGACCAATACTTGACCCTCGTTGGAAAGGACAAAAACGACGAGCAACTCCGGTTGAAGAACTGGAGGGGTTCAAAGTTAATCCTAAAAATGAGGATCTTAAATTATACATAGGATCTGAGCTCCCTGAGCCTTATAGATCCCGAATGAAAGAGTTCCTCAGCAAAAATCTAGATGTTTTTGCTTGGTCTCATGCAGACATGGTGGGAATAGATCCGAAACATGCTCGCCATAAGCTAAACATCAATCATGCAAAAAGACCCATCCATCAAAAACGACGGAAATACGGCCCAGACAAGTATCAGGCTTTAAATGAAGAAGTAAAGAAGCTGTTAGACAATGACCTAATCCGACAAGCACTCTGTCCACAATGGGTAGCAAACCCAGTCCTTGTGAGGAAACCAAACGGTACCTGGAGGCTATGTATAGACTTTACAGATCTGAATGCAGCATGCCCGAAGGACAACTTTCCACTCCCTCACATTGATTAGTTGGTGGACAGTACTGCAGGTCATGAGATGCTAACATTCATGGATGCCTTTGCCGGGTACCATCAAATCCCGATGCATCCAGATTATCAAGAGAACACAGCATTTTATACTAACAAAAACTTGCTGTGTTGGAAGAGAATGCCCTTTGGCCTCATCAACGCTGGAGCAACTTACCAAAGGTTGGTGAACAAAATGTTCGACCAACAAATTGGAGATACAGTAGAAGTCTACGTTGATGACATCGTAGTCAAGAGTCCCCATAAAGAAGATCATCTTCAACACTTGACCCAAGTGTTCGAAATTCTTCGACACTACAACATGAAGCTGAATCCAAAGAAGAGCAGCTTTGGAGTTCATTAAGGCAAGTTCTTGGGTCATCTTGTTAGTCAACGGGGAATTGAGGCTAACCCAACGAAAGTTAAAGCCATTGTGGATATGCAACCACCGCGTTCAATAAAAAAAGTACAAAGACTCACAGGATGTCTAGCAGCACTAAACCGGTTCATATCCAGATCGGGGGACAAATGCCGTCCATTCTTTGAAGCCATCAAGAAATGACAGTTCACGTGGACTAACAACTGTCAAAAGGCGTTCGACCAACTAAAAAACTACCTGGAAGATGTAAAAATCCTATCAAAACCCATCCCAGGAGAAAAACTATATTTATACTTAGCAGCGTCGGAGGTGGCTATCAGCTCCGTCCTGGTACGAGAAGACGGCAAGTTCCACCAACCTATTTACTATGTCAGCCAAGCTTTGCATGAGACGGAGATCAAATACTCCCCAACCGAAAAACTGGCGTATGCATTGGTCATGAGTGTGAGAAAGTTACGGCCATACTTTTTTGATCATCAGGTTGAAGTGCTAACAACTTTCCCACTCAGATAAATTCTCCATCGCCCCGACACAGCTGGTCGTCTACTAAAATGGTCACTGGAGATTAGCCAATTTGGGGTGACTTATGCTCCTCGAACAACGATCAAAGGGCAAGCGTTAGCCGACTTTATAGTCGAACTAACCTTCCCACCAGATCCGACGAGAGGACTTGATCACCCTTGGCATCTTTATGTTGACGGATCTTCGACTAACATAGCCTCGGGGGCAGGAGTGGTTCTAATTAGTCCAAGTAGATAAGTATTCACTTCGGCAATCAGATTTGGCTTTATGGCAACCAACAACGAAGCCGAGTATGAAGCTCTCATTGCTGGTCTCCATCTATCCTTGGCAGTAGGTGTCAGACGATTGCAAATATTCGGCGATTCACAATTGATAGTAAACCAAGTCCGAGGTGAATATGAAGCGAAGGATGGCCATATGATCGAATACCAACGAATTGTTGCTCACCTGATGTCCTTGTTAGACCAAGTATTCATTGAGCAAATCCCAAGGATGAGCAACACTCAAGCAGAAGCGTTGGCCCGACTAGCAACAAGCGAAGGGCCTGCAGAGTTGGCAGACATTATAATTACAAAGATGAATGACCCATCAACAACGAGTTATAATGTCAACCAACTTGATGATCAAACCAGTGAAGAAGAAGACTGGAGAACAAGTATAGTCAAATATTTGAAAAGTGGAGAAAAACCAAACAACTCTTTTGAAGCTGCCAAGCTAATTAAGCAAGCCGCCAGATATACTCTGGTAGGCGAGCAGCTCTACAAAAGAGGAATATCACTTCCACTTCTCAAATGTTTGCCTAGGGGGCAAGGACGAGCAATACTCGAAGAAATATATGCTGGAGTATGTGGGAATCACACTGGGGGGCAAGCTTTGGCGTATAAAACTATCAGACAAGGCTATTACTGGCCAACTTTACGCCAAGATGCAATCAAAAAAGCAAAGACTTGCCACCAATGCCAAATTTTTGCACCAAACATTCATACCCCGGCTCAACAGCTCGTATCGGTTTATAGCCCTTGGCCTTTTGCTAGATGGGGAATGGACATTATTGGTCCCTTCCCAGCAGGAATTGGAGGAGTTCGATTTGCCGTTGTGGCAGTCGACTATTACACAAAATGGGCAGAAGCAGAGGCCATGTTGAAAATCACGCAGCAGAAAATGATCAACTTCATTTGGAAGAACATTGTCTGTCGTTTTGGAGTTCCGCAAACCATCGTGACAGACAATGGTCCGCAATTTGATGGGAAAGAGTTGAGAGATTTCTGTACGAAATGGGGGATCAAGAAACATTATTCAACACCTTATCATCCCCAATCAAATGGACAAGTTGAAGCTGTAAAAAAAATTATCAAGCATACGTTAAAAGTACGGCTAGCAGAAAGCAAAAATAGTTGGTCTACAGAACTTCCGGAAGTCCTATGGGCATACAGAGTTTCTCCCAGGTCAAGCACCGGAGAAACACCCTTTGCAATGGCTTTCGGAACAGAGGCTGTAATACCAATTGAGTTAAAGGCCAATACATTCAGGACGACCAACTTTGATGAACAGGCGAACAACTCTGCTTTGGCTGCAGAAATGGATTTGCTCGAACAAAAAAGATTAAATGCGGAGCTAAAAAATGCCACCTATAAGCAGCGAGCAGAACGCTACTATAATTCCCATGTTAAACTTAGGGAATTCAGAGTTGGAGATTTGGTTCTAAGAAAGTTGCTCGCCCAATCTCCAGGTGTATTGGGACCAACTTGGGAGGGCCCGTATCGTATAGCGGAAAAATTCGTTAATGGCGTATACGATATCGAAGATATGGAAGGCAAGCCGGCCCAATACTCCTGGAACGCCATACATCTAAAGAAATACTATCAATAAGGCGAACAAGCTCTTAATTGGGCGAACAATTATCTTGGGGGGTGAACCAAGTAAGGCAAACTGAAAACTTGCCTAATTTTTTCAAAATTTTGCTAGGTATAGAATGTAAAGTTGTTCAGCACATTGTATAGTCTGGTGTTGTTTCATCTTTTGTTTTTTAGATAAAGTTGCTTGGCAAAAGTATTATAAGCAAGTATGTTTTGATTAGTGTTTAAGGTTGTTCGTCGATTTGTATATGTTAGTGACGAGCAGTCTTACAACCCTTGTAATTTTTTATGAATCTAAATATAATAGTTGTTCGTAAAAAAAAAAAAAGGAAAAGTCCAAAAGCTCGAGGTACAAGTCCACTTAAAGGTTGTTCGTTTTACAAATGAACAGAACCTAAGGACTAAAGCCACTTAAAGGTTGTTCGTTTTTTAAAATGAACAGAACCTAAGGCTGAACCCTGATTCCACTAAAGGCAAAGTTCAATTCGAACAAAAGCCCAACACTATATATTATAATTGCAAAGGCATTGATAGAAATGTAAAGGCAATTAACATATAAAGAAAATGAGCGAACATAAGAAAGACATTCCATTAATCAAAAGACATTAAGCCTAAAAAATAGTACAAAGATTCAAGAAGTCAAGTACTACAAAAGGAGCGAACAACTATTACAAAAAGATGAAGAGAAAAGCTAAGTCCTAGAAACTATTGTTGCTCGGCGGGGGGAAGATCTTGAGCTTGCTCGACAGGAGGTTCGACGATCATTTCACGGGCCAAATCTTCAGCAGCCTTATCCTCAGCCTCTTTTGCGTTCTGCTCGTCGGCCACGGCCACCTCTTCCTCTTGTTCGCCTTCATCAGTTGGAGGCGGAGGATGAGTAATGGAAATACTAGGGTCAAGTTTGTCAAGCTTAACCCCTAGTACTGCCAGATCCGCCAGCTGAATCTCGATATTGTTTGGCGGAGGATAGTGCTCCAAGAATTCATTTAGATCTTTGCTCATCTCTTCAACTAAATCCTTGAAGTCATAAGCATCGGCCGTGCGAATGCTGTCCGCGTAGGCGCAGATATAACCCAAGTTTGAGATAGGCACACTCCGAGCTTGAAATTCTTGCTCGGCCTCTTCCCTAGAGAGCATCTCGGACATTTGCTTCTTCAACCGAGCAACTTCTTCTTCTGCTTCTTCCCTCTTCTTCCTCTCTTCATCCAGCGCAGCTTTAGAGGAGAATAGCTCAGCCTTTGTATCCTTAAGCTCGCCAGAGAGAAGCTGATAATCCTCGATACGCTTCTTCTCCAGGTCATCGGCCAGCTTTAATTGATCCTTTAAGCGAGCAATTTGGCCATTGAAGTTATTCGCCACTTTCTCCTTCTCCTCGGTAAGCTGGCGAATGGAAGCGGCGTGATGACGAGCAGTCTCCTCTAGCTCGGCAACTTGAGAAATCCCCCTTTGAGCAGAAACAAGGGAGTTGGCGGCTTGAACCATTGATAGGTGAAAATTATCAATGGGGCCCTGGGCGAGGACAGCTTTGTTCAGCGGCCGCGACCAGGCGCGAGCAACAATTTCAGTTGCTCGGTGAACATGTTCATCCGGAATGTCACGGATGTTCGCCGGGGTCTTAGAGCAGGCAAAATGGTGAACCAAGTCTGCTCGCCCTGGGTGATCACTGGGCCGGTACCTGCGAACAAAAAAGAGGATCAACACTTGGAAAATTTGACAAAGGAAGAAATTGTTCGACAAGAGAGTAAGGACATACTCAGAGAATTTTCTTTCGTCCCGGCCTAGGTATGTAATGTCCTCTGGGCCTCGAGGGGAGCCAGTGTCTTTGCTTGCTTTGCCAGATCTCTCCGTGGGCTCTACCGACGAACGGCGTACAACATCCCCTTCAGGGCGAGCATGGCTCGAGCCCACCTTCTCTTTCCCTTTGACGGGAACATCATGAGACACTGGGGTCCCGTCTGCCTTCTTTAAACGTTTCCCCCCACGAGGGGGGGAAATGGGAGGAGAATGAACTTGAGTAGGGGGAGCAACCTGTCTTGGAACTCTGGCCCCCTCAGGTTTGTTCGTCATGGCGAGCACCTTTTGAGGGGGGTCACCTCTCCTTTTCTTCTCTCTTGGCGGCGCCATTTCGAAAACCCTTTGCTCAAGGAGGGCGTATGAGGGAGGAACGGCAACTGTCACTTGCTCAGCTAAAAAAAAAAAAAAGAGAAGGTTAGACGAGCAAGTTAAGAAAACATAATGACGAACAAGGTTTAAACCCAAAATTAAGAAATTCATACCTGGGGGCACCTCGACCTGGGCCTCCAAGTGGTGTGGGTATGTCAAAAGGCGAGCAGCTCTTAGACACCTTGTTCGGCAAAGGTAGTCAATAGTCCTATCTGCCCTATTACGAAGGCCAACCAAGCACGAAGTAAATAGAAACTCGGAGCTCAACTCTTCCTCTTCCGAATTCCACTTGAGTAGACGAGGGCCTGCGAACAAACAAGAAAAGTTAAATTAGAACAATTTAGCCCAAAGGCGAGCAAGAAAAGAGCTTACATTTCAGTTTTCCATAAACTGCTGGAGAATTTATTCGTCCAGGGCCGCCGTGTGGACCAGAAGATGCTCGCCAATCACCCCCAATGAAGAAGAAGTGTTGCTTCCAGTTATAAACCTTGTTCGGCACCTCTTCCACCATTTTTAGCCCAGTTCTGGCCTTGAGATAGTGGTAACCTTCTTCTCCTAAGGGGCACTTTGTAATTGTCATCAGGTAGTTGATCTCTTCCGCAGTAAGCCGATCAACGTACCCCTCCAAGGCGAACAAGCACATGGATCCCAGAAGATTCATCCACCCAATTGGAGTGATTTGGGTGATGGCCAAGTTGGTCGCCTCCAGGAATCGACCAACAATGGGTGGAAGAGGCAGCTTTAATCCAGCGATCAAGGTATGAATATTGATCGCCGTACATCCTGGGGGTGGGCGATCAACTCTTTCCTTTCTTCGAGGGGCCCACATTTGAATATCGAATGGGATTTTGTATTCCCTTCGGATAGAGTCCAGATCATCTTCACGAACAACACTTTTGATCTTGCTCGCCTGATACCCAGTTTTCACTTTATCCATAATTTGCCTCTGTGGGCGAGGAAAGCTGTTCGCATACTCCTCAGCGTATGTTTGCCATTCGAATGGCCGAGCAACTCCTGTTGGAATCTCATTTTCCAACATCTTTGGGGATGGGAAGTTAATACCCTCCAAGAACTCGCGGGTGAGTTCGTCAAGGTCTGGACCTTCAGATTCAGCGGAAGATGAAGAGTTGTCGTTCAAATTGTTGTTCGCCGCAACTGTCAGTTCTCTCCCAGAAGGGCCTACTCCAGTATTTTCCACAGAGCGAACAACTGAGTCGACGTGAGCGTTCGACGCTGAGGAAACTTCAACTGGTTCCAGATCGTGAGCAACAGTGGGAAAAATGGGATCTAAGGTCTCCTCGGTTTTATTGCTTGAGTGCGAAGACATAGGAAGGATAGAAAAATCCAGGCGGCGGTAGAGAGAGTATTGCAGACGGCGGCGCTTTCCCGGAGAAGACGGTGGTGATTGAACCCACACGGCGGCGATGGTGTTTTCGAGAGAAAAGAAGTAAAGAAAAAGATAGAAGAAGAAGAGTAACTACCTGAGAATTGAAATTTGAGGCCAAATGCTGAAGGACGGACGCCGGAAAGCTTGAAATCGCCGGAGGGAAGTGGAAATCGCCGGAGCACTGTAGCAAGAGGGGGAAAAGTGGGAAAAATTTCAGTTTTCCCACTATTTATACCCCAAGCAAAAATGGGGTCCCAGACGTAATTTTCCAAAAGCTCAGGGACTAAATTGAAGGAAGACGGGGTTAATTCCGAGCTAGACCAAAAGTTGAAGGGCCTATAAGCAATTAAAGGGGCGCGTGACCTCGGGGTTGCTCGCGCGTGAACGGCGCGCAATCATTGCGCTGGCGTCATCTTCGTGATCTCCCCAGATCATGGAAAGACGAAACGGTTATCCCAATGTTGCTCGTCACAAAGATGCTGTTCGCCCAAATCTTGGCCAAGACAATATCCTAACTACAGTTGCTCGCCCCAAAGTTGCTCGTCTGATGCAACATCTAGTCAGGATAGGGGGCAATTGTTGATAGGCGAACATCGTCTAATATGGAACGAACAACAATTAAAGTCTAAACAAAGAAAATCACGATTTGGGTGCATTAACCAATCTGGGAAGTGTATAAAGTGACGAACAACTCCCCCGACGAACAACTAATAGGCGAACATATATTAAAACCCGAGACCAAGAATGAACCAACTGTGGGGTCATCAATGACGAACAACTTGATCAGAATATGATACAACACAATTGAGATGTGTACCAGTGAACAAAGGACTAAAGTCCCAAAGCCAAGCTAAGTAAAACCAAAAGGCGAACAACTTCCAAAGTACAATCTCCAGAGGCGAACAACTTTCAGTTGAAGAATCATCAAGATCCGTCGAGCCGACCTAAGCGAACTACAATGAGTCCGAGATAAGACCCAAGAAGACTTTGTAATTAAGATTCAGCTTAGATAAGATCAAAGAGACACATGTCAAGCATGCAGGCTAGGGAGACCAAAAGTCAGGGACACCTCCTGCTTGCTAGTCTCTATAAGAAGTTGCTCTCCTGCTTATGAAATACAAGTTCAAATTCATAAACACTCCCAAAAACACACACAATCACTCCTAAACGTGCACACATACGAAATTAATTCAATTTCGATTTTCGTATACCCAAGTTCATAACCCGAACCTCGATTTACCATTTACGGTGGTAACCAATCACACGTAATTGATTGATGATCAATAAACCGAACTTAAACAGTCACTAATCCACCCAATAAAATTTGATCACCAACACTAACGGCGTTCGATTGGTGGCTCGTCGGATAATTTCGGCGGCATAACGACGCCGTTCTAGATTTCCCGAAAACAATTCAAGCAGCCATACGTTCTTCAACTTCACCGGAAAAGCAACGAGGACAAAAACACCTCAATTACACACGAATATGAATTATTGTGAGTCCTAAATTGAAAGGGAAATTTTAAGATAATCGGAATTGAACTGAGAAATTGGAAAGGACTGAAAAGTAATTAGCTCACTTAAAAGAGCAGAGGCGGAGAGCTTTGGCCGCTGGGCGAAGAGCGACGTCGCGACGGCTGGGCTAGCGGCGGCGTTTGGCGGAACGGGGCGTCGCGACGGCGGCGCTGGGTTCGAGGAGGTTGGGCGGCGCTTCGCGGAACAGGAAGGAGAGAGGCGGAGAGAGGCGCGGCGGTTGCAGCTCCGATCGAGAGAGAGAGAGAGAGAGAGAGAGAGCGATGACGCTCGTGGCTGGAGGAAGAAGGCGACACGATTGAAGAGGTGGTGCGTTGGCTTCCGTCGCGCAAGGGAGGCGTCGCGTCGCGACGGCGGAAGAGAGAGGAAGACGTCGGGCGGCGACTCCGATCGGAGGAGGGAGGCGACGGCATGAGCGATTGGCCGGAGAGCGGCGCTGTGCGAGGCGTCATGGCGGTGATCAAATTTTAGAGAGAGGTAGAGGGAATTTGGAAGCTGAGAGAGATGAGTGAAATTTGGGAATTTTGTTGAGGAGAGTACGTGTTTTGCTTAATTGGAGAGAGAGAAAGGGATAATTGATGGAAATTAATTTCTTAATTAATTAATTTTAAAGAAGGAAAATAATATGTGGGTGGAAATTAATTCCCTAATTAATTTAATTAAAAAAAAAGTAATTTATGTGGGTAGGGGTTAACCCCTTTTATTCTGATATTTTCGATCCCACTAGATACGGTTTAGGGATCGTTTGGTTCACGAGATTAATCCCGATTTGAAAATTAATACTGTTTTGAGATTCAAATAATATTTTATTGTATTTTAATTATTCTCAATAAATTATACGGAACGAAAACATAATTTTAAACTTTAAATAATTAATTTCTCGTAGTCCTTTATTCGTTTGAAAGGTTCGATTCTTTCTACGAATTTAGGAATTTGTAAAAGGGTATATATTTAAATTACACAAAAGCACACAAAATAATAAAATAAAAAGAAACAAAGATAAGAAAATAAAATAAGGGTTCTAGGAATATTAAAAGGTATAAAACGGGACGGGGTATTACATTAGTAGGCCGAGCCTTTGTCGGGTAGCCTAACCTATTCACACCTCTATTTAAAATGAAGAACAAAAACAATTTACGAGGGTTATCAAATAATAGCACAATAACAAATTCAAGTAATATTTTAATTTATATTTAATAATATACTTACACACACACACACACACACACATATATATACCGAATATTTATATATTACATTATATATGTATTGTATTATTATACATTACATATTATATATATATATATTATATTTATTATTATAGTTAAATAGACCGGACTGTTGGACTTAAAAGACTTACAAAAAAGTTCAAACTTGACCTATTTAAATAAAAAAAATATGAACCAGACTCGTTTATTAAACAAACCGAGTCGAGCTGGACTTTAGTAGGTCGAGCCGGAAGTCCCTATCTGTAGTTTGACTTATTCTCACCCCTATTTAGAATGAAGAATAAAAGCGATTTACTAAAAGATTTTCAAATAATATAGTAGCACAATAATAAATTCAAATAATATTTTAATTTATATTTAATAATGTTCTTACATATATATATATATTGTATATTATATTATATTATATATATTGTATTATTATACATTACATATTATATATATATATATATATATATATATATATATATATATATATATTATATTTGTTAATATAGTTGAATAGGTCGACATGTTGAGCTTAAAATGCTTAAAAAAGAGGTTTTTGCACTTTTGGTCCCATTGGACATCAAATGTTTTACTTTTGGTCCCATTCGAATATTTTTGTGCACTTTCAGTTCCACTCGTTCCAAAACTTGCAATATTGGTCCCACAGTTGTCCGAATTTGCAACATTAGTCCGAAGAATGTAACGGCCACTTAACGGATCTAACGGACTTGTACTTTTGGTCCTATAGGATATACTTGCAGATTTGGTCCCATAGAATTAAAAAATTCATTTTTTTACTTTTTTTTTTTTACCAAAATAATTTTATTAAAAGAAATATAATTACAATATACATACAAATTTATTCTTATTTTAAAATAATATATATATATATATATATATATTATTTTAATAAAAAAATTAATTAGAATAATTTAATCTATATTAGTTATTTAAAATTAGAACAATTTTTTTAACTTTTGTGCCTTTTTTTTAATAATAATAATAATTTTCTCAACATCTTATTTAATTAATAGTTCACTAATAAAATCTCTAAATTACATATAATTTCACTAAAGATTACATACAAGAACATCTTTCTTTTGTTTCATTCCTAAAATTTAACAATGCACCCACATAAAAATTATATTATCCATTTTTATGCCAATTGTTCAATAATAATAATTTACCCTATGTTTTATTTAATTAAAAAACAAATAAATAATTCTTAAAAAAATAGAATAATTTAATTTGTATTTAATTTAATTCAATTTAATTTTTAATAAGGTTTTTAACATGTACAAAAATTGCTACGTTACAAACAATATTTATAAATTGGTATGTTATAAAAATTGGTACGTTGATGTCATTCAAAAATGGGTACGTTATTAAATAAAATTGAACAGAAATTGGTATTAACATGTACAAATTTTTTTGCTATGTTATAAATACTAAACCGTGCAAAAATTGGTACTAACATGTACTAAAATTTTGGTACGAACACGGACACTCATATTCTAAATTACCTAATTTTTTTTGTGGTTGAGTCTATGGAAAATTGAAAGGTGAAGGTTGTGGATGATTTTTCTAACTTTGTGGTGTGAAGTTATTTTAAAATGTTCGAATAAGAACATGTGCAAGTTATTATGAGACTGAGTGAGTAATAATTTTTTTTAAATTATAATGATTTTTATTTATTATATATCTAAAAATTACAATAATTAATACAAATCTTATTAAAATTTTAAATTGAATTAGATTAAAAGAACACGGGATAGGGTAAATTATTATTGTTGAACATAGGGTAAATTATTTACAATAAATTTTTATTTGTTTTTTTAATTATATAGAACATAGGGTAAATTATTATAATTATTTAAAAGATGGCACAAAAATTAAAAAAAAAAATTGTTCTAACTTTAAATAATTAATATAGATTAAATTATTCTAATTAATTTTTTATTAAAATAATATATATATATAAATTATTGTAAAATAAAAATAAATTTTTATGTATATTTTATTATATTTCTTTTAATAAAATTATTTTGGTAAAAAAAAGTAAAAAAAGTGAATTTTTTAATCCTATGGGACCAAATCTGCAAGTGTATCATATGGGACCAAAACTGCAAGTGTATCCTATGGGACCAAAAGTGCAAGTCCGTTAGTAGCCGTTAACTTTGGGACTAATATTGCAAGTTTTGAAACGAGTGGGACTAAAAGTGCAAAAATATATTCCAATGGGACCAAAAGTGTTTTACTTGGGACCAAAAGTAAAACATTTGATGTCCAATGGGACCAAAAGTGCAAAAAAACTCCTTAAAATTTTTTCAAGCCTGACTTATTTAAATAGATTAAAAAAAATGAACTTAACTCGTTTATTAAATGAACCTAACTCGTTTATTAAATGAATCGAAGCGAATTGAATTGGGCTTTAATAGGTTGAACTACAGATTTCGAACTATTGAAAAGTCTAGCCTATTCCCACCTCTCTGACAAATATTTGAGGGTGGTTTAAAGCAAATGAATGCATGGAACAATAAATATTTAAAAAAAAAATTGAGGCTGTTTCATGAAATTATGTCAATAACTATGTAATAATATTATTCGTACAGTGTGGACTAATGGAAGCAAACTGATAGAAAGATAAAATCTACCAAGAAAATGGAATTCTTCCATGTCTCTCTCAAAAAATACACACACATGCACATATTTAAAAATTAAAATTTAATCACCGTTTTCTAAGCCCAAAACTTGTGGTAATTTTATACTTTATTATTTGTCAATACTTAAATTTTATATTAGTTCTAAAATTATTTATAATTTAGATTTGCTTTTTAACATGTTATGACATGGAAGGAGTTGATGTAACACAAATTGATGATTTAACGCTGACCTGGGTGCCATTTAGCTAACATGAGTCCATGCTGGCCAAAAGTCGACCACATGTTGCTCCTGTAAGAAAATATTCGAAATTATGTGATTTTCATTAATTTTGGCCTGAAATTAATAAACTTAATAAACTTTTCCCTACATATGAAAATCTGCAAATATTATTGTAAATGTAAAAGATTTATTATACCAAATCTAGAAGATTTGATGTGGACATTACTAATGACCGGCTTTTAATTTAAACAGACATTAGGTTTAGACTAGATCTTTATTCTTATAAATAGATCATTGTACTCATAATTGTATAATCATATACATACACATATTAGTGAAACTTCTGGCTTGGTACGCCCCCAAACGTAGTCATTCTCGACGAACTGTGTAAACAAATATCGCGCCTTTATTTACGCTCTCAATTTACAACACATTATCAGCATGAGACTCTGCCCGAGACTAACCGGTACGATCTAAATTAAATTCCTCAATTGCATGTGAATTAATTATTGTATCGAGTTGTTTGATCTATGCATATGAATTATTGCTTCGATTCTGTTAATTCGTATTTGCAATTAATTGGATCGAATTACTTTTGAAAAAAAAATTCTATAACGGAGCGAATGGCCGCCACCCGTCGAACCGCCATACGATTGGTTGAACCTTTGTTTCCAAGACTTTAAGTCTGTAACGGAGTACAACTCAGCCCTACATCGTATTGTATCCCAGTTAAAGTTATGCAAGCAAACTGTAACTGAGGACGACTTAATCCAGAAGACTTTGTCGACTTTCCACGCCAGCAACCTTATACTCTAGCAGCAGTACAGGGCTAAGAACTACATTGTACACTCTGAGCTAATTTCTGCACTTCTAGTGGCAGAAAAGCACAACCAACTCCTTATGCAAAATCATAACTCTAGACCGGTTGGCTCACAAGTTGTGCCCGAAGCACATGCTATAGCTCAAGGTAGTACATGTGGTCGCAAGCGTGAAAGGGGGAGAGGAAGTAAACGAACTCGTAGCAAAGGCCGAGGTCGTAGTAAGTCCGGTGGTCTAGGTACCTCAAAAGACAATCAAGCTAAGGCTCGTGGAAAGGCTGCACCTAACACGAATTCCGCTACTAAAAAATCTGGCAATCAAGATAAGGTTGATCAATCCTGCTACAGATGCGGATGCAAAGGCCATTGGTCTCGCACGTGTCGCACTCCCAAGCACTTGGTTGAGGCTTATCAAAAGCAGCATGAAGGTCGACAAGGGGAAGGCTCCTAAAGTCGAATCTCACCATGTCAGCCTACCTGAAGCAGACCTTGACCAAGACAACGCCGATCCTATGGGCATAGATCTCAAGGACTTTGGAGATGATGAGTGATTTAATTTACGTATTTGATTATTTTAGTACCTTATTTTGGATAAAACAATTTATGTTTTTGGATCCTTTTTTTCGGATATTTTATTTTATGGATGATATTATTATTTCAGCTTTGATGTGTTTACCTTAAATCACCGTCCATTAAATATATTTGGATATTGTTATTCTTATACATGGCTTGTAAACATATCAGCTATTAGGTTTGGGCTATTTCCTCTGGTATGATGGATGCAAATAGTGATTTATGTTTGGTAGATAGCGCCACCACACATACAATCTTAAGAGATAAGAAGTATTTTCATAACTTGGTAGAACGTAAGGGGAGTATAACTACAATAGTCAATGATAGTATGTTGATAGTGGGCTCCGGAAGAGCTTCCATTGTCCTCCCCATGGGTACCGAACTCATAATCGATAATGTTTTACTGTTTTCACCATCTAAGTGTACCCTGCTCAGTTTTAAGGATATAAGAACTAATGGCTATCACATCGAAACTGAAACTGAGAATAATAACAAATACCTTTTGATGATTATTACTCGAGGTAGCCGTAAACAAGTTATAGAAAAACTTCCTTCCTTCTTCTCCGGATTGTACTATTCCTACATCCGGCCGTCTAATCTCCATCTAGCTATGAGTATGAAATTTCATGACCCGAACTCTTTTAAATTATGGGATCAGCGGTTAGGTCATCCAGGACAAACTATGATACGTAGGATTTTATCTAATTTAACTGGTCATAATATTTCGAATAATAGAATCCCTCATGTTGATGAATTTATATGTGATGTATATTCAAAGGGTAAGTTAATAGTGCGCCCGTCGCACACTAAGGTTGGACTAGAGTCTCATGTTTTCCTTGAACGAATTTAGGGAGACATTTGCGGACCGATTCACCCAGCATCAGGACCATTTCGGTATTTCATGGTCCTAATTGATGCCTCCACTAGGTGGACATATATCTTTTTGCTGTCCACCCGCAATCAAGCTTTTGCGAAACTCATTGCGAAAACTATCGAGCTTAGAGCTCAATTTCCAGATTATCCAATTAAATCGATTCGCATGGATAATGCTGCTGAGTTTAGCTCAAAGGCCTTTACAAATTACTGTATGGCCCTGGGAATTAAAGTGGAGCATTCGGTCCCCTACATCCATACCCAAAATGGTCTTGCTGAAGCGCTAATAAAACGTATCAAACTTATCGCTAGACCATTGCTTATGAACTCTAAACTACACACTTCATGTTGGGGGCATGCAGTCCTACATGCATCACACTTGATACAAATCCGTCCAACTGCATATAATGATCATTAGGAGAATATCCGAATTCAAAATTGAATGAATGCCGGGAGCTTGCATGGAACGTAAGTAATCTCCAGTATCTAGATTCACGCACTAGTCAATCTGAACTGGAAGTTCAAAAGATCATTAACTTGCAACATTTAGCAAACAATTTTTTAGACGCGTTCACTGACCATAGAGGCGTTACTAAATCGCATATACCTGTAGTAAATGCTCCCCAAAGGGTTGATGTCCAAAGCAAAACAAGTATACATGCCCCCACACGCCAGAAGCGTAAAGGACCCTCAAGAGATACTAGTACACCTAAAAGAAAAGCTAGCAAAACTGGTCTGGCAAACATAAAATCTCTAGAAGAGATTTGTCTAGATAACTCAAAGTCTCTAGAAGAGACTCGTTTAGAAGACGAGTGTCCTAGTGCTGAAGCACGTGCACAAAATATTCAATGCACTAGGACCGCGGAACGACCAGACCTAAATACACTGGGAAATGAGGAAGGTCTGGTTGACATAAACATTGAAGTCTCTATGAATTTCATAGATATGGGAGAAATATATAATAGAAATATTACTGTCGTCGATGATACATTTGCAGCGACAATTGCTCTTTACGTTTTAAATAACGATCTAGATCCAGAACCCAAAACTATCGCTGAGTGCCAGAAGCACTCCGATTGGGTAAAATGGAAAGAGGCAATTGAAGCAGAGCTCGCATCGCTTAACAAAAGAAAAGTATTTGGCTCTATCGTCTGTACACCAGCGCGCGCTATCCCTGTAGGATATAAATGGGTATTTGTACGAAAACGAAATGAGAATAATACTGTGGAGAGGTATAAAGTGAGGCTTGTAGCTCAAGGGTTTTCGCAGAGACCCGGTATTGATTTCTATCAAACCTATTCTCCCGTAATGGACGCAATAACGTTCCGCTACTTGATATCTTTGGCAGTTAAATTAAATCTCCAGATGAGATTGATGGACATAGTAACCGTATACTTATACTGATCACTAGATGCCGACATTTATATGAAAATTCCCGATGGATTTGACATTCCTCAGATGAGGGATGGTGAAAACCGCAGTATGTATAGCATAAAACTGCAGAAGTCATTGTATGGCCTAAAGCAATCGAGCCTCATGTGTTGTACCGACTTAGTGAATTCCTCCAGAAGAAGTGATATACATTCAATAAAGCTTTCCCATGCGTATTCACGAAGAAATCACAAAGTGGTTTTTGCATTATATCCGTTTATGTTGATGACCTAAACATAATCAGAACATGCAAAGAGATTGAAGAAGCAAGTTCAATCTTGGAAACTGAATTCAAAATGAAAGTCTTGGGTAAAACCAAGTATTGTCTCGGCCTGCAGATCGAGCATCTCCCAGAAGGAATTCTTATACATCAGTCAATCTACGTAAAGAAGGTATTGGAGAGATTTCACATGGAAAAATCCCATCCACTTAGCACCCCTATGGTTGTCCGATCCCTCAAAGTGGATAAGGACCCATTTAGGCCAAGAGAAGATTCAGAAGAAATTCTGGGGCCAGAAGTTCCTTATCTTAGCGTTGTTGGAGCATTACTCTATCTCGCAAATTGCACTAGACCGGACATTGCATTTGCAGTTAGTTTGCTTGCGAGATATAACGATTCTCCTACGAGGAGACATTGGAATGGTGTTAAGTATATTCTACGGTACCTCCAAGGGTCTCAAGACCTTGGATTGTTTTATCGAAGGAACCAAGATAAAATCTTGGTAGGCTATGCGGATGCTGGCTATTTGTCTGATCCTTACAACGCCATATCCCAGACTGGTTACGTTTTTCTCTGTGGTGGTACCGCGATCTCATGGAGATCGGTTAAACAAACCATGGTTACCACGTCTTCAAACCACTCAAAGATAATAACTTTGTTTGAAGCCGCACGAGAATGTGTTTGGTTAAGGTCCTTGGTAAAACACATTGGTGACTCGTGTGGTATCGCTAAAGGCGACACATCCCCCACCATTATATTGGAAGACAACGCAGCTTGCATCGCACAAATGAGTAATGGGTACGTCAAGGGAAATCTGACGAAACATATTTCACCACAGTTTTTCTACCCATACGAACTCCAGAAGAGTGGCGTGATTACCATTCAAAAGTTGTAATCTAGTGAAAATCTAGCAGATATGTTCACTAAGTCCTTACTGTTGGGAAAATAGGGATGCCCGGAATCTATTCGGGATGAAATTTAAATACGAATTTAAATATAATTATTACTAGCATGAATTAATCCTAATTAATTCAAATAATAATTCCAACAACCAATTTAACATCATGCATGTTGAATTAATTCACATATAATCTATGGCGGAATAAACAAGAAAATATGTGACTTACGTACCTCTTGTAGAACTTGGCCTTTGAATAAAACGGGACAAACACGAACGCGCTCTATCAACCCAAAAGCCTTCTCAAGTATTTCCCTTTCACCTTACTTGATCACCGGTGGGAGATGCTTTCAAGTAATTTAAATAACTAAGGAAAAAGAAAAATATCTATGCTCTTGATTTTTCCAACACATGGAATTATGTCCTTGGGGATGAAATAATCACCCCCTATTTATAAGATGTAGTGGCCGAAAATTTGAAGTTATTTGGGCCTTGGAGAAAATCTTTTCTTAGGCTCTAAGAAATCTTGAATATATCTCATATATTCTTTTCTCCATAATAAAATATTCCACAAAAATCTCACTCATCTTAATTGCTTGTAAATTTCGAAAATTTCATGAAGAGATCCCAAGATTTGGATCTTCTTGAATATATGAGATATTCTTGTATTCCAAGAATACATATCTTCCATAATATCTTTCCAAGAAAATCAACAAAATCTTCTCTCTCCTTGAATTCCATATTTTCGAAAATAATGAGAAAAATCAGCAATTTTTTTATTTTATTTTAATCACCTTATCATTATTGGGCTACTTAATGGGCTACTTGAGGGGCCTTTAAGGAGAATTAAGATTGGACCTCCTAATGGACTTCTGAATTTCAATATTGAGCCCCAATATAATTCAATCCATTAATATTAATTATTACCACTAATAAATTAATATTGCACTATCCATCTTAATCCATATTACGATAATATGGGCTCCCGGTTATTATGTCAAGCGTTTAAGATTATCAAGTCCATTAATTAATTAAGCTTCTGAATAGCTCTAAATTAATTAATATATTTCACCTTGGAGTAAAGACAGCTCAACATTATTATCCGTACCGAAGAAACTAATTCTTCACTTGCAAGATTTGGTACGATAAAACTTCTGAGCCCACCAAGGGGACTAATCACACGAGCCGTACTCACACGCATTTCTCCGTATTAAATCTTAGCAACCGTCGTATGATTAATATTACTGCCCAAGACACAAAGTTCGAAGTCACAATGATTCTCACCCAACATGAATCAAAGCAGTAACCATTAAGCACACACGGTCCTATTTAAGTGACGGAGATTAAAAAATCAACAACCACTGAGGTCTAATTCTTCACATTTCAGAACAGAAGAATTTATCCTCGTTGTAGGTCCTCTTCAACACATACTAAATGTGCTAGTGCAATCTTTTAGTCAAGACAGACCAATCTGAGACTTACACATCGACCTTTCACGGCGGATTGTTCAATTCCACCTAGGTTGTGAAAATATACGTTTAATTACAAGGAAACTGTTAATGTTGTCTTCCGTGATCGGGTATCACCACATTAACTACAATGTAACTAGTACTATTCTGAACTGTTTGCAATAAATATTCAACATTCAATCATATCTAAAGCATATGCGATAAAAGAATTATTCTCATAAACAAGTGTTTGATACACAAGTTATACAAAGTAAAAGCATACTTTCACGTATAACTCCAACACTTACCTACGTCTACTTTTGAAAAGTACGTTCGTGGTATTGGGATGTGAAAGCTCAAAGGGTTGTTGTCTTCAGGGGGAGCGGTAACCCCGAAATAAATCCAGAAGATTTGATCCGGACATTACAAAGAAAAGCAGAAATAAAGAGGGGAGTTAAAGAGGGCAATATTTGCCCTCATCCCTAAAGAGGGGCGAGACGAGGGCCAATAAATTCGAAACTAGACGAGGGTTGAGATGAGGGATGTGTCCCCCTCGTTAGTTAACGAGTGCATAACCCTCGGCAAGTTTCAAATTCGAACCGCACGAGCGCGTTCCCCTTGCGAGTTAACAAGGGTGGGGCCCCTCAAGACTTAATGAGTGCGCCCCCCTCGCCCAGCTGGGCGGTGCTGCGAGCCGAGGGTTTACCCTCTTTAACCCCCTCTGTAAAATCAAATATAAATACCCCCATCTTTTCCCATTTTCAGCAAACCCTCCTCCTCCACCAAACTTGCTGCCGCCGCCGCGTTTCTGCCGCCGCCGTCGCCGGAAACAACCCCCCGCCGGTCGGGTTTTGGCCTACTCGTCCTCGTGAACATTTGTACGGTATAATATTTTTTGTTTTAATCCATTAAATAATTTGTAAAATGCAAATTAATTTCTTGTATATATATGTTTATATGTATGTATATATGTATTTATATATGCATGTATAGGTGTTAATTAGTTGCTAATTATGTAGTTTTTAGCTTGTTATTTATAATTAGTGGGTAATTATTTAATTTGATAATGTGTTTATGTTATTAATTAATTAAAAATAATTATAGCTAATATATATTTATTGTATTTAATTAAATTAATTTGCATAATATATATATATATATATATATATATATAATTATATATATATTAATGTGATAAATATCGAAGTTCGATTATTTACATTGATTTTCATAATTATTAGTTTTATGAATAAATTAGTTAATTAGTTATATATGTTCAAAGTTTATATTTAATTATGTTGGAGTGGAGGGGGTTGATGAATATATTGTTAGTTATTTGCTAGCTGTAGAATGTGCGTTCCGACTTGATTAATTTTAATTAAGTCGGAAATGGATGCACTATAGGATCTTAGTTAACTGGAGAATACGATAAAAATAAATGAAACTCTGCCGAAATTTTAAATTACCTAATTAATTAACAATAAGATAATTAAATATAATTGATTTATTGAATTTTTATTAAATTTTGAATATTCTTTAATTTGAAACAGATTATAATATGAGTTATTCAAATCGTAGTTGGATGTATGGTCCAAAAACAATAAATAGAATGATAGCTCCCGACTTTCTTAGTGGTCTTGAATCGTTTATACAATTCGCTACTAGCAATCCTGATTGGATGAGTGAAGGAGATATTAGGTGTCCCTGCTCGAAATCTAGATGTAGGAACCAGAGGTTTAGAGCACCAATTGACGTGAAAACATATTTGTATATAAATGAGTTTATGCCCAATTATCACAATTGGGTTTTACACGGTGAAAATAATTGGGGTCATCTACCACACCAAAACTATGATCAGTCGGTGTCGACTTCGTACGGAGTAGATGATACTGCAGGGTCTACCTCGTACCATGATATGATCACTGACCTAACTGGTCCTAACCTTCATTTTGGAAATGTGGATGATGAACCCGTTAATGAGGAGCCCCCAAATGAGCATGCTGCTCAATTTTATGACATGCTTCGTGCAGCAAACCAGGATTTGTATCCTGGTTGCGAAACACACTCACAATTGTCATTCAACGCCCGACTGTTGAACATTAAAACTGAAAATAGACTGTCTGAGAGGGGTTATAATCAAGTTGTTGACTTGATTCGGGAAATTGTTCCTCCTGAAAATCTAGTGCCCAGGAAATTTTCTGATATCAAACAACTAATGAGTGGTATGGGTCTTCCAATAGAGAGGATTGATTGTTGTGCACATAATTGTATGATATATTGGGGTAATGATAGTGAACTTATACATTGTAAGGTTTGTGGTCATCCACGGTTTAAACCCTGTAAGCGTGGTGTTGATGGTCAATGGAAAAAGAAAAAGCCTTACAAGGAAATGTTCTACTTTCCTATCATTCATCGACTGCAAAGATTGTATCAGTCCGTTGCTACTGCAAAAGATATGACATGGCATGCAAGTTGCTCTAACGATGATTCTGGTGTTATGCGTCAACCTACAGACTCATTGGCTTGGAAACACCTGGATAATTCATATCCTGAATTTGCTTTCGAGATTCGGAACATAAGGTTGGGCCTAAGCACCGATGGTTTTCAACCATTCAGACAGTCTGGGAAATAATATTCTTCATGGCCAGTGATAGTGACACCGTACAATCTACCTCCGTGGTTGTGTATGAAAGATCAATTCATATTTCTTACGGTACTAGTGTCTGGTCCTAAAAATCCTAAGGATAAACTGGATATTTTTTTACAGCCGTTGATCCGTAATTTGATGTATTTGTGGGAAATTGGGGTGGAAACGTACGATGTTGCTACAAAGCAAAATTTTCTAATGCGAGCTGCACTAATTTGGACCATCAGTGACTTTCCAGCTTACTCAATGTTGTCTGGATGGAGCACTGCTGGACGGACAACTTATCCTTACTGTGGAGAATACACTGATGCTTTCACTCTGAGGCTCAGTCGTAAACAGTCGTGGTTTGACAACCATCGTAAATTCTTACCTAGACACCATCCGTATCGGAGAAACAAGACTGCATTCAGAAAGAATGTGATAGTGGATGACCCACCACCACCCATTCGATCGGGTGAATCACTCCTAAATGAAATCAATTGGGTGGGATGTCGAAAAGTGACAGAAGATGGTGTCGAGGCCCACAACAAGAGATTGGAAACTGGTTGGAAGAAGAAAAGTATTTTCTGGGATTTGCCGTATTGGAATACCTTGTTGATCCGTCATAATCTGGACGTGATGCACATTGAAAAAAACTTCTTTGATAATTTGTTCTACACTGTAATGAATTTGTCGTCGTCCATCACTTGTGAAATGTCCACGTACAGGAAAGAACCCCAAAGCTTGTTATTCACTTGATAAGAGACAAAAGGATGTTGTGTGCAGATGGGTAGATGAGCTAAAGTTTCCTGATAACTATGTGTCCAACCTGTCTCGAACTATTGACTGGACAAAATTGATAATATTTGGGTTGAAGAGTCATGATTGTCACGTGTTTATGCAGAGGCTACTCCTGATTGCTTTCCGTGAAATTCTTCCACAGAACGTGTGGAAAGCTATAACTGAAGTTTGTTTATTCTTCAAGGAGTTGACTTCTACGACGATTATAGTTGAGAACATGACTCAGTTGGAAGTAGATATTTCGCTGATCTTGTGCAAGTTGGAACGTATATTTCCACCCAACTTCTTTAATTTGATGGAGCATCTACCTATACACCTTGCATACGAAGCACGAGTGGCTGGTCCTGTACAATACAGATGGATGTATCCATTTGAGAGGTAATCTACAACTTTCAAATATTTGAACAATTTGCGGTTATTATACTCACTATTGATGCTTCTGGTTAGGTATCTTCACAATTTAAAACTCAGTGTGGGTAACAAGGCTCATGTTGAAGCTTCGATCGCAAATGCATATCTAACAAAAGAAGCATTAATTTTCTGTTCCCACTACTTTGAGGATCATGTTCTGACGAGACGTCATAATGTACCTCGTAATTACGATGGTCATGGCACCGAAGAACCCCAACCCGGCACTCCGTCAATTTTTATACCTCCTGGACGACCACTTGGACGAAAGAATACAAGATATATTGTAGATGAAGAGAAAAATACAGCTCACACCTACGTGTTACTGAATTGTAACGAGGTGCAACCGTATGTTGAGTAAGTTAATATTCAACATCGTCCATCTATAATTATTACAAAACATCATTATAATGATAATATTGTACATCTTCCCTCTTGTAGTATGTTTATGCATCAACTTCAAAGTGTTCAACCAAATCTCTCTAGGGCTGAACAAGACGATAAACTTCAACATCAGTTTGCGTCATGGTTTGAACAAGTTGTAAGTCAAGTTGATAAAATTATATAAATAATAAAATATATACATAGACTCAGGATTAAATATTTTGTCAACTATAGGTTGAGGTAAACAATATTCAGAACCGGTGGATACGTGATCTCTCCAGCGGTCCTGTAAGTTGTGTTACCACATATCATGGGTATTACGTGAATGGATACAAATTTCACACACGCACTTATGGTGAATCAAAATCGACTGTGAACAGTGAAGTTTGTATCAAGGGGACAAACTATGATTCAGATGAGAATGATTTCTATGGGATCCTTGAAGAAGTATTACAGTTGGAATACCCTGGACGACTTGAGAAAAAAGTGGTTCTGTTCAAGTGCGAGTGGTATGATCCTACCGTGCCAAATGGAACAAGAATACATCCTAACTACAAACTTGTGGATGTTAATCGGAGAAGAGTATATGGCCGTTATGATCCTTTTGTATTAGCAAACCAAGACACTCAAGTTTACTATTGCGAATATCCGGGGGTGCGAAATCATGAATGCTTGCTGTTTGCAAAGTCAAACCGAGATCCTTAGTGGAAATTGATAAAAGGAATGAACAAGAGCTACCCCCGTTCCAAGACGATGAGATTGATTCACAAATGAATAATGTGCAAATAGACAGTGATCCTATCGTGTTGGCAGATGTCAGTGGTGCACTAATTCAAATTGAGAATGATGATGTTGAAGAAGAAGAAGAAGAAGAAGAAGAAGAAGAAGAAGAAGAAGAAGAAGAAGAAGAAGAAGAAGAAGAAGAAGAAGAAGAAGAAGAAGAAGAAGAAGAAGAAGAAGAAGAAGAAGAAGAAGAGGAGGAGGAGGAGGAGGAGGAGGAGGAGGAGGAGGAGGAGGAGGAGGAGGAGGAGGAGGAGGAGGAGGAGGAGGAGGAGGAGGAGGAGGAGGAGGAGGAGGAGGAGGAGGAGGAGGAGGAGGAAGAAGACGATGATGATTAAGTAGTTTAGTAATTACTATCTCGATGTTAGAAATTATTTAATGTGTACACCTAAACTTTGATTGATTGATCATTTATGTGATAATATGTTATTATATTAATTGTTATCTCAGTGTTATAAATTATTTCGTGATGCACCTAAACTTTGATTATTTGCTCATTTATATGATAATTAATACGTTATGTTTAAAATTTTACATATGAGCGGATCCGATCGTAGCTCTAGCGGGGGACGGCGACAGAGTACCGGTCGCGGGGGTCGAGGCCGATCTAGTGGGGTGCGGAACACAGTGCCTATACCACACATACCAGTGCCAGTTTGTTGATCCCCACGACTGATGACGAGGAAGCTGAGCAGTATACCGACTCGGATTATGAAGAACAGTCGGATTCACAAATGGTCGGACAAAGACTAGATGTGTATATTGCCTACGATACGTATGTTAGCCTTACTATTTTCATGAATTTTGAGGAATATATATCCGTGAATATTAATTATGTATTACAAACTTGTTTTGCAGCTTGATGCCTTCGAATCCGGTCTCCAAGCTGATCAGACGTATCATGGCTGGACATATGGAGTTGGGTGCCTTCACCTTCAGGATGATTTCCGAAGAAAGGCTGCAGGAGTACTGGGAGACATTTCAGGTATATATTCATTTGATTTATAATGATATTATTGTATGACATAATAACATCTTTGTTTATCAGAAAGAGGCTAGGTGGGATCCTACTGTCACTTCCACACAGTATGTGCATCACTTGTTCCTGAAAAGGGCTACTGAAAGATATGTAGATCTTTTGAACTCTGTGAAAAGAAAATGGGAGTTGAAGGGTAAGAAGCCACAGTGGGATACAAAAGTGTGGAAGACCTTGCTCGCGTACTGGGACAGAGATGACGTGAAAGCCAAATCCACACAATGTAGACAGAACAGACTATCTGAGCCTGCTTGCCCGGGTACTGGCATCTCCACCCATAAAGGTGGATCTCGTGGTGCCGTCGAGGTTGCCCTGGATATTGTATACCACACTATTTTAATTTTTATAATATGTATACATATTTTAAGTTTTAATCATCATGTTCTAAATTATAGGAGAGGAAGAAGGGACACCCCGCCACAGATTGAGAAATTGTGGAGCACTTCCACTACCGTGGTCCAGGACAGTATACATACGACCTTATATCTGATACATTGGTAAGTATTCTTGTTACATTTTAAAATAATATGAATATTTAAGAATATTTAAATATCTAGAAAAATAATTCTCTAAAAAAATGTGCAGGCTAATGTACAAGCGAGGGTCTCCCAACTGCACCCTACCTCTGACTCTGACGAGCAACCTCCTGAACCCAGTCTTCCAGAGTTATCTCAGATGTACGTCAAGACTGTGGGGAAAAAGCACGGTAAAGTTCGTGGGCTTGGACAATTGGGAAAGTCCAGACGCATAGTCTCCGGCCCAGGCGGGACATCAGTTATGACTCATATTGGAGCCTATAGCCAAATTGATGTGGACCGACTACTCGCTGAGGAGCGTGAGAGAACGCACAGAGAGACGGCTGAGGAGAATCGACAATTGTTGGAGCAAGTGGAAGAGAGACAACGACAGCTGCGTGAGGAGATTATCCAGAACTTCCAAAATCAGTTTACCGAGTGGTTGCGGGCATCACAACAGGGATCTGGAGGACCACCACCCCCGCCTCCATCCGATGAGTATCCCCCACACAGAGGACCGGGTTCGAGCCGTGGCAAGGGACCGAGATCCTGATGTTTGAGAGTATTGCTTGGAGTATGAATTAACTATTTTCATGAATGTTTGATGAATGTTTCTTGGAGTATGAATTATTGTGCATCGTCTTTATTATGCTTGAGATGTTTATTTTCATTAATGTTTGTGAAATCCGGAGCTATATATCGTGTTTAGTAAGATTTTTAATTAATTATTTAGGTTAATCTGTGTATGTGCTTTAATTATAAGTAATATTTGATTAATTTAGCCATAATATATTCAAAATATTTTAATTAAAAAAATTAATATATATATAAGGGCGTTAATTTTTTATATTTAAAAATATATATACATAAGTGAAAATATAATTTTGCAAGTGTTAATTTCATTTTATATGTGAGAATAATATAAATTTCATTTTTAAGTTGTTACCATAATTGTAATGATATATAATAATTAATTAAAAGTGTAATCATAATAGAAATTATTAAATATAATTCAAAGTATGTAATTTAAAATGATATATTAATTTAATTAATTTTGAAGGTGTTATGGTAAATAAAATGATTTATAATAATATTAATTAATCAAAGGTATAAATAAAATAGGAGTTAAGTGTTTTAACAAAGAAAACAAAATAAGAAATAATATATATACTGTTACAATAGAAATTATTTCGAATGATAAGCCTTGCCCAAACGGTAAGGAGAAAGGCGATAGGTCTCCCACGCTAGGGAGGTCACAGGTTCAAAACTTGTTGGTGGCGGGTCGCGCGCGGGTCGGGTTGCCCGCCCCGCTGATGCGGCCCGCAATTTTTTTTTAAATTTGGTTTGACGAGGGCAGCCCCCTCGTGAATAAACGAGGGCGAGGGTAGACGAGGGCAGCCCCCCTCGTGAATGAACGAGGGGCGAGACGAGGGGGCGCCTAGGCGAGGGTGGCCGTGCTCGCCAACCTCCAGCACAACGAGACGAGGGCGCGGCCCACGGTAAGCTGGACTAGGGCGTCCCCCTCGTGAACAAACGAGGGCTTAAAAGAGGGTCCGGTTTTTGAACCAGACGAGGGCAACCCCCTCGTTAGTAGCCGAGGGCACACTCCCCTCGTTAGTTAAAGAGGGGCGAGCCGAGAGGGACCCTAACGAGGCCTATTTTGTCGAGGGTCTGCCCCCCTCTTTAACCCCCTGCCCCTCTTTAAATCCCTCCCTATATCCCTCTTTAATTCAACAATATTTTGTAGTGGGAAGATCAACAAAATCACATTCCTCCCTAACTTAATATTTGGTCGCTACCTAGCACGTGGAGTTTTTATGACAAGACATTTATATTATTTCGTAATGTCCAAGGGGGAGTGTTGTAAATTTGAAGATTTATTACCAAATCTAGAATATTTGATGTGGACATTGCTTGGGCTTTTAACCTAAACAAACTTTAGGTTTAGACTAGGTCTTTATTCTTATAAATAGATCATTGTACTCAAAATTATATAATCATATACACACACATATTAGTGAAACTCTTGGCTTGGTACGCCCCCAGATGTAGTCGTTCTCGACGAACTGGGTGAACAAATCTCGCGCCTTTATTTATGCTCTCAATTTACAACAAATATAATGATGCCCTCCTTGCACCCTTTCAATCATTTTTTCATGTATTTTCGATTATGAGACTATTTCCCCCCAAATACACAACATACGTATGATGTGGTAATTTGTAAAATTTTAATTAAAATTAAGAGGTCATATGATTAAATTGCAAAATAATAAAGATATATATGGAAAATTTATTTACAAATATATCCCAAAAAAGGTTTAGGGTGAAGTAATTATTATTTTTAAATAATGTATCCAAACTTTAGCTCAACATAATCAGGGGAGGAAATGCACCCGTCAATATGTGGCAAATATATTCACCTCGATCATTCCTCATGGGAATCATATATATCCCCATGATTTCCTATAAATACCTTTTCCAACAAACATTCAATTCCATCTCTACAAAGAGGACAAAAACAAAAACTCGCTCTCTTATGGGTTTTTCTGTCAGGGTTTCAGAAATGCTCCAGGTTTTATTAGTGATGGCCTTCCTCTTGGCTCCCTCGTCCGCTGGAAACTTCTACCAAGAAGTGAACCGAATAGAAGGAAACCCACGGGCCCAGATCCACAGCGGCGGCCAAGTTCTTACCCTTTCGCTCGACAATTCTTCGGGCTCTGGCTTCGAGTCCTACAGTGAATTCTTGTACGGAAGGTTCGACGTGCAGTTGAAGCTTATTTCTGGAAACTCAGCCGGCACTGTCACTACATTCTATGTAAGAAATTTCTATTCTATGCATTTGTAACTGTATCTTCCTTAACTGCTCTATTATAAATAATATTTTGGGAATAATTTTGTAATCCTCAATTAATGTAACATTTGGTTGACCAGATAGGCTTTGTCATGTGGACAAGTTAGACATTATTACTACGGGAAAATTGCAATTTTGGTCCCAAAAGAAATTCTCGATAAAAGTTTTGATCCCACATTCTTAATTTATTAATCCTTTTTTTTTTTAATTTGGTTTTATCCGTTAATTTTAAATCTTCTGACATTTTAGTCTAGTAGCCAATTGAAACATTCGATTGATCAATCAAATTTTGTCACGTGGACAAGTTAAAAACTTTCATGTTATAGCATAATCGGACATTTCATCTTCTGCAGTCGGCCACTGGACTAAAAAAAAAAGAAGAAGTAGAATTGTAAATTACCGGACTATCTCAATTCATGAAATTGGAAGGGACTGAAAGCGAAATTTGAATAAAATTTTGTATTTCGCGCGATGAAAATTTAATTATTGAGATTGATGAATTTTGAGTGCAGTTGTCATCTAAAGGATCGGCACACGACGAGATTGATTTCGAGTTTCTTGGAAATGCAACGGGGCAGCCCTACACTATCCAAACAAATGTGTATGCACAGGGCGTAGGCAAAAGGGAACAACAATTCAAGCCTTGGTTCGATCCTACTGCAGATTTTCATACCTACACCATTCTTTGGAACCCGCAACGTATCATGTAAGACGACACACCCTAAACGATATGTTAATTTCCATGTAATTAATTTGTATCACTTACAATGCTGAATTTCTATGTATTTTAATTGTGATAAACGATATGTTAGGGAAATAATTAAACGAATTAATTTCACATTTTTCTATAAGCTTGGATTTTTAGATGAGACAAAATTCTTTTATGGTATCAAAGTCGAAAGGCTCATGCCCGAACAAAATTTTGGGTTCGATTCCCTATGCGGCCCATGAGTGAGGGAGAGATGAGGAGGAATTCTTTCTCTATATAATTTTTAGAAAGCATGAGAGCATCTTTTATGATATATAGGGTAAAGGTATTCTTTTTTTTTTCTTTTTTTTTTTTGTCCTTTTTTATTTTAATATCTTAACTTTTTCATAAGTCGAAACATGTCAAAAAAGTTGATAAAAAAGTCGGTTTTTTTCTAACGGACTAAAATTAAAATTGATGCAAAGTTTAATTAGTTCCCCAAATTGGGACACGTCAATCCCCATTTTCGGGATATCCATTCCTCCTAATCAAACTAGCCCTTATTTCATATTCTCCCCAATTACAATACAATTACTCCTACCGTTCACAAAAAATGAACTTATGGTCTTTTTCACGGTTATTAAAAAAGTAGATATAATATGTAAAAAATAAAAATATTGTGTCAAATTAAATACTAATTAAATTATTTCATAATGTTATGTGTGTATGTTGAGAATGTAAATAAAATTTATTATTTTTATTTTACGAAACAAAACTATTTTTATGGACGAACAAATATATAAGATAATCAATACAATTTTATTATTTTTTTTGGATGGAGGGCCTAATATCCATTAGGCCAAAAAAATATCCACTATGCCATATTTATAGAGTTTGTTCTTGGAATGGTATCGCTACTTCCATATTTCATGTTTTAAACATTGTTCATTCAGCTTCATGGTGGACTACATGCCGATTAGGGTTTACAACAACTACGGCCCAAACGTATTTCCGACGAACCAGCCGATGAAGGTGTACGGTAGCTTATGGAACGCCGACGACTGGGCGACTCAAGGCGGCAAAGTGAAGACGGACTGGGCCAACGCTCCTAATTTCGTGGCGACTTACCAGAACTACTGTGTGGCCACGTGGTCCGGCGACTCCTGTAACAGAAACTGGACCAACCCGGGATGGCAGACTCAGGGATTAGACGACAATCAGAGGACCCAAATGCAATTAATCCGTACCAACTTTATGATCTATAACTATTGCATTCCACAAGGGCTTCCAGCGGATTGTAATTAATTTCCCTATGTACTGATTTGGCAACTTCTTCTCGGGCCGGGCTGCCATGGATGAATTGATCAAGCTCGATCGATCGCCATTCTTTCTTCCCTCCAATTCATACATATTTTCGTTTAATTTGTAGTTCGATTAAATAACAAGTTTATTTTGAAGCGATTGTGTCTTTTTTTAGGTCTGTCTAATTAAATATGGAAAGGAATCCTGCTTTTATTGATTTATTTATTATTTTTAATTAAAAAATTGATATTAATAAACCATACTGTTTTTTTCATGGGCATTACACAGTAGAGCAGGTGATTTTAATTTTTCGTGAATGAACGTAAAATAAAGCGACGCAGATTTACGTGGTTCACTAACGCTGTATTAGCTACATCCACGATAGAAGGGAGGAACCCGTATATTATACTGATCAGATCGATTTCAAAGTGTTTTGAATGACCATGTCAAGGATTATTTAAACTAATAATTAGACTGCTCTAATAAGGCAACAAATTAGCCCGCAAGAAAATATCTCTAGAAGGCAATAACTTGATCCTCAAGAAAAAACTCTCTAGAATGCAACATCTTGGTTCTCAAGCAAACTCTAGAAAAAAAAACTAAATCTCCTAATTATTTCAGTCTATCAAATTCAGACACAAAATTCAAGGCATTCCAACAGATAGATTTTAACTTGTTGTTAGCCTAAAATTAGGGTTGGATTTAGTTGAAAATGTGGGAAAATTTAGGCTAAAACATCAAATAAGTGAACATTAAATAAAGTGTTTAATGTATGAGTGAAATGTTGATTGTTCTTCATTATGAGATGATGATGAAGATATGAAGGAATGAATGCAAGGAACAATAAATGAGAGGAGATTTGCCAGGGGTTTTTGGCCCTGGACTTAAGTGTGTGATTTTTTGTATGTAAGTGAATTGTTCCATTTTTTGTACATTGGGGACCTATTTATAGGTTTTACACAGAGGGGTAATTTAGTATTTTCCGACCTCGGAGGGGGCCGTGGCATTTAATGCCTGAAAATCCCTGATATTGCGCGGGCGCCCGATCGTCCTTTGTACCAGGCCTCGAGCCATTCTTATTTCACCATGTGCCTCTGGGTGAAGATCTTCTATGCAATTTCCATATTTGTGAGGAATATTCTCTCTGTCTTTATGTACGGAGACGACTCTTTGCCTTATTTGAGTCGATCTTCTCTGATTTGATCACGTGCCTGTGGGATCTCCAATGGCCATGAGGCGAAAGTGATCGAATTTAGGTTGGGATCTCATCTTTTGAGGCGAGAACCGACCTCTCTATTAGAGCGAACACGGAACATCCTCGTTCGAGAGGTCGGTTACCGACCTCTTGAGTTTGTTAATAGTTCGGGCTTGAGTATCTCTTGTCGAGTCGGGTTTCGTGTTTGACACGAGGTCGGCATGGGCCCATACGGAGATCGGGCTGACCTCTAGAAATCGCCACGTGGTCGGTTGAGATGGGTGGGCATCTTTTGGTGGCTGAGGTCGGCTATTCCATATTGTGGAGACCTTGGCTGGCCTCTTTCGCCCTCCATGAGGCCGGTTATCGACCTCTCGGGCCCTCTTCACGGTAATCTCTTGGGCTTGAAATTATTATGGTTACAACAATTGCCCCCCAGTTTAGCCCTCATAGAGGATAAGGGGTGAACTTGGAGAGTGCGTCAGCTTGAGAATTTTGTTCTCGTGGGATTTGCTCGATAAAAACTTGGTGGAACTTTTTGCAGAGTGCAACCACTAAATCCAGATACTTTATCATTTGTTCCCCCCAGGCCTCGTATTCTCCTTTGATTTGATTCACAACGAGCAATGAGTCCATAATAATGTGAAGACGACATACTCCGATGGCGATGGCGAGCTCGAGGCCTCCAACCAAGGCCTCGTACTTGGCCTCGTTGTTGGTGGCGGTGAAATCAAAATGAATTGCGTGAGTGAATCTTTGCCCTTACGGACCGATTAGGATGATGCTGACCCCGACGCATGAGCTCGTCGATGGCTCGTCCACATAAAGTTTCCATGGAGGGTGGTCGACTCTTAAGAATTTTGGGGGGAATGTGAGTTTGACTATGGTGTCGGCGAGAGCTTGTCCCTTGATGACCGTCCTTGGGGGGCATTGGTGACCCCGTACTGAGCTATCTCCAATGATCATTTCAAGAGCCTACCACTGGTGGGGGGGGGGGCAATGTAAGATTTGCCTTAGTTAAAGAGTGGTTAGGACCTCCACTTGATGGTAAAAAAAGCAGGGTCTCAATTTCCTAACATTCATAACCAAGACATATGCCAGCTTCTCGAGGGGAGTATATCTGAGCTCGGCATCATGAAAGGCTTGGCTTACAAAGTAAATGTGAAGGTGAGCTTGACCCTCGGCCCGGACGAGCACGACACTCAAGGCGGCCTCGGAGGCCGCGAGGTAGAGAAAACATTTCTCTCCTGGGACCGGTTTGACTAAAATTTGTGGGTTGGACAAATATTCTTTCATCTTTGTGAAAGCTATTTGACTTCTACCAAGAAAATTTTCCATTTTTTATGGTAGTGAAGAAATGCTTACTTTTATCGCCAAGCCGAGATATGAATTTATTCAGCGATATAAGACACCCGGACAACCGTTGAACTTGTTTGATGGTTCTTGGCTCTTGCATGTCAAGGACGACCTTGATTTTTGCGGGGTTGGCCTCGATCCCTCTTTGGCTTATGATGTGACTGAGGAACTTTCTGGACTCCACGCCGAAGCTGCATTTCTTTGGATTTAATTTTATGTTATAAACTTTGAGAATGTTGAACGTTTCAGCGAGGTCTCTGAGATGGTTTTCCTTCTTTAGGCTTTTCACGACGATGTCATCAATGTAGACCTCCATGGTCTTTCCAATCTGCTCGGTAAACATTTTGTTCACAAGGCATTGGTAAGTTGCCTCGGCGTTGATTAGACCGAACGACATCCTCAACCATGAGAACATATTTGTCTCGGTATGGAATGATGTGTGTTTTATATCTACGATGACCATCGGAATTTGATGGTAGCCGGCGAAGGCATCCATGAAAGACATCATTTCGTGGTCGGCCGTACCGTCCACCAAATGGTCTATATGTGGCATTGAGAAGTGGTCTTTTGGGCATGCCGCGTTGAGGTCGGTGAAATCAATACAGTGCCTCCAAGAGTTGTTCGACTTCTTGACCAAGACGACATTTTCCACCATTGGGGCTCATCCTCAGCTTGCTTGATGAGCTTGTTGTCCAACAATTTTTTGACTTCCTGAGCTAAAGCCTCGTATTTTTCCTGGCCAAATTTTCTTCTCTTTTAGTGAACTGGTTTCTTGTTGGGGTCGATCTTCAATCGATGGCAAGCATGTTTAGGGTCGATTCCGACCATGTCTTAGTGAGACCAAGAGAAAATGCCTATATTATCCTTGATGAACTCAATCACTCCCCCCCGCATTTCGGCCAGGATCTGCGAGCCAATTTGGACTTCTAGCTCCGGCCTCATGGGGTCGATCAGAATGTGTTCCAATTCTTCCATGGCCATCGCTTGTTCATAACTTCGGCGATCCACACTACTGAACCTTGGGTCAAAGGTCGAGCTCGGCGGGCTTGTAACCAATTTTGGGCTCGAGATCGTCAACCTCTATTGGACGTGGGCCGACCTCATCGTGGGGTTCGAGGTTGGTCGTTGAAATATTGAGGTAGGAAGGATCGGCCTCAACTTTGCAAGGCGGGGGGTAGGCCGGACCAACCTCTCCAAGTTCGGAGCGGAGAAGTGTTGCTGAAAGCTGTTCGTTGAATTCAGAATTTGAAATAGGAAAGAGGTAGCTCAAACATTTTCTTACCATTGCCTGGTCACCCTTAATGGTGCCTATCACTCCCTCGGGAGTGGTGAATTTTATACAACAGTAGTAAGTGGAGGCCACTGCCTCAAACGTGTCCAGAAACGGACATCCTAAGAAGCCGTTATAAGAATTCGGCTGATCAACGATTACAAAGTCCAAAGGCCTAGTAATCCTAACACTAGGATCTAAGCTACAGACTAACTCTACAGAAAGTTTAATCCTACCATAAGCTGCCACAGTAGCATCTCCAAAACCTTTGAGATGGACATCGAAGGGCTTGATGAAGTTGACAAGGTCGCCGAGCTGGTCCAAAGCCGACTTGAAGATTATGTTGCAGAAGCAACCATTGTCAATTAGCTCCCACTGGACCTCCTTTCCCAGGATGTTTGTCGTGATCACGAGCGCGCCCCTCTTGGGGTAGAGTATCCCCTCTCTATCTCAATTTGAAAAAGAGATCTCCAGATTCTTGTAAATAGTGGGCTCGGGAGGTTTGACTATGTTGATGTTTGCAATAGCTCCGATCTCAGCCTTACGCTTCCGGATAGAGAGAGTGGAGACGGGGGTTAAACCCCCGAGGTTCCCTCTCCCGGCCTGGATCATGTTCACCCTACCGCCGGGATTCATATAGGAAGGGAGGTCGTCGTCGTCGTCTTCATCAACGACCGCGACCGGTCAAGGTGGACGGGCCTCATCTCTCTTCGAGCTGAGGTTGCTGCTCAGCTCAGGAGGCCGGTCTCTAGACCAGGTCGTTCAGCAACCCTTCGTCAAATAGCTTCCAGAGCTGTTTGAGGAGATCACGACATTAGCTCGTATTGTGGCCTATGCAGTCGTGATAGGTGTAAAACTTTTTAGGGTCCAATTTCGACCAATCCCCCATGAATGGTCTCGGCCTAGGGAACATATCCCTGTGCTGGATTGCGTTGAGAACGTTGGTAGGGGTTTGCCTCAGAGCTTGAGTGAGATGGACCTCAACGTCCTCAAAAGACTTAAAATTCCCCGGGGGCTTTGGAATTCTTCCGGCTTTGGGCCTCCTTTTGGAGAGGCTTGAGCACTCTCCGGTTCCTTACTGGCGGGCTCGGTCCCACCCAATCTTAGGGTCAAAAGCTTCTTTCGAGCTAGGAAATCACCAGTTTGGGATCGGAACTCGGCATAGATTTTGGGGAAGTAAAATTCGTGAGATGTTTGAACATTGGGGATTTTCCATGGAACACCCCCCCCAAGGTGGCGTGCAAGGCTAGCTGGTCTCCTACCGGCTCAACGGTTAAAATGACCTCATCAACCAAGGTGATATAGTCCTCGTCAGTCTCATCCTTCTCTTGGCGAATGCGCATGAGCCTATGCCAATTCTCTGGTTGGGCGATCTTGGCCGCGAAGTATGCGGCGACCTGAGAGATCAAAGTGGTGAAGGAGTCGATCGAACAAGGTGGCAAAGAGATATACCACCGGTGGGCCAGACTTACTCTCTAAATCCTTTGATTTTTGTATTTGATTCATTCAATAGTGGAAATGATGTTATATTTGCAAGCTTATGGTAAAAGTCTTATGTGCATTGACTTGAGAGACCCATCAAATACATTTGGAACCTAAACACTTTGAGCGATTGAGTGAATCCTTTGTGAGGTGTTTACATTTTATGTGTTTTGAATTCGACTCAATTGCCAACGTTATTTGCATTAGTGAAGGTGGATGGAGATTCTCTTGAAAAAATAATTTCATTGCATGAGAAAATATTTTTGGGATGAGAAAATGAAGATGAGAGAATTTAATGAGTTGATATTATGAGTTCTGAACTTTAACATGCTTGAGAACAAGCTTTGTCTAACTGTGAGGGAATTTGATAGATAGCATAAAAGTCATATTTTTTGTCATATTTTCCCCATATTTTAGGTCTCAACTAATCCTTAAGTGTTTATTTTAATCAAATTTCACACTTCCTCCGTCCCCTCTTAATATTCACACTTTCCTATTTGGGTTGTCCCACAATAATATTCACACCCAAAAAAAGAAAATAAAACACTCTCATACTACCTACTTTAATTCAAAATACTCTTCATTCATTGGTTCAAAAAGTCAATAAATTAAGCAGTTTTTATTAAAACCTGTGCCCACACAAGTGTGAATATTAATAAGGGACGAATGGAGTATTTTATAGGTAAAATAAGGATTTAATTGGTATTCGAGATCATTTACAGTGATTTGTGAAGAAGCAGAATTAAAATCTCCAAAAGATGTGAAATATGTTGAAGACAACATAAGGTGTAGGCACGCTTAAAGACCAGACAAGATTCTCATAAGTGGTGCTCAAATCCAAGATTCAAGTTTAATTCTTCCAGATCAATTTAGAAGTCTTTTATATTTTAAACATCTCTTAGATTAATATATGTATTAGTTAATTAGGCTTTTAATTTTAATTTTTTTAAAGATAAGTACTAGATTATAACTCCCAAAAAACTAACGGCTAGTGGATAGATTTCAATATTTTAGGACTTAGTTTTGGGGAGATGGAGGATATATACTCTATACGTCCATTACCTTATCGCCAATATTCTTAGTTTTCAGATTGTCAAAGTTTATTTCTAAGTTCCATCTATTACTTCTTCTCTCTTCTCTCTCAACACTTTGGAAAAAATTATTTTTTCAGGACCATAATTTAAGGGGTAGCAAAATGAGGACCATAATCTTTTAGGTTGGAAAAATGAAGACAATAACTTTAAAATGTGGCAAATTAATGACAAACCAGCTTAATCAATACCAATTGGGCTAATTGGCCCGATTTGGGCTAGAATTCGGGTCAAAATCGTGCCAATTTGGCCTTAGTTTTGGATGAACTTAGCCTTTATTTGCAAAATTTTAAAATTTATGGTCCTTGAATTATCAATCTAAAAGTTACAGTCCTCATTTTGCCAACTTGAAAATTATGGTCCTCATTTTGCCAATTTGAAAAGTTACGGTTCTCAATTTGCCAGCCTGAACAGTTATAGTCCTTATTTTAATTTGCCACCCTTCTTAAGTTACGATCCTGAAAAAATAATTTCCTCTAGCCATTGATGATTGATGATTTGGTTCAACATTAATTATGAGACCTAACTTGTTTACATACTCTTCAATGCTACATTATATATGTATCTTCTGTGTTCGATCACATTGTTCGGCGAGTTGTTTAATTTAGCTAGTTACTCAATTCGTGAAAATGATGATTGCCAATTGGAACGTTAAATCTGTAAGGGCTTGTTTGTTTCGGGATTCATCCGGATAGGACTAGGACTTTCCAGCCCCCGTCCCATTCTAGTTAGAGATGTAATATCCCGTTTTTATATCTCATTCTTCATCCACACCTATAAATACCTATAAAATCTATCATTACTTACATACTACTTTTCTCTCACTCAATCATTACCCACATATCATTTTTCTCTCACTCATACTCTCTTTCCTACTTTTCTCTTACACACCCTATTTTAATCTTACACATGTTTGATATAAAGTAAAATCTCACCCTATTAAAATCTCAAAACAAACACATATTTTATTATCATCAAAGACTTTACATCTTTTGAATGTAAAGTAATGACTTTACACGCACACCTAAATCCAGAAACAAATAAGTCCTAATTGTTTAATTGTTCTGATCTTAGTGACAAATGACAATAGTTTTTTAAACCAGGGTTTTAGTTATTTTTGTGAAGATGCATAACCTAGTCTAAATGAACCTACATGTGCGTTTGTTGGCTAAAATTAGGTCTTTCTAGATTTTAATGTTGCTGGTAAATTAAATTCTACGGTCGTACTTAGTGTTGTTAACTAGTTTGAGATAATTAGAGATCGTATCCTGATTATATACAAAGTAAGGAAGGTCGTACCAATAACTCACTAATACAAATTTGACTTTATACAGCGGTTGTTTTTGGACTTAGATAGCGGTTATAAGGGTTGTCTAAGTTGAGACAGCGGTTGAAAAACCGTTGTGTAAAGTACACACTTAGACAGCGGTTTTTAACAGCTGTCCAAAATTAACACTTAGATAGCGGTTTTTAACCGCTTTCTAAGTATATATATATATATATTTTTTTTAATTTAGCTGTGCATTTTTTTATTTAGCCGCATTTTTTTATATTTAGCCGCAGATTGGTTATTAACCACATTCTAAAACTATAAAAAAATTATATTTTAATAAACCTATTTATACAATATTACCAAAACCTATAGTAATATATATAGGTCCAACACCAAAACATCAAATAAATATACACATCAATTAATTACACCAAAAATATGAAATATATTTCATCACAAATATTTAAGTTACATGCTACCAATAGTTATACTACAATGACATAGAATACAAGAATTGATTGTACAAACACCCCATCCAATCTAATTTCCATTTCTTAATTCTGCTCTTGGAGTAAGAAACGAGCGGATGTTCATAGATAACCTGCAAACATTGAAAATTTAATTAGATAGTACGAATATTCAATTAATAATATTCTATATTATTAATTGAATAAAAAGGAAGAAAAGGAAAAGGAGTCCATAACACTTAGAACCTCAAGCAAACAAGTATCATGAAATAGGTTTATATTCATAAATTTTTGCATACCTTGTCTGGATGCTTGTGTAAGCCTCCTCACTGCAATTTCATGAAATCCCTATAGGATTACTACCAAATTCCCTAAGCAGCAGACTTCTGCATCATAAACTTCCTAAACACATCACAAAAACCAATACAATCTCCCTTAACCCCACTTAACATGTACAAGTCTTCCCCAATAATTCCTATAATACACAATGAGAACACCACAAAGGAAATAAATGAAACTAGTAAATTTACATGGAAAGCAAGAAAATGTGATTACCTTCCACCCAAGCTTTTTTAATTCCAAGTGTACCTACATCACAAGCATTGCTCATCAGTTAAACATAAGGTACTATCCTTGAAATCATAAACCCTTACTCTAACCATGCAATAGAAAACTGCAAAAAAGCTAGACTCAACACATAATTTGAACCAAAGGCCCCCATTATCTACAATTACTACAACCAATTAGTACCTTATACCCATGATGAAGGAGGCGTTGAGCACGAGTTTGGCATTGAGCAACAAAATGAATCATAAGAGTTCCAACCTCTTGGTGGAGAGCTAGCATGCTCTGTTCCCCCCAGGCTAACACAATGCACCAATAAATCATCCCTTGAAACTAAATTTCTTCATAAAACTCTTTTCTCATTTAAAACAATGAAAATTAAGGAAACCCCTATTTCCATTATAAAACCATTTCCTATTAAGCTAACAGAACGGATATTACAGCCATTGTAGTTAATATTACTTCCAAAAAAGTATGGACTCATCAAGAATTAATAAATACATATTTCGACAAACTTATACAACCACCATATGATAAAAAAATGCCCTAAACTAAATTAAATTTACAAATACATCAAGAACTGAAGAAACAAGCCAAAGAGAGGTACCTTTTAAGTAAGAGAGTTGAGAGGATTGATAGAAAGAAACCTATTCTCATTGTCTCATGAGACGGTCTCATACAAGACCTACTCATAAATTGTGAGGGAAATCCACCGAAATAGGGAGAGAAAGAGGGAAAAACAAATCTAAAATCACCCTTAAAATTTAGATTCAGAGTTCCAAATTGAAATCCAAAATTAGTTCACCACAACCGCAAATACAAAGCAAAACACCAAAAATAAAAAATTAGAAAAAATTATCCAAACAACAAACACATGCAACCACAAGAACAAACCCCCAAAACAGAGCAAAATCGAATCTCGAAACCCAAACTAGAAAACGAAAAAGAGAAGGGCAACATGCAAAACGGACCTGGAACTAGCAAAATCGAAAAGCTTCCCAGCATTCGAAAAAATAATAACCGCAAGTTCATTCGCCTTCTTGAACAATCCCGCTCTTCTCTTCGAGAAGGTAACTTGTCTGCTATTAACATTCTCGATCTTCTTTATTTCGATCTTTCCCCAACCCATTAAATCTCCCCCAAAACCCACCACAAAATCAGCAATCAAACCCCCAAATAATCCGAATCTGAATTTCCAATTCGATTTCCCAACACCGGCTTCGTCGGGAGGCGGAGGCAGCTGCGTCGGGAGACGGAGACGACTGCATCAGAAGATGGAAGCGGAGGCGGCTGCGTCGGGAGACGGAAGCGGAGGTGGCCGCGGCATCGGCGGTGGCACGCGTTGGCGGAGGCGGGCAAGCTTAGGGAGAAAAGGATAGATGGGTTTCATACACATGGTAGACCTAATATGAACGATTCTAAGGGGAAAATATGTATTCAAGGGGACAATGGCTTAGACAGCTGTTTAGAACCGCTGTCCAAGGTTACACTTGAACAGCGGTTACTAAGGGCTTTCCAAAGTAGGCATTTTGACCGCTATAATAATTGACCACTTAAACAGCGGTTATGAACCGCTGTCCAAGATAAAACCTTGGACATCGGTTCATAACCGCTGTGTAACCTTTTTTTTTAAATATACTTTAATAAAACCGCTCTCCAAGCTTAATTTTTTAGAGCGGTTTTTTAAAAAGTTGTCCAAGTAGAGCTGTGCAAGTTCAAATGTGTAGTAGTGACTATAACCAATTTAGTGTAAAATGGAAAAACGTTCTTTGCATCGATGATCGATTGTGTGTGGACCAATTCTGAAGTTGTCTTTGGCTGGATATTTTTATGCTCTAAATCTCTTCCATTTTTTTATACTTCTTGTTAGTTTAGTTTAGTTCAATCTCAAACTCTAAAACCCCTCATCATTGTTTTTATAGTTGTAAATATGTGTATTTTAAAGGATAAATCTATTTACCAATCTCCATGGATACGACTCCACTTACCAATATCGCTCATAATATTTATTAAGCAAGTTTTTATTATTTATTAGATTCGACATGCACCATCAAAAACCACTTAAAATGCTGTAAAAATACGGAAAAAATTTCAACATAATTAATTAAAACAATCTTAATTTCTATTTTTTTTTTTAATATGAATATAGCATGGGTTAGAACAGTAACTTAAGGCCAAGCCAGATGAAATAAACAAATAATAAAATAGAAATAGATTAAAAGGACTGGTAGCAACTAGCAAGGTTCGATCGTGCCTTAATCAAATTTGGTTTCTGCCAATAAATAATAGAAAAAGGCAATTGCCTATGTATAAAATAAACATATATGCTGGACATGTTTGGACCTCCACCAACTTCTTAATGTGTAATTACTTTATTTTCCAAATCTACAAGATACAAACTACCAAAATCTTAGAAAGGTTGCATGAACAAGAAATACATAATGTACGAATTTTAGAAAATAAACATATATGCTGGACATGTTTGGATGTCCACCAACTTCTTAATGTGTAATCACTTTATTTTCCAAATCTACAAGATACAAACTACCAAAATCTTAGAAAGGTTACATGAGCAAGAAATACATAATGTACGATCGAATTTTAGAAACTTATAATATAATCGAGTTTAATACTTACTCCGTCCTTTTATAAATATTGTTCAAAATAAAACTATGAAAATATTGTTTTACCATCTAAAATTAACCACTTACAAACTTTCTTTATTTACGCCTCATGTCACTCTATTTTATAATATACCGTTAAACAATAAATTAAATTCTCCTAAATAAAGTAGAAATGACCGGTATATCCTCAATTTTACCTTTTTTTAATGCTAATATATAAATTTTTCATTAAAACATTATTCCTATATAAATAATCTAAAAAGGAACGAGGAGTAAATTAAAATATTACTATTTCTTATGTATTTATTCAGAATATATATGATCGGGTTAATTTAATATATAGTGAAACAATTGTATTCAAACTAATTATATAAGATCGATCTGAAACATATAGTTTACCATAGTACTAGGAGAACTTATTTTCAATTTATAAATTTATATCTTAAGTCTTCGGATTAAATGAAGTAAAAAATTACACTTGCGCCCCTAGTATATACGTATAGCTATTTATTTTTTCAAAAAAAAAAAAAATTGTTACAAAATATTTGCTGCTCATGGGATATTAACCGGTATTAAATGTTCATTTTTCACCCTTTTGATAAATTGCACAGGATATATTATGACCATAAATGATTCGTTAATAACACATGAGAGAGTTTTAGTCATTTTAAATAAAATAATCATTAGTAATATACATGGTTATCTTAATATTCGTAAAAAACCAAAAGCAGCCGTTAAATTGAAATGAAGCGAGTATTATTATTGGAAATGATTGCTGTGACTTGAGAAACAGTCTCACCAGAAATGTTATTAACGATCACCATTCCATTTTTCAATTTGTTAGTTGAAAGAGAGTTTGGAATTACTTATCTTTTTATTAGGTAGTCGAGCTTGAAACCATGTCTTGTGACATGTGAGTCGTATTTTAATTCACACAAAATTTATTTAGTGTGCGCACCTTCATTTAGCTTCAATGTGAAAAGAATAAATATAAAAAAATCAATTTCATTTTTTAATAAATTCAAATTTTTATATGAGATAGAATTTTGTATTGTATAGAATATTTAGATGTGGTGTACTTTAAAAAAAAAGTAAAGAATATTATTCTTTCATTTAATGCCACAGTAAACGTGCAATTACTTTCTTGTTGTCATATTTTTATTCTATTGTTTTGCGTTTGTCGAATCATCTAATCCATAGAAAACTAAGAAGAAAGAAGAAAGGAAAAAGAAATCAATTAATATGAAAGATATTCATTTAATGAAGGTGAGGAAACGCGGTTGAGAGAGATGTCAACCTTCTGTTAATCCCCTGAAAATATACATTGTTTGTATGAAAAGGACTACTTCCAAGTTCCAATTGGCAAAATGCACAAAAATAAAAAAAAAATAAAAAAAAATAAAAAATCGCAATCTAATTAAAAATGAGAAAGGGTAAGAGAGAGAGAAAAAAAAAATGACCCGTTTACAAATTTATTTCCAACGGTGACCAAATACACTCATCCAAGAAAATTAGACCAAAATCATCAATTCGCTTATTACATTCGTTATTAATTAATTTTAATTGATTCATTTGTCAACATAAAAATAAAATAAATGCACATCATTCGTTTTGAATGATTTACTCAAGTGCTACCAATTTTTAAAAAAAAGAAGCCGTGAGGATAATTCCTTTAATTAACTTAATTGTGGTCCAATATATTTTTATTTCGTAGTATATATTCATTGATGATTTAATTTAAAATACTAATTTGAACTTTAAATAAAAATATTGTAGCTGTTTGCAGTTGTTAATCGCCGATTATTCCTGTAGCCAATGTCAACTATACATGGCGACCCATCACTTTCTTATCTCTATATATACCTGCTAATATCCAAACATTAATATCATCAATATTAATCATTTCCATCCATCTAATTTCCCCTTCTCTTATGGCTCGACAAATTATGCTCCGAGTTTTAGTAATCTCGGCCTTCCTCATAGCGACATCATCGGCCGGAAACTTCAACCAGGATGTTTTCACCACCTTCGGGGGCCCACGAGTTCAGATACAAAACTCCGGCCAGCTTCTTACTCTCTCACTCGACAACACCTCCGGCAGTGGCTTTCAGTCCCACAATGGGTACATCTACGCCAGGTTCGACGTGCAGCTCAAGCTTGTACCCGCAAACTCCGCCGGCACCGTCACTACGTTTTACGTAAGATAGATATATATATATGGCTCTAAATTTTATTATTTCATGCACCAGTTTTATTCATCTAAAAATCTTAACTTTTAAACAGTTTGATCATAATATTTGACTCTAAAAATTGCCTAGATTTTTTTTCAATACAGTTATATAATTTCTAACAAAAAAATTAATAGTGGAAATTATCAACTATTTGGCTACAAATTTTCTGATCGCCTACCAAAACAATTTAATTAATGTTTTATTTGGTTGCAGTTATCGTCTCAACCAGGACCAGGGCATGATGAAATTGATTTTGAGTTCTTGGGAAATTCATCGGGGATGCCCTACACCATCCATACAAATGTGTATGCAAAGGGGGTAGGCAACAGGGAACAACAATTCCGACCCTGGTTCGACCCCACTACTGCATTCCACACTTACACCATCCTTTGGAACCCCTCGCGTATCATGTATGACCACCTATATATTTTTAATTGCATAAGAATCGCAATTTTTATTTTTATTAAAACATATATCTTTGAAATATTTGCCAAAATAAACTCACCTCCTTTAATTTAGTTACTGACATCAGTATGAATTACCGGAAAATAATTGTATAATAGAATTGCAATAATTAATTTGAAAGATCGTGATTTATTTTGCAATTAATAACGAGTTTAACTATTATGTCATATTAACCCTAGCTAAAAATACTTGATTTTTCATGTGAGAATCTTAATTAGGGTTTGTTGATGCATGCAGCTTCATGGTAGACAACCTCCCAATTAGGGTTTTCAACAACTACGCTAGATATGGAGTTCCGTACCCAACTAACCAACCAATGAGGATGTACGCCAGCCTTTGGAACGCCGACGACTGGGCTACACAGGGCGGCAGAGTCAAGACCGACTGGACCAAGGCTCCTTTCGTCGTCAGCTACCAGAACTACAACGCCGTCGGCTGTGTCGTCAGTGGCTCCGGCAACTCCTGTAACGGAAATTTGAACGGTCAGCCATGGCAAACTCAGGGATTGGACGCAAATGGCCGCAATAGAATCCGATGGGTCCAAGAAAAATACATGATCTACAACTATTGTTATGATGGTAAAAGGTTTCCTATGGGCCGCCCTAAGGAATGCAGGCTTCCAAGGTTTTAGGCATCAATTTTTCACTACAAAAAAATTAACATTTAATGATACAAATCTTGTCATTATAATTTTTTTAACTAAATCACCGGAAATTGTTTTGTGACAGAATCCTAATCACTAACCTTTTGCTAGAAAATTTTTAATGACAAGATTTTACCATTAAAAGTTAATTTTCTTATAGTGTTTGTGGGAATTCCATCTTAATTAATTACGGGTCGCCATGGATGGTCGTCGAGCTCATGCATATGGCAGTTCGTGAAGAAGAAAGGGAATTTTGATTATTTAATTTTTTTCTTTACAGAAATTTTAATTATTTCGTCATCTGTTGTTTTGAGCGAATGAGAAGAGTTCAGTTCATTTGATTTTTTTGTACTTGTAATTGCTTGAATAATATATGCATTATTGCATACTTATTAGTAATTAAGTTTGTGAAATATCTATAATCTATACCAAAAATTAAAAGAAATCTTATGGGGGATATATAATATTAGCCAATTGATAGATATGTGTCCAATATTGATTATTTGATTTCAAATTAATGAATGAGATCCAAACTAAATAAATATTGACGGCAAAAGGAGGCTCAATTCCCCCTATTTGATCCCATATATGAACATGAATAAGTCCCTTATATATGCATTGATTTTTTAAAGATTCATTCATGTTTTTACCCAAAAAGTCACCCTTATTTATTATATTGTTTAAGTTCATTCACGATTTAACAACTCTTAGGGGTGTATTAATAAATTGTGATTCTATTGAATTTTTTTAACTTTAAAAAGTCTGTGGATATAGCAAAATTCATGGACTCCATGCAGAGTTTGACTGACTTTTTTTATTGATTTACATGGATTTTCATAGACTTGACAGGATTGTGGAATACACTTTTTTTTATTGATTTACATGGATTTCCATAGGCTCCGGTGCTGAAACTATTAATACAAATGTATATAAAAGAACATGTTATCCAAATTGTTTAGAAAAAATACCAAAAATACATTAGTTAAAATAACATTATTATTCATCATTATTATTCTCATCTTCATTCTCATCATCTTCATTTCCATCGCCGTTATATCTCGGCCTCATTTCCCACATAACATTAGAAATACTCGTTCTCATTGCATCGTTCTTTGTTGTAGTTGGCTTTGAGCAAGTGACTTGAAGCGACTACACTAACTTCTACTAGTAGCTACCCCGCAAGAGTACGGGTTCACTGTAGTATGGGCAAGTATAGGGACCAAGTATTATCGAACCCAAGAGATGGTGTATATGCGAATAGATCCCTGAAGATCTACGCGTCGTAGTTAATATGAGTGTAATGTTTTTGGGTTTTTGGAAAGATTAATTAAAACTAAAATAAACTAATTAAACTAAAATACTAAAGCAGACGAATTCACTAATGGTTGGATTCAAATAAGAGATGGTGATGCTTAGGATATGAATCCCTACGTATACTAACGGAGCAGGTACATAATCAAAGTAATCGTGACAAACAAGAATTAACCTAAGTATAAGAATGCAAGGTGAAAGCTCAAGATTCTAAACCCTAATACTTTACCCTAACACTCGACTTCACTAATCCACTAACAAGTTAATGGATTGTGCTCAATTAATGAGACCCTAATTTAACTAAGGTGATGCGGTCGTCCTCCTTCGCTAAACAGGTAGATGAATTAACCTTTCCTAAACCTTCTCGTTAAGACTACTAATTGTTATTAAGTGATGCGGTCGTCCTCTCTCTAACACTTTCGTACTAAATTCAAAGGTAAAGTTCAGATTAATTATAAGAATTCATTAATTAAGAGAATTAAAACTAACGTCACGAATTACCCTAATTACGTACCCACATCCTACTTCTACGAGTTCATCCTACCCTAAGCATGCAAGGGTTTTAGCCGGACATGGTTTTAACAAAAATAAAAGCAATAGAAGAAACAACACACATAAACATAATGAATTGAAGAACGAAAATAAGAAACATGAACTAGGGTTTTAAAAGAAAATAAATACTAAGAACTGAAATTGAATTAATAAAAATGAAATTTAAACGTGTTCAAAGTTACGAACTAATGAAAAGAAACTAAGAATTGAAAAGAAACTAGAATTCGTATGAAAAACCTCAACAAAACGTAAATAAAGCTTGCTCGTCTCCTTCCTCTCCAAAAACTAAGTCTAAAATTATTTCTAAAGTTCGGGTATCCTTCAAAATGTGTTTGGAAGAGGTATATATAGGCACGGGTCGAAACAGGAGTTAATGGGCCGAAAATACGCATCCGGAGGCAAAAATCCATGGGCGCTCGAGCAAAACGCTCGAGCGGTCCCGCTCGAGCAGTGTAGCTCGAATGACACAATCGCTCGAGCGGTTCCGCTCGAGCCGGTCGAGCGCTGAAATCTCTCTGCATGTTTTGGGCGCTCGAGCAATTCGCTCGAGCGGTGGCGCTCGAGCTGCTCGAGCGCAAGAATAGTTCTGTAAGTTTAAGCGCTCGAGTAATGTGCTCGAGCGCGTGCGCTCGACCTAGTCACTCGAGTGACTTCTAACTCCTCCCAAGTGATACTTTTCCTCGTCCGCACTAATACCAATCGTATTTCTTCAATATCCTCTCATCCGGGCATCCGTTTGAGTCGATTCAAAGTCCTACGAACTCCGTTTTTCGTCCTCTATTCACCTATGAGCATCAAAGAGACAAATTTATCAATGTATAGAAATAATGCTCAATTGACTCTAAATACTCTATAAACTCGACCAAAACTAGGGCGTTTCTAGCTACGAATCATGACAATTTCACGCCTAATCAGCAAGCAATTCCAAATTTTCCTCTTCCATGTTGAGATGTGGTGAATCTTGATTTTTTTCATATTCGACTGGAAATTCATCAGAGAGACATTCTTTCAGAAGAAAATTGTATAATCCAGCACCATCATATATCAACACTAAAAAATTCAAATAACAAACCACGCAAATGGAACTTCTTCCAAGTCACGTGAATCATAACACAAATCTATAACAATTCTATAACCACACAAATCCTCTTTTCTGTTGCGATTTAAATTATTAGTGACACATAAAAAATCTCAAAGCAAACTTATCCACAAGGATGCAGAAATCAGAAAACGCTAGGCGGTCATTTCTTGGCCGCCTAGAAAATCAGCCTACTTTTTTTTATACATATAGCAATTGCAATATATAGTATATACTGGGATTAAAACCGTTTTCATCCCGTAACTTTTTACCTTTTTCTTTTTGGTCTCATACTTATTTACTTTTTCAATTTAGTCCCACAACAATTAAAATTTACCCAAATTAGTCCCAAATGGCCGAAAAACTTATGAAACGATGTTGTTTTGGTCACATGTCGTGCCGGTCACGTGCTAATATTTTCCGGCGGAATAGGATTACGGGTCCCATTTTGCGGACGTGGCACGCTGACTAAGTAATTTCTCTTATAAAATAAATATAAAACTAAAAACTATTTTTCAACTCATTTTTTCAATAAAAAAAGCCTTAAAACTTAAAACTAAAAATAAAGCTACCTGCAATTAAGGTAATGGAAGGCCCCGATTCTGCACGGCGTACAATATAATTCAGCAGTATTTGGCGGCGACGGGGTGCTCGAAACAGCAGAGTTGCGCCAAGAACATGTACGCGTCGAGGATGTACGCATCGGGTATTAGGATTTTCTTAGATTTTTTAGAAAAATGATAGTCATTTTGATTTGTTTTTATTTTTGTTGCAGGTAGTTTTATTTTTATTTTTCTTTTTAGTTTTAAGTTTTAAGATTCTTTTGTTTAAAAAATGAGTATGAAAATATTTTTTTAGTTTTAAATTTATTATATAAGAAAAATTACTTAGTCAGTGTGCCACGTCCGCAATATAGGACCCGTCATTCTATTCCATCGAAAAATATTAGCACGTGACTGGCACGTGATCAAAACGACACTGTTTCACGAGTTTTTCGGTTATTTGGGACTAATTTGAGTAAATTTAAATTGTTGTGGAACTAAATCGAAAAAATAAATAAGTATGGGACAAAAAAGGAAAAGGTAAAAAGTTACGGGACGAAAATGGGTTTAATCCCAGTATATACTTATATATTATATCTATAGCAGCCTGTTATATAACAACCCAACTATGTGAAAATAGAGTACAATACAAATGTGAAGCCAAATTTTGAAAATACTAAAAAAGTACCAGTTGGTGGGCGGCGAGCGGGCGGCGGCGGACGGCTGCTGGAGTACCTTTGTAAGAAGAACAACGAAGATTTTTTTCTTCTGACCTTTCATCTTCAGAGTTCTCTGAGAGAATACGTAGAATTCTCTGGTTGTTAGAAGATATTTTGGAGAAATCTATTTATATTTTTTTGAAGAGAATCAAAGAAAATCTATAGAGTATTAAAATTCATAGACTATTGAATACCTAAAGACTTTTTAAAATCTGTATTGAATACCTTAGGGTTTTTTAAAGACTTTTGAAAATTCGAATTAAATAGCCTCAGACTTTGAAAGTCTAAAAAAATCCTACAGACTTCACAACCAATACACCTCCTTAACTTTTCAGCAAAAACAAGGGTGCATTTCAAAATTTACGGTTGTTGAATTTCATGGTGCACATGGTGCATATAAGAGCAAACTTTAATTATATGTGACGTCTCATAATTTATAGTACTCCTCTCGTCCCAAACTTAACTTCTACATTATTGTTTGTCATCCTATACTAAATTGAGTTTAATTAATAAATGTGAATTACTATATAGAAAGTAATAACATGAGATGTAAGTATACTTATGTAGAATTAATATCAAGGGTGCAGAAGTCGGAAAACGCTAGGCGGACGTTTCTTGGGTGCCTAGCGCCTAGGCCGCCTAAAAATCCGCCTAATAATTTTTCTTCTTTTTTTTACAGATTTTTTTGGAAACTTCCCATATATACAAATTTCCTCCCCAATTCAATCCCTTAAATTTGCTGCAAAATCCCATCAAATCTGTCAAATCCCTCATCTCTCTCCCTAATCCCAACAACCAAGTCAAAAATCAAAGTAATCTCTCACCTATCTTCCTCTCCCGCACACGCATATACGTACAACAACACATACACAATTACACAGACATCTCTCTCCGCTCTTCTCAGGCTTCGTACATGTATTTCTCCGCCGCTCTCCTCTTCCCTCCGTTGCAGCGCCGCCAGCCTTCTGTCCCCTCGGTTGCGCCGCCGCCGCCAGCTCTCTCTCCCCTATGCCGCGGCGGCGCCGCCAACCCTCTCTACCCCCCATCGTGGCACCGCCAGCCCTCTCTCCCCTCAGTCGCGGCGCCGCCACCCCTTTCTCCCCTCCGTCGCGGTGATAATTTTAGTTTTAAGGATTTGTTTCTTCTCCGCCTAGCTCGATTTGGCCGCCTAGGCGGCGCCTGGAACCCTAAACTATTTTTCTCACCGATTTTCTCTAAATCGGGGCGGCCGACGACCGCCTAGCGCCTAGGCTGCTTTTTGCATCCATGATTAATATATGTAAAGTAATAATATGATATAAGTTTATATAGAATTTGCAAAACTAGAATAGAAATTTATAGTGGGACAAACTAAAAAAAAAGTAGGGGGGAAATATTTTTTAGGCCCGCATCTTTAATTAGGGTGATTGGAAAAGTAGAACAGTATGTTTTCGAACTTGGAGAAGGAGAACAATAATTTTAAAAAGTGGTAAAGGCAGGACATGTATTGAACCATAAATTAGGCTCGATTGGACAATAAATTCTCATTAGGTTATTAGTCAAAATTGGATTTAACCCAATCGAACCTAATTTAGCTCAATTGTCCTACATTTACCATTTTTTAAAATTATCGTTTTTCTTTTTCAAGTCCGAAAATATGTTGCCCTTCTTTTCCAACCACCCTAAAGATACGGGTCCATAAAATCATTTTTCGCAAATATAGAAAATTTATAGTGAGATTGAGAATAATAATTTTTTGATTGCAGAAAAACAATTATATTAGGATGTAATTTTTGCGTCTTATGAAAGAGATTGCAATACTTTGCATTAACTAGAAGACAAATATGTATGATTTTTAATTTCAAACACGTTTGAATCTTTCCAACATGATTTGTAGGATCATAAAGTGAGGAGGACAACTATCAAGGGTGGCAAATCGTGGGGACGTGTCATTATTAGGACACGATTATAAGTTTAGCAGACCTAAAATGCTAACCGAGAACGGCACGACTAAAGCATGATAAAAAATAACGTAGCTTAACTAAACAGTTGACTTGAACCGAAAATACTAGCTTTCTACTAGTAGTTTCCCCGCAAGAGTACGAGTTCACTGTAGTATGAGCAAGTATAGGGACCAAATATCATCGAACCAAAGGGAAGGTATGTATGCGAATAGATCCCTGAAGATCTACGCATCGTAATTAATATGAGTGTATGTTTTTGGTTTTTTTGAAAAGAAAATATAATCTAAACTAAATTACTCTACGAATGCAAAAAGGAAAATTAAACAAAGAATGTAAAAGTGTGTTTTCGAATATGAGATGGAGATGCTCAGGATAGGAATTTCTACGTATGCTAACGGAGCAGGTACATAATCAAAATAACCATGACGTGGTTTGTCAAAAAAAAATAATAATAACCATGACGTGCAAGAAATAACCTAAGTAAAAGATTGTAAGATGAAAGCTCAAGAATTCAAACCCTAATACTTTATCCTAACAATCGACTCCACTAATCCACTAACAAGTTAATAGATTGTGCTTAATTAACGAGACCCTAAATTAACTAAGGTGATGCGGTCGTCCTCACTAGATAAACCGGTAGACTAATTAACCCTTTCTAAACCCTCTCATTAAGTCTACTAGTTGTTAAAGAGTGATAAGGTCGTCCTCTATCTAACACTTTTCGAAAGAAATTCAAAGGTAAAGTTAAGATTGATTTTAAAAATTCATTAATTAAGAGAATTAAAACTAAACGTCACGAATTACCCTAACCACATCCTACTTCTACGAGTTCATCCTACCTCAAGCATGCAAGGGTTTTAGCCGGAAAAAGTTTTAACGGTAACAAAAACAATTGAAGAGATAACGAACATAAACATAATGATTTGAACTAAGAAATTATTAAACATAAACTAGGGTTTAAAGAAATAAATGCTAAGAACTGAAATTAGATTGATAAAAACAAAGTCTAAAGTATTCAAGAACCAAGAACTAAAGGAAAGAAACTAACAAAAAAACAAAACCGAACTATGAATTCGTAAGTAAACCTCGATTACACGTGAAAATTAAGCTTGCTCGTCTCTTCTCCTCTTTCTCTCTCAAAAAACTAACTCTAAAAGTGATGTGGTATGAAGTCCTATGTGTTGTCATTTCCAAAATCGTGTTCGGGATGAGTATATATAAGCGTCGGGCCGAATTGGGAACTCATGGGCCGAAAAAACGACTCCGAAGGCAAAAACATGAAAGTGCTCGAGTAGCACCTGCTCGAGCGGGGGCGCTCGAGCTGTGTAGGTCGAATGCAGCAAGGGCTCGAGCACTAGCGCTCGAGCTGCTTGAACGGGCAAATGTTTCTGTAAGTTTTTGGACGCTCGAGCATGGAGGCACTCGAGTTGGTCGAGTGGGCAAAACTCTCTGGACGATTCCGGTGATCGAGCAACATGCTCAAGCGGTGGCGCTCGAGTGGCTCGGCTCGAATGACCCTCCTTCTTCAACTGATACTTTTCTTCTCGCGCACTAATACCAATCGTATTTCTTCGATATCTTCTCATCCAGGCATCCGTTTGAGTCGATTCAAAGTCCTACGAACTCCGTTTTTCGCCCTTGATAGCTGTAACACCCCGTTTTCCTTAATTATATATATATATATAATATATATATATATATATATGGTTTTTTTAGCAACTTAATTATTTTGGTGGACTATTTTATTGTTTCTAAAAGTTATAATTATGAGATGAGAGTACTAATGATATCTACAAGTTTTAGAAAATTTTTGCAGGATAGCCAACTGAGGAGACCGGGCTCGATTGCAATGCACTTGACACAAATAAATGGAAATAGGAAAGAAATTTTTTTTATATATATACATATAATTCAGTGATAATAAAAGGAAGTACTAAAGCATAATATTTGAGACTTATGTGTTTAGAAAAATATTAATGCTAGTGGAAAAAAAATTTCTTTTTAATTAATTAGGAATTAATTAGGAATCATGAGTTTAATTATATGTATTTCCAAATACATATTAAGATGATTAAAATAAAATTTTAAATATATATATATATATATATATATATATATATATATATATATATTATATTCTTGAAATAAATTCAGGATTTGAATTGGTCTCTCCCCAATAGATAAATATATTCCCTAATATCTTACTCAAGAATACGAACCGTCATTATCTTATTCACCATGTCTTCTTCCTCTTTCTCTCTCTACTCCTTCCTTTCCTTCCCCAGATAAAAATTAAAATTAAAAAAAAAAAAAAAAACCCTCCACCTCCATCTTCATAAGAGCTTTCATTGAAGTAGAAGAGTCTCTTTAAAGCTTTCATTGAAGTAGAAGATTTTATCTAGAGGTAAATGAAAGATAGAAACTGATCTTTTATATTTTGCATACGAAGTGGTTTTTCTTTCTCTTTCCTGTGGTCTTCTTTTCTACGATTCTTAGTAATGAGGTGCTCAAAATATTACCTTTAGAAATAAAAATAAAAATATAAATTCATTTTAGGGTTTTTTTTTTATTTAATATCCTGCAGAAATTTTGGTGTATCTTGTGAAAGTTGCTAACTATGTGACTCAAGAGTGTTAATTTATGGAGTGCATGTGATATATGTCATTGCATGAGAATTTTGTGTCGTTTTTCTTTCTCTTCTCCTGCTACAAGTTCATTCTTTTTATGTGTAAAGACTTATTTGATGGATATATGGTGATTAAATTGAGTTGGGTGCCCCAACTAGACTATTATATGTGTAAATTTTGATGTTGAAATCTGCTATGAAATTGCATGTTAATTTCGGGAGTTGTCCTGACCTTTCCGAATGAATTTGATGAAATCCTTTTGCCAAATAAAAGTTCTAGAAGTTTTTGGTGCGTGGTAAAAGTTTTGGAATTTTTGAAGTTGTTTTTAATTTTATGTGAATTTTATATTATACTGCTGTACAGCAGAAAATCGGCCCTATTTTTGGTGATGATTGTAAAATTTACTGGGTACAGATTATTTTGTATTTGAAATTGATTCTCGGCTATATTTTTATATTGAATCTTATTTTTTGGATGAATTTAAAGTTATATTATATTTTTAATGAATTTTCTAACAAACAGTGACCTCACAGTAAAAACGAACAGTTTTAGAGCTCTAGAACAATATATAAATAAATAGGGAATTCAAAGCCTTAAATTGTGATAATTTTTATGGTATTACTACTGACTCTTAGGATCATATTGAAATTTTTACTTGGCCTTACTTAAGTCATATTCATGTGTTACTAAACGTTGGAAAATGACGGGTCACAACAGTATTTTGGGGCTTGTTTTTGCCTAACTTGGAAATTTCATAAATCACAAACTAGAGAGTATTTCTATGTGAAATTTTTATCGTGTGTACCTGTACGTGTTTAGAAGATACTGTATAAATTTGATAAATTAATAGTGTGTTCAAAATTTATGGTGAATACTTCGTTTCAATGTGTTATTCTAATGTGTTAACCTAAGGTATAAGTTATTAAACTATTTTTCTGATTATCTTGTGTAAATGAGAATTAATACCTTTGGTATGATTATAACATGTGAGTTTTAAAAATATATATATATTGATAACATTTAAAGATTATGAGACTAAAGGACTACAAAACGTGTCGAGTGCAGCACGAGTTAGCGGGCTTCCGGGAAGTTATCTTGAAACGTTCGAATCCAAGAAAAGTGGGTAACATTTAATTGCTCTTGTATTAGTTACTCCATTTGTATGTGAGATGCAAATAAGTACATCTTCGGATTTTGCTCTGTGTGGATTATGCTGTGTGGATTATACTGTGTGGAATTATGCTATGTGGAATAACCGGGTCGACGGGCCTCGGCAAGTACTCACTCTTTCATATCAAATGGGTTTTCTTTAAAGCAATAGTATATTGAATGTTATTCCACTGGGCTTCCTCTCCGGGTAAAGACTCATGATCCTCCTTAAATTATTTCAGGTTTTGTTGGAGACGAGGCGGACGTGTAATTGACGGTGGCGGACTCCTCAAACTTTAATTGTTATGTTTCAAAACTCCGTAAGAAGTGTACTAAGTATTGTGTGAAATATTTAGTTTGGTTTAGATGTTTTATTATCGTGGTTGTGTCTAAATCTCTATGACTGGAATCTAACTTTTTGTATAACTTTAAGCTAATATGACGACTCTTAAACCTAACTCTCATGCATGACACGATCAACTCTTTTGAATATGTTTTTAATCTAATTATAATATCTTATTTTGTGTATGGTATTACATCTTGAGAATTGTATTTGAATAAGTGTTTGACTTAGATGTGTGGGTAGTATACGAGTTAAATACAAACTGGTTTAGATATGTTACTTAGAAAAAAAAAGGGCTCGTGTTTTCACAGTGTGGTCTTTCGCATTAATCAATTTAAGTATGAAACTTTAAAACTATTTAAAAAAAAAATCCTAAGTAAGTGGCGTTGGTTTTGGGGTTCTACAGCGTGGCCTATGAGCATCAAATAGACAAATTCATCAATGTATAGAAATAGAACTCAATTGACTCTAAATACTCAACAAAATCGACCAAAACTGGGGCATTTCTAGCTACGAATCATGACAAGACAAATTTATTGCGGGTGGAGGCTGCTACTCGACGGGGGGAGGCGGGTAGGCTGCCGCTGCGGGGAGGCGACGGGGAGCCCAGCAGGGAGCGGGCAGGGAGCTGGTGGTAGTACCTGTGAGGGCGGTGCGGCGGCGTCGGGCAGCCCGTGGGTGGAGGGCGGCATTGGACGCGGCCGCGAGGGCTGTGTTGCGGAGGGCTGCTGTCTGGGAGGCCGCGGGCGGCGCGGGGAGGCTCGTCGGGAAGGTCCGGTCGGGCTAGCAGCGGCGCTTGTGGCGGTGGTCGGTCTGCCACCGGAGATTGTGTCGAGCTGTGCCCAACGACTAGGCGGAGGCGCGCAAATCAATGTTGTCAGACAATTGTTGACCTAATGTGCGTGGCAGGTATTGGGAGGTGTGCCCCTGAAAAATCTGCACTAGTGCTGTGGGTAAGGTGACGCGCAAATCGAGGCAAACAAAGGGGGATCCAAAGAAGAGAATAGAGGGATTCAAAGCTGCAGAAAAGCCTTCGGTTTCGCTTGGACGTAACATGGTCTTGCCTGATTTTTCCATAGAACGGCTGCTTCTTTCCGGCCGACGACGGAGGTGGGGCGACGCTCGTCTTGTGGTGGCTGTAGTATAGCCTCGGTTCCGAAGTGGCGCATCAAGGTGCTCCAACGCAACGGCGGCGGTCTACGTGCCCTGTACCGGAGCTCCGATGCAACAGCCCGGTCTACGGCCCTATTGCCGGAGATGACGGAACTGGACACAGGCGCTCGGTCTCCTTTCTGCTTCATTTCTTTTGTGGCTCCGTGAGCCTCTTTGCTGCTGTAGGGCTGTGGGTTTTCTGAATTTTTTTGTTTGGATCATTTGGATTGAACAGGTTGTTTGCTTGTGGAATTTTTGTTTTGATTTTTCTCGCTTGTATGGTTTAGATCAAAAAGGTTTTTGGTTTATGGAATCTGGTTTTTTGATTTTTTGAGGAGAAGATCTTCATGTTCATCATCGAGATGAACACGAATCTCCCCTCCTTCTAGCGCCAAATTGTTGACAGGCATTTTCGTACGGGTAGATTTATGTGGCTATTTGGGTTATGCCCGACAAACAATAAATAATAAACGAACACGAACGATGGGGGAAGAACTTTCGTTCTTCCCTCGAATGAGTGCTTTTTGCATATATGAGAAATGAGAGGAAATATGAATCTATTACAATGAGGGGGTGACCCCCTATTTATAGAGGTTCACCCCCAAAGGCCCAAAAGTGGCCCTAAACTCGTCTCAACCCTTTATTTAGGGATTTATTACAATTATTAATATAAAGATCAACAGTAGACCTATAATACATTAAATACTCTTTTCTGACGTAGACTCTCGATCTTGTCGGGTCAGTGTATCTTTGGGAATTTGACCTCCTGTCAGGCGAGGATATTTTCTGCTGTAACAATTGCCCCTAAGATTGGGCTCTGATTGCGGCCAAAGTTCGATCTTGATCTGCGCTTCAAATAGGTTTTGTTCCCGAGCCTGAAAATGGGATAGCTCGGATGCCCCTAGGGAATCTTCGATGACCGGGTCCTTAATGGGCGAGTCTTTCGTGTCACCTTCGAATCGTCAAACTTTTACTTAAACTGGTCGGGTTAGGTGGGGTACGATCTTCCGTCGTGCCCCCAAGTCGAGTACCGTGACGTTCAATTAATAAATAATTCTTGCCGCTGGCCGGCATTGATTTTAGTAATAGGGCGATGAGGACCGCGATGATAAATTAATGAAGTGCTTAGGCCGCTTGCGGGTAGCGACTTCACGGACAACAGATCGACTTAACAATCAATTAAAAGATAAATCAACAGATTAATGAGTGAAGTGCTTTAGCCGATAGACGGGCAGCGACTTCACGGGATACATGATTGAATTAACAATTGATTAAAAGATTAACCAACAGATTAATGAGTGAAGTGCTTTAGCCGATTGACGGGCAGCGACTTCACGATGATGGGATTGAATTAACAACCGCTTAAAAGATTAACCAACAGATTAATGAGTGAAGTGCTTTAGCCGATGATCGGGCAACGACTTCACAAAGATGGGATTGAATTAACAACCGCTTACAACATTAACCAACATATTAATGAGTGAAGTGCTTTAGCCGATGATCGGGCAGCGACTTCACGAATATGGGATTGAATTAACAACCGCTTACAACATTAACCAACAGATTAATGAGTGAAGTGCTTTAGCCGATGATCGGGCAGCGACTTCACGAAGATGGGATTGAATTAACAACTGCTTACAACATTAACCAACATATTAATGAGTGAAGTGCTTTAGCCGATTGACGGGCAGCGACTTCACGAATACAAGATTGAATTAACAATCGATTTGTAACATTAACCAACAGATTAATGAGTGAAGTGCTTTAGCCGATTGACGGGCAGCGACTTCACGAATACAAGATTGAATTAACAATCGATTTGTTGATTAAACAAAGCATCCAAGACGCGATATATTATGGCCGCAAGTGGGCAAAAGCGATGCGGGTCAGTCGATACCGGTGAAGGCGGACTGGTCGATGCCGTTAACATGGATAAACCAAAGCAGAGAATAGATTAGTTAACGCCGGTGAAGACGAACTAAACAACACCTCGCCCATTAAGGCGGAAAGTCAACGCTTAAAATGTGGACTGGATCCACGCCGAGAGGCGGATTAGTTGACGCCGGTGAAGGTGAACTTATCAAGGCCGAGTGACGGATCGTCTTGAGAGGCAGATTAGTTGACGCCGGTGAAGGCTAACTAATCAATATGTCAACGCATAAAAGACGGACTAATCAATGCCGAGAAGGCAGATTAACTCGAGAAAGAGATTAGTTGACGCCGGTGAAGGCGAACTAATCAATACGTCTACGCCTAAAAGGCGGACTAATTAACGTCGAGGAGACGGATTACTTCGCCACTCCAGGCGGATTGTCGACGCCTAAGAGGCGGATTAACTCGAGTAGATTAGTTGACGCCTGTGAAGGCGAACTAATCAATACGTCTACGCCTGAAAGGCGGACTAATCAAAGCCTAAAAGGCGGATTACTTCGCCACTCCAGGTGGACCGTCAACGCCTAACAGGCGGACTAATCAACGCCTAAAAAGGCGGATTACTTCGCCACTCCAGGCGGACCGTCAACGCCTGACAGGCGGACTAATCAACGCCTAAAAGGCGGATTACTTCGCCACTCCAGGCGGATTACCTCGCCACTCCAGGCGGACCGTCAACGCCTAACAGGCGGACTAATCAACGCCTAAAAGGCGGATTACTTCGCCACTCCAGGTGGATTACCTCGCCACTCCAGGCGGACCGTCAACGCCTAACAGGCGGACTAATCAACGCCTAAAAGACGGATTACTTCGCCACTCCAGGCGGATTACCTCGCCACTCCAGGCGGACCGTCAACGCCTAACAGGCGGACTAATCAACGCCGAAAAGGTGGATTACTTCGCCACTCCAGGCAGATTACCTCGCCACTCCAGGCGGACCGTCAACGCCTAACAGGCGAACTAATAAACGTCTAAAAGGCGGATTACTTCGCCACTCCAGGCGGATTACCTCGCCACTCCAGGCGGACTGTCGACGCCTAACAGGCGGACTAATCAACGCCTAAAAGGCGGATTACTTCGCCACTCCAGGCAGATTACCTCGCCACTCCAGGCAGACCGTCAACGCCTAACAGGCGGACTAATCAATGCCTAAAAGGTGGATTACTTCGCCACTCCAGGCGGATTACCTCGCCACTCCAGGCGGACCGTCAACGCCTAACAGGCGGACTAATTAACGCCTAAAAGGCGGATTACCTCGCCACTCCAGGCGGACTGTCGATGCCTAAAAGGCGGATAAACTCGAGTGGATTAGTTGACGCCTGTGAAGGCGAACTAATCAATACGTCAACGCCTGAAATGGCGGACTAATCGACGTCAAGAAGACGGATTACTTCGCCAACATAGGCTGAATGTCGACGCCTAAAAGACGGATAAACTCGAGTGGATTAATTGACGCCTGCGAAGGCGAACAAATCAATACGTCAACGCCCAAAATGGCGGACTAATCGACGTCGAGAAGACGGATTACTTCGCCAATCTAGGTGGAATGTCAACGCCTAAAAGGCGGATAAACTCGAGTGGATTAGTTGACGTCTGTGAAGGCGAACTAATCAATACGTTAACGCCTGAAACGGCGGACTAATCGACGTCGAGAAGACGGATTACTTCACCAATCTAGGCGGAATGTCGACGCCTAAAAGGCGGATAAACTCGAGTGGATTAGTTGACGCCTGTGAAGGCGAACTAATCAATACGTCAATGCCTGAAACGGCGGACTAATCGACATCGAGAAGACGGATTACTTCGCCAATCTAGGCGGAATGTCGACGCCTAAAAGGCGGATAAACTCGAGTGGATTAGTTGACGCCTGTGAAGGTGAACTAATCAATACGTCAATGCCTGAAACGGCGAACTAATCGACGTCGAGAAGACGGATTACTTCGCTAATTTAGGCGGAATGTCGACGCCTAAAAGGCGGATAAACTCGAGTGGATTAGTTGACGCCTGTGAAGTCGAACTAATCAATACGTAGACGCCTGAAACGGCGGACTAATCAACGTCAAGAAGACGGATTACTTCGCCAATCTAGGCAGAATGTCGACGCCTAAAAGGCGGATAAACTCGAGTGGATTAGTTGACGCCTGTGAAGGCGAACTAATCAATACGTCAACGCCTGAAACGGCGGACTAATCGACGTCGAGAAGACGGATTACTTCGCCAATCTAGGCGGAATGTCGACGCCTAAAAGGCGCATAAACTCGAGTGGATTAGTTGACGCCTGTGAAGGCGAACTAATCAATACGTCAACGCCTGAAACAGCGGACTAATCGACGTCGAGAAGACGGATTACTTCGCCAATCTAGGCAGAATGTCGACGCCTAAAAGGCAGATAAACTCGAGTGGATTAGTTGACGCCTGTGAAGGCGAACTAATCAATACGTCAACGCCTGAAACGGCGGACTAATCGACGTCGAGAAGACGGATTACTTCGCCAATCTAGGCGGAATGTCGACGCCTAAAAGGCGGATAAACTCGAGTGGATTAGTTGACGCCTATGAAGGCGAACTAATCAATACGTCAATGCCTGAAACGGCGGACTAATCGACGTCGAGAAGACGGATTACTTCGCCTATTTAGGCGGAATGTCGACGCCTAAAAGGCGGATAAACTCGAGTGGATTAGTTGACGCCTGTGAAGGCGAACTAATCAATACGTCAACGCCTGAAACGGCGGACTAATCGACGTCGAGAAGACGGATTACTTCGCCAATCTAGGCGGAATGTCGACGCCTAAAAGGCGGATAAACTCGAGTGGATTAGTTGACGCCTGTGAAGGCGAACTAATCAATACATCAACGCCTGAAACGACGGACTAATCGACGTCAAGAAGACGGATTACTTCGCCAATCTAGGCGGAATGTCGACGCCTAAAAGGCGGATAAACTCGAGTGGATTAGTTGACGCCTGTGAAGGCGAACTAATCAATACGTCAACGCCTGAAACGGCGGACTAATCGACGTCGAGAAGGCGGATAAATGTTTGTAGTCGAAAGGTGTTGTTGGGCGCGGAGTCCAGCATCTCCCAGCCGAGTCGGGCGCGATAAAGGCCCGGTGCGCCAAGTCCGGCGGAGGCTATTCGACCTGTGGCGCTGCAGCTAGATGGGGTTAAAGGAAATAAAGTAGCACCTCACTACAAGTCCGGGCTTTTAGTCTAGTGGCAAGCGCTTGATCCTACAACTGGTATCAGAGCACAGGTCACGGGTTCGAATCCCAGTGGAAGGCATTTGTTGGCCAAGAGGGCTGGCAGATGCTGGGGGGGGGGGGATTGTTGGGCGCGGAGTCCAGCATCTCCCAGCCGAGTCGGGCGCGATAAAGGCCCGGTGCGCCAAGTCCGGCGGAGGCTATTCGACCTGTGGCGCTGCAGCTAGATGGGGTTAAAGGAAATAAAGTAGCACCTCACTACAAGTCCGGGCTTTTAGTCTAGTGGCAAGCGCTTGATCCTACAGGTGTGACCATGTTTTAAATATTGAGTTATTTATTCGGTGAGCAACCTCAATAATTTTTCAAAATTATATTCGAAGTTTCAAATAACCGACTGTATTTAATAATATTCGGTGTCGAATAATTTATTTTTTGATTTTTTAATATCACAAAATGAGTTTAGGATACGTATATCCATGCCCCCGCCTTTTAATGTATATGAAAACTTACGAGTTACGATATATATTAAAAGGAAGTGTCAAATGAAAATTGTATTTCAAAAATTGCCCCCGCTTTGAATTTTCGAAATATGAATATATGCCCCCGCTTTTAATTTATATGAAATTTGGGAGTTGTAATATATATTAAAAGAAAATTATCGAAATAAACCTGGTGTGAGTGGGCAAAGGACTGCCCGTAGATTTTTCGTTGGTGAAGAGGGCCCGGATGCTCGTCTAGAAGTTGTTGCCCACCATTTTTATTTATTATATATATATATATATATATATCTTTTTTTTTTCTTTTTTTTTTTACACTGATTTACAAACTAAATCAGGCCCCACAATTAAATAAAAGAGGCCCAACAGACAAAAAAAAAGGGAGGCCCAATATATTAAGTAAAAAGGGGGCCCAATAGAGTAAATAAAAAAGGCCCAACATCAATAAACCAAGTTGGGCCCAAGAACGCACACATCAGGTCGTGGAATCTTCTTGATGGGGAACCAAAATTCCAGAACAGTGCGTGCAGATCGGAGAGCAAACGCGCGGGGTGGAGACGATCGGGCAGCGATCTGAAGATTGTCCTGGGCGGCTAGTCGTCGTCGACCTGAAGCGGATGGGATCACGCCGTGGAGGAGTGGCCGTAGGCGGCGCTGGCAGATCGGGGGTCACGCGGGCAGGCGGCGATGTGCGGAGCACAGCTGCTCCACGCGCGGTCAGGCGGCTGCGCGGGGAGGACCGCGGCGGCAGCGACGGCTACGCGGGGAGGACCGCGGCGGCGGCGGCTACGCGGGGAGGACCGCGGCAGCGGCTACGCGGGGAGGATCGGTAGGTAACGGGTTACGGGTGGAGGCTGCTACTCGACGGGGGGAGGCGGGTAGGCTGCCGCTGCGGGGAGGCGACGGGGAGCCCAGCAGGGAGCGGGCAGGGAGCTGGTGGTCGTACCTGTGAGGGCGGTGCGGCGGCGTCGGGTAGCCCGTGGGTGGAGGGCGGCATTGGACGCGGCCGCGAGGGCTGTGTTGCGGAGGGCTGCTGTCTGGGAGGCCGCGGGCTGCGCGGGGAGGCTCGTCGGGAAGGTCCGGTCGGGCTAGCAGCGGCGCTTGTGGCGGTGGTCGGTCTGCCACCGGAGATTGTGTCGAGCTGTGCCCAACGACTAGGCGGAGGCGCGTAAATCAATGTTGTCAGATAATTGTTGACCTAATGTGCGTGGCAGGTATTGGGAGGTGTGCCCCTGAAAAATCTGCACTAGTGCTGTGGGTAAGGTGACGCGCAAATCGAGGCAAACAAAGGGGGATCCAAAGAAGAGAATAGAGGGATTCAAAGCTGCAGAAAAGCCTTCGGTTTCGCTTGGACGTAACATGGTCTTGCCTGATTTTTCCATAGAACGGCTGCTTCTTTCCGGCCGACGACGGAGGTGGGGCGGCGCTCGTCTTGTGGTGGCTGTAGTATAGCCTCGGTTCCGAAGTGGCGCATCAAGGTGCTCCGACGCAACGGCGGCGGTCTACGTGCCCTGTACCGGAGCTCCGATGCAACAGCCCGGTCTACGGCCCTATTGCCGGAGATGACGGAACTGGACACAGGCGCTCGGTCTCCTTTCTGCTTCATTTCTTTTATGGCTCCGTGAGCCTCTTTGCTGCTGTAGGGCTGTGGGTTTTCTGAATTTTTTTGTTTGGATCATTTGGATTGAACAGGTTGTTTGCTTGTGGGATTTTTGTTTTGATTTTTCTCTCTTATATGGTTTAGATCGAAAAGGTTTTTGGTTTATGGAATCTGGTTTTTTGATTTTTTGAGGAGAAGATCTTCATGTTCATCATCGAGATGAACACGAATCTCCCCTCCTTCTAGCGCCAAATTGTTGACAGGCATTTTCGTACGGGTAGATTTATGTGGCTATTTGGGTTATGCCCGACAAACAATAAATAATAAACGAACACGAACGATGGGGGAAGAACTTTCGTTCTTCCCTCGAATGAGTGCTTTTTGCATATATGAGAAATGAGAGGAAATGTGAATCTATTACAATGAGGGGGTGACCCCCTATTTATAGAGGTTCACCCCCAAAGGCCCAAAAGTGGCCCTAAACTCGTCTCAACCCTTTATTTAGGGATTTATTACAATTATTAATATAAAGATCAACAGTAGACCTATAATACATTAAATACTCTTTTCTGATGTAGACTCTCGATCTTGTCGGGTCAGTGTATCTTTGGGAATTTGACCTCCTGTCAGGCGAGGATATTTTCTGCTGTAACAATTGCCCCTAAGATTGGGCTCTGATTGCGGCCAGAGTTCGATCTTGATCTGCGCTTCAAATAGGTTTTGTTCCCGAGCCTGAAAACGGGATAGCTCGGATGCCCCTAGGGAATCTTCGATGACCGGGTCCTTGATGGGCAAGTCTTTCGTGTCACCTTCGAATCGTCAAACTTTTACTTAAACTGGTCGGGTTAGGTGGGGTACGATCTTCCGTCGTGCCCCCAAGTCGAGTACCGTGATGTTCAATTAATAAATAATTCTTGCCGCTGGCCGGCATTGATTTTAGTAATAGGGCGATGAGGACCGCGATGATAAATTAATGAAGTGCTTAGGCCGCTTGCGGGTAGTGACTTCACGGACAACAGATCGACTTAACAATCAATTAAAAGATAAATCAACAGATTAATGAGTGAAGTGCTTTAGCCGATAGACGGGCATCGACTTCACGGGATACATGATTGAATTAACAATCGATTAAAAGATTAACCAACAGATTAATGAGTGAAGTGCTTTAGCCGATTGACGGGCAGCGACTTCACGATGATGGGATTGAATTAACAACCGCTTAAAAGATTAACCAACAGATTAATGAGTGAAGTGCTTTAGCCGATGATCGGGCAGCGACTTCACAAAGATGGGATTGAATTAACAACCGCTTACAACATTAACCAACATATTAATGAGTGAAGTGCTTTAGCCGATGATCGGGCAGCGACTTCACGAATATGGGATTGAATTAACAACCGCTTACAACATTAACCAACAGATTAATGAGTGAAGTGCTTTAGCCGATGATCGGGCAGAGACTTCACGAAGATGGGATTGAATTAACAACCGCTTACAACATTAACCAACAGATTAATGAGTGAAGTGCTTTAGCCGATTGACGGGCAGCGACTTCACGAATACAAGATTGAATTAACAATCGATTTGTAACATTAACCAACAGATTAATAAGTGAAGTGCTTTAGCCGATTGACGGGCAGCGACTTCACGAATACAAGATTGAATTAACAATCGATTTGTTGATTAAACAAAGCGTCCAAGACGCGATATATTATGGCCGCAAGTGGGCAAAAGCGATGCGGGTCAGTCGATACCGGTGAAGGCGGACTGGTCGATGCCGTTAACATGGATAAACCAAAGCAGAGAATAGATTAGTTAACGCCGGTGAAGACGAACTAAACAACACCTCGCCCATTAAGGCGGAAAGTCAACGCTTAAAATGCGGACTGGATCCACGCCGAGAGGCGGATTAGTTGACGCCGGTGAAGGTGAACTTATCAAGGCCGAGTGACGGATCGTCTTGAGAGGCAGATTAGTTGACGCCGGTGAAGGCTAACTAATCAATATGTCAACGCATAAAAGGCGGACTAATCAACGCCGAGAAGGCAGATTAACTCGAGAAAGAGATTAGTTGACGCCGGTGAAGGCGAACTAATCAATACGTCTACGCCTGAAAGGCGGACTAATCAACGTCGAGGAGACGGATTACTTCGCCACTCCAGGCGGATTGTCGACGCCTAAGAGGCGGATTAACTCGAGTAGATTAGTTGACGCCTGTGAAGGCGAACTAATCAATACGTCTACGCCTGAAAGGCGGACTAATCAAAGCCTAAAAGGCGGATTACTTCGCCACTCCAGGTGGACCGTCAACGCCTAACAGGCGGACTAATCAACGCCTAAAAAGGCGGATTACTTCGCCACTCCAGGCGGACCGTCAACGCCTGACAGGCGGACTAATCAACGCCTAAAAGGCGGATTACTTCGCCACTCCAGACGGATTACCTCGCCAATCCAGGCGGACCGTCAACGCCTAACAGGCGGACTAATCAACGCCTAAAAGATGGATTACTTCGCCACTCCAGGCGGATTACCTCGCCACTCCAGGTGGACCGTCAACGCCTAACAGGCGGACTAATCAACGCCGAAAAGGTGGATTACTTCGCCACTCCAGGCAGATTACCTCGCCACTCCAGGCGGACCGTCAAAGCCTAACAGGCGGACTAATAAACGTCTAAAAGGCGGATTACTTCGCCACTCCAGGCGGATTACCTCGCCACTCCAGGCGGACTGTCGACGCCTAACAGGCAGACTAATCAACGCCTAAAAGGCAGATTACTTCGCCACTCCAGGCGGATTACCTCGCCACTCCAGGCAGACCGTCAACGCCTAACAGACGGACTAATCAACGCCTAAAAGGCGGATTACTTCGCCACTCCAGGCGGATTACCTCGCCACTCCAGGCGGACCGTCAACGCCTAACAGGCGGACTAATTAACGCCTAAAAGGCGGATTACCTCGCCACTCCAGGCGGACTGTCGACGCCTAAAAGGCGGATAAACTCGAGTGGATTAGTTGACGCCTGTGAAGGCGAACTAATCAATACGTCAACGCCTGAAATGGCGGACTAATCGACGTCAAGAAGACGGATTACTTCGCCAACTTAGGCTGAATGTCGACGCCTAAAAGGCGGATAAACTCGAGTGGATTAATTGACGCCTGCGAAGGCGAACAAATCAATACGTCAACGCCCGAAATGGCGGACTAATCGACGTCGAGAAGACGGATTACTTCGCCAATCTAGGTGGAATGTCAACGCCTAAAAGGCGGATAAACTCGAGTGGATTAGTTGACGTCTGTGAAGGCGAACTAATCAATACGTTAACGCCTGAAACGGCGGACTAATCGACGTCGAGAAGACGGATTACTTCACCAATCTAGGCGGAATGTCGACGCCTAAAAGACGGATAAACTCGAGTGGATTAGTTGACGCCTGTGAAGGCGAACTAATCAATACGTCAACGCCTGAAACGGCGGACTAATCGACATCGAGAAGACGGATTACTTCGCCAATCTAGGCGGAATGTCGACGCCTAAAAGACGGATAAACTCGAGTGGATTAGTTGACGCCTGTGAAGGCGAACTAATCAATACGTCAATGCCTGAAACGGCGAACTAATCGACGTCGAGAAGACGGATTACTTCGCCAATTTAGGCGGAATGTCGACGCCTAAAAGGCGGATAAACTCGAGTGCATTAGTTGACGCCTGTGAAGGCGAACTAATCAATACGTCAACGTCTGAAACGGCGGACTAATCGACGTCAAGAAGACGGATTACTTCGCCAATCTAGGCGGAATGTCGACGCCTAAAAGGTGGATAAACTCGAGTGGATTAGTTGACGCCTGTGAAGGCGAACTAATCAATACGTCAACGCCTGAAACGGCAGACTAATCGACGTCGAGAAGATGGATTACTTCGCCAATCTAGGCGGAATGTCGACGCCTAAAAGGCGCATAAACTCGAGTGGATTAGTTGACGCCTGTGAAGGCAAACTAATCAATACGTCAACGCCTGAAACGGCGGACTAATCGACGTCGAGAAGATGGATTACTTCGCCAATCTAGGTGGAATGTCGACGCCTAAAAGGCAGATAAACTCGAGTGGATTAGTTGACGCCTGTGAAGGCGAACTAATCAATACGTCAACGCCTGAAACGGCGGACTAATCGACGTCGAGAAGACGGATTACTTCGCCAATCTAGGCGGAATGTCGACGCCTAAAAGGCGGATAAACTCGAGTGGATTAGTTGACGCCTATGAAGGCGAACTAATCAATACGTCAATGCCTGAAACGGCGGACTAATCGACGTCGAGAAGACGGATTACTTCGCCAATTTAGGCGGAATGTCGACGCCTAAAAGGCGGATAAACTCGAGTGGATTAGTTGACGCCTGTGAAGGCGAACTAATCAATACGTCAACGCCTGAAACGGCGGACTAATCGACGTCGAGAAGACGGATTACTTCGCCAATCTAGGCGGAATGTCGACGCCTAAAAGGCGGATAAACTCGAGTGGATTAGTTGACGCCTGTGAAGGCGAACTAATCAATACGTCAACGCCTGAAACGACGGACTAATCGACGTCAAGAAGACGGATTACTTCGCCAATCTAGGCGGAATGTCGACGCCTAAAAGGCGGATAAACTCGAGTGGATTAGTTGACGCCTGTGAAGGCGAACTAATCAATACGTCAACGCCTGAAACGGCGGACTAATCGACGTCGAGAAGACGGATTACTTCGCCAACCTAGGCGGAATGTCGACGTCTAAAAGGCGGATAAATGTTTGTAGTCGAAAGGTGTGACCATGTTTTAAATATTGAGTTATTTATTCGGTGAGCAACCTCAATAATTTTTCGAAATTATATTCGAAGTTTCAAATAACCGACTGTATTTAATAATATTCGGTGTCGAATAATTTATTTTTTGATTTTTTAATATCACAAAATGAGTTTAGGATACGTATATCCATGCCCCCGCCTTTTAATGTATATGAAAACTTACGAGTTACGATATATATTAAAAGGAAGTGTCAAATGAAAATTGTATTTCAAAAATTGCCCCCGCTTTGAATTTTCGAAATATGAATATATGCCCCCGCTTTTAATTTATATGAAATTTGGGAGTTGTAATATATATTAAAAGAAAATTATCGAAATAAACCTGGTGTGAGTGGGCAAAGGACTGCCCGTAGATTTTTCGTTGGTGAAGAGGGCCCGGATGCTCGTCTAGAAGTTGTTGCCCACCATTTTTATTTATTATATATATACATATCCTTTTTTTTTCTTTTTTTTTTACACTGATTTACAAACTAAATCAGGCCCCACAATTAAATAAAAGAGGCCCAACAGACAAAAAAAAAAGGGAGGCCCAATATATTAAGTAAAAAGGGGGCCCAATAGAGTAAATAAAAAAGGCCCAACATCAATAAACCAAGTTGGGCCCAAGAACGCACACATCAGGTCGTGGAATCTTCTTGATGGGGAACCAAAATTCCAGAACAGTGCGTGCAGATCGGAGAGCAAACGCGCGGGGTGGAGACGATCGGGCAGCGATCTGAAGATTGTCCTGGGCGGCTAGTCGTCGTCGACCTGAAGCGGATGGGATCACGCCGGGGAGGAGTGGCCGTAGGCGGCGCTGGCAGATCGGGGGTCGTGCGGGCAGGCGGTGATGTGCGGAGCACAACTGCTCCACACGCGGTCAGGCGGCTACGCGGGGAGGACCGCGGCGGCAGCGGCGGCTACGCGGGGAGGACCGCGGTGGCGGCAGCTACGCGGGAAGGACCGCGGCGGCGGCAGCGGCTACGCGGGGAGGATCGGTAGGCGACGGGTTGCGGGTGGAGGCTGCTACTCGACGGGGGGAGATGGGTAGGCTGCCGCTGCGGGGAGGCGACGGGGAGCCCAGCAGGGAGCGGGCAGGGAGTTGGTGGTCGTACCTGTGAGGGCGGTGCGGCGGCGTCGGGCAGCCCGTGGGTGGAGGGCGGCATTGGACGCGGCCGCGAGGGCTGTGTTGCGGAGGGCTGCTGTCTGGGAGGCCGCGGGCTGCGCGGGGAGGCTCGTCGAGAAGGTCCGGTCGGGCTAGCAGCGGCGCTTGTGGCGGTGGTCGGTCTGCCACCGGAGATTGTGTCGAGCTGTGCCCAATGACTAGGCGGAGGCGCGCAAATCAATGTTGTCAGACAATTGTTTACCTAATGTGCGTGGCAGGTATTGGGAGGTGTGCCCCTGAAAAATCTGCACTAGTGTTGTGGGTAAGGTGACGCACAAATCGAGGCAAACAAAGGGGGATCCAAAGAAGAGAATAGAGGGATTCAAAGCTGCAGAAAAGCCTTCGGTTTCGCTTGGACGTAACATGGTCTTGCCTGATTTTTCCATAGAACGGCTGCTTCTTTCCGGCCGACGACGGAGGTGGGGTGGCGCTCGTCTTGTGGTGGCTGTAGTATAGCCTCGGTTCCGAAGTGGCGCATCAAGGTGCTCCGACGCAACGGCGGCGGTCTACGTGCCCTGTACCGGAGCTCCGATGCAACAGCCCGGTCTACGGCCCTATTGCCGGAGATGACGGAACTGGACACAGGCGCTCGGTCTCCTTTCTGCTTCATTTCTTTTGTGGCTCCGTGAGCCTCTTTGCTGCTGTAGGGCTGTGGGTTTTCTGAATTTTTTTGTTTGGATCATTTGGATTGAACAGGTTGTTTGCTTGTGGAATTTTTGTTTTGATTTTTCTCGCTTGTATGGTTTAGATCGAAAAGGTTTTTGGTTTATGGAATCTGGTTTTTTTATTTTTTGAGGAGAAGATCTTCATGTTCATCATCGAGATGAACACGAATCTCCCCTCCTTCTAGCGCCAAATTGTTGACAGGCATTTTCGTACGGGTAGATTTATGTGGCTATTTGGGATATGCCCGACAAACAATAAATAATAAACGAACACGAACGATGGGGGAAGAACTTTCGTTCTTCCCTCGAATGAGTGCTTTTTACATATATGAGAAATGAGAGGAAATGTGAATCTATTACAATGAGGGGGTGACCCCCTATTTATAGAGGTTCACCCCCAAAGGCCCAAAAGTGGCCCTAAACTCGTCTCAACCCTTTATTTAGGGATTTATTACAATTATTAATATAAAGATCAACAGTAGACCTATAATACATTAAATACTCTTTTCTGACGTAGACTCTCGATCTTGTCGGGTCAGTGTATCTTTGGGAATTTGACCTCCTGTCAGGCGAGGATATTTCCTGCTGTAACAGCAAGTAATCAAGCTCAAATTTCAAAGTTCGATCACACGTATACTAACTCACCCCCTTCATCATACTCATGCATAAACAATAAGAACCATCAAAATCAAATATGGATGTGCTCTCAACGATGTGTTTCACTCCCTCACAAGTGTATATCAATAATAAGGGACTCACTCAATCAATCAATCACACATATCAGCAGCCATAGGCTTGTAAGTACTCTCAACTTCGATCATACTCTAGAAATCAATGCCGAATCAAAAATGATTTTTCTCAAGGTTGTAATGTATGCTCTTTGGACAGGTGGGGAAACTATATGGGGTAAGTGACTCAAGTGAATGGAGAATAGAAAATCAAACTTTGGTACTTCGATACAAGGAACATACTTCTTTAACATCTTCACATAATGCACATCAATTCCTTTACTCTCAACACCTCGATTTTTTTTCAATTCTTTTCACTTTTTCAATCACTCAACTTTTTTTTTTATTTTTTTTTTCACACAACTCACATGTGCTCATTTTTTCTTTTGCTCATTCTCAATTCTTGGTCTTTCCCACAACTCAAAACTTCATCACTCCCTTCTTTTATCACAACTCAACCATCATAATTCACCTTCTCAACTCAACTTAATCCATTCGACATTCACAACTTTTCCTATTCTCCACTCAAATTGGGACAAAAAGGTTTAGGAACTTGGATAAGTGTTAAAAGGTGCTAGCAAATAAAATAGACTTAAGGCTCAAACTGGCTAACAAGGGATCAATGTCATTGGTAGGGAAATTTTTGGCTAAGTGACTCAACAAATCAAAGATGGCCTAAGATCACATTCGACATATCAAACTAGAAACAATCAAGAAGCAAGAGCACACACAAGTTCTAGCATCTTCTAAGGTGACGACCCACTCACAAACGAAGAGATCAATTCATGCATCTTAATCTCAAAAATCTCAAATCTCTCGGCTTTCACATCTATGTTAGTCCTAGTGAATTCTCACTCTCATCACAGAAGTACTCAAAAGGTAAACTCGTAAGTACACTAGTTCCCTCTCAAAGCAACTCTAACTCCTACACTCACATAATAAAATTCCTAACTCAGCTTCACAACTCACCAACTCATACTCACACTCAAAGATAGCAATCAACAAGCATAAGAGAATTGATAGGCATGAAATATATAGCAGCATATCAAAGCAATATCAGCTCAAGGAGCATCTCAAGGCTCAATATATAACCTAACTCAACTCAAAGAGAGGGTGTGCGCCGGTGCATATGTAACCATAAAACATATAAAAACTCCACCCCCAAACTTCGACCTTGTGAAGTAGTCTAAGTATGGGGTTGTGAGTTACCTCATCCAAACAATTCAGTTTCTCTAAAAAACTTGGCACACTCCCTTGTCTCGAGTTGGTCTCTTCAATCTCCACTTCTTTGGCACTCCTTCACCCTCAAGGCAAGCCTACAAAATAAAACTCTCAAGTACGAGGTTAGAAATTACGACTCAACATCACCCTAATAACATAAAACACTCAAAAGCAAATAAAAATGGGTTGTCTCCCATTTAGCGCTATTTTTAAGGTCCTAATGCTGGACCGAGCTCGAAGGAGCTCACAGGACATGATACTCAAAATTACCTCTCTTACTCTCATAAGAGTGGTGATTGAATTCCTTTCCTTGATGCCCCTTCATCATGAGTTCCTTTGTTTCCTTCTTATCCTCAAGTGGTGGGGGTCTCAACTTCTTCTCACATTTATCTGGAGGAGTCTTACTAATCAATTTCTTGAGTTTGGACTTTTTCTTCTTAACTCCTCCTTTCCTTTCCTTTCCAATTGGACCACGTCCACACTTTTCACTTCTTCATCCTTTAACTTATTCCCTTTATCCCTATCAAAACAATCAAGATCATAATGCTCATGGGTTAAATCATCAAGTGAAGGATTATCAAAACCATGTATATAAGAAAGATTAGAGATAGGAGGTGTGTCTTCAACACAAGGATCAATGGCATCCATGTAATAACAACTTTCATCCTCCTTCGGGTGTTTCATGGCCTCATATAGGGAAATTTTCACCTCTTGATCATCAACTTTCAATGTGATTTTCCCATTTACCACATCTAGCACCATCCCAGCCGTCGCTAAGAACAGTCTTCCCAAGATCAAAGGCGCGTGCTCATCTTCCTCCATCTCTAGGACCACAAAATCGGCTGGAAAATTGTGATCTCCAACTTTCATGAGGACGTCTTCAACCACACCTTGAGGTCGAGTAATAGACCGATCGGCTAGTTGAAGCGTCATCATTGTCGGCTGAAGTTCTCCACCCTTCAACTTCTTGAATAGCGACAAGGGCATAAGATTGATGCTCGCTCCAAGATCGCACAACGCTCCCTTCTTGACTTTATTCCCGATAGCACATAAGATCGTGAAACTCTCGGGATCCTTCAACTTCGAGGAAAGCGCTTTGTGCACTAATGCACTCACCTCATGGTTCAGCTGCACTAATTTGGGCTCATCCACTCGCCGTCTCTTCGCTATCAAGTTCTTCAGGAACTTAGCATAGTTCGGCATCTGTTCCAAAGCATCATAAAAAGGAATGTTAATATGTAACTTTTTAAACACATCAAGGAATTTAGCAAACTTTTCATCAAGCTTCTTTTTCATAAAACGCTGCGGATATGGGACGGTATCACCAATTTGGGTACCCCCCATTCATCACGCTCGGTCTCTTCACTTTCTCCCTTACTTCCTTTGCCTTCTTCCACTTGGGAACTCTCTCAATCTTCTCAATGTCTTCCTCTTCAGGCTCTTTGCTCTCTTGAGTGCCTTCACCCTCTATCTCAATGTCTCCTTGGGGCGTCTCAGAATCAGCATGCATCTGTGGACCATCATAGTTGGTTCCACTTCTTAACTGGATAGTCTTGCATTGCTCTTTCGGGTTCCCCTCCGGCATAGAAGGATACTTACCCGACTCTCTTCCCAATGATTTTGCAATCTGGCTCATCTGGTACTCCATCGAAGTGAACCGCCTATTGTTCTCTTGCTGAATTCGATTCAGCTCTACATCTCTCTTCTGGAGTTCTTGATCACGCTGATCACCTTTCTTATGCAACTCTTTAACATCATACTCGAAAGAGGATAATCTTTTTCTTCCTTCCTCCACCTTTTGAAGGATAGCTCTCAACATTTCCTCAGTCGAGGAACCGCCTTCTCCACCCGGAGGCTTCGACCCTGAATCAACACCTGGAGGAACTGTAATTCCGGCCTTCGGATTGGCATATAAAAAATTCTCGTTCTTCCTCCATTGGTTTTGAGGAGGATGTTGGCCTCCTTGATAGCCTTGGTTGTTTCTCCACTGATTTTGAGGAGGTTGTGGACCGGGTGGTATAAATGGTTGGCCATAGGAGGGCCTTCCAAATTGATTGCCACTTTGTGGATACCCGCCTTGATTGTAATAATGTCCTCCCATATAATTGGCTACCTCTTGTTGAACTGGGGGCTGGTCCACTTTCTCACTCACTGCTACATTCTCTCCAACCAAATTCTGCCCAACCTCAATGTTGTTTATCTTTTCCATCATGGCCATCAACAACTTCCTCATCCCTTCACTCTCCTCATTCTGATAAGCTCTCTGAAATTTTGAGTCCTCATTCCATGCCCCGGCATTCGTGACAATATTGTCAATAATTTCTCTACACCTCGTTGTACCTTGGTTCAGGAATGCTCCACTAGCACACACGTCAAGATGGGCTTGACCAGCCTTGCTGGCTCCACTATAGAAGAACGCCATGATATCCCCCTCATTGTACCCGTGCTGCGGGCACTCAATCAGCATGTTGGAGTATCTCTCCCATGCTTGATGTAGGTCCTCTCCTGGCTTCTGGCGAAAAGAAGGGATCTCTATCCTTGCTCTTATGGTTCTAGATGGAGGGTAGAATTGCTCGAGGAAAAAACGCTCGAGCTCGGCCCATATGGTTACACCTCCCCATAGGAGCATGTTATCGTATAACTCCTTTGCTATCCCCGTTAAACAGAATGGGAATAGCCTGAGTCTCTTGGCATCTTCAGACATGCCGTTATAATTGAACGTGGATGCGATCATCAGAAAACTCCTCAGATGAGTATGAGGATTCTCCTTCCCAACCTCCCCCTTAAATTGATTCTCAGTAAGCAGCTTTAGAACTCCAGGGGAAATTGAGAAGTTGTTTGTCTCTACAGGCGGCAATACCACTCCATCATAGTACCGTTGCGCCTATGCCGCAAACCTTCCTCGAATAGCCATGTTCTGATCGGCGTTCTGAGGAACGGGCTGAGGAATAACAGGTGGTACGGGTACTTGTTGGACTGGTGGTGGTTGATAGACTGGTGGTTGGTTGTAAACAGGAGGTGGAGGGTACGGGTATGATGGATAAGGGTATGGTGGGTATGGGTAAGGATAAGGTAAGTTGTTTTGTGGGTATGCAGGGTTGTTCTGAGGATGCTGGACAAGGTTGTTAGCTGGATTGTTTTGATTCTGTGTTCCCGGGTTTTGGCTCTGGCTTTCCCCGAACGGAACTTGGTTCTGACTGGTATTCCCTCCAGTGCCGCCAACTCGGTCCACTGTCTATTAAACTCATTTGCTGCATCATCCAACTCATTACTGATGTCCATGTTATCGTTCCCTCCTCCGGAAGTGTTCATCCTTCTTAAAAAGGCTCGGTTTCTTCTTGTTATTGTCTCAGGATCAAGCTGTACTCCCTCTTCGCTCATATCTCCTTGCGAGCGTGCTTTCATAAACCTGAAACACTAACAAAAGAATAAAAATGCAACTACCGAACACGTACGAATAAAATAAAAAAATAAAGCACTCACTACTAACTACTAAGCTATCTACAAGTCCTACTCAAATGACATACATCGCCATCCCCGGCAATGGCGCCATTGACTTGAACCGAAAATACTAGCTTTCTACTACTGGTTTCCCCGCAAGAGTACGGGTTCACTGTAGTATGAGCAAGTATAGGGACCAAGTATTATCGAACTATGTATGCGAATAGATTCCTGAAGATCTACGTGTCGTAATTAATATGAGTGTATGTTTTTGGTTTTTTTGAAAAGAAAATATAATCTAAACTAAATTACTCTACGAATGCAAAAAGGAAAATTAAACTAAGAATGTAAAAGTGTGTTTTCGAATATGAGATGGAGATGCTCAGGATATGAATTCCTACGTATACTAACGGAGCAGGTACATAATCAAAATAACTGTGACGTGCAAGAAATAACCTAAGTAAAAGATTGTAAGATGAAAGCTCAAGAATTCAAACCCTAATACTTTATCCTAACAATCGACTTCACTAATTCACTAACAAGTTAATAGATTGTGTTTAATTAACGAGACCCTAATTTAACTAAGGTGATGCGGTCGTCCTCCCTAGATGAACTGGTAGATTAATTAAACCTTTCTAAACCCTCTCATTAAGTCTACTAGTTGTTAAAGAGTGATAAGGTCGTCCTCTCTCTAACACTTTTCGAACGAAATTCAAAGGTAAAGTTAAGATTGATTTTAAGAATTCATTAATTAAGAGAATTAAAACTAAACATCACGAATTACCCTAATTACGTACCCACATCCTACTTCTACGAGTTCATCCTACCCCAAGCATGCAAGGGTTTTAGCCGGACATGGTTTTAATGGTAACAAAAATAATTGAAGAGATAACGAACATAAACATAATGATTTGAACTAAGAAATTATTAAATATAAACTAGGGTTTAAATAAATAAATGCTAAGAACTAAAATTAGATTGATAAAAACGAAGTCTCAAGTATTCAAGAACCAAGAACTAAAGGAAAGAAACTAAAAAAAAAACAAAACCGAACTATGAATTCGTAAGTAAACCTCGATTACACGTGAAAATTAAGCTTGCTCGTCTCTTCTCCTCTTTTTTTCTCTAAAAACTAACTCTAAAAGTGATGTGGTATGAAGTCGTATGTGTTGTCATTTCTAAAATCATGTTCGGGACGAGTATATATAAGCATCGGGCCGAATCGGGAACTCATGGGCCGAAAAAAAATGACTCTGAAGGCAAAAACATGAAAGTGCTCGAGCAGCACCCGCTCGAGCGGGGACGCTCGAGCTGTGTAGGTCCAATGCAGCAAGGGCTCGAGCACTAGCGCTCGAGCTGCTCGAACGGGCAAATGTTTCTGTAAGTTTTTGGGCGCTCGAGCAACATGCTCGAGCGGAGGCACTCGAGCTGGTCGAGTGGGAAAAACTCTCTGGACGATTCCGGCGCTCGAGCAACATGCTCGAGTGGTGGCGCTCGAGTGGCTCAGCTCGAATGGCCCTCCTTCTTCTTCAACTAATACTTTTCTTCTCGCGCACTAATACCAATCGTATTTCTTCGATATCTTCTCATCCGGGCATCCGTTTGAGTCGATTCAAAGTCCTACGAACTCTTTTTTTCACCATCGATTCACCTATGACCATCAAAGAGACAAATTCATCAATGTATAGAAATAGTACTCAATTGACTCTAAATACTCAACAAAATCGACCAAAACTGGGGCATTTCTAGCTACGAATCATGACAATTTCACGCCTAATCAATAGTACTACTAAAAATGACTCGAGTTTTGGTGTTCATTAATTTAATATTATCTATGTTGGAGTGAGGGGGAGTGATAAAAAAAATTATGGTGCGAATGGTCAAAGATACATCTATTTATTTATATTTTATTATTTATAATGCCTAAAAAACATATATAAATTAAAAAAAATTGTAAATCAAATATATGTAATTCACAATTCCTCTAACCCAAAACTTAAATATATTCAATAATTTAATATAATTAAGCAACAAAACATTAGTTCAAGTTCCACTAATACAATATATACGTCATAATTTTGAATTCAACTTAAAATGAATGTCACATTGTCAATTTAAATTCTATAATATAATAAAATTCAATTGAAATAACATATATATTGCCTAACAAGTAGGATTTGTGGCACTTAGTAGACCAATGGCTAGAGAGAGAAAACAGAGAGCGGGGTGAGAGGGTGAGGTTTTGGGTAGATCCTAGGTTAACCTATTCCGAGTGAACTCCGGTGAGGCATAAATTTTCCGGTTAGTGGGCAAGTAGTAGACAAACGGAGAGATTCAGGGGACAAGTTGATCAGAGTAAGGCGGACTTCGGTGGAAGGTTTTCAAAATCCTTTATGTTCCGAAATTTTCCATAGAATTGTGGTTTGGACATACTCAAGTCAAGGTTTAGCGAGATAGGAGAAGTGATCGATATCTTCTGCCCCAAGAAAAGGGATAAGGCAGGGAAGCATTTTGGTTTCATGAGATTCAAGGCGGACCAGAGTATTGATCCGGAGAAAATTCTTCTCAAGCTTAACAATGTTTGGTTCGATAGTTACAAACTCAGGGCTTTCTGGCCAAAATACGAAAAGAATCAGAAGAAAACTAAGAGCATTCAAAGGTATTTTTTATGCCAGGTCCGGTATTCGATCCACAGATAAATCCTATAGGGATGCGACGAAACAACCGAATGGTACAACACCATGCACAACGGAGAAGACTAACTCACAAGCGAAGAGCGGGTATTTCTCGTTCCAAACGATTCCAGAAGAAAGAAAGTGGCTTGATCGTTGTTGGATCGGTATGTTGAGGGATAATTTTTCTTGGGAAAGTAATAGTGAGGAATTACGAAGTGAGTATGGTGTGAAACTTTCAATGAACCATGTTGGGTACGACATTATTCTTATCCAAAATCATAGCGAATCTCCTCGTCTGATTGTAGAAAAAGAGATGGAGGATTGGTTTAGGTATTGGTTTAAGTAGATTAGACCATGGAAAATTGAAGATGTGTGCCATCGTTGAAAAGTTTAGACAAGATGGATTGGGGTTCCCCTGCATGCCTGGAGTAGAAGATTTTTTATGCTTGCTAGTTCTAAAATTGGGGCTTTCATACGGATGGATCATATGTCGGAAAAGAAATTACGATTGGAAGACACTGGGATTCTTCTTTCGATTCCCATCTTAATGATGTGAATTGTGCTTGCCCCATTAAGATTAACAACATGATTTTTCGTATAAAAATCGTGGAAGAGGCTTTTGCCCAGATTGCATAGGCCTCCTTGATGGTGAACTTGTCGGAGACTTCGGACGACTCTTCCTCGTGGATGAGTGATCTACTTGAACATGAGTTAGAAAGCCCAACAAAAGCTTCAATGCACGGGATGAGTGAGTTATCAGAACCGGATGATACGGAGTGGCAATCATGTCGGAAATTGGCAAGGAACACCTCGAGTGCACAAAGTCCAGCGAGGGAGTCATTAATGAACAACATATTCCAAGTTCTTGGGAAATCTAACCGTCATGCAGAGGGGGAGGCAGCGGGCGAGGCTCTCGAGACTGGTACGCATGCGCAGTCAATTATAGGTAGTGGTGGAGCCCACCTCCTGAACGAACTCCGCAAGATAGAAACATGATTACTGTGGGGATTTCTACGTCCTTAAGCCCATCTAAGGAACTAGGGCCTAACTCAGGTAACAGGCCCATTTTAGGGCGTAAAGTTTTATCACCAGCAGGCACAAAGTTAGATGCTGGCAACCCCAGCAATATTGTTAGAATTTCCCAGCCCAGCGATCATATAATGGGCCACAGTCTCAGCCCAGTGTACCAGGTAAACAGGCCGAGAAAGAGCAGACATTTCCGATCAGTATCCCCTCGAAGCAGGCAGTGGTGCGTGATAATGGAAAAGGGAAAATCCAATGGCGTAAAGAGATGGAGAATCCATCGAAACGAGCGAAGAAAAAGGTGGAGAGTAAGCAATTAGGCGTATTTCTTGCGGATATAATCTCGTCTGAGGAAAGAATTGTGAAGACAAAAAGGGAAAAAAGGCAGAATATAACCGTGCCCCTCTCTTCAGTACAGGAGACCCAGGTTACCAAAGCACAAAACATTTGGTAGGTTGGAAAACTGATGGGGCTGAAGGCTTCGGAGGGAGATCATCAAGTGATTGATTCGCTGATTAAATTTGGGGGAGAGTAGAATCAAAGCGAGATAGCAGACAAAGGGAAAATCCAGGTTAGTAATCAATGATGGTTTTAAGTTATAATATTAAAGGCTTGGGGTGTTATGCAAAGTGTAAAGAGGTGCGAGATTTGATCAAAAAACAGAAAGTAGATTTTGTATGCATACAGTAAATAAAAAAAAATCATTGATGAATCTACCATTAAATCTTTGTGGGGGTCAGGCAATTGTGGGTGGGCTTACAGAGGCTCTGAGGGCAGGTCTGGGGGTATTGTATCTCTGTGGAATTCGGTTTTATTTATAGCCCACAGTTGCTGGCATATGCGGCGGGGGGGGGGGGGGCGGTGGTGATCAATGGTATTTGCGGAACGAATAGAGTAGAGTGCAGTGTGGTGAATGTCTATGCTCCATGTCTGCTATCTGAACGTAAAGAATTGTGGGAGAGAATTTTGAATCTTGTGGAACAATCAGATGCTAGTTGTATATGTGTGATCGGAGATTTCAACTCAATCAGAAGCGAATCTGAAAGAGTATGTTGTGGCAATTCTATAAGTAGAAGTGATATGGGGGCATTCGACGAATACGGTTTGCTGGACTTTTAGACCTACCTCTCCATGGTCGGTCCTTCACGTGGTACAAACATGATGGTACCTACAAGAGCCGTATTGACCGTGTTCTTATCAATCCAAATTGGCTAGGGCAGTGGCCAAGCTCGTACCAGAATGTATTGGGTTGGTCACTTTCTAACCATTGTCTAGTCATTATGGAAATCAAGGTGAGAGACTCGGGATGTTGATAGGCGAACATCAATTATTGCTGGGCGAACAAGGATTAATGCCTTAAAAAGGATTATGAAGAACCAACCTCAAATCAAAGATGATTAACAAAGAAAATCAAGGTGGGGTGCATAAATTAATCCAGGGAATGTATAAACTGACGAACAACTCTACCGATGAACAACATACTGGCGAACAGGTCTAGAGACCCGAATTCAAATATGGACCCTCCACCAAGTCACTGATGACGAGCAACATTATGAAAGGTGGTGCATCTACCAGCTCAAGAGGTGTATGGAAACGAACAAAGGATCAAGATCCCAAAGCCAAACTGTGCAAAACACAAAGGCGAACAACTTATGAGCCATACCCTCAAAAGGCGAACAACTTTTATGGAAAAATCATTCTGGATCAACTAAACCGATATGGACGAACAACAATGAAGTCCGAGATAAGACTAATGAAGACTTTGTAACTAAGATTCAGCTTAGATGAGGTCAAACAAAAGTCAATAGGACACTTGTCAAGCATGCAGGCTAGGAAAACCAAGAGTCATAGACACCTCATGCTTGCTAGTCTCTATAAATAGTTGTTCTCCAGCTTAAGAAATACAAGTTCAAATTCATAAATATTCTCAAAACACACACTAACACACTAAAACGTGCACACATACGAAATTAATACGATTTCAACTTTTGTATTTTCGATTTTATAACCCGAGTCTTCGATTTATCATTTACGGTGGTAATCAATCACACGAAATTGATTGGTGATCTTAAACCGAACTAAAACAGTCACTAATCCACCCGATTCAATTTGATCACCAACACGGGACCCAAACCATTTCGCTTCTTAAATGCTTGGAAGTCTCACCACAACTTCTGAGATTTTATAATCGGAAAGTGGAGAAGCTAAGATGTTGAGGGATGGGGCTGCTTTGTGATGAAAGAAAAACTAAAGAGGCTCAAACAAGATTTGAAGAAGTGGAATCAGGATACCTTTGGTTCTCTAGATAGCATAATTGATAATCGAAGAGAGGAAATTCTCAAATTAGACATGATTGATGAAGCCTTGGGGCTGAAGGAGAGCGAGGTGATTAAGCGAAATGAAGCAAGGGCACTATTATTCCGAGATTTGAAGTTTAAAGAAAGTTTACTGCATCAGAAGGCTAGGATTCGCTGGATTAGGGATGAAGACGCGAATACTAGTTTTTTTCACAGGTTCATAAATAAGAGAAGAAAGAGAAATGAAATTACGGGGATCTCAATCAATGGGGAATGGTTGGAGGAAGTAGAAGTGGTTAAAAAGTGAGTGGCAGAGTTCTTTAAAAAGCAATTCAAGATGGATGGGGGATTGAAGTCGAAACCTAAAACGTGCGAAGATTTGTATAATCTAAAAATTTCTACTGAGGATAACTCGTTCCTGAAGGCTGAATTTTCTATTGAGTAGGTAAAGCACACGATATTTTCTTACAACAACTCCAAAAGTCCTGGTCTCGATTCGGATTTTTTAATGATTGTTGGGACGTATACGAGGCGGATTTAATGAAGATGATGGTTGATTTTCATTCTCGTGGCAAGCTCGTTCACGGGGTGAATCACTCATTCATTGTTCTTGTCTCGAAGAAAGAGGAGACCAATTATATCTCGGAGTTTAGGCCAATTTCACTTATTGGTGGCATCTATAAAATCATTGCAAAAATTCTTGCAATTAGGCTCAGCAAGGTCTTGGGTTCAATTATTTCAGAGCAACAAAGTGCATTTATGAGTGGCAGAAAAATACTGGACTCGGTGGTGACTCTGAATAAAGCTATAGAAGATATTAAAGCAAGAAAGTGAAGTGTTTTCTATATAAGATTGATTTTGCAAAAGCTTACGATTCGGTAGACTGGAGCTTTTTGCAAACCATGATGGAGCGCTTCAATTTTCACGATAGATGGATTAAGTGGATCATGGAGTGTGTTTTGTCGTTTAAAGCCTCGATCCTCGTAAACGGCAGCCCGACGAAGGAATTTCAGCTTGAGCGAGGCCTCAGACAAGGTGATCCACTATCCCCTTTCTTTTTCTTATTGTAGCGGAAGGTTTGAGTCTTATGTTGAAAAAATCAGTGATTGGAAACCTTTTTTAGCCTGTGTCTATTGGAAGAAATAAGGTTGTATTATCGCACTTGCAATCCATGGATGATACGATCTTTTTGGGGAAATTTTTATGGGAAAATATACAGTTTGAAGTGATTTTTGATCAATTTAGAGCTGGTTTCGGGTTTGGGAATTAATAGGGGAAAATGTAGTATTTATGGGCTAAATTCGGACGCAGGGCAGTTGGACAGATTTGCAGCATTCCTCGGATGTCATGTTGGAGCTACCCCCTTTACCTATCTTGGGATTAAAATCGGCAAGACCCTCAGGCAGTCTTCGGAGTGGGAGTACGTGATTAATAAGGTGAAAAATAGGCTGAGAAAATTGGAGGGTTTGAATCTCTCCATTGGAGGAAGACTTTTGTTGATCAATGCAGTCCTTTCATTGATTCTCTGTTTACTACTTGTCTACATACAGAGCTCCTAAAAAGGTTTTGAGTGAAATTGTTAAGCTACAAAGAAATTTTTTCTGGGGGGTGGTGAGAGAGTGTAAAAAATCTCTTGGATAAAATGGAAAGTAATTTGTGATTCAAAATTGCACGGGGGTCTTGGGGTTAGAGATCTAGAAAGTTTAACAAAGTGTTATAGGCGGTTTTATAATAATAGAGAGAGTCTATGGGCTAGAGTCGTTGAGTCGAGGTGGGGTCTTTCTTGGGGTGTGGGCTTGAGTGGGGTAAACTCGGAGTGAATAGGTAGACCGGTCGGGTGGTGGGAAGAGGTATTAAAAGCAGTCGAGGGGGATGATAATTGTTTTTTTTTTGGGTTAGTCAAGGAAGTCGGGAATGGGAATAAATCTCTCTTTTGGGAGGATAAATGGGCTGGTAATACTCCTTTAAAACTTTTGTGTCTTAGGTTATACAGGTTAAGTCTAGAGTAGTCTTGTAATATCAGTGACTTGGGGGTTTGGAAAGATGGGGTGTGGCATTGGGAATGGAAATAGCATCGTGGGTTACTTGAAAGAGAGAATACTTTACTTAATGAAATGCTTGATATTCTTAATAGGTACCCTCTCAAACAGGATGTTGAAGATCGATGGAAAATGGAGATGGACTCATGATGATCGATATTCCACCAAAGCGGCATATACAAAACTGTGGAAAATCAAGAATCAGGGGGGAAATGGAGGAGAAGGAGATATTGAGATTAATATGGAACAAAGTCACGCTATTGAAGGTCCAGATTCATGCATGGATAGTAGTTTGGGAGCGTATTCCTACCTGTACGAAGCTTCCTAAGAGAAGAGCACTCCCAAATCACGCCGATCAAAATTGTACTTTCTGTGGTACCGAACTCGAATCTGTAAGTCACGTCCTTTTTTATTGCACTTATGTATATAATTTCTGGATGGAAAGCATTAAATGGTTCTGGATGGCAGCAGCCTCACCGTCTAATCCGGCGAATAGTTTACTCTTCTTTAGTAAATTACTCAAAGGAAAGGTGGGTAAGTGTCTTGGTGTGTGTGTTTGGGAGTGCATAATTTGGACCTTGTGGAAAGCAAGGAACGCTATACTCTTTCGTTCGGAAAGATTAGAGATACGAGATCTTGTGGAAGAATTAAAGTCGAATGTCTGGAGCTAGTACACTACGAGATCGAGAATCGGTTTAAAACATATTTTCAAGGAATGGGCGAGAGACATCAGATGCGCATTGGAACCTTAGTATTTTGCTAAGTACTAGGAGTCCTGGATCTTTTGTAATAGCTTATCTTAGTTGATTTCTTCATTGTCAAACTCAAACTCTAGTAACTCTATTCATATAACTCTTGTTAGGTATTCCTTGTACCCTTTTTATGAATGGAGAATTTCTTTTTCTGACAAAAAAAAATAAGTAGGATTTGTGAGGCAGATTCGAGAATCCGTTAGTTAGATTAGCTTAGTGGTAGTTAGATTTGTCATGTGGAGACTGGGATTCACAAATTCGAGAATCGCACCCTTTTTAGGGAGCAGGTGCAAATCTGATACTAGTCACACTACATTATGATATTTTTTAGAAGAATATGTGCATCATAGATTACTACTTATTTGTCTCGTTTTGCCCAGTGTGCATCATAGTCCACTGGTCACTATTGTAAAAATTAGCGACGGAATTCGTAATTTATCGCTAATCCGGAGTGATGGTTTTCCAAATTCGTCTAAACCGCTAAATTTAGTGACATATTGCTTGTGGCTAAATTAAAATTTAGGGTCAGCGACGGACAATTCGCTACAAAAAACTATTAAATTAAAGAGGGTATTGAAGAGGAAATTGAGTTTTAAAAGGGTATTGAAGAGGGAAAATTCTCTCTTAAAATGAACATTCATGCCATCCTAAATCTCCTCCTCCTCCTCCTCCTCCTCCTCCTCCTCCTCCTCCTCCTCCTCCTCCTCCTCCTCCTCCTCATCATCATCATCATCATTTACAGTATAATTACCACTCAGAGGGTATGGACCTGAAAGTAGATGTGCAAAAGCAGTGGGAAAGGCGGAACGACGAGCCGAAGAAGGATTATAAGTACCGCCGGAAGCTGGAGGGCGAGCAGGAAGGGCAGGAGGAATAGGAAAACCACTCGAATAAACTGGAGGAACACCACTAGAAGGATCAGTGGGAGGATAAAGGGCAGGAGGATAAGAAGAATAAGTTGGGATTAACGTCCACGAGTTTATAATCAGGATGTATTCTTATTCCCCCCGGTACAGTAGGATCAAACCACTGGCATCTGAACAGAACAACTTTTTTTTCTTTAGTAAATCCAGTGTATTCCAAAATGACTACTTCCTCGAGTATCCCGTAGAAATTATTTTCATTGGAATCATAGTTTATTCCAATAATGCAAACTCCACTGTTCATGGTTGCTTTAGAGGCACCATAATCTCGTGTGTGAAATTTGAAACTATTCACGTAATACTCAGGGTATGTGGTGACACTACTGCTAGGACCGCCCGTGAGATTACGTATAAACTGATCCTAAATACGATTTCTCTTCACCTATATATACATAATTTATGATATATTCAATTAAGCTCATAGTTTTTATATAAAAGTTAATAATTACAAGTTACTTATACAGACTACTTACAAGTTGTTCAAACCATGATGCAAATTCCATTTGAAGCACATTATCTTATTCAGCACTTGATAAATTCGGTTGAACAATTTGTAGTTGCTCGAAAAACATACTATGTACAATTGAGGTGCAAATTAGAAGATCGCTAACATGTTAAATTTCCACTAAGAGGTAGGTTAACTTACTCAATATACGGTTGCACCTCGTTGCAATTTAGTAACACGTACTTTTGAGCTACTTGCTTCTCTAAGTCTACAATCCATCTTTTACCCTTCTTTCCAAGTCGTGTACCAGGAGGCACATATATCGAAAGATTACCTTTCACTGTTCTGGGTACTTCACAACCGCTGAAATTGCGAGGTATATTGTATCGCCTCGTCAACAAATGGTCCTCAAAATAATGGGAACATAACATTGATGCTTCTTTTGTTAAATAAGCATTTGCAATCGAAACTTCCACATACGCCTTGTTACCCACGCTTAACTTTAAATTGTGAAGATATCTAATTCGATTACATGGATGAGTATTGTAATTCTCCAACAAAATTATACTAAAAATAAACAGGTTAATTAATAGATTACCTCTCAAATGGATACATCCATCTGTATTGTACTGGACCAGTGATCTTTGCCTCATATGCAAGATGGACAGGTAGATGCTCCATTGAATTAAAGAAGGTGGGTGGAAATATTCATTCCAACTTGTACAAGATGTCTGGAATATCATGGTCCAACCGAGTCATGTTTTCCACTGTAATGGTCCTAGATGTTAACTCCTTGAAAAACAAACTAATTTCAGTGATAGCTTTCTAAACGTTGGCCGGTAGTAATTTACGGAAAGCAATTGGAAGCAGTCTCTGCATAAATATGTGACAATCATGACTCTTCATCCCAAACATCTTCAATTTTATCCAGTCTACGCATCGAGACATGTTGGACACATAATCATCAGGGAATTTCAACTCATCTACCCACTTGCAAACAATATCTCTCTGCCTCTTATCAAGTGAATAAACAGCTTTGGGGTACTTTCTTGTACGTGGACATTTATGTAACGAGGGTCGACAATAGTATTCATTAAGCTCATCCCTAGATTTATTTGTGTCCTTTGTTTTCCCTACCACATTCATCACCGTGTAGAGGAGATTATCAAACACATTTTTTTCGATGTGCATTACATACAAATTGTGTCAGATCAACAGGGTACTCCAGTACAGAAAATCCAAAAAAATACTCTTCTTCTTCCAACCCCCATCTAAAACTTTGTTGTGAGCATCAGCACCCTTTTCTGTTACTTTCATTAATACAATCCAATTAATTTTCTCAAGGATCGAAACACTTGTACGGATGGGCGGTGGATCATCATCAAATGTTTTATTCTTTCTTAATGCAGTCTTGTTCCTTCGATACGGATAAAATCTGGGTAAGAACTTACGATGGTTGTCAAACCATGACTACTTGCGACTGAGCCTCAAAGTGAAAGCATCGGTGTATTCTGCACAATATGGACAAGCAAGCCTTCCAGATGTGCTCCATCCAGACAACATCGAGTAGGCTGAAAAGTCACTTATGGTCCAGATTAATGCAGCTGGCATAAAAAAATTCTGTTTTGTAGCAATATCATACATTACCACTCCATATTCCTATAAAATTATCAAATTATGGATCAATGGATGTAAAAATATGTTCAATTTATCCTTTGGATTTTTTGGACCAGGCACCAGAACCGTAAGAAACATGAATTGATCCTTCATGCACATCCATGATAGTAAATTATACGGTGTCAGTATCGCCGGCCATGAGGAGTATTGTTTCCCCGACTTCCCAAATAGCTGAAAACCGTTAGTGCTCAAGCCCAACCTCACGTTCCGAATTTATGATGCAAATTCAGGATACGACTGATCCAAGAGTTTCCAAGCTTGAGAGTCTGCAGGATGTTGTATAACACCGGGCTGGTCATTATTAGAGTAACTTGCATGTCATGTCATATCCTTCTCAGTTGCATTGGACTGGTACAATCTTTGTAGTCTAGGGATGATGGGAAAGTAGAACATCTCCTTAAAAAACTCTTCTTTTTCAATCGACCATTCACATCACGTCTAGCGGATTTGAACCGTGGCCGACCGCAAAACTTACAATGTTCAAGTTCGTTATCCGCACCCCAATATAACATAAAATGCTCTGCACAACAATCAATCCTCTCCACCGGAAGCCCCATCTCAACCATCAACTGTTTGCTATCGAAAAAATTTATGGGCACCAAATTATCCGGAGGACAGATCTCACGAACCAAGTCAACGATTTGATTATAATCCCTTTCAGATAGTCCGTTTTCAGTTTTAATATTTAGCATTCGAGCATTCAATAACAGTTGTGAGTGCAATTCACAACCAGGATACAAATCCCGATCCGCTGCATGAAGCATATCATAAAACTGTGCAGCATACTAATTATAGGGGGTTCCTCAACAGGCGGCTCATCATCCATATTTCCAAAGTGGGGACCGGAAGTTAAGTCTGTGATCATATCGTGGTACGAGCTAGATCCTACTGTCTCGTCAACCGGCCCATATGAAGCCGACGCCTAATCAATGTATTGCTACGCAATTTGACCCCAATTTTCTTCACCGTGAAAAACTCAATTGTAATAATTGGGTATAAAACTATTTCTATACAAATGAGCTTTCACGTCATCGGGGTACTGAAACATTTTGTTCCTATATCTAAATTTGTTGCAGGGACACCTAATCTTTCCTCGATTCATCCAATTCGGGTTACTAGTGGTGAAGTCTACGAATGAATCGAGTCTACTAATAAATTCAGGAGCTATCATGCCACTAATCGATCTTGGACCATACATCCAACGTAAACGGTTTGAATAATCCATATCAATCTATTTCATATTAATGAATTAATACTCAAAACCAATTAATTAATAATTTTTATTCTCCTATATTAATTAATTAATTATTACATTTAATTAACATTTTCTAAAAATTTTGACAGAGTTTCGTTTAGTTTTTTCGTATTCCCCAGTTAATTAAAATTCCTACGTGCATCCATTTCCGACTTAATTAATTATAATTAATCAAGTCGGAACGCATATATTCTACAACAAATAAATAAATCAACAAATATCAATACCCCTCCACTCCATAATATATATGTATATATAATTTCATCAAAATAAACGAGTCTTATATATTCCATACAACAAGTACTAACAAAATAAATTAATTAAATAATTTATAGTAGTTAATTATTTAGTAATTAACAAATTTTTTAATATACATGTGTGGGCATTTTATTTAATTAAGGTGTACAAATTATAAGCTAATTTTGTAGGTATATTCATATATTATTTAATTTACACTAATTAGCTAGTTAACCCTACACAATGTACCAATAAAAACATTATATATATATATATATATATATATATATATATATATATATATATATATACACAAACACATGTAAACATATATACATATATATATGTGAAATATAATTGCATGCAAAAATAAATAAATTTAAGTACCGATTAAAACGAAAAAAATTACCGTAGAAATGTTCACGAAAATGTGTATAGCACGTCCAACTAGTGGAGGAGTATTTTTGGAGTAGCAGGTGGTAGCTAAACGGCGGCAGCCGGAACTTGCACTCCCCCTTCTCTTCTCTTTGCTTCTCCTCCAAAATGCAGCAGTAGAAATGAGATTGGTGCTGAAAATAAATGGGTGTTGGACGAGGGGATTGAAGAGGGAAATAAACCCTCACCAAGCTTAGATTTGCACGCCTCTATCAAAGCCTACACAACAGCTGGAACCGGACAAGGGAATACTTCCCTCGAGAACTCACAGATTCAAAAAGCCGAGGGTAAATTCCCTCATGAACTTTTGTCAGGCCTTAGCCGAGGGATATTTCCCTCGTGACTTTGTCGAGGGGACAGAAACCCTCGTGACCTCTGCAGCTATTAGACGAAGCCGAGGGAACTTCCCTCGTGAAGTTCAGCAGGGCCAACTCCCTCGTGAAATCGCTCGCCAGGTATTCTGGGTCCTACTTTTTGCTCGTTAATTCCCTCAGCATGGACGAGGGAAATTTTACCCTCATCAAATTATTCGACAATATTTTTTGCTCGTTAATTGTCTCTACAATCTCAAGGGTTTATATTCCCTCTTTAAATAAGGTTTTTTTTTTTGTAGTGATTGTCAGTCGCTAACCCTATCCGTTAACCAACGTCCCTTGCTAACTGGGTGCATTGAAGTGGTCGACAAGCTGTATGTCGCTAATTTTTAAATTAAATTTTTTATGGTCACGTTTGTCGCTAATCTTGTAAAATGATGGTGTTTTAGTCGTTTTAGCGGCAAGATTAGCGACGGACTTCTGTCGCTACACTAATTTTTTTGTCATATAAGGCAATAGATGGGAACGAAGAACAGTGCGAGAGAGTGAGAAGAGAAAAGATGAGAGAATTTTTTTAGGAGAACCACTATACCATCGCTGGAGAGTCATCCCGTCCTATTTAGAATACTCATCTCTCGATCATCTACACATTAATCGTAAGTTTTTTCATTTTTAATTGTTTAAAATTTATTATTATGTTAATCGTATATTTCTCTTAAGTTGAACCGTTTAAGATCATATTTGAATATTAGTATGTTGAATTTATATTGTTGATTTAGTATGTTAATTGAGTAGTATTAGTTGATGAATGTGTTGATTGAGTAGTAATAGTTGACCCGTTTAAGATTATTATGTTGACTAAATTGTATTAGTTGAATGAATATGTTGATTGAGTAGTATTAGTTGACCCGTTTAAGATAATTATGTTGACTGGGTTTTTTGAATTGTTTAACTTTAGGGATATTAGTATGTTGAATCGTCTGTCTTTAGTATGTTGAATGAATAATATAAGTTAACTCGTTTAAAAATAGTATGTTAAATCATTTTCCATTAGTATGTTGATTAAATAATATTGGTTGACACATTTAAAATTAATATGTTCATTGAGTATAGTGGTATTAGTACGTTGAGTCGTTTAAGCTGATTATATATGTTGGGAAATTATTGAGTTAAGTTTCGATTAAAATGGCAAAATGTTCTCCCTATAATAATGTAAGTAAATTGTATTCAGTTGAGTTAGACTAGAAGTAGTCAGTTCAACTGTTAGGCCATGTTCTTTTTGGGTTTTAAGTGGTTTTTAAAAACAGGTTTTTGAAAACCAATGGTTTTTGTAATCCATGGGGTTTTAAAATCTTTGTTCTTTTTGGGTTTTGAGTAGGGTAGATTTTAACTTTATTATGTAAAAGTAAAGGAGTGTTGTATAGGTTATCTATAGGGTTATAGGCTTAGGATGGATTTTAGATTTCAAAATCCAAATCCAGGTTTTTAAAACAAAAAAAGAACATAGCCTTAGGGAACTGAAGTACATTTGCTAATTCTTAGAGTGTATCTAAGTGGCATTCGCAGAAGACAAGTCTACTGGAATGAAGTCATCTGAAGAAGGCACCTTAGGTATAAATGTTTTCTAAGTGCATTTATGCTAAGGAAAGTACAATCAGTAGAGAAGTGGAAGTCTACTGATGAAGACTAACGAAGTGCATTCAAAGCTAAACACATTAAAAGTTGTTAGTTAATCTGGTTGGAATAAGGCAAATCAAATATCAGTAAAGCTTGCAATAAATGAAGGAATAAGAACGTTCTCTCAGTCGAGTTCCACCTTAAAACCAGACAGACTCTGATCCAAGTTAATTGTGTGGCCCAATGAGAAGTTGACACGTAAGTGTACCCTACTGACAGTCGACCTGTCACAGACTGACAAGTACCAAAAGTCATGCCTTAACTTTTTCAGAGAGTTGGTAGCAGGCAAAGATTTTCAAGCCGTTCTTGATGCGACCTAAAGCCAAAAATAGAGTCGTTTGAACCAATCAGATGTAAGAGACTTACTTTAGAAGATTCATCTCCAACGGGAAGATTTTCAAGAAGGCCTATAAATACAGGAGGTCGTGCTCATTTCTAAGCACGTAAGACTTCAAAGATCAAGCATTCTCTACACTCACAAACACACAAACGAAGCACTCGAAATTACTCAAGTTTCCCAAGTGTTTCATTATTCGTAGAAAGTTTTACAAAACCTTCTGTAATCGAGCTTATAATCATATCAAAAGCTTAGATCGAGATAATCCATCCTTAAAGCTTCTAAGCTAAACTTGTAAGGATTATCTCACACAAGTTGGAACCAAACCCTACTCAAAACCCTACCCCAAAGTTAGGTTGAGAAATAGAGTTAGAGGTGTTAGTAAGCTGATTGTTGATATCAGTCTGAAAGCTGATTTTTGGGAACTAGGACCCTGATCAGTGCACCTTGGCACTATTACACAAGGAATTTCAAGTGAAAGAAATTCTCCTGTTTGATCAGGATAGTGGACGTAGAAGATTCTTCTTCGAACCACTTTATATCTTGTGCATTTACTTTTCAGTCTATTCCTTAAGTGTGAGTTGTGATAAACAAGTTTTCATCAACCAAAACGATTATTTCTTAAAGGGCTCACTTTCCGCATCTGGAAGCTAATTATATAGCAATTCAACTGAAAGTCTAGAGCTTTCAGTAGAGTTGATATCTCAGTAAGCTTTCCAAGTAGATCTCAGTAGACTTCCTAAGTCAGCTGAAGGTTTACTCTTAAGTTATCTGATAAAGTTTTAAGATAAAAGTTTTAATTTGTAACACAGGTGTATTCCTCCCCCCCCCCTCTATACACATGTATAACTCATTTCGGGACAAACAATATACATTAATATGTTGATTGATTATGATTGATTGAATAACATGTAAATCATACATTAGCATATGAATTTTAGTATGTTGAATATTATATTAAGTCATTTAAGTTGAATATGTACATTAGTTTGAATAAGATTAGTTGATTGAGTGGACAAAGCAGTGACCTCGAGATATCAGAGTGGCCCTAGTCAGGAAAAAATACTAGGGAAGAGACGAAAGGGTGAATTCACTGAGACCCTATGTCCCGGAGGTTCGACGATCGAGGTCTATGTCGCAAAACTCTTCATAGGATCCATCTGAGAACCAAGGACACGAGTAATATGTCTCGCAATCACAGGCTCTCGAGAGCTCCTCCTCACTCCAGCATCCCGTCTCTGACTCTTGAATTCCCCTTAAGCCCCGTGGAGGCTCGTAAATTTTTTAATATACTTTTTACTAAAAGAATTAACTAATTATTTTACTGAATTTACATTTTTCATGTCACATTTTTATTCCAGATCACCAGACTGCTCACGAGGTGAGTACTGCCATCAAGACCTTCAAATTCGAGGTTGGCGCTCACCGGTAGAGTCTTGTCTCCAAGCATAAGGAGTATTTTGAGGAGTTCAAGGTACATAATTTTACTGCTTATTACTTTTTACTTATTTATATATTTATATAAAATTGATATTTATATTTAAATGTAATTGCAGAAAAAATGTGTTTGGTTAGATTAGTACGATGACCAAATGTACGCCAGCTTTTGTAGTAAAACCGTTGAGTGGTACAATAACATCTTGTTTAGTAAGAGGACGACATGGTTGAATAAGGGGAAGATCATTGATCTAGAGAGAGGAGTCAAAGACCGATCATTGTGGATGCCCTAGTTGCCCAATGGACAAGTCCTTGGTTCACCGACAAGTCTGCAAAGAACAAGGCGAATCATTTGAGTGGCCCGAATGGGACGGAGTCGCTACACATCGGGATGGTTTGCGGTTCATTTACAAGCACAAGCTCAATTTTGTAAGTTTTAACTATTTAATAGTTATTTTTTATAATTAGTTATAATGTATTAATTTATATATTTGGTTCGTAATAAGAGCGGGCGCATGGGTGAACGCTCTCACTCACTTTGAGAGGTTGAAGCTTGCTCAGCCAGTGGAACTGGAAATTGGGGTGTCCACCTGCAGCCGCACCACCAACATATAAGTAATTAAGTCTACTAACTAAATTTCAATACTACGATTATTATTTCAAATTTATATTTATATATATATTAGTTAAATTATAATTAATTTGCAGAGGAAGATGAACGAGACCATCAATGAGGCCAAGTTACAGGCTCATCCTACTACTACTCAAGCTAAGACGTCTGGGGAGAACCCTACCCCAATTGACAAGGTCCTAATTTATTTGAAGATTGTCGATGCTAAAAAGGGGCAGATAGTTGGGTTATGCGATTAAGCTAAACTTGGGCTACGATCTTGTAGGTCTAGTTCGTCCTCCCAGTCTGCAATCGACTCTCACCCCTCCACCGAGCTAGAGCTTTAATTGTCGGAAGTTTGTGACCAAAGAGGTGTATGAGTGGCTATGTAGAAACGAAGAAAATGATGACATGGAGGAAGACAAGAAGAATGGATTTCAATCTGTTTGGAACAATTGTGTCCCAAACAAAGTTGATGTACACACATGGAAAGTGATATGAGAGTGTATTCCAATGAAAACCAATTTGCAATGGAAGAGAGTGTCAATGAACAATGATGCAGAATTATGTGTTTTTTGCCGAGTCCACAACGGAATGGTAAAAGACATAGTTTTTTTATTACAATATTTCCTATCAAGTTTGGATGAAGATTAGGGAGTGGATTGAAACCCAATCAGTACTACCCGTTGAACCTTTAACAAACTTATTGTCTTTTCAAAACCTTTTCAAAAGAAAGTCGGGAAAGATAGTAGTGGCATGCATATGGGAATGTACGGTGTCACCGTGACTCTTGTGGAAGAGGATAAACATGAAATTGATCAGGAACGAGACAGTATCTATCGAAAATATGGTAGAGGAAATAAAAGCTAGAACTTGGAGTTGGCTAACAGTGAAAGAATTAAGATAGGGAAATGTTAGTTTCAGTGACAGGAATGATAGGCCTTGTGTTGTACTTGGAGGCTGAAAAATGCATCTGTAATTTCTTGTTTTTTTTTTGGTATCCCTCATACCTGTAGTTACAATGTCGTTTTGGTTGGTTAATCAAAAATCTATTTTTCGATAAAAAAAAAGTATTAGTGTTAAATTTACCTTTAAAACATAATATATTAGAGCTCCAAAAAATGTATGGCTCGTATTATAAAGGAAATGAGATTCGTTTAATGTATGAGATCGTTTCATATAAGTTTTTTTTTGTCTTTTAAGTAAATTCACCACTATAAATTTCAAAATCATAATATATGTATAGGTTAGGTTCTAAAACTTAGCACAAATAATATCGTAAATATAATATGCTAAATTAAATTAAATTTAAGAAAAAACATATACATATATATCAAACGAGTCAGCCTTCTAAGCACAAGTTGCACTGTAGAATTGGGTACAGGGGTGAAACGTACAATATAGATAATTTGACTGAAAATATAAAATAAAATGTGTAGAATAGTATAATTAAAAAGTATGTGCATGTTAATATAATTGAAACATGACGAGTGCACATATCTTTATAATCCATGCACTAAGGTGCATATAAGATTGGGAGGGAGGTGATTATTTCCTTGTACATATCAGATTGTAAATTACATTATTCATTCTATATCATCTTATTATTTTCTTGTACATATCAGATCATAAATTATATTATTCCATCTATATCACCTAGAATAATTTGTAATCTCAATAGATTAGGAAATAGCTTGGAGAACAAGTAGACACACATATATACTGATCAAGACAAAGTTTTATATGAAAATGATTTACTATAAGTTTATTATGAAACTGCTTTAAAGTATAAAATATTTGATCATAAGTATAAAAGATATCATTAGGAGTATAAAAATTCAAGGTAAGTGATATTATATTGTAATTATTGTTGATTTTTTAAACCCCAAATTTAGATAATTTCAAATAATTCAATAATAAATTTATTATAAATTATTTTCATATAAAACCTACTCACTGACCAATTTTAAGCAATAAAATTAAATCGACAGCAATGTAGGTTATGTGTCATTTTTTGTGATATTATTTTTATTTTTAAACATGAAAAAATTAATTTAAAATTTAATTAAAATCTAAAAGATATATTAAGAATCTAATAAAATTTTAAAAATAATTAAATCAAATTTTTTTAAATAGAAATGTGAAAAAATATAAATAAAATCTGAAAAATATTATAAAAAATCAAATAAATCATGAAAAATAAATAAATTAAAAAAATATTAGAACTAAATAAAATCTGAAAAATATTTAAAAAAACCAATTAAAAAATTGGCTTTATTTTTTATAAAATAAATAAATAAATAAAATAAAACTTCAAATTCAATTAAAGCTAAACTAAAATTGTCTTTTTGATTTCACTATTTTTATAGTTAATTTTTTAAAAATATTTTTCAAATTTTGTTCAGCTTTAATTGATTTTTAAATATTTTTATTTTTCTATTTGATTTTTTAATTAATTTTGTTTAAAGATTTAGTTGATTTTTTATTTAATTTTTAAATTTAAATTTTAGAGATTTTATTTTAGTGTGCATACTCAAACTTAATGTTGTGTCAAAACGGAGGAGAACATAGTAATGATAAAATATAGTGTATTTAATAATCAATGTAATTTAATTTTAATGGGGTATAAATGTTGAATTTTAGGATGTAATAAATGATTAGACCAAAGTGGGGGCTAATAAATAGAGAATCAGAACCCCAAATCAACAATTAATAAAATAAAATAATATCCCGCTAATTAACAAAGTCAGACAATTCCCTCCCACTTGCTAAATTTCAAATTTTTGTTTCCACCCAAACCAATTTCAATTTTCACCATTTTTCATTTCCTCCCTCCTATACTGGAAGTCCCTCCATTAACCAATAATTCATACCAACAAATTTCCATATTGAAACAATTTTCAGAAACTTCCCTCCAAACATCCAAACAACATATAAAGATAAGATGGCGATCCCCATTCTCCATTGCAACCTCCCTTTCTTTCTTCGTAATCATCAATGAAGGCAAGTAAGCTTTCTGAGTTCGAGAATGGCAACAAAGAGAATATCCCACCGTTTTCATTGACAAAAAAGCCCAATCAGAAACTGAAATGTGCATCGGTGAAGATCAATAAGGGGCGGAGGCCTTTGAGGGATATTACTAATCTTTACTGCAGGCCTCAATTTACGGAATTTAAGCTGCCATCCTCTGTTTCAGTCTCCGGTCGGAACAGAAAGTTGGTTGATGATAGTTCGGAGCCCAGGTCTTGCTCCAAGATTTTGAGAAGAGATTTCAGATAGATACATAGATAGATTTTTTTTAACAGGATACATAGATAGATTCAATTCTGCCCAATATATCTTTTATTCTTTGATAGACTAATTTTTTTCTATTCGAATAGAAGGAAAATGCGATTGGGATATTTAATGATTTGTGCATTTACTGGTTTATCCAATTATAAATTCAAGAAATTACAAGTCTGGAGATTTGATTTGGCAAGATTTTTGGATTTCCATCTGTTTAAAATTATTTAATTAGCAACTCAAGTGTTCATTTAATTATCGTATCTAGTTTATTTTTTGGGTGCATTTTGAAATTTCGAAAGGAAAGATTAGTATATAGTTTGTGTTCCATGAAGAGCATAGTTTTTGTTTTTTTATTGGATGATGAAATTAAGGTGAAAAGCTGACAAACATAATGAGCTTCTAGAAAAAAAAAAGTTGGTATTCTAGTGCAGGCAATCAACTGTGATCGAAAGAACAAGGTCTGATAAGTTTTGGAGCACCTGTCAATATGTTATGTGTTTGAGTAAGAGGGCGTTTAGCAGTGCTTATAGGTAGTTTTTTAAAGAGCTTATAAGCGCTGTTAATATATTTGATAAAATAAGATATTTAACAACTTGTAAGGTTATAAAATAAGTTTCTAACAATTTATAAGATGTCTTAACTAAACTTAGTCAAACAAGCTCTAAGTATAATATGAACTATTTTTTTAAAATATTATTGTTACGGGTACATATTATCACTGTTTAAAATATATTTTATTTTTCAACAATAATAGTGTGTGTATATATGACAGCGATACTTGAGGAAATTCAGTTTAAACAATTTTTTGTCCATATACTTAATAGGTTATATCTTCATTCAAGTTTACATGAACTTTTTTATATTTGAATAGGAAAGTTGCTCCTATCCAAAATAGATCGATTGGCCTTTCACATTTTACAATATGTTTGATAAAATAGGGTATTTAACCGCTTATAAGATTATAAAATAAGTTTATAACATCTTTTAAGCTGTAAAAAAATAAATTGAGAAATCTCAATTTAGAAGGTGTTTGACTTGAGTTGAGAAGCATTACCAGTATGTTTCAAATGATTATAGTCAAACGGGCTCTTATCATCTCAATTCTCAACGTACCCTTAAGCCCTTTCAACATCACAAAGAAATGGCTAACATGGCCAAAATTTGTTGCTACTGAGTAAACAAACATTTTTGAAAACATAGAGTGTTCATTAGATCTGGAACTTCTAAAACACCATATGAAATCCTGAACAACAGAAAATCTAACTTAAAGTACTTTCATGTTTTTGGGTGGGTTTGCTACATACTTAATGATAGAGATCAATTGCACAAATTTGACTATAAGAGTGACAAAAGATTTTTCTTAGGTTACTCTAGGAATAGCAAAGCTTACAGAATATACAATTTGAGGGCTGATACTGTTCAAGAATCCTATAATGTGGTATTTGATGATACTTCTAGTATTGCGGGTACAAATTATGAGGATGATGTTGATGATCTCATTGAAACTCCAAAAGTTTCTGACCAGAAAAAAGATGTTGCCCAAAGTGAGACGTCATCAGGGACAACACTGCCTGAAAAATCTGAAAAGATTGTCAAGTCAGAAAACGTTTTAGAAACAGGAAGAACACCTTCTTCCAGGATTCTAAAGAGTCATCCAATGAATCAGATAATTGGTGAACAGTATACTGGAGTGCAAACCAGAAGGAGATTTGAAACTGACCCCAAGGATGTGGTAAGGTCTATTTGCATGTCCTTTATATGCAATCGGGTAAATTTTGAATGTTATCATTCATTAATTGAACCTAAAAATGTAGTTGAAGCTCTTAAAGATGTGAATTGGATAAATGCAATGCATGAAGAGCTAAACCAGTTTGAAAGAAATGAAGTTTGGAGTCTAGTTCCTAAACCTAGTCATAGTAATGTCATAGGAACAGGATTTTCAAAAATAAGACTGATGAAGCTGGTAATATAATTAGAAACAAAGCTAGGCTAGTGGCACAAGTTTATACTCAAATAGAAGGAATAGACTTTGATGAAACATTTGCTCCTGTAGCAAGAAATGAGTCTATTAGACTGTTATTAGCCATTGCATGCTTTGTTGATATTAAGCTACACCAAATGGATGTTAAAGTTGTCTTCTTAAATGGAATACTTAAAGATGAAGCTTATGTAGAACAACCAAAAGACTTTGAAATACCTGAATATCCTGATCATGTTTATAAATTGAATAAGGCTTTGTATGGTCTCAAACAAGTACCTAGAGCTTGGTATGAGAGACTAATTGATTTCCTAATTCAATTTGGTTTTATTAGAGGAGAAGCTGATAGGACTTTGTTTATTAAACATTCAAATGATTACCTCTTAATTGCCCAAATTTATGTACATGATATTGTATTTGGTTCAACAAGTGAACATATGCTGAATGAATTTGTGCATGAGATGACTTCAACATTTGAAATGTCTATGGTTGGTGATCTAAATTACTTTCTTGGATTGCAAATTAAACAAAGTAAAAATGGTATATTTTTCTCACAAAGTAAATATGCTAAGAATCTGGTTAAAAGGTTTGGATTAGAAAATGCTAAAATCATGAAAACGCCCATGGGTTCTACAAAAAAATTGAGTAAAGACAGTGATGGACATAATGTTGACCCAATATTGTACAGATCAATGATAGGAAGTTTGTTATATCTTACTTCTAATAGACCTGGCATCATGTTTAATGTTTGTTTATGTGCAAGATATCAGGCAAATCCTTAAAATATGTGGCTGAAACTAGTGAAATGGGTATTATGTACTCAAAAGACACTAACTGTGCTTTAGTTGGCTATAGTGATGCTGATTGGGCAGGAGATGTAGATGATAGGAAGAGCACCAGTGGTGGATGTTTCTTCATGGGGAACAATCTGATCTCATGGCATAGCAAGAAGCAAAACTGTGTTTCACAATCAACTGCTGAATCAGAATATGTTGCTGCAGGAAGTTGTTGTACACAACTTCTATGGTTAAGAAAAATATTTTATGATTATGGCATTGATAGTGATGTTCTGAATGTTTATTGTGATAATACTAGTGCCATAAATATCTCTAAAAACCATGTGCAACACTCATTAACTAAGCATATTAGTATAAGACAACATTTCATAAGAGACCTTGTAGAGAAAGAAGTTGTGAAATTGGAGTATGTTTCTACTGAAAAGCAATTAGCTGATATATTTACTAAAGCCCTTGATTATGAGAGGTTTTCTTCCCTTAGGAAATCTCTTGGTTTATGTAATATCTGAATCTGTTTTAACAGGATGTTGTGCAAAATGTTGACAACATTTTAAACAACATCAGTATGAGTCATGTTTTTATTTCTAAGTGTCAAACCTATTTTGTTTATTAAGTGAATTTTGTGTAGAAAGTTTTTCATTTGAACCTTGAAAATTATTTTCTGGACACACATCTCTTGAATGTTTTAAGATTTAAAATCACAATAAATGCTTAATCACTGAGTAACTATGAGACACAGAGCTCGCTACTACGACGATCTCTTTTCAAAAGGTAATTAAATATGCATCGATATTGGGTTAATTACTGAGTAACTATGGGACACGGAGCTCGCTACTACGATGATCTCTTTTCAAAAGGTAATTAATTCAATATAGTCATAATCCACTGAGTAACTATGGGGCATGGAGCTGACAACTAAGATGTACTCTTTCAAAAAGGTGGATCAATATGATCAAGTGATTTTGTGCTTGAAAAGTTGAAATTTATAAGTATGTTGAGGTGTGTATGTGCCATCATTTTGGTTATCACTGTGTAGGTTCAAATGTTCAAAATTTTCTCATGCATATTTACTTAAGATTCGAAAAATAGTAGATTCTGGAATATTAATGTGATAATTACTCTATTATTTCTTGATTTTAAATTAATTACAATATTTATAATTAAGGTAGTTATTTAATTATTCAGTTAATTATCCATATACTCCACACACAAACCCACGTTCTTCACCACTCAACATAAACCGTCGGATATCTCTCTCCATTACCCACGATTTCCACTTTTACTTGATGTGCTTCAATTAACTGCTTATTACTCTATAAATATTGAATATATTTGTGTGTTTAACATACAATAAGCTGAAATTAATTGAGTGATAAAAGCACAGAGTTAATTAGGAAGGTATTTTCGGTTTACGTATTATTGCATATATGTTTGTTTCGATTTCGTTCTTGCTTATATAATTGGAATTTAATGTTATTTTAATTGGGTGCATTATATTCCTGCAGGTATAATGTCTAACACTCAAACCTTTTCAAATTCACAAAGCTCAAGCAAACCAAACTCTCCAAACACATCCACAACCTCCGAAAATCCTCTCAACCTACTTGCTTCAATGGCTACTGGAAATGAAACTCTCAATGTCGACCAAAGTGTTGTGTCATCTACGCCAACACAACAACTCATTCCCCTCTCCATGGTTCTCCCTGAATCCACAACCATGGAGGAGATCGAGCGAATCGTTCAAACTGTTGGTAGCGCACATGTGCCTCCCACAATCACGATTGGGTCTGTACCAGTCGACTTAACTAAGTTTATGCCAGAATCAAGTGGTGAGCCTTCAAACCCTTCATCTCATTCACAAATTCCTACTGAAAATCCTATTTCTAAAACCCATGTTCCAGAAATTCCTACTGAAAACCCTAAACCTACTTAAATTCAAAATCCTATGGCAACAGATGAACCTACACCTGTTGTTGAACCTGTAGTTGAAACTAACCCCACTCAAAATTCACCAAAACCTGCTAAAACCTCTAATGTTGCTGTAAGTGTTGACCCAACACTGTTACCAGATGAAGACTTTCTTATGCATGTTGATTTAGATGGAAAAATGCAACTGTTCTTGACATCATTCAAACTTATAAAAATATGGTTCGATGCTCTTCAAGGCAGAGACTCACTATTGGTGGTAGGGATGTTAACTTGAACCAGTTTTCTTATATCAAAGAGAAAGCTGAGAAAGAGAGAGTTGATATGAGAAAAGCTGAAGAGAAGAAAGCTGGAAAAGGAAAGGAACCTGATGAACCTTCTAACCCTGAGGAAGGTGAAACTGATTCTGATCTTGGGGAAGAGTCATCTAACTCTGATGGTGGATTGGCCAAGAAATTACAGAACCTAACTGCCAAAGGAAAAGAAGAAGAAGAATGATCCAAAACCTTTTACAAGGTATGGTGGCAAAAGGAGAATATCATTTAGGACTATGGGAAAGAAGGTGGACTATTCTGAGTCCAGGAAAAAGAAGCCAAGGGATGATGGAACAAGCTCGAAGCCTGTTCATGTGTCTGAATCTGTGAAGGAAGAAAGTGAACCTGAACCTGAAGGAGAAGCTGCTCAAGAGGCTGAAGCTGAAGTTGATACTGTGATGAAGGAGATGTCATCTGAAGAAGATGTTGACATGGAGATCCCACTCAAAGCTTTCTTTGCAAACAGAACTGAAGGAAGGTGTAACGCCCCGAACCCAATATATATTAATTATATCGAATTCGAAGTGTTATTGTGATCAAAAGTCCGAACTATAAAATTTTTGAAGGAATATAACGGAAATGAGAGATAATGAGTTTTATGCAGCGGAAGAAATGAATAGAATAATTTTAATGTGTATCTCTCACACATATATGTGTACATAAGGCATAGTATTAACAGAATGTTTTATTTAAGTGGGGAACTCCGTGTCGTCTCTATTACTGTCCTTGCTCCACGAAATCATAATCTGCAAGGGGATTAGGAAAAAGGGGCGTGAGAATTGAATTCTCACATATGGGTGATTTGCAACATCATGGGATTGGTAAATCCGAAATATATTAAATTATACTCATTGATAAAGTGTTTATTTTATTTAATCAGTTTCATATAAAAATTTAAACAGCATTAAGCATACTTCGCATAATATAATTGAAATAGCACAAGTTGGTTCACATTAAGGCAAAGCCCAAAGTCATATCACATATTATCACAATTATCAAACCATAAATGTACAATCATTCTCCTTCCATCATAGTGATCCTTTTCAACTCCAACCATCAACAGTCTTGATTCCGAGGGCGTCAAACGACAGCTGTCCCCGGAGACCGGAAAAATAATCAACGACCTTGATTCCGAGGGCGTCCAACGACAGCTGTCCCCGGAGGCCGGAAAAACAATACTCAAATCACAACTCCGTACTTACTGACTTTCCATAAAACTGATAACTGAACTGATTCATGCTCACGTAAGGTGTTTACTCATGCAGTGGTGATCGATTCACAAAACAACAGGCTAATATATAACATATGTAGTTATATCACATAATCCAAACAGTTATATAGATAGGTGTTACATTTATGTTGGATTAGGTATTTTTGATTTGATTTAATTTAGTCGAGTTCAGAAAATACCGGCACGACGTTATTTATAGCAGATCAATCAACGGATCATCACCCACCTGATTGTTTCGAGTCCCGAGAATGATGTGTAGGCAGAGGGTCGAAAACCTCGTGCGCGTTCCAACTAGTACCGAATCCTAGTAGGAAGATATTTAATTAAAAGTTGACCTTTGAAAACGTTTAGGAAAACTTGAGAGTTTGTGTTACGAGAATCGAGAGAGTTGTGGTCTTATAAACTCAAAAGGACTTGCTTAAGGGTCACACTCTATTTTGGTAAATACACCACTTCTAAAAAGGTGAGTGTATTGAGGGAGTGTATTTACTAGTATACTTGTGGTATGACTATCTCGATTACTACAAAAACAATCTTTTGATAAGTACACCCCTTTTTAAGAGGAGGTGTATTAGGGGGTGTATTTACTAAAAGCAGTAGTGTAACAGGGGGGTGTATTTACTGATTTCTGTGGTGTAACAGGGGGGTGTATTTACTGAATTTAGGGTGTCCTTAATAAAGGTCCTTTAAGGAAGAAAATATAAGAATTAATCTTGGAATTACTTAGAAAAATATTAAATTACTTAGAAAAATATTAATAAAATTAAAGAAAAGGTTTTTCTTTTCTTAAAAATTCTATTTCTCATTTTAAAAGAAATCTTGAAAATAATTAATCATATTTATAAATAAAAACCCTTTATTAAAACTTATTAATAAACTTAGACTTTTTAAGAAGTTTATAAAAAGTACTTTTCTTTTCTAATATTAATAACACTTCTAAAATTGATTAGTGACACTTTCTAAATAAAAGAATAATACCATTTTCTACCTTTTTCATTTGTTTACTAAATTGGGTATTAAACGACTTATCTTTTCGTTCCAAAATTTCTAACAGTCGCACAAAGGGAAGACGAGTTTCCCTTTGCCTCCAAAAACTCAACTAACAATAAAACAAACTAATTTCGGCACCACATCATCAGCTAACCAAACCAAACTAATTCATCCTTCTAATAATATCAACTAGCTAAAACAACAATACTAATCTATCCATTCAATAACACTAAACAACTATTTCAACACCACCATTATACTAACAATTTAAAATCATTCGTAAGTAGAATTCTAACAATAATAAAGTCCCATCTACAAGTCTCAAAGGCTCCAAAACATCTCAAACTCACTTAAAACGGTTTAAATTCTATTCCAACAATTACAAGAAATAGAGAGGAGATTGGCGATTCTTACGAGTCCCAAACCGGGCAGCCTAACGGCGTAGCTTGAAGGCTCGTCGGGTAAATTCGAGCAGCCTAACGGCGTTGTAAAATGATTCGGTAATTCGTCGGATATTTTGGACAGCCTAACGGCGTCGTTCGGGGATTCGGAAAAATGAATTGGGCAGCCTAACGGCGTCGGTTGGAATTTCCAGAAATTCGGCAACAGCAACCGGTTCAACGGCGTCAAATTGAACGGAAAATTAAACGAAATAAGGTCTCGGTTAGAAACTGGAATAAACCGGTATTCGAAATCGAATTAAACGGAATGAAATTCGAAGAAAAAAGGAAAGATTTCATCTAACCAAAGGTTGAGGAAGAGGCGGCGATGGCGGAGCTGGCTTCGCACGGCGGCGTTCGCGAAGGGGAAGGGGCGGCGCTCGGCGGTCCGATGGGCTGGAGACGCAAGGGCGGCGTGACGGTGCTGAGAGGCGCGAGGCTTCGCGGTGCGTCGCTCGCGACGGTGGCCCTTGGCTGGAGATGAGCGGTGCTTGTCGACTGGGCACGGCGGCGTGTTCGAAGCTGAGGCGACGCGCGGCTGCGTGCTGGAGCACGGCGGTGCTCCGCGACGGCGGCGGCATAGGGGGCGACGACGGCGCTGAGCGAGGACGGCGGCGGCGCTTCGAGGCAGACGGCGGCGCTCGGTTTCGCGCCTGGAGGAGGAGGAGCGACGCGGCGGCTGTGCGATGAAGGAGGAGGAAAGGCGGAGGCGTCGCGGCTGACGGGCTGAAGGCGCGGCGGTCGCCGGTGGAAGAAGGAGGAGGAACTGGGCGTGAAAATGAAAACTAGAGAGAGAAAGAGGCGTGTGAAATTTGGGAAAGGAAAGAAATGAAAATGAGGAGAATGGGTATGTGTACGTGTTTTGTTCCTTGGGGAAAAGAAAGGGATATTTTAATTTTTTTTATTTCTTAATTAGTTAATTTTAAAGAAGGAATAAACATGTGGGTGAGATTTAATGTGTAATTAATTTAATTCAAAAAAGGAAAGTATATTATGTGGCCCGAATTTAACCCCCTTTAATTCAGATATTTTCGTTCCCACTTGATACGGTTCAGGGATCATTTGGTTCACGAGATTAATCCCGATTTGAAAATTAATACAGTTTTAAGACTCGAATAATATTTTAATGTATTTTAATTATTCTCAATAAATTAAACGGATCAAAATCCTGATTTTTAACCTTTGAATATTTAATTTCTCGTAGTCCTTTATTCGTTTGAAAGATTCGATTCTTTCTACGAATTTAGGAATTTGAAAAAGGGGTATATATTTAAATTACACAAATAGCACACAAAATAATAAAATAAAAAGAAACAAAGATTAAGAAAATAAAATAAGGGTTCTAGGAATATAAAAGGTATAAAACGGGACGGGGTATTACATCCTCACCCCCTTAACAGAATTTCGTCCCCGAAATTCAGCTTCTAGGTATTGCTTAAGCATTGAGGGTATTTGGTTAGGACTTCATCCTCTATTTCCCAAGTTGTTTCTTTTTTTTCTCGTGTCGGCTCCACTGGACTAGAACTAATGGTATCTCTTGATTCCTTAATAAGTGTAACTTCCTTCCTAGGATAGTAACTGGAACTTCTTCATAAGTCTGGTCACAGCTTAAACTTAAATCTATACGATTAATAACAGGGTTTGGATCGCTTATGTACTTCCTGAGTGTAGATATGTGGAACACATTATGCACTCGCCATAACTCTGGTGGTAGTGCTAAGCGATAAGCCACATCTCCGATTCTATTCAGGATGTCAAATGGCCCATTGTATCGCGACTTTAGCTTACCTCTTTTACCAAAACGGATTAGACCTTTCATTGGTGCCACTCGGAGAAATACTTTATCGCCAATGTCGAATTGTAAATCTCTTCTCCTAGCGTCCGCATATGAATTCTGACGGTCTTGAGTCGTTTAGATTCTTCCTTTAATCTTTGCGACTATCTCAACCGATCTTTCAACTAGTTCGGGTTCGAAAATCTTTCGAATTCCAACTTCATTCCAACAAACTGGTGATTTACACCCTTTCCCGTAACGTTCTTCGTACGGTGCCGTTTGTATTATCGCCTGATAACTGTTGTTATATGCGAACTCTACAAATGGCAGGTGGCTCTTCCAACTTCCTGCAAGATCTAGAGCGCAAGCTCTCAGCATACCTTCGAGTGTCTGGATAGTTCTTTCCGATTGTCCGTCAGTCTGCGAGTGGTATGCGGTGCTGAATTTCAATTCAGTACCCAAGGCTCATTGCAGACTTTCCCAGAATTTAGAGGTAAAACGGGGGTCTCTATCGGACACTATCGAGACTGGTACACTATGCAGTCTGATTATTTCAGCTATGTATAGTTGGGCGAGCTTGTCCAACGTATACGTCATTATAACAGGGTTAGAGTGGGCAGTTATCGTAAGTCTATCTACGATTACCTAAATGGCATCGTGATTTTTCACCGTTTTCAGAAATTCGGTGACAAAATCCATAGTGATGTTCTCCCATTTCCACTCTGGCATCTCCAGAGGATGCAACAACCCTGGAGGTCGTTGGTGATTTGCTTTAACTCGTTGGCAGGTTAAACAACTCCTGACGAATTGAGCTATTGATCTCTTCATACCCTTCACCAAAAGTTTCCTTCCAGTCCCCGATACATCATCGTCTATCCGGGGTGAATGGTGTACGGAGTGTTATGTGCCTCTTTCAGAATTTCATTCCTCATTCCTTCATCCTTAGGCACACAAATTCTGTTATCGAACATCAAAGCTCACTCAGTACTCAATACGAACCTCTAAATGGTTCCTTCCTCAGCGCGCTTACGTATTCCTCTCAAGGATTTATCGTTCTTTTGCGCTCCTAGGATCCTTTCTCGTAAGGTCGGTTATAGGGTGAACGGGTAAACCATGGTATCTGCACAATACTGCGTGCAAAATTCTAGGTTTAGGATGATCTGGTACTATATCTTACTCCACTCAAAATAGTTTTGTCTAACTACTTACTCTAAAACTTCTGGTCCAAAAAGAGTGGCTTAGTGGGGAGGTTTGGTTTTTGAAAGCTTCTCCATTAGTTAAAACCAAAATAACTTCTTGGTTTTCTTGGTCGACTAAGTTTGTTGTCACTCTACCTAATCTAACACTTAGAAGGTTTTCTAATCCTCAAGCATGCAAACTTTTCTTCCTACATAGTTGCAAATTTCCTCTACTTCGAAGTCTACTATGTATCCCATAGATAAAAATCAATTGTCCTTTCTTTTTAAACTAAAATATTCCCATAACATATAAATGTTAATTCTTAACACATAAGACTTAAGATTACATCTAGCTTACTCATTCCACAAAAAGGCTCTACTTAAGCTTAAAATCTTATGTTATCCCAAAAGAAAGTAACTATGCCCATGTTTCATATTTCTTCTTATGCACAAAACTAGTTCGTTCTCAATAACGTCTAGCTACTCAACTTAAGAACGTGCAGTTCAGTTTCTATTTGACGTTCATCCAAGTCTATCTCCAATTAATTCACTCGGCTTAGGTTCTCATTGTATTCCTCAAAAGTTCACTTTCACTTAAGGTCTATTCTTCTATACTCTATATCCTCAAATTTTTCTTAAATTCTTAGGCACAAGGGAGCGAGATGCTCTAGTACTAATCGATACACAAGCAGTTGATCCAAAATTCACACTTGCTGAATTTGGAATAAAACTTCTCTCGTCTCATTATCCTTAAGACTGCCTTGAGATGTTCTTCGTGTTGCTCTTTGTCCTTAGAGCACACAAGAATGTCGTCAATGAAGACGATGACGAATTGGTCCAGGTACGGATGAAACACTCTACTTATCATATCCATGAAAATTGTCGGAGCGTTTGTTACTCCAAAAGGCATCACGGTGAATTCGTAATGTCCATACCAAGTCCGAAATGCTGTCTTCGGGATATTCTCGCTCTTGACCTTTAGCTGGTGGTAACCAGACCTTAGATCGATCTTTGAGAATACCGTAGCATTCTTCAACTGGTCGAACAAGTCTTCTATCCTTGGAGAAGGATATTTGTTCTTAATGATCAGTTGATTGAGACCTCGATAGTCTATGTACATACGGAAAGTTCCATCTTTCTTCTTTACGAACAACACGGGTGCTCCCCATGGTGATGCACTAGGCTTGATGAACTTCTTTTCAAACAAGCATTGCAGTTGTTCCTTCAGTTCTTCTAATGCCTCTGGCGCCATTCGATAGGGTGCTTTAGATACTGGTGCTGCCCCAAGTATCAAGTCGATGGAGAACTCTATCTGACGATCAGGAGGTAACCCGGTTAATTCCTCGGGAAACACGTCAAGATATCCATCCACAATTGGCACCTTGATGCGCAACTTGTCGTCTTTCTCTCCTGCTGAGATGTGGACGAGGTAAGCTTGGCATTCCTCTTTTCGTAATATTACTGCAGCTTAGATTGCTGATATTACTCGGGTTTCCTTCTTGGTCTTGATTTCACGAAATGTGAAGCATTGAACATTTTGGGTTTCGAGGTCGATCTCTCATTCTGCGCATTCTATTATCGCTTCGTCCTTTGTTAACTAGTCAAAGCCTAAGATTATACCAAAGATTTTCATCTTAAGGATGAGAAGATCGGACTCTACTAAGTGATCGCTTAGCGTTAGGGGTAATCCTCAAATTCGGTCCTTAATTTCCATAGTAGTTCCAGACATTTCTTAGCGCGGCCTGCTGAGGTGGCTTAGGTTCAGCCTGAGAAGGTGAGTTCTGTCCTATAGGATTCACTGATATAGGAATGGGGTTAACGTGGGGTCGTCCACGTCTACGTTCTGGTGCCATTCTAAAGGTGGTTCTGATCGGAAAAGAATAATATTGATACGATATGTATAGGTGCGAGAAAGTTATACAAACATAATCGGACTAACCAAAATTAACACAAAACGTTCACTGAAACACGTGTGGTACGTAATTCACCAGCTGCGCATTGGGGCCCCAATGGTACAGTGCTCACATTTGCACAGTATTCTAGGAACAACTAATGTGTCATTAAGTGATAATCAGATAAAATATGACATTTAATATATAAAGCAAGTAAAACATATTGACAAGTAGTGAGCACATAATAAGTATATATATATCTAAAAAGTTTTGGTCCTACGGAGGTCAGTCTCCTTACATTACGTCATAGAGTACAAAAGGTTTCTAAGTAATGCTAAAGCATCGTATCCTCACATCAATTCGGACCACGAGCGACAAAAGGAGCAGGTTAGAGCTACGCTACTATGGTCTAAGTAAAACGGTCATACATCTGACTACTACTATATGTCAGGAAAGGGTGGCACATCTATGTTGTACGTATTTGTGACTACAACAAAAAGGATAACTATTTAAAAGGATTTGATCACTCTGAATGATCATTACTATCAAACGGAAATACCCATTGTCGGCTTCTTTCTAGGTATGTCTCCAAGTGAATGTGGGGCCTTTGTTGAACTGGGTCTTCTATTCTCGTCCGTTCGAGTAGTCTTACTGCGATAGGACGGAGAACAACTCAGTAACCTTTCTGGCAAAATAAATCACGGCTGTCAAATATGTCTCGTCTGGGGATATTTGAGTGGCTATTGCCTTTGCACGCAGTCTCGTGAACTGGGTTATAAACACACTTATAGGTTCTAAGGTTAGCTAAGTGTCTTCTAATTATCGGGATATAACTATCTTAGGTGGATTCTTATATGGAAAAGAGTTTCCTAGTCAAAATTTTAGTTATTGCAGAAACATTATTTAAACAATTAAGGCACATAGTTCAAATAATCATATAACATCATTTATGAAGTTTATAAATTTACACAAATATATTTATTTTTATCTTTTACTAATTATCTGCATTTCAATAGTATTATAAACGACATTTCGGGGTTCTTTCTACACCTCGTAGGTGTTGTTTCGAGTTCGCGATCTTTTGATTGGAGTTTTGTTATGAAAGTCAAGTTGTCGTAATATAACAAACTTTAAGGCAATAAAATAAGAACATACCTTCGAGGAGCTTTTGACGGTAATAGGAGACACATTTCCCCTCAAGTGATTTAATTAGTGATCTATACTTACATGATAAGAAAATTTAATTAAAGAGAAAGAATTTTGGTTTGATGAAAACAATGATTTTGAGTTTAGGTCCGAAAGTTTGAACATAAGCTCTGATACCACCTGTAACGCCCCGAACCCAATATATATTAATTATATCGAATTCGAAGTGTTATTGTGATCAAAAGTCCGAACTATAAAATTTTTGAAGGAATATAACGGAAATGAGAGATAATGAGTTTTATGCAGCGGAAGAAATGAATAGAATAATTTTAATGTGTATCTCTCACACATATATGTGTACATAAGGCATAGTATTAACAGAATGTTTTATTTAAGTGGGGAACTCCGTGTCGTCTCTATTACTGTCCTTGCTCCACGAAATCATAATCTGCAAGGGGATTAGGAAAAAGGGGCGTGAGAATTGAATTCTCACATATGGGTGATTTGCAACATCATGGGATTGGTAAATCCGAAATATATTAAATTATACTCATTGATAAAGTGTTTATTTTATTTAATCAGTTTCATATAAAAATTTAAACGGCATTAAGCATACTTCGCATAATATAATTGAAATAGCACAAGTTGGTTCACATTAAGGCAAAGCCCAAAGTCATATCACATATTATCACAATTATCAAACCATAAATGTACAATCATTCTCATTCCATCATAGTGATCCTTTTCAACTCCAACCATCAACAGTCTTGATTCCGAGGGCGTCAAACGACAGCTGTCCCCGGAGACCGGAAAAATAATCAACGACCTTGATTCCGAGGGCGTCCAACGACAGCTGTCCCCGGAGGCCGGAAAAACAATACTCAAATCACAACTCCGTACTTACTGACTTTCCATAAAACTGATAACTGAACTGATTCATGCTCACGTAAGGTGTTTACTCATGCAGTGGTGATCGATTCACAAAACAACAGGCTAATATATAACATATGTAGTTATATCACATAATCCAAACAGTTATATAGATAGGTGTTACATTTATGTTGGATTAGGTATTTTTGATTTGATTTAATTTAGTCGAGTTCAGAAAATACCGGCACGACGTTATTTATAGCAGATCAATCAACGGATCATCACCCACCTGATTGTTTCGAGTCCCGAGAATGATGTGTAGGCAGAGGGTCGAAAACCTCGTGCGCGTTCCAACTAGTACCGAATCCTAGTAGGAAGATATTTAATTAAAAGTTGACCTTTGAAAACGTTTAGGAAAACTTGAGAGTTTGTGTTACGAGAATCGAGAGAGTTGTGGTCTTATAAACTCAAAAGGACTTGCTTAAGGGTCACACTCTATTTTGGTAAATACACCACTTCTAAAAAGGTGAGTGTATTGAGGGAGTGTATTTACTAGTATACTTGTGGTATGACTATCTCGATTACTACAAAAACAATCTTTTGATAAGTACACCCCTTTTTAAGAGGAGGTGTATTAGGGGGTGTATTTACTAAAAGCAGTAGTGTAACAGGGGGGTGTATTTACTGATTTCTGTGGTGTAACAGGGGGGTGTATTTACTGAATTTAGGGTGTCCTTAATAAAGGTCCTTTAAGGAAGAAAATATAAGAATTAATCTTGGAATTACTTAGAAAAATATTAAATTACTTAGAAAAATATTAATAAAATTAAAGAAAAGGTTTTTCTTTTCTTAAAAATTCTATTTCTCATTTTAAAAGAAATCTTGAAAATAATTAATCATATTTATAAATAAAAACCCTTTATTAAAACTTATTAATAAACTTAGACTTTTTAAGAAGTTTATAAAAAGTACTTTTCTTTTCTAATATTAATAACACTTCTAAAATTGATTAGTGACACTTTCTAAATAAAAGAATAATACCATTTTCTACCTTTTTCATTTGTTTACTAAATTGGGTATTAAACGACTTATCTTTTCGTTCCAAAATTTCTAACAGTCGCACAAAGGGAAGACGAGTTTCCCTTTGCCTCCAAAAACTCAACTAACAATAAAACAAACTAATTTCGGCACCACATCATCAGCTAACCAAACCAAACTAATTCATCCTTCTAATAATATCAACTAGCTAAAACAACAATACTAATCTATCCATTCAATAACACTAAACAACTATTTCAACACCACCATTATACTAACAATTTAAAATCATTCGTAAGTAGAATTCTAACAATAATAAAGTCCCATCTACAAGTCTCAAAGGCTCCAAAACATCTCAAACTCACTTAAAACGGTTTAAATTCTATTCCAACAATTACAAGAAATAGAGAGGAGATTGGCGATTCTTACGAGTCCCAAACCGGGCAGCCTAACGGCGTAGCTTGAAGGCTCGTCGGGTAAATTCGAGCAGCCTAACGGCGTTGTAAAATGATTCGGTAATTCGTCGGATATTTTGGACAGCCTAACGGCGTCGTTCGGGGATTCGGAAAAATGAATTGGGCAGCCTAACGGCGTCGGTTGGAATTTCCAGAAATTCGGCAACAGCAACCGGTTCAACGGCGTCAAATTGAACGGAAAATTAAACGAAATAAGGTCTCGGTTAGAAACTGGAATAAACCGGTATTCGAAATCGAATTAAACGGAATGAAATTCGAAGAAAAAAGGAAAGATTTCATCTAACCAAAGGTTGAGGAAGAGGCGGCGATGGCGGAGCTGGCTTCGCACGGCGGCGTTCGCGAAGGGGAAGGGGCGGCGCTCGGCGGTCCGATGGGCTGGAGATGCAAGGGCGGCGTGACGGTGCTGAGAGGCGCGAGGCTTCGCGGTGCGTCGCTCGCGACGGTGGCCCTTGGCTGGAGATGAGCGGTGCTTGTCGACTGGGCACGGCGGCGTGTTCGAAGCTGAGGCGACGCGCGGCTGCGTGCTGGAGCACGGCGGTGCTCCGCGACGGCGGCGACATAGGGGGCGACGACGGCGCTGAGCGAGGACGGCGGCGGCGCTTCGAGGCAGACGGCGGCGCTCGGTTTCGCGCCTGGAGGAGGAGGAGCGACGCGGCGGCTGTGCGATGAAGGAGGAGGAAAGGCGGAGGCGTCGCGGCTGACGGGCTGAAGGCGCGGCGGTCGCCGGTGGAAGAAGGAGGAGGAACTGGGCGTGAAAATGAAAACTAGAGAGAGAAAGAGGCGTGTGAAATTTGGGAAAGGAAAGAAATGAAAATGAGGAGAATGGGTATGTGTACGTGTTTTGTTCCTTGGGGAAAAGAAAGGGATATTTTAATTTTTTTTTATTTCTTAATTAGTTAATTTTAAAGAAGGAATAAACATGTGGGTGAGATTTAATGTGTAATTAATTTAATTCAAAAAAGGAAAGTATATTATGTGGCCCGAATTTAACCCCCTTTAATTCAGATATTTTCGTTCCCACTTGATACGGTTCAGGGATCATTTGGTTCACGAGATTAATCCCGATTTGAAAATTAATACAGTTTTAAGACTCGAATAATATTTTAATGTATTTTAATTATTCTCAATAAATTAAACGGATCAAAATCCTGATTTTTAACCTTTGAATATTTAATTTCTCGTAGTCCTTTATTCGTTTGAAAGATTCGATTCTTTCTACGAATTTAGGAATTTGAAAAAGGGGTATATATTTAAATTACACAAATAGCACACAAAATAATAAAATAAAAAGAAACAAAGATTAAGAAAATAAAATAAGGGTTCTAGGAATATAAAAGGTATAAAACGGGACGGGGTATTACAGAAGGACCAAGCACAAACATGATCCTTCTACTGCCAGGAGAGAAATCAGAAGCAAAAGAAGAAGTGATCCCACTCATGTTGCTGAAAATGTTGCCTCACCTGAGACAATATCAGAATCTGAAGAAGAGGTTGTTGAACCTGAAGAGATTGGTGATCTACAATTGGCTGCCTACAACCAATTCAACATGTTTGACTGAAGAACAATCTATCCTTTTATATAGGATAGGTGAGCTGAATGTGTTTGATTTAGGTCAAACTATATTTAATAACATGTTGAGGTATGCTGGAGAAATTAGTGGAAGAGGTCGATTGCCATATCCTTGTTTGATACACCAATTGCTGCAAGATAAAGAGTTTGAAAGAGCTGGAGATGAAGTAATCAGTAGTTATGCACCTGCTCTTGGAATCAACCATCAGTTGTTGATCGGCAACAACAAAGTGATTGATTTACCCCTTCCAGGACCAAGAGTTGATGTACCTATGCCTGAAGCTGAACCAGAACAACAGTGTACTCAAAACAGAGGGAGTGTTGACCCCAATGTTCAACATACCTGATGACATCAATGTTGATGGGTCATTTGTTTCTTCTGTTACCACATCTGCTCCATATATCTCTAATCAAATTGTAGATTTGGACAAGACTATTGAAGGCTTGAAGAGAACTCTATCCAGGATGGAACAACAAAGAAATTTTTGGAGATTTATGTTTTCTACATCAACAGGGGGAGTAGCTGATGAAAATGCTCCACAAAGGCCTGAAGATGTTGCTGGACCATCTGGCAATGGAGGTTCTAATCAAGGAGAAGATGTTGGTGATGATGCTGAAGTCAATGTTGCTGCTGATGCTATACCAAGGAATGAAGATGATGACCTTTGAAGGTCAATTTAGAGTTTGAAGATAGTGGGAGATTCAAGTATGGGAGAGTCTGTGCAGATTTAATGAAGATGCAGTTGTTGATATCCTACAGCCCAATCCTTTTCCATCTTGGTTTATATTTTCCTTTATTGTAATAGCTCTTGAATATTTGAAGCTAGCTAATGTTATGTTAGCTTTCTAGCTCTGTTAAATTTGTATCTAGGATTAACTCTAGTAGATCTATCTAGCTCTGATAGTTTTTATATTGTTTAGAATCATTAGTTTAAGTTCATATCATTACTCTGAACAATAGTTGTTTGAACATAGTTTATTGTTTGTGTCTGTTGCTCATACAAAGGCTCTGAACAATAATTATGTTTTGTTGTTGCTGTCTTATCTTAAGAACAACTTGTTTGTTTTTTGATTATGTTTGGGCTAAGCATGATTTGTGCTTAGTTAAATCTTGATCTTTTGGCATTTTTGGCAGACTAATATCTATTTTTGGATATTCATTTGTCATTGTCTATTACGCACATATTACTAAGATTTTCATCAGGTTTGTTGTAGTAGAAAGACCAAATTGGAGGAGATTGTTAATGTTATGTCAGTGTTGTAAAAAATGTTTAGGCAACATTCTGGATAACATTACTGAATTTGCCCTTTCTCCTAACACTAACACTTTTGTTCTATGTTGTGTTTGATGTCGTGTTCACAGGTTGAAGACCTAGAATGTTCCAGGTCATACGACTGCGATTATCAAGTGAGGAGATCAAATACATCATGGGCGGTTATTTCTTAATCATGGAGTTAGTGGAGGAAATTGTTTCTAGGTCATTCCAAACTGATCTAGTAATTGTAACTTCCGGTGGATCCTACATCTATAAATACCAGAAGATAGACGAAAGAAAAACTAGGGAAAATAAGCCAGGAAATAGTAACCAAGAGCTACGCTATCGAGTGTTCAAGTACATCTAGTGTAGAAGAGCCATTACTATTATCTTTTGTGTTGGTCGAGCGCTGCAATGCTCCTATCAGTATTGGGATCGAAAATAGACTAGATTAGGGTTTGAGTGTGATCAGTTTTCTAGTCATTGTAGATATGTTTAGACTGTGTGTTTACACCTTACCCTCACTTTGAGATTTTATGTTAGATATTTTTTTGTATTACTACATGGTTATAGTGAAGCTTTTCGCCATGAGGCATCATATACTTTATTTTAGTCTATGAAAAATTTTGAATTCCGTTTGCAAGGTGTTTAAGTCTTCCGCTGCTTAGAACTACTTAGATCTGTTCATAACTGTTCGTAACCGTCTTGTGTTGTCGGGCATGTTATCAACATTTCAGTTAACACGACTCTGAAAAACACCACGCACACTCACAAATTTCACTCTATACATATTGTACGCTTAAAGAAAATAAACCAATATAGAACTTAAGCAACTGAAAATCCAAAAATCATGCTAAATCAAATCTCCACGCTTCTATTTTCATGAGCTGGCAAATGCACGTATCAATAAATATCCAATCTCAAACATAAAAAAACTAAATGGGCTTCAGAATCGAATCTATCTATTCTATCTAAAACCTCTCCTCAAGATCTCGGAGCAAGATCTGGGCTCTGAAGTATCATCAACCAGTTTTTGTCTCATGACTAAAACAGAGGATGGCGGCTTAAAATCCCTGAATTGAGGCCTGCAGTAAAGATTAGTAATGTCCCTCAGAGGCCTACGCCCCTTATTGATCTTCACCGATGCACAATTCAGGGGGCGTTTGGTTAACAACTTTTCAATGGTAATGGGAATGAGATTGAAAATTAGTGTAATTAGCATGGTTAATGAGAACAAAATCACTACCTCTCCTCCTAAATAAGGTAATCACTACTCCATTTTGATTACCCTATTTTCTTCCTACAATCATTCTCCTCAATCACTCCCCCCTTCCTCCACCAACAACCATTTGTTGTTAATTTATATTCCAAAATTGGGGCATGACACTAGCAATGGTGTCACCATTGGGACACTTTTTCTCCTAACATATTATTTTTCTTATGAGGGCATAGATGAAAATAAATTTTCATTCCCATTACCATTGAAGAATTGCTAATCAAGCGCCCCCTCAGTTTCTGATTGTCCGGGCCGGGCTTTTTAGTCGATGAAAACGGTGGGATGTTCTCCTTGTTCTCATTCTCTAACACATAAATATTGGTTGCCTTCATTGATGATAATAAGAATAAGAAATCCAACAAAGAGAGGTTGCAATGGAGGTGTGTGAGAATGGGGATCGCCATCTTATCTTTATATGCAGTGTGGATGTTTGGAGAGAAATGTCAGAAAATTGTTTCTAAGATTGAATTATTATTTATTGGAGGGATTTCCAAGATAGGAATAGGAATAGGTGGGAGGAATTGAAATTTGGTGCTAATTGCAGTCTCTGTGTTTGGGTGGAAAGTGGAAATTTTAAAATAGGAGGGAATTGTCTAGAGAAATGAAATCATAACTCCTTCTATTTGTCAATCTTCTCATTCCTACGTGACATCTCTATATTTCTTTTATTTTAAAATCCTGCAATTTCATGAGCCCACCCCTTTTAAACGGTTTTTAAAATTTTCTTTTATTTTATTTTTATTTAAACATGATTTTTTTAAAATCTCCATATCCAATTTTGAAACTCCTAACCCACTCACAACCGTTTGTGTATATCTTCCCAGTAATTAATCTTCTCCACCCCGCTGTTTGTGTATATCTTCGCAGTAATTAATTTAGTAAACTTCTCTGTTTTTTTTTTTCAAGAATAGATCTTTTTTGTCTTCGAATTCAACAATACGGTCTGCTTTTAAAAACTCTCGCCAGACTATCATGAATGTTTCGATAGGCTTAAAAATTTTTGCCTGACTGTCATCATTTATAGCAAGTGTTGTGTCAATCTCTTTTTAATTCTTCTTCACCGTTTCATACTCTCCACTTCTGCTTCCACCATCAATTCAACCACTTTTACTTCCTTTAATTGTCGTTGTAGATCCTCTATATTCAATTCTACTGAAAATTTGCATGAGAATTCACAGTAAAAAGGTCTTCTATATTTAATTTTTCAATTTGTTGCACGTTACTTTATATATATATATATATTTCTCATTTCGAACTTCTGCATTCTCATTACTCCCCTTTAAAACAATTTTTTTTTTTAAATTATTCACACATGATATCACATTTTGATGGTAGGAAAGATTTGTTGGTTGAAAGATTTATTGTCCACTATTTTTCATATAATTATATTCCCAAATTATTTGGATAATTTTTATGAAACTTTAAATTTATATTAATTTCCTAAATTTTAGGATATATTTTAGGAGATAAGAAACTACCGCATATGTGTGTATGTATGCCGAAGAAGTTTGAAACTTTCAAACAAATAAAATAATTACACATAAATTTATAATTATATGCATACTCATTTTACAATTTAAATTATAAATTAATATTAAATACTCGATTAAAAAAAATCGATTCTTCAGATCTTATTCAAAATTTCATATTTTATTTTTTAATCTTTTGCCGATTTATTGTTGAAAATGTCAAGGATGTGTCAATCATTGACCCTAAAAAACACTCCGTTGTGATTAACTACATGAGTACCCCGTGTTTTACTGGTTATTCGCAAAATTAAATTAAAATTTTATATTTTATTAAAATATAAATCTCTACTTTGCCAATTTATAAATTTAACTTATAAAAATTATAATGACCCTTTGTACAATATTATTATTTCAAATAAAAATTATCTATAACCCCGCGTATTACGCGGGTTTTATATTAGTCATCCGTCTGTTTTTGTTACTTTATTAATTGTTAATTTGAGATTCCGATTCTCTATTTATTAGCGCGTCCTCGTTTGGTCTAGTCATTTATTAATAATTCTCTAGCATAATGCAGTGCAGTAATATTTTTTAAGAAAGTCTTTCAATTATTAGTAAGAAAGTAGAAATAACAATTGGGGAGAAAATAATTTAACCTGCCTTGATTTTAAAAAAATACCCATTTAAAAAAATCAATTTTTTAAATTTCGCCCTTTTACTCACCCCCATGGCCAACACCACCTACTGACTGATCGACCAAAATATAATTAAAGAAGAGAATTAAATTTTTTTCTTTATTTTGCACCAATTATTGATTCTCTTCTTATTCATAGTATGATTTTAGCACATCTTTTAATTAATTTTTAGTTCTTCACACAAAAGTTTTCTCCGGATATAAAGCACACGAGTTAACCTTGACTTCTGAAGAATCAAATAAGAAAATTAAACATGTACATTTTCCATTCGTATTTCTAATCCATGAATTTTGCTGTAATTTTTTTTTTTTTTTTTTATGGTTTGAAACTATTAATATATGATGTTACTAAAAGATTTTAATCCATGAAGTATAGATTATTTTAACCAGTTATTTGCAATTTAGTGATTTTTAATGATTTTTTTTAGAAATAATTGTTTAGATTTTCTTCCATTCTTAGAAGTTTGCGATTTTTTCGACTAAATCCAAATTATTTTAATATATGTGGTTCGATTGTAACAAACGATTTTGCGTGGTACATACGTTTCAGTCGGTTTCTACTAAGAGGGTGTTTGATTGAGTTTATAAGCTTTTAAAACAATTTATAAGTTGTTTAAGACCTTGTAAGCACTATCAATGTGTTTGACAAAATAAGATGTTTAACAGCTTATGATCATAAAATAAGCTAGCTCCTAACAGCTTATAAGCTATATAAAAATAAGATAGAATTTATCAACTTATTTTTCTAATCATCTCCGCCCCCAATCACCTACTTCACATTGTAACCACCTCACCCCTCCCTCGCACCTCAACATAGAAAAAAAAAATTATTATGATAATTCTCAAACATCTTAATTATAATTTGTATTAGTCAAGCACTTTAACAACTTATAAACTAATTAAAAATTAGTTATAAGTTCTTAAAAAATACTTATAAAATATTAGATTTTATAGGAATTTAAACCAAATTCGTCCTCTATCTTTTCACTTTTATCTAAATGGTCCTCTGTTTATTTATTTTATCAATTTAGTCCTGTATTTTTTCAAGTTTCGCCAAAATGGTCCTAATTTAGTGAAAAATGGTCCTAATTGATTTTTTATATTTTATTTCAAGTTTTTTTTATTTGGCAAAGATGGTCATCTAGCGTGCGACATTTAAAAAAAAATCCACACCATAGGTTTCCCCCGAAAAAATTAGTGCGCATGATTAAAAAGGTGGAATTTTGTGTTTTATGCACTAGTACAAAAAAGGACTTAGAAAGCGATTATTTTTTAACTTAAAAAGCGGTTAAAAACGATTTCTAAGAATCAGCTATCTAAGCTAAGAAAGCAGTTAGGAAACCGCTATCCAAGATAAACACTTAGATAGCGGTTAAAAACCGCTGTGTACTAGGAAAGCGGTTTCGAACCGCTATCCAAGTCAATTTCTTAGAAAGCGATTTCGAACCGCTATCCAAGTCAACTTCTTAGAAAGCGGTTTCGAACCGCTATCTAAGATCCTTACTTAGAAAGCGGTTCTTAACCGCTATCCAAGTGCATTTACGTTTTTTTTTTATTTAATTCACTAGGAAAGCGGTTCTTAACCGCTTTCTTTGATTTATAATTTTTTTTATATTTTATATTTTATTTTAATAAACCTGTTTATATACAAATAAATATATTTATCCATACCATCAAATATTAATCCATAGCATCAAATAAATATAATTAATTACCAAAAAATTCATAATAATATCATATCATCACAAATTAATATATAAGTTACATGCCAAAAGTTATATAGTAATGTCTTACAAAAAGAAAATTACATTAAGAACCTATTGTATAGATACCCCATCCAATCCATTTTCCATTTGTCAATTCTAGCTTTGTTGTAAGTCGGGATCCGAGGATTATGCACAAACTGCAAATTACATTTAAAATTTAATTAATTAATACGAATATGTTATATATATCAATCAATAATAATTTAAATAAATTGATAAATCAACTTACTTCATCAGGTATAGTCGTCTGAGAAGTCAAGATTATATATTCAATGTAGCAACACACAAAATGTCCACAGTGATTGCCATCTTGCTGCCTCGGAACCTATTGATTAGCAATTATAATCACGTACTATATATACCTATGATTATTTTTAATTGAATTGAAAAATTTATAAAGTAAGTTTACTGAAATATTTTTCCACAACACTTTACTAATGGTTTTTTAGCTTTGACCTGGAAGACTACTCCGAAACATTCTCATTACACTATAAAAAATATTTAGAAAATAAAGCTCAGATTAGATATGCATACTTTTTAAAAGTAAAACAAATAATAATATGAGAATATTAAAAACTATCTTACCCGTCCATAAATGTCATGAGATTAGGACGATTTGTATACACTCCACCGTGAGCTGGATCCATAAAATACACATTAAGTTCATTCATGTCTATGGCCACCAGCACCCAATGATTACTACAATATTATATTAAGAATATTAAAAGATAATCATTTGTTTATATAAAAAAAAATATTTTATGAAATATTAATTGTACTCACCCCACATTTGTCGGCCAGAAAATGAGATGATTTTTCCCAGTATATTTCAACATATGGTTAACAATATCCCTCATTAATGGTGTCCTCTTACCAAACATGCAACACTCTTGTGGAGAGACGAATGAATACTTTGCACTTGCCCCAATATCTAGGGTGAAATATATCTCACCCAAATATCTTAAACAAACATACGCTAATTAATATCTAATAAGAAAATTAAACTATATATATATGAAGTAAATATTGAGAATTAGTTAATTAACACATACCTGAGGTAAAGAGTTATGGTAGTTGCACTCAACCACTTGTCGTGCATTACTTCATTCACATAATTCGGTAGGATGAACTCTTCATAACCAACCTCGTGAAAGTAAGAAGTAATGGGAACTACAACTGGATCGTAGGTGGGGGACGAAACCATCAAGTGTGTTGTTGACATTGTAGTGAGTCACCGTGCACTGGATAACCTAATCGTCGTCTGCGAACACCAATAGTGGGTTCCCTCAGTCTCTCCCTCTCAATACCACTTGATCTTTGTGGAGCCTTTTATGGAGTCGGCAGTATCTACAATCAATTTTTAATATAATTTAGAATAAATAAAATATTAAACTTTAATACCATGAATTTTACCTTCTTGGTGAGAGAGACCAAGTTCCTCGGCCATTCGAGAAAGTGTTCGACCGCTGTTCCGACTGTGGTGGCATCATCTTCTGGTCTTAGCACTGGTGAATTCTCTTCTCCGATTTCAGGTACAATAAGTGTGACTCTCACAAAACCAGAAGTGTGGGGACGACCGTGAATGATTCCACTAGAGCTGTCGTGCAACATTCCAGTTGCCACCAATCGAAGAGGATGCTCCACATAAAGGAAACATTCCACTGGCTGTTCGAAGAAGATATTAAGTTTAGAAAATTATACTAGTCTTTAATTAAAATAAATACGAGATACATCTGATACCTGGGAGACGTTTTGAAGTGGATCGTTGAATTCGTTTCTAGCATCAGCGGAAAACATAGTCGGGACATTGTTTTCACAACTAGCACTACTCGACGACATCCCTTGTCTCAATTGTCTTTGATTTATGATCTCCATCTGTTTAGCCAAGTCGGCAACCTGCATAGAAAGCTTTTCCACCATAGACATAGCCGCAACACCGGGTGCCATCTCTAATGTTTTCTTCGTGACGTCATATCTAAAAGCTCGTAAGCGTCTGGGATGCTCCTGACGATCTATTGCCCGTGCAAACAGATCATCAGTCCCCACAGTGCAGATGTCGTCGGGCGTCATGCTCTGAGATATGCACTTCTGAATAACAAAAAAATATTATTAAATCATTTCAAATGAAGTAATTGTTTTTAATGTAAAGGATAAAATAATGGATGAATTACCGCTTCTTCAGAGATACACTGAGATCTGTTATCGGGAAAATTTCCATCTCGAGTCTTTCTTGTAGTTTGGAATAACTCGTAACGGGTAACAACAGGCGCACTCTCTCCAGCTTTCCTTTTTTCTTCTTTCTACGATAATGATAAATATGTCCCCAAATTATTAAAAGTGAATATATATTAAGTAAATGATCATAAAAAAAATTAAAAGTTAGTATTTTTAGCTCACCAAATCTTCCCTAATACGTGCATAACCTTTGGAAGATCCACGATATCGCGCCTCCATATTCTTAGCTTGTACGCTATTTCTATTACTTTTTTCCTACAGTGTAATATAAATACAATAAACACTTAAAAAATTGTGCATTAATAGGAATAGATGAAATGACATTGATCAAGGTTACCTTGAAATCATCAAGCATAGATCTACGCACGAATTCCTGCCAATATGGGGCCACCATAGGGGATTCCTCATAGTCCTTAGGCGAGTACTGACCAGTCTTCGGGTCTCGTGAACTTCTCCTCATAAAAGACCAAAAAGTTTTGGCCGCATTCCCAGCTTGCATAAGTATTTGATGATTCCTTGTGTGATCAAGGCCGGAGAATGTTTGCTGCATACACATATAAAATATTTTATGAATATTTAGTAATTTCACAAGCTTATACATAAAAATAAGTCATGCAACAATGAAAATATGCATATAATTAATTTACATACCACGAGCTCATCCCATAACGCTTCCTTGTAAGGACTCATTTCAGGCTTACGCTAGTCACTGCATGGCAGCACGATAGGGACCACTCTCCTGACTGCAGACCCAATGTAGTGCGCCAACTTCGCACTCTCAGGTCCAATCGACTGCCCATACTCATTGAATGATAACTGCAATTCAATGATATCGTTAGCTCAACAAACAATTAATTAATATAATAAAAATTAAACTGTTCAGATGTAATAAAATTAATTACCTTCAGTAATTTTCCTTTGCTACGGTCTTTCTTCAATGAATTCATCGTGACTATACCCCTCTTGCGCTTCTCTCCAGAGCTACAAGAGGTGTGAGCATCAGTGTTATCCTGTCCCAAGTTATCATGATCTCCTTCATCTCTATCATCTCTATCATATCCATCATCCCCATCATCTCTATCATAGGAAAAATAACCCCCATAATCTCCATCACCCCCATAATCTCCATCATCTCCATCATAGGGCGGTTGATCCATGATCCTGTGAAATAGAAAAAAAATTAAAAAATAAACAGAAACAACATTTAATAAAGCAGAAAAAACAACATTATAAAGTCGTACATTTCTTTTTAGCACTGGTTTTTCTTTTTCGTTTTTTTTGGTTGACTTTTCTTGTTCATGACCATGAATGTTAACGAGATCCGGATAATTATATTCATCCTCGTTTCTAAGATTTCTCTAGTATGGACGTGGATTTGCAAAATCATCAAAAGAGGGTACATAATGTGTGAAGTTCTGAAATGGATCATCAATCATGTCAACATCTTCATCGACTTGGTCGTTGATCTGGTAACTATGGTTAAATTTGTTTGACAGAAGCACAATTGACCATTTCTTATTCACTGGGTCGGGGACATAGAAAATTTGTTGAGCTTGACTGGCCATTATGTAAGAGTCATCTCTGTATCCCACATTCTTCAAATCGACGCGTACAAACCCAGAACATTCAACTTGGACCCCATTTGGGATCCTCACCCAACTACAATCGAAGATTGGTTCTCGGTGACCAACATAGTCGAGTTCCCAAATATTGACAATCTGTCCAAAGTATGTGGTAATCGACTCATTCCATGCAGTTGCAGTAATAGACACCCCACTATTCTGCATTGTACTTGCGGCATCATGATCCCTGGTATAAAAAGTGTATCCGTTGATAAGATAACACTTGTATGAATACGCATGCCTATCAGGCAATCTGGATAGCCACTTAACTCTTTCTTTCACTGATTCTTTATTCTGTGACAACATATTTGCAACATAACCATTGAACCAGTCAACAAACGTCCGATTATGCTCAGCTTCAATCCATGATCTATCTCTGGTGGGAAAGGACTCAGACAGTGCTTGCATGTGCAGGTCAATAAAAGGAAGCACATCGACCGTGTTGTGAAGTACGCACAAGTGCATCCGTGTTAGCTCCTCCATACTAACACATACCGGTTGACCACCGGTAATGCCTTCACCATCCATCATATTAGTGTATCGGGTACTTGGAAGTCCAATTGCATCAACATTTGGAATAAATTCAGACCAGTACTCAACTGCTTCTTCTACTAAATAGCGTTCTGCAATGCATCCATCCGGCCTGAACATATTCATCACATACCCTTTCAGCACTTTCATGTATCTCTCTACACCATACATCCATCGCATACGAGCAGGACCACACATTCTTGTCTCGTGTACCAAATGAACGGTTAGGTGAACCATTATATCAAAAAATGATGGAGGGAAATACATTTCAAGCTCACATAATGTCCCCACAATCTGTCTCTGAAAACCAAGCAATTTTTTAGGATCAATGACCTTGCTACTCATTGCCTTGAAGAACCAACAAAGCTTTGTTATGGTTATGCGCACATTTTCAGGCAAGATAGAACGTATTGCAATGGGCAAGAAATTCTCCATAATGACATGATAGTCATGCGATTTCAGATTCGTCAATTTCACGCCATCATTTGAAACAAGTCTCCGTATGTTGGACGAATAACCCTCTGGTACTTTCACATCCTTTAGTGTTTGAAGAAATACTTTTCTCTCACTCTTGGACAAGGTGTGTGCAGCAGGAGGTAATTTCGGTGGTTTACCTTCTTCACACACAGGTGTCAATTTTGCTCTTATACCCATAGCAACCATATCCATTCTTGCATTGTAACCATCCTTGGACTTGTTATCAGCTAGCAGAGTATTGAGCAAACTAGCACAAACATTCTTCTCAACGTGCATTAGATCAATGAAGTGTCTAACATACAACTCTTTCCAATAGGACAATTGAAAGAAAATTAATTCCTTCTTCCAGCCTCTAGTTGGGAGACTCTTTGCAAAGTGTTTTCCATATTGTGTGTTGACATTCTTCATCTCGTTCAATACATCTGTACCTGACAATAAACGTGGAGGTCCACGTTCCTCGATTGTGCCATCGAATGCATCAGCCATTCTTCTATACTCATGTGTTGACTCCAACCACCTTCTATGCCCGATATAAACAGTCTTCCTACAATGACATAAACGAATGTGATCTGTGTTCGTGGTACACCAAGGACATGCATCGGCTCCCTTCACACTATATCCAGATACATTCCCATAAGCGGGGAAGTCATTGATAGTTCCAAACAACATGGCCTTCAACTTGAAATTCTCCTTTCTATAAGCATCATACACATCGACACCCTCATCCCACAGGAGCTTCAAGTCCTCTATCAAAGGAGCCAGATATACATCTATGTCGTTACCAGGTTGTTTGGGTCCTGATATCAATATAGACAACATCATGTAAGTGCGCTTCATGCACAAGTCCTGTGAAAGATTATAAACCATCAGAATTACTGGCCAAGTACTGTGGTTAGTACTTTGCATACCAAATGGATTCATTCCGTCAGTTGAGAGTACAAGACGCAAATGTCGTGGTTCGTTCCCAAATTCTGGATGTCTGGCATCGAATGTCTTCCACTGGGGTGAATCAGCAGGGTGTCTTAGCATTCCATCCTTGATCCTATCATCATGATGCCAAGTCAAATTTCTGGCATCCACATCGCTACTATACATTCTTCTGAATCTTGGTATTATCGGGAAGTACCACATCACATTCGCTGGAGATTTATTTTTCAGATATCTCTTCTTCCCACACTTGGGAAATTCATCGAGGTCTTCATACTCCTTCCGAAACAAGATACAATCACCCGGGCAAGCATGAATTTTCTGATGTGTTAACCCAATGGACTTAAGCATTTTCTTAGCCTCATATGCTTTCGTAGGCAGTACATTTCCATCGGGCAATAGACCACTAACTGCTTCCAGCATGCTTGAGAAGAACGCATCGGTCAACTGGTGTGGTGCTTTTAGGTTGAACAATATCAACACAGTTGACACTTTTGTTGCCTTCTTACACCCGGGCCAAAGGGGTAATCCAGCGTCATCCCTTAATTTCTCTGACATATAAGGGTGATCTCGCAGATTTGTGTCATCCCCACTCGATGTATCAACATTTGGTACATCTCCGATACTATCCTCAACCACTGTATCTTCAAACCTAAAGTCAGTTCTTATGTTTCTTGAGCTACATCCATCTCTGATCTCACCATGAAATGTCCAAACGGTATATGTTTTATCAATACCGTGACACATCAAGTGGTCTAACAAGCTTTCTCGACCACTAACAGTTTTTTCATTCATACATTTCCAACACGGACATAAACTGTATCGATGGTCGGTGCAGTGTCTAATTGCCTGATTACAAAACTCTTCCACCCCATTTCTATACTCCTCTGATAATCTATCTGCTCGAACGCACTTTCGATCCATATAAAACTAGAGATGCCTATATACATTAATCGAAAAGCACAAGAGTTGAGTCCTAAATTACATTGTTAATAATAATAATAATAATAATAATAATAATAATAATAATAATAAAATTATAAATATATAATAGGAACAATTTTTCCTTAAATAGTTTTGGAGGGAAAGTATTGTAGCCGTTGATCATCATTTTATATGTTAATCACCACCGTCCATTGTTGTTTTGTATAGAAGCATGTAATTAGTGTGTGATTGACTATTAATTAATTATCCGTTACAATTTGTGGCTATATATATTGATTATTGTAAGTGTGTTAATCATAATTTTCAGATACGTAAATATTGATTAGTAGATATAAATTCGTTTTATATAAAACGAATATTAATGTATCGTCGGATATTTCACGAAGTGAACAAAGACGCCACCCAACACTGTCAACAATCTTATCTCGCCGTCGGAAATCCCCATCTCGGATTCGCATATGATAACGACATCATCACTGCGTGCAGGCCTTCGCATCTTACCACGGCACTACCACTGGGCACAAGTCTTCTCGCCATTGAACCGACAACGCCGAATCTCACCCATGCCTCTATGTTCTACCTTTCAGCGACGCCTTCTCGAGGTTGAAATTCCTACCTCTACAACGGCCACTTTTGCCCGATCCTCACCATAGATTTTAAGATGTGTATCATAGGTTTTTTTTTTTTTTTTTTGTTGAGGAAATCATTGAGATGATTTGAAGCAAAAATTGTATTTATTTGTGTAAACAACAATAAAAAAAAATTGAGATTGATTCTTCTGAGTCTTTTTATTTTTTAATCCAAGTTTTTTTATCACTGTAATCTATTTTAATTTTTTTCATTTATTTTACTAAAATATCAAATTTACGTAGTATTTTTTTTTTACTAAATAGCGGGCTTATGAAAAATATACAGTTTACGTAGTATTTTTTATTTTAGTTTATTTCCGAACATTAAAAATATCTTACAATAAATTTTAGTCTTAAAATTCTCATCTTACATGTTTTAAATATTATTTTCCTAATAACATGTAGTATTAAATTAAGAGTAATTGCGAAAATTTAGGCATATATATGTAAAATTAATGTCATATTTTTTTTGTTTTTTGTTTTCATAAGAGGGAGTTCTAAACGTTAATTTTGCTATTATAGTATCTATACTATTTGCATATTTTAATGTCAATTTAAATTGAATGTAAATGAGTGATGAGTGTTAAATGTTAAGTTATGAAATTAAAATTTTAATAATGGAATGTCAATTCAACAGATTGAATGTTTAAATATTAATGACAGATTTGAATGTGTTTAGTATTATAAGTGATTAAAAGAATTTCATAAATTATGGTAACTATATTTTGTCATATCTTCTCTATTAATTATTTTTTATTTAATGTAAATTATTTTTTATTTAGTCAATGTAAATCTTAGTTTAATTCTATCATTAGTTGTATACATACGTTGTGTACATTTTGTAATCAAAATATACTTTACACCACTATATTTAGCTCTAATATTATAGAAGTCAATAAGTATTTATAAAAAATTCCATTTATAATATAGTTGCAGTTAAATAAACTCTCAGTTTAACTATGAATGCTTACAATTCACACCTCATTTAAAATATTATTTCTTTTAATTATACAGGAGGTCCTTTAAATATATATATATATATATATATATATATATATAGAAGATACATGAATACAATATAAATTAATATTTAATCTTTATATGGTTAGTATAATCACGATAATTAATTATTATTTTTTTTTACAATGTGTATGGAGTTTTTCCATGGTCTCATAAGATAATCCATTTTCTATCTCCAAATATATATACATAATACTAACAAATTAGGTCCACAATAATATAATTGTTAAGTTGAAATAAGTTTTCTATGTATTAAGGTGAGTGTTTTTAATTTAATTTGATAATATTATTTGCCAAAACAATATGATTATTTCCCTAATATGCAGCCATATTTTTAGTTCTAATAACTAATTTGAAGATTTCCACCAAGTTTGTGGTAATATCTAATTTCCTAAGTGTATGCATTGATTTTTATATTAAAAGTAGTCTTCACAATTTACACATATTTCATTATATTCATCAAATTAATCTTCAGGAAATTATAAATGTATATCATTAAATAATAATTTTCTAATAATTTATATTTGATTATAATAATTAAATATATCTTATTTTAAAATTTTAAGAATTAAATATATCCAAGATTAAATATTTAAAACAACATATTAATCGTATACTCCCGCGGATAAGAATTTTTATGCACTAAAGAATATTCATTAACAATGGATAAGAATTTCAATGTGCCCAAATATGAAAAAACTCAACTAAAGTGGCCAACCAATTTGTTCCACAAAATTTAACAGGTGAAAAAGTTGGTGAAAAATTATTTCTGTTAATTATTAATGAAAATTTATCCCTTATTAAATTCATTTTTCAGTAGTAGTAGGGGCAACTTTTCAAAAATATACTTAAGTTACACGGTGCACTTGATGCATACAAGACTCTGTCATTTATTATTATGAAGATTTTTGTTCTCATACATAAATGTCAGTTATATATTCTAATATAAGTATATAATATGAAAGGCATAGTCTTTGTGCACCTGGTGCACCGTACAACTCAAGTGTATTTTTAAAAAGTTATTTATATTATTACTAAATTGTTACCCCTGCTATTACTGAAATGTGCATTTTATAAAGAGTAACTTTTAAGTAATAGAAGGATACTTTTCAATAATACACTTAAATTGCTCTATGTACCTGTTGTATAAGAGGCTTACTCAATATGAAAATTGTAAGTTATACTGAAGTATATTGTCATCTTTATATAGTATTAGTTGTTTTTAGTAGAGTATCGTAGGTTAATATGGCTAATTTATAACACACTATTCCATCGGATTTATCATTCATATTTGAATTTCATTTTTGTTTTTCATGTTCGTATTCCTGAATTTTGGATCCAAACTTTTTTTTAACGTAATAAGATGTTTTTAGATTAGAGAAAAATGAGACGATGAAATTATATCCATGGCTAATTACTTGCAACATTTCCTTTGAATTCAAATCTTTCAACATAATATTCTGTAACAATTATCTTTTGGGTTGCCTTTAAAGAAAAGAAATTAAGATAAAAAAAATTATGTAAACGTCTTGATTTTTTTAAATGATTTAAAATGCTATCTACGAAATTAAATGTATAATTGTCTACCTATATTTTTAACACAAATTAAAAATTCAATTTTAATTTCATTAAAATTCCATTTAATATTAAATATTCAATGATTATTTAACGTTTGTAAAAAAAAAAAAAGAATTGATTAATATAACCTATTTCCACTGTCTCAATCACAATTTTCTCTTTTCTTTTGGCATGAATTTTAATATGTGAGCATTTTATTAATATTTAAAAGTGATAAAATTATTCTTTTAGTGTCATTGTGATAATTAAATGATATAAAAAAGGGGAATAAAAATATTTTTGTGACATTTTGATAAATAAAAATTGACTATTTATAGAAAGAGACAATCGAAAAAAAGGTGGACCTTTTTAAGCAAAGAACAATCGACATTAGGATGGATAAAATAATTAATACAATTTTTAATTAGGTATGCCAGTGGTAACATCTATTTTGAATGACTATCTTTATGGAATATTTCTTTCTAAAGTTTTAGCACTAAATTGAAGTATAAATATATATTTTTCGAAAATAATAAATATTATATTATTTTGTAATTCCTATAACAATTTTATATTCTATGCATTTATTCTTTTTTAGAGACTTAAGTTTTTAACCGGTGACATTTGCTAGAATTTTGATTTCACAAACCAGCTCTATTGATTATGTTTGGGCTATAGCTCAATGATCTCTCTCCACCTAACAACCTTTTACCAAGAATCCAATATTAGCTTCCAACTCTCTTCTTAATGTTTATAATCAATTTATAATTTTCTGATCAAACCCTGTAAGCTATATCGACAATTTGAAAATATTTCTCAATAAAAGTACATCAAAAAAAAAATAGGGAGTAGGTCTTATGTGAAACCGTCTCATGCCTTGAGACGGTGGGATAGAGTATAAATTGGGCATGACGCATTAACACTTTGACAAGTGTGTGTGTTAATTTGTATTGTCTCATGCCATGAGACTGTCTCACGTAAATTTTCTCCAAATCAGAATACTGCTTTCAATCAATTAACGATAAGAATGTGAAACCAAAATTCCAAAAAAGAGAAAAAAAATTGTTGAGGCGTGGTAACAAAATGAGAATGATAACTCTCTTGGTAGACAATTTAAGGAAAATAAGGTTTAAAAGTTGTAAATTGGGGCCAAAACACAAATTGAGCTAATTTTCCGAACTTCGTCTGAAATAGGGTTTATTAGCCTGATTTGGACTGAATTCGGGTTATATTGGCCTCGATTTGGATTGATTCGGGATGATATGGTCTAAATTCATGACTTTTAAATGTTATTACTCTTATTGTTAGCCCGAAGAGTTATGGTTCTCATTTTTTCAGCCTAAAGAGTTATGGTCCTTATTTTTCAAGCCCGAAGAGTTACAATCCCCATTTTGTCATCCCCAAGTCACAATCCTTAAATAAAATGATTCATGTACCTACTATTGATCTTTTTAATTAAGTCACTTTATTGATTCTTTTATTTGTATGTCTAAATCCATGACTTTTAAAAGCTATCGCCTTTATTGCAGTCCAAAGATTTGTGGTCCTCATTTTTTCAGCTCGAAGAGTTACAATTCTCATTTCATCACCTTCATACTTATGATCCTTAAAAAAAGTCTTATTCACGTTTTTATATTGATATTTTTCATTGAGTCACTTAGTTAATTTTTTTATTTGTATTTCTCAAATCAACGATGCCATAAATTTTTGTTATTGTATTGCAAATGTGGATGTTAAAATTAGAGACAATTCACGGTCTTTTTACGAATATTTAAGTAATATAATAATATTTATTATGAACTGCTTACTTCATTTTTCTTTATTTGACTTAAATTATTTGTCATTTAATTTTGTTTGTGGGTTTGTTATTGTTATTAATTTATGTTGATATATTGAAAAGTTTTAAAAAATAATTGACATTATTATGTAGAAAACAATCAGGTTTTTTTTATTATTAAAAAATAAAATCAAATATTGAAACTATTGATTCTTAATCATATTAAATATGAAATTGCTTATACATAAATGTATTAAAGGACATATCTATCTACACCCACTATTTACAAAGTTCACCCACTTTATTTTATAATTTTCATTAAATATAGCCACTAAAAAACCATAATTTTAATCAACATAAATACTTAGAAAAATATTTTTTTTTAATTACTCATCCATCAATCTCATAAATTTTAATACAACCACCAAGCATACTCATTCTCTCACCCTCTAATTACGCGGTAAAAATTATGAATCACTTTTTTACAGTACAAGAGTTTCTATTGGACAGATGAATTAGGAATCGGGTGTGAAAGAAATCACAATTTATAGGTACAATCTTATTTGCGATGGATGAAAAATGGGGGTGACAAGTAATTTTGGGACGGAGGGGGTATGTTCTTTTTAATGTTAATCTGATAGTTTTTTTTATTAGTATTATATTATATACTTTTATTATTTTATGTTTGAAAAATGTTGGAAAATGGTAAAGGACCATACATATGCAATTTAAGTTTTCCGTCAAATGTTTCGGCCAAAAGACTAATTGATCATTTTAAAGACGATGTTAAGAAAAATTACAGTGAATATTGGTGAAATCATCGAATTTTCTGTGAAATGCAATAATGTTTAACTTAAATGTTGTTAGATGAGGTTTATAGATGCAATTTTTTTTAATTTCTTACTGTAAATATAATATGTTTTTAACCTTTATTTATCACATATCAGTGTTGGGTGTAAATTATTTTGAAGAAAAATCGTGTTTTATTATATTGAATAAGAATTGTTCCCAACTTATTTCGACCCCATGTTCAATGGTGACATATATTGTCTCATGCTTTGTCCCACTAAAGTTTGATATAAATTGGTTAAAAAGATTTGAGTTTTGTTATTTGTATTATGATCCGAAATACTTATTTTTTATATAATTTTCTTAAATAACTTCTTTCATGTTTGTTAATATTATTAATATGAAGTTGATTTTTAAAAAAATTTAATATTAGTATTGACTTTATTATTATATAAATATTTTAAAAATAAATAATTTTTTATTTATTAAAAATCAAATATATAAGTTATTAGTTTCTTAATCAAATTAAATACAATTTTTTTTTTATAAATGGAATTATTGTCGGAAATAGTTATGTACATCCACTATTTTACCATGTTCACCCACCTCATATTTATTTAATATAGCCACTATAAAATCATAATTTTATCCCACGTAATACTTACAACCACATCCCCAAAGATACTCATCCAAAAATTCCATTAAATTTCAATACAATCACCAAACATACACACTCCCCCACTTCTCTAATTTAGCGATGAAACACATGATTATCATTTTTTGCACAAGAATGTCTATAAGGCATAAGAGATGGGAATTTAGTGTAAAAGAAACCAACAAATCAAGGTACTTGATTAATATTTACTATGATTTTTTTTAAATGTTGATATGATTTTTTTTGTTCGTATTATATTGTACTATAGTTTTTTATTATTGTCTATTTGAAGAATGATGAAAAATGTTATTGGACAATGTATATATAAAATATTTAAGTTTTTCTCCAAATGTTTTGGCTGAATGTCAAAGTGTTTTGAAGACCATTAAAGGAAAACTAGAACTAACAAATGTTGGTGAAACAATTGATCTTTTTGTGAAATGCAATAATACAAAATTTAAACATCTTTTGTTGAAATTGTTACTATAATATGGTCTTAATGAAACTGTTAATATAATATGGTTTTTTAGCACATACCTGTGCATGGTGTAATTTTTTTGGAGAAGAATCGTGCTTTATTATTTTGAAATATGTCAGAACTGAAGAATTATTTTTGGTTTATTATAAATCCAGGTTTATGGTGACATGTATCATCCCATGCTTCGTCTCACTAACATCTGGTATATATTTATTATAAAGTGTTGTATTGAGTAAAAATGATAAATTTGTAATGGTATTGAAGCTAGGACAAGAATAGTTTTAATTGTGTGTTGAGTACTTCATAGAAAATAATTTTTAAACAAGTTTTTTTATTTTGTTCAAATATAAAAAATATTAAAAAAATTAAATAAGAAATTATTAAAGATAAATTTATAATTTGAATGCAACTATCTACACCCACTATTTTACTAAGTTCACACACTTCTAAATTCACCCACCTTTTTTTTCCCGAAATTCACACACATCAAAATTCACCCACCCCATTTTATAATTTTTTACTAAATATACCCACTATAAAATTATTATTTTATTCAACATATAATACTAATATGTTGCATCATAATGAAAACCTTGAATGCAATATTAAAAAAAAATGTATCACTCCCCCCTCCGCCCAAAATTCTTATGCTCACTTTCCTTTTTGGGCAATCCAACTTCATTATGCTCATTTTTTTTTTTTTTTGGAAACAATATTATTTACAATAGTTTATCTCCACCTTCTAACTGTCACTTATTTAAAATGAATTGATGGTTAGAATCGTAAAATAATTAGATATTCTTACCGCTTAGAGGACCAAACTTTTGACTTTTACAGGGCAAATATATATTTAACTATCAAAGTGTTGCAAAAAAAGGAAGGGGGGGGGGGGGGGACCTCGGACAATTTTAAAGATAAACTAAAGGAGAAAAGATATTTTTTGGTACTATAACTTATCTAATGTCCAATTTTCACCATAAAAAGTTTAACAATTTCATTACATCCCATAACTTACTCAAATTTTGATCATATTTTACAAAAAAAAAAAAAAAAGACGTCGTTTTGAATCACATGAAATCTAGCGTTGATCGAATTTGAGGCTTTTCAGCGAGCTGCTGGCATGGAGTACATGTGTATATTTTTAATTTATTCTTCTTTTATTTTAACCATTAAAAAATAAAATAAAAACATTAATATCATCAACTTTAATTCTATAAAAGAAAATTTTAAAAATTATGAAATTCCAAATTTAAAATTAAAATATTTAAAATTTTAGTTAATAATTATTAAATTTTGAAGTCAAATAAAAATTATTGAAATAACAAAAAAAAATATAGGGGTAATTGGTGTCCAAGAGTTTTGGGGAAGATGACCAGGGTGGGATGGGGGATGTTAATTAAATGAGTAAATAGAAAAAATGAATGACGTGAATTTTTAAATTCAAAATAAGTGAAACAACATTCAAAATAATACATGGGTGTCATCTAAGAAAAGTAGTCGGAAATTCATAAATTCGGCCGGCACGTGACTTTTATGTGATTCAAAACAATATCGTTTTTATTTTTGCAG